>OZ037711.1:8662008-9283883 GCA_964035505.1 Watsonalla cultraria
TGCAGTGCAATTTGCGTGCGATCGCTTAACATTTAAAACGTAATAGTGAACAATAATTGTAGAAATCGCTTGAAATAGGTAGTGGGAACGTATAACATCAGTTGACGATCAAATAGGTAACGAAATGTTATTATTGCGAGTCTTTCATTACTCGACATCTTGAACATATACCTACATCAATTTAATTGGTCAGAATGTCGTCCCAACAGACAGTGTTTTCGCTGCAAGACAGCTCCCCTGATACACTGGCCAACATTGCCATGGATTTCATTGTGAACAATCTAAATACAATAACTACTTTGGACCCTACGAGCAGATGGCGAAAACTTAAAGACGATGTAATACTACCCGCTGAGCTTTGTGAGAAATTTCTACTGGTGTACCAAAAGAACAATCGGGTGAACAACAACATAGCCAATCTGTTCCGAGACAAGTACCGCACTCGACTGGACAGAGTGAGGCTGCGCAACTCTCGCATCACCGACGAGGGTCTGCGCTTTTTCATGGAGCACAAGCCATATGAAGTAGAGTTGATACAGTGCGAATATTTGTCGCAGGCCTCTATGGTAACCATCAACCAAAATAGTGAAAATCTAGTCTCACTCAAATTTGGTCCTCTCACATATGTCCTGTCCCAGGATGAGAGTGCATACAGGCAGAAAGGCTTCATTATAGACGCACCTCGTCTTCGGCGGCTCACCATCCAGCACAGGGGATTGGCTATTTTCCCCGTTCTTCTACTGAAGCCACTTACATATTTGACACATCTGGATCTGACCGATTGCACATCAGCAGGCTCCATATGGGCTCTAAATGACCTGATGAACTTGAAATCTCTGATCCTGCATAGTGTGCACTGGTCTAAAGATATTATAGACTGGATTTCATCGTTGCATGCCTTGCGACATCTGGACATATCTCAGTCAAATGATAGATATGGTAAATATGTTAATCCAAATGAGGTATTAAGTAAATTGGTAGTCAGTCTCCCTCATCTGGAATCCTTGGATATATCTGGGACAAACTTAGCTGGATCTGGAGCAGCAGCAGTAATGGTGGTGGAAGGATCGTCCTCTACTGAGACACAAGTTCGATGTGATATCCCAGGCCTTGTGAGCCGTGTCAACAATCCGTTGGAGTTTTTAGGGCTCTACGGCACACACCATGGAGCTTGCAAGAGACACGATATACCAGCCAAAGTGGTAAGTATTGTCTTAGAACAAGGTACTGACTAATATTGCATGCAGCTCCCTGGATCAGCTTATTTCTAGTGCTTATGTGTTACTTGCCCGAGACTTTCATGCCCTGTTTCCTATATGTATGTAAATATGTCCACTGATAAATTATATCACTACAATATTCCATTAAAAATATGGTCTAAAGTAAAAAAAAAATTAATTACTGGTTCACTTATTCTTTTTATCCTTTGTAGACAATTTACCTTTACTGTTTTGTTCAGTAGGTGAAGCCTGAGTAGTTGTATACATTGTGTACATTCTTGTTCATATTTCCTTTGGGGGTTTGAAATTTATTGTTTACATTTCATAGCACTAGACGACAATACCTTACAATACAGAAGCCAGTTCCTAAACTGGTAAATAAGAAAATATAAATCTATATATATTTCATTCATTTTTCATCCCCATTTCCCTTGATCACAACATCACGGGTGAGCTGAACCAATTTCGATAATATTTTTTTTGTTGTGTTCTTTATTGTCAGGAGATGGTTCTTATGAAAGAAAAAATATAAAATTATTTCTTTCTTCTTAAATCTTACCTTAGCGCTTTGGACAATAAAAACTTTTTGATGTAACCTTATGATATTTGACATAGAATTGACAGAATACATGCTGCATTTTCATAATTAAGATAGGGCAACATCTGTCGGGTCAGCTAGTATATTATATAAATAAAGTTAGCATGCACTCAATGTAGATGCATTATCAGTATTTTGTATTAACAGTAATTTGTGTTCCAACAGATCTCTGGTGATGCCAATGAAGAGCAGATCCTGATGGCAGCAATGGCATACATGGAGAGACCAGCTATGCTGACACGTGTCCTTAACGATCTTTACTACTTGTTCCGATATGAAAATAATGCATATGTGGCCCGTGCTTTAGCCGTAGTGCTGGATGCTATGGATCAACATGTTACTGAAAAACATATACAAATATCTGGAAGGTAATGCATTGGAAACAAATTTCATGAACCTTTCTAGGGTTCAGTATCGAAAGATTACCCATTTAGATACAGTTCGGCCTGTTAATCTGTTTGCATTACTAAAGAAATGTACATGATGCCAGCTGAGTTTCTTGCCGGTTCTTCTCAGAAGGCTAGTTTCCAAACCGGTGGTAAATTACTCGACATTCATAAGTGCCTTACCAGGGCCTAAACTGAATAAATCATTTTCATTTTCATTTTCATTTTCAAAGCACCTATGCCTTCATGTCTAATTTGCATGATTATATTTATGGTATACACTAATTTATGGTCAGGTATAGTTTAATCTTTTGGTTTGCAGTGCCACATTGTTCTACATTGTGAAGGGGAAAGAAAAGGATCGTATTGGGATAAAGCTGAAGCGCCGCATCATCACAGCTTTACTAGATGGAATGGAAGCCCACCTCGGCGATGACACCATGATGAGAAATGGCTGCTTGACATTGTGTCAATTCAAGATACCAAATGATGTGGTAATGTGATAAAATATTATATTTCCTCATAGATTGATTTCAAAAGAGACGCGATCAAGATGATCTAGAAACAGGCAAGATTATATGGATATTGTTGTCAGTTTTGGTTATTATATTAATTAAATCATATTATTTCAATAATTAATGAGGTAATATCACTTATTTGAAACACACAGTCGATTGAATATTTTTTTTTAGTACTAGATATATAATTATTTAAAACTAATTAAAAAAAACCTAAGTTTTCATATATAACATTAAACCTTAATAAAAAAAGGTAGGTAATATGACAATTTTAAACTTCATTCTGTCTGAAGTAAGATATTCAATAAGGTCATTTACACCAGTTGGGTATTCTGTTCAGTGACATTTGAAATTCTATTAGGTACGATGACGCACTTCTGCCGAGTGGGTGAGACTGAATAAATTCATAACTGAATATATGTGTGCATCAAACTCATAAGAGACTGGAATCAATGGCAGGTCCAGTCAAGAGTTATAATGTATAGCTTAGGAGTTTCTTGCCGGTTCTTCTCAGAAGGCTAGTTTTCGGAACTGGTGGTCAATTCTTCAAGTACCTTTCCGGGCCCTTAACTGAATAAATAATTATCTTTTTATTTTCATTTTCTATAGGTATAGATCTGACTAGAGTCATTTATATTGGAAGCTGAATATTGGGTACTGAGCACACAAGATAATGTGCATTAGGTATGCAAATACAAGAAATGAGTCTGGCATCAACATTCCCACAGAAGGTGTAAATAACATAGAATAGTTAGACTAGGGGAGATTTTACATAAAAATACGATATATTTTTTTTTACATTTTATATTCAATTAAAAGATAATATTATAATTAAAATGTCCTTTGTGTTTGACATAGCGTGGGAGAAAACAGAGAAAACAGGGTAAATATTATAAATATGCTCACGCCATCCCAGAAGGGTCCCCGAAGGGGAAAGCAGAGGTGTTGCAATTACAACACCCACTTTTCACCGAAGATGTAAGAAGGGTAGTTATTGTTTGGTAAAGTTAATTTATGTAATTGAAAATGTTACAGTTGTTCGAGTATGAAAGAGTGGTGCAGATACTGCTGAGCGGCGTGGCGGATGTGAACCAAGAAGGGTTCGTGCAGCGCATCGCGATATACCTCCTCAACTCGCTCGCCTGCCAGGTGGACGGCAAACAGAAACGCTTCCTGGGAAACCACGGCGCTATTGGAGTAAGTAGGCATATATATCATATTTGTCGTATGTGATGTATAACAGTGAGATGGGAGTGTCATTGCGCCCTTATAGTTAGAAGGATTACCTAATGAAGAAATAAATTGCTGCATCCATAACATTGAAGACGGACAGGTTCCCCTAATATCAGGACAAGATCTCTTTGTTAACATTTCAATGATATATACAATTCTGTGGCTATATCTTTGTAAGGCCCTCTGCCTTACAATCATATCTAGTTGGGATAGAGATAGTTTGAACCCTAAGAAGGATCTCTTGATGATCTGAGAAAGACCTTTATGTTGTTCTGCCTTTCTAGTGTAACTGGATGCATTTAAATACAAGAATGAAGTCTGATTTCCATGCTATGCTTGTTTGTATATTATAATATAAATAATATGATATGCGACGTAGCTATAATTATTAATGTGTTCATATAAACAGCAATGCGAATTGTAGATATTTAGTGATAGTTCATCTTATGCAACCTTTAACAGTACTCTTTATTATCAATTATATTATATTTGTCAAAATACCGATAAATGCAATGAAAGAAATGCTTTTAAAGAATAAACTATAAGTAAGTGTCTTCTGTTCAGATGTAACAACGTGACTTTATATGGAATGTGATTATTGCCAGAGAGTCAGAAGGTGTCGCTCAGGCACGACTTCAAATCTATTGTTCAACTTCTTCAAATACTTATGCGGGGTTTCCCTACAATCTTTTATATCTCTATAACGCGATTCGTCATCAGAAGGGCAGTATGTTAATTTGCCGCTCTTGTGGTACAAACAAAATGAATGCAGGAACTACAGAGATTTGAACCCCAATTAACCAGACAGCCTTTGTTAAGGAAAAAATCATAATATGACGCAATTTAATAATCGCATAGATGCTTACCTATTTATATCAACTATTGTCTAGTAAGGCATTTGTTTGCCAAGATCTTTGAATATGAATTATTTACGTATTTCTGCGAGTGCACTTGTTGTGAGCTTTGGCGAATGCGATAAACATATAACAATCATTATTTTTAAATATGTTAAGGTACATAATTAGCCTAAACTTCGAATAGATCGAAAGTTCGATTGGATCATCTAAAAATGTATATTAAATAATATTTCACTCTATAAACTTAAATGATTTACAGTTTACTAGGGAAAGTGGCGAACAAGCATACAACACACCTGATGGTAAGCACCAGGGGTCACTCACGCGCTGTCCACTTTAAGTAGAGTTATCCCTACCCCCTACTGCTAGCTTATGCCTGATGATAAGAGATATTGAAGCATTATTCACCAGCATACAACTATATGCTGATAGTTTTATAAGAATGTATATAGGGTGATACACCATCATTCCTACTTAGTTTAATAAGCGAAAGACTTGAATCCAGGTAAATATTAAATTTTGCACAGTATACATTGCAGGGCCGATAGTGATATGATCCTGTGACCTCATGCCTACGTGAGCCTTATAATCTGTTAATCAGTTGTTCTTTGACATGGGTTATTGTATGCTAGCACAAGCAATATATTTTTACACATGATTGGATAAGTAGTGATGTTTCTGTTTCTTTTGTTGCGAATACATTGTAACGATTGCAAATGCAACAATTTAGTATTGAAATACCCTCAGTTCTTAATCTGTCACTCTTCTGAGTGAATGACTTAAATGGACAGTGCCACTGTTTTCATCATATTCGAACAATAGGTTTGATTCCAACACAGATATTCCTAATAGTAAGATGTGAATATTTTCCTTCAATTCCAAAAGTTTGAAGGGTGCTATCGTATGATAATCGATGAGAAACCAATTAGTAATGAAACTTGACTAACCTTGAATGTGTAAATATTTTATGGATGTATTTTACTGTAAAATAATACTCAATACCCGGCTTAAGGGAGCACCTTTTTTTAAAAAAAGAAGAACTGTAATACCGCCATTACGTAATCAATAATATTATCTTGTTTGTCATGGGTCATAAGGCATAACCTCATCACTGATAGAACAAAGTGTTCATATTATCAGGTGCATGTTGGCTTGCTAGGAGAACTTCCTTCACCGCAAAACTTTTGGTTACATTAATCATGGACCAGTTTTCATGTGACTTGATGATAATATAACTTACCATACCAGAAACTATAACTGTAAATAAGTGCTCGCACCAAAATGTTTACAGTTATTCCAATAAATGTATACAGCATGAATAATATATATGGATACAGCATGAAGTTATTCAAAAGAAGAAGTGCTTCTTGCCCCTGATGTTAATACATCCAGCGTTCATAGGCTGTTGCTGACCATCAAGGGGGTCTTATACTTACCACCTTAGTTATATTACAATGCACTTCGGAGCTACCTCGTCATCAGACATACATAGTAACATTGCAATGTATTTGTTACATTAACATACCTCGAACGTCAGAAGTTTGCATTATGTTGTTAAATTGTGATACTGTGTGTAGTAAATAATAAGTTAGCTTGCTTGTTAGCTCGCTAAGGTGGCGAGGGTCATTTGATTTACATCATTGTTATGTATTACCGTGCGTGTCCTTATTGCGTTTGATAAATAGCTATTTAGACTTTGTCCTCTGAGCATCAGCGAGAGCTCTTACTATATTATTTACATGTAGTAATTATTATATTTAAGATCGGAGCTAAGCATATTATATATATAAGCAACTCGCAGGGTTATGATTTCTTATCTTTTTCTGATCACAAATTACATAGTAAAAATATTACTTACATTCTAAATTTTCTTAGAAATGTATTGTATCATATGCAGTTGTAAATTATTAAAAGATAAACTAAAATTACTGGAATAATATGTATGTTATAAAAGGCTGCAATAATAATATTTGATGATTGATTGTTATAGAAAATGTTGAATTTGATCTCGGACCGTCTGGAGCGTCGTGTTTGCGACGACGTACTGGAGGTGGCCTGGTCCACCATGTGGAACGTGACCGATGAGACGCCGCAGAACTGCCAGCGGTTCCTAGACAACAGAGGCATGGAGTACTTCTTGGCTTGTCTTAAGGTATTCTTCATACTCCAATGATTTAGCTAGTGTAGCCTAGCCTAATGCCAAGCCTAGCCTAATACCAAGAGTAGAACTCCGGCGTTATTGCCTTTGTGTTCAGTAGAATAACTGTGCCCTAATAAGATCGGTCATAGGGCTTACAATCAACAATATTTTCGTGGTGATGCGTAAAATATCTTCCGGCTCTTATACCTACCAACCAAACAAGTATGGCGCGACAAATTCCTTAGAAGCGCACCAGTTTACCGAGGGCCCCCTATAGTAATCGTCTTTTCCTGAATACTATACGTTGCAACGATCAGCGACACTAATCGCGTTAACACGAATATTTGCTTTGTAATGTAACCCCAGCGTAATAAGGCGGACTGTGTTGTTAGATATTCCCGGACAAGGAGGAGTTGTTGCGCAACATGATGGGCTTGCTGGGCAACGTAGCGGAGGTGGGCGAGCTGCGCCCGATGCTTATGAATAAGCTGTTCCTCTCCGTGTTCTACGAGCTGCTCGACTCCTCCAGCGATGGCATCGAGGTACACTACACCATATATAACTAATATCCTTATTATGAATTAACCCGACTCAAGGTTCTAGGCGTTAGAAGACAAGACATCTATAAACTTAAATCAAATTGAAGTGCTTTTTCGTATTTCCAAATTAATAGCTTTTTATACTGAATGTATATGAAAGTCTATATTATGGTAAATTTCTGAAATGGCTGGACAGAGACTGTCACTAGCAGATAGTTAGTGTAATAAAGCGCGACGTAGGCCAAGTTTATTTTAGAAAATATAACACATAGTTTTTATTGATAATTCTACCCAGTATAAACCGCGAGGCAGAGCTAGTCTTGTTTATAAACACGTTAATCGCGATCTCCTCCAGCTCCAAAATCAATGAAAGCTGTAAGTTGGCAGTCATTCTTAGAGATTTCCTTTCTCTGTTTGAGCGGTAGAATATCTTCAAGCCTTCCCACTAAGTTCCTCAAAGCAGTGCCGGAATAACCCCCTTTTCACCAAAAACACATGTTGAGAGCTTTACATACGTCATGAGCGTCATACCACTATTTTTAAATTAATGTCATGTTTAAGCGATCTGTTACAGATTATTATTACACTGCTTAATCTCACTTTTTCACCTATTGATGTATAAATTATAAATATTTATTATTTTAATATTTATTAGTTTATTGGTTCCATATTATATTATTTATTTTATTATAAATGGACATTTTTAATCTCTTAATATCTTCCTCCTCTATACCGTAAGGTTGTCCGGGAGAGATCGTTCTTAAGGGTACAAACCCTTAAGGTTTAAGATCAGGGGGCCAACAACGATCGTTTAAGCAGTGGATATAAATAACTTCTTAGCTTTGACGTTAAATGTTACGGTACCAAAATGGAACAAAGGCTGAAAAGTTCTTAATACACTCCATATAATAATGTCTGCATTTATATGGTGTGCAATAGTTTTGTTGTATAGTATGTAGAGGTTGCATTGGCCAGATGGCGAATGGACCTACTGGGTAAGGAGTATCCGAAACCAGAGGACTACAAGTTCTTCCCCATGGGCAAGATCTGCCGGCTTGTTCAGGGAGTATTTGAGAAGTCAGGTACGGAGGGCATAAAGGCAAGGGCGGCACAAAAGATCCCAAGGGTCGACGTGCTTGCGGGCAACCGGACCCAATATTGCCAAAAAACAAGATAAGATACGATGTAGTGGTTGTGTGTTAGGTGAGCTACAACGCGGCCGGTGTGCTGGCACACATGGCGTCGGACGGGCCGCAGGCGTGGACCGTGGACGAGCCGGAGCGCGAGGCTGTGCTGCAGCGGGTGGCCGACGCGGTCGAGCGCTGGAACCTGGATGCCGAGCGGAACATCAACTACCGCTCCTTCGAGCCCATACTGAGCCTGCTCACGGCGCACCACACGCCGCAGTGCCAGCACTGGGCCGTCTGGGCGCTCGCCAACCTCACCTCCGTCTACCGTCAGTACCCACCCACCACCCACCTACTACTGCCTCTCATACTCATACATACACAGGGGCGTGCATTGGATTTTCAGAGGGGTAGGCAGGTTAAGAACATAGCTATGTGGCGCGTAGGTACAAACGTTTCGGTGTAGACGCACACACAAACATAAACACAAACACATGACACGAGTGTATACAGTTATCATAAAAGGTAAGCGCTGTTTATATGCAATGCACGCCTACATACATACATATGTACATACAGAACCCGTCACGAATTATGAGCGCGTAACTTGAATGTGCAGTAGTTATTTTATGAGTCTGTCTCTGTCTTTATGTATGGCGCGAGACGAAGAAAGATGCGCAGTATTCCCACTTTTATCGCTGCACGCGCATAACTTGCTAGACTATGGTTGGATTCACAATGCCGATTGCCCCTGTAAACTAATTGTGAAGGTCAGGTGACAGTTGCTTGTGTTCCATGCTTTATTCCATGAACGATTAATTACTAAGTCCACTGCGGAACATGGACCTCTTCCCTTCCCTATTAATGAGAAGATACTCTGGCACAAGCCATTATAATTATCAATAATATCTCAATTAATCAATATATCGCATTAGACCATGTGGAAGGTGTTTTACACTATGTTTTTACATTACGCGCCTCTAATTATTGCACCCTCTAAACTAAGGATAATTTTGACATAACGGTGTACTTATTAATTGGTTTCTGAACATAATTGATCGAATTCGTGTAATGATGAATTGCAGCTGAGAAGTACTGCAGCTTGGTAGAAGCCGAGGGCGGGTTGAAACTGCTGAGCGATCTCCTGAGCCACCCGTCGCCGTACGACCTGATCAAGAAGCTGGCGCTGGTGGTGCTCAACAACTGTGCGAGATATGCGTCACGCGACCCCACCTACCCCCCGGAGCCCGCCCCAGACAATTAACTAATGGAGTACTTCGAGGAGATCGATCCTCACATCCGCGAATAGCATCAGCATTGGGTCCGACTGCTGTTCGGGTGGCTGTCGGGTTTCACCCTCATGACCTTCGCGCTCGTCGGCTTCATTAGCCTCTTCACCGAGCTGTAAGTGACGAGCGTATCTATGCGCGGTTAAGACACTTGGGTGATATTCATAGTTGTCGTGTTAGTACAATAAGTAAATTTATATCAGTGGCGAATTGTGGCGAGTGCCCTTATGTGTACGTGTGACAAACAATATCGGTGTAACTAACTGGACTCATACTAAATACGGTCTTGTTGACGAGCTTAACCTCACCCCATCACTCCGTGTCTTGTACAAACATGGATCATTGTGTTGTAACTTGTACCCATCACTGAGTACCCCTTCTGATATACCAGCTACTGTATATTTTATGATAGCCTATTAATGAACATTTAAAATTAAGGTCCTACAACTTTACTTGTTAGTATTAATAACATTGTTAATAATATATTACTGTTTGGAATAAGATTAAAAAACATTACAAGGTTTAAGAGTTCTATGTTTCTAAAGTACGATTTATTGTAATATATTTGTCGGTTATTTAAAATATAAGTAGTATTTATTATAGCAACAATCGACAAATTGTGATTATTTACGGTTGAAATAGTTTTATGTTACACTCACTCATATTGATTTACATCTACATGTATGCCATACATTAATAGTTTTTTTTTATTATTATAAAGGTGTTTAGATTATATTATTTCTTATTATGTATCCTGGTGCCGTGTTCAATGAAGATAAAACATATCAGTGGAAAATTGTAATCAGTCCTTACTACATCATACAAAAGATGAACACGTCTTTTTAATCGCTCTGCAATTGCTATTTATATTGAAAAAACTAAGAAAGATATTATAACGAATAGGAAAAGAAGTGCTGAAACGATGCATAAACTGCGGATGATTAATTCAAGTCATAAATCCCGATTTTAAAGTAATAACTAACTAGAAGTACCATGACTTAAAATCCATCTTTAGTAGTATCGTAAACAATGTTTCAGAATAATCGTCTGACGTATTTGATCGTCGTAATGTCGGATATGTTTTATCTTAATATACAAATTGCTGTTGTGTATTTGGTGGTATCACAATTATAGTAAATTATAATATATAATTTATATTACTCCTTTCTTACGAGTTTTGTGTTGATTGCACTGATTGAATTATATTTCTACTACCATGATTATACGTCTATAATCTGTATATATATATATATATATATATATATATATATATATATATGATGTAAAGCTTAATATTAAGCAGTACATAGGTTGCAGTTGTTTCTATTTTATGTATAATTTGAGATTTGAGATGGAGCAGTCAAGTCACTTCTGGCCACCTAATTATTGTCATCACAAAAAACAATGTTTGAAAACTGTCCCCCATTGCTTGTTCCATTATAAAGCGTATAATGGGCTTTTTTGCCTGTTTTTAAGATTTAAATTAATCTCACCCATCCACAATTACAATCCGGCTCAATATCGGTAGCTACAATGGCAGGTCTACCCAGTCTCAAATTACCAAACGCCATAAGCATCTGGCACTTCCAAATACATAAATATGTATTGAGCAGCTCATTTGGAAGTATATTATATTGTTTTATATTGGTTACTATTACTAAACGTGTGTTTTTCTCATTAAAATATATTTCAAAAGTAGAACATTTCTGTATATGTTTATCACACATCTATACAGATATATACAATTGAAGTGTCTGTTTGTAATTCCAATTTAACAACTTTTTGCTAAATATATATGTAAGGATATACGGTATTTACATAAACAGACTCACAAACAGATAAGTCCACCTGTGTCTGTCTGTTAGTACCAGCTTGTCTCTGAAATGGTTGGACTGATTTTAACGGAACATTAGTGAATGTTTCTTTACAATCAGTTGCCAGTGGGCAAATAGCTGATGTGAAACAGAGTATGGATGAATCCGCGGGCACAGCTCGTATTAAATAACCTGGTGTTTACTTTGGATTACGGCATATCTAGGGGTGGACGATTGATATAACTTGGTGTCCTAATAGTTACGAATGGGGCTCTCAAATTAATGTATAGCATAATAATAAAAAGTTAAATACAGCCGGCATTTGATATGTTTTTGTTTCATTTTCAGCTGATTTGATGCGATTCAATTATAACAATACATAGTTCAAGAATTAAAATAAAAGATAATAAGTGAATTATTGTAATTTTTTTAAGATATAAGTATCAATTGCCGCTGATAGCTATAATGCGTTAAGTAAATAGGCTAGTTTGGCACTAACATTTTGTTACTTTATTTCAAGATTTATTTAATTGCTGTGAAAATAATAAGAGGAAAGTACTTAAATATTGGATGAAATATTCTTATAAAATCGGTCGTTCTGTAGCGCGACATAATTTATAATATTATAGTAAAGATAGTATATTACTGAGATAACGTCAGAGTTGAACACAATCTCTGGCTAATCAGGACTGGATATCGGTACCGAAAACATTAAACAACACACCGATAAAAATGGAACGGCAAATACCGGTATTTTCCACATTTTTGTATAATTACTGATAACGACTGGTACGAATGTCCTAAGCTCCAAAGCTAATCTCTCAATTATCTTAATGCACTCCCTATGGTGTATAATTTATGCCGATGTATAAACGGTTTCTAGAACCACCGCTTGATAATTATAGAGGGAATATCGGGGAAGCCGGACCGCTACACCTTCAGGCTGTCCTGCGATCGATACTGCGGTAATAATAAAACAGATGCTTCGTCAATATCCGTGTGAACATTATACATTACCAAGCTTCTATGCCTGTTGTATGTGTGTTTCAAATTCGCCAACATCGATGTACCCACTATATAGTGAAATAGTCTACTAAATAATAATTAGACTTTTATCTATGTAATTACACCTGAGAGTTCTGATAAATTAAACTAAATATTAATAATTTTTTGGTGAGTTCGGTGTACAAAGTATAAAATAGTCCACATAGATTCAAACGTATACACGTCAATAAAGGTTACAAAAAATATTTCCTAAAGCGCAATTATATTTCACTACATCATCGTATTCATAATGTGTAAGTTAAACAAGGTTAGGTTTTAATTTTTCAGAGTTTAGATTTTACAAAGTTAGTGTTGCGTGTTAGTCACGAGTCCACGAGAGAGTTTAGAAAGGCATTGTCCATGTAACGTGTAAGCAACAATTACAATGTTATTGGGGCTGCATTAGTATATTATTCGATAAACTACGCTAATAAGAAACATCATTTAGTTTACCCGCTCTAACCCAATACTTATATTTTTATATTTTCAAATTGTACTAGATAATTTCTCATACACACCTATTCGCCTTGTACAAATTGTCATTATCTAAATTAATATACTCCTTCACCCACAGCACAGTTATCGATCCATCATTAAAGCAACTTTCGTCAAAGTAATTCAACGCCGTTTAGGTTAAATTCCTCATCCTTTATTATTTTAAATTCATCAAGCTAGAATTAAAATGATTAAATATTAAAACCGACAGACGTTTTGTGTTAACATGTTTTTACTTCAAAAATTATACTGAAGCTATTGTATTGTGTAACTGAGGTAATAAAAACGTTGTGAACTTAGCATAGCTACTATACCACGCAAATCCATCGAATAAAATATACATTAGATCAATACTTTTCACATGTTTAAGATGATTAACGTTAATTTAATAATCATAATACATGCTTGGTGTGTAGTTTGATGCGAATATTAATGTAGTTTGTGCATAAAAAGTTGGAGTTACGCACAAAAATGGTCCAGCTAATTTATAATAAGTATGGGGGTGTACCCAAATAATACCACTACCACTATGCCCTTTCTAGTGTTATATTGTGAAACCATTTGTGTCCTTTAGCTACTAACATGAATGTTAACTGTACGAAATTTGGTTTATATTTAACTTTTGTTGAAAAGTTTTATTCTACTTATTCTAGAACTGTCTTAGCTCTTAAAAAGATACGTCGTTCTAGCTAATCATATAAATGTTATAAATAAAAAATTAAATTAATATCCTGCGTATTTTTTTACTCCGTTTTGTTGTTTTATGCATTGCTAACAATTTAAGGGATTTATTTGAAAATTAATGAAACCATGATGTAAAAGATATTATTTATTTTTAATAACACTTCATATTTCAATAACATACTTATTATTATACAACTTTATATTTTTCATTTGTCAATTCATATCAATATCGACGCATGCAAATAAAATATTAATGTAATATGTAAAGTACTTGTAACATGCGAATAATTATATTGGAAGATATAACAGTATGTATGTGTACCTCTATATATTTTGTGCTCACTATACTTTGGTGTTCACGTTTTACTATTCCACATAACATTATAGTGCTATATTTTCAGAAGGCGCTTGGTGGCGAGGGCTGACTGCAACTGATGCAGATCGTATATTCTATTTACTGTGTTTAAAGTTAACTACTAGGTATATATTATAATATGTTATTAATTGAAAAACAGTATACATGTCACTAGTACCACCGGCGCCATTATCTACTGCTAATAATCATTATTGCATGTATAATTGATATGAATACAAGTACGCATCGTCTAACTTACATACAATAATATTATAAGTGATCCACTACAATTACTATTCGTTGCATGTTGCAGATACATGGGATGTGAGTTAGTAGCTATACTCGAACAATTACTGGTGCTTAACTAATTTGATTCTAGATATATATTATATGAACATGTTAGAAGTAATGATATGTGGTTATAATTTGTATAGAATTAAACTATCAGCATCAAAAGTAACAATTTTTAAATATCACATAATATTCGTAAAACTATATTCTATCTGGTATAAGTAATAATATTTTATAATATCTTATGTGGTCCTTTTTAACGCCCAAACTGTATCGCATGTCTTCTTTTGTGAACATTTCGGGCACAGTTCGATTTCGTGTCTATTCCACTGAGAACTGGACGTGAGTTTGGATTGTATAATGCGTTTGTGTGTGAGATAAATGTATGTGCAGTGCGTTTGGTGTAGCGACTGCGGGGGTGAGCCGGTGTTAGCTGGCGGAGGGTGCGGGGACGCGGCGGGCGGGTTGCCGCCGTTATTCGTTGAGCATGCACGTGCGCATCAAGGCATTGGTCACGGCGTATGGGTCGCAGTTCGACGCCGGTCGCCGGTCCTCCAAGTAGCCCTTCTTCTCTTCAGCGACTGTACGCGGTATTCTGATGCTGCTGCCGCGGTTTGCAACGCCTGGAACAAATATCCAACATTCAGTATAAATAGATAGAGGCCCACTAGTGACGTAGTAGTGTCATTGTATACGTTGTGGAACCAAGTCACACTAGACAAAGAAATGCTCACCAGCGCTGAAGTCATTAATACTGGCTGTCTCATGAAGGCCGGTCAGCCTCCTCTCGTTGTCCTTCCCGCCGCGGGGGTCGTACACCTTGATATGCTTCATGTGCACTTTCGATAGCTTGTCTATCGCCTTTTCAATTTCACTAAAACAACATGAATTTAATTAGCTAATGTGTAAAATTATTGATGACGAGCTCTCTTACGGCCAACTATGGGGCAGCTGAAAGGATTATCCCTTCGCAATTTGCCCAGTATGGTTGTTATTTCGTCGCATTACATAGTATCTTGAAAATCTGGTTAAACGCGGTCTGGTGACGGCCACTTTACCAACGCAAGCAATGAAATGACAAAAACGTGATGTCGAAAGTAAACTCAAAAAATATGTGAAGGTCGAATACTTTTTCTATTCAGTTTAAGATATGAATGAGAAACTAACATAATTCCGTTTTCTTCTCGCATCTTCTTAGTGGAGAAGTTGGTGTGAGCGCCGGAACCGTTCCAGTCCTGTACGGGCTTGGGGTCAAAGGTGACGATGACTCCGTACTCCTCCGCGAGCCGATGCAGGATGTACCGCGAGACCCAGAGGTCATCGCCCGCACTCACTCCCACTGACGGGCCCACCTGGTACTCCCACTGGGAGGGCATCACCTCAGCGTTGGTTCCAGATATGGGGATGCCAGCATAAAGACAACAACTGGAATACACAAAATACCCAAGGTATTACATAGTGTTCGAATATTTGATACAGGCCTACAACCACAAATAGTAGGTAATCTTTATCTGTGCCTACAATTTTCTATACTGGGATTTGTGTCGATGCGGAAACTACCTGCCTAAGTACATAGGTGCTTACAGCGAGTCGGTTTTCAACTCTTGGGTGGCACAAGGTGTACTAGAAAGCACAGAATATTAACAGATAATGATACATAGTAGGTATACTTACATATAATGGGCTTGAACGAGATCCCTGGCGAAAACTTTGTTGGCACCGACGCCGCAGTAGTAAGGTCCCTGTGGAGGGGGGAAGCCGCCCGGGGGCCATCCGAAGGGCCTCAGATCCGCATCCAGCAGGATGTATTCCTGTTCAATACCGAACCAGGGCTCGTCGTCTTTGCACTTGTCGTACGCCTCCTGACATTTCACGCGATGATTGCTTTCTGCGTTCCAAATAAAAAAATATTATTATGTATGTAATAAATGAAAGGAGGTGAGAGGAAACAAAAGATTCGTAAACTCACATTGCTGCGTAAAAGTGGAACGTAGTGAACTTGATAAGAATATCTAACCAGCGGATAGTGTTAATAGATTCTTTTATTCAATCATTATTTTTCTTTTAGGTAAATCTACTGTTGCTAAAAACACAAAGCTCAATCAAGCAGTTTTTGAAAGTAGTATGTTACCGTATTTACCGAATAAATGTACCTTTATGATACTATACGTGTAGATAGAAGTACCTACATGTTTACATAACTTGATTGCTAAAGTCTGTCAAAGCTCGCAGAGATGCTGATAGGCATGCGTAGCACGACTATAGGTACTTAAGTTAAGAAGCATTACAAACCTGTTGGCTCCATGTTGTACTTGTAAGTATCGCACATGACCAGAATGTGATTGCCTCGGCGGAACGGGTCCTTGTATATAGCACGCGGAACGAGGAATGTGTCTGAGTTGTGGCCATCGGCTTGTCCTGTTGAGCTGCCGTCGAAATTCCAAACAGGCAAATCTGCCAACAATAACAATAATTTATCTTTTCCTTTTGAACTCTAGTTCAGACCTTCCACAAAGTGAATACTTATCGACGTTAACAAAAGTAATTATATTTACACATAGATCATAATACATATACAGGTAGGGACCGCTACGCTTGCATATAATAATCTAATGCTATTAATTAAACTGTCCTGACTAGGTGTAACTGAATGAAATCTACAACGAACATTTCTACGACTGCTGAGGACAATATTGCTGTGAAACCTTTCAAGTTCTCATCAAAGCAGTCCATGTTTTCCCGTTCTCGAAGCTTGCAGCGTACGTGGAACACAGTTTCAAGATCCCTCGGGCAAAAGTATGGCGGCAAATATTCATCAGCGTGCGTCCACTTTAAGGCTTCCAATGCACTTAGCATATATTTTTCATTCATCACTTCCAACACTCTAGCTAGTTTATCTATGAAATAGAGTGTTATTGCACTTCAATTGTAGTGACGCAAATAAAATATATGTCAAGTAGGTATTTGTATAGATAGCTAGCATTAAATAGAGTCTATTTAATAGACCACAATAATAATTGTATTTATGGTACATGCTTTGGAACGAACGAATGTTTAATGTAATTTATCCGAATTAAGCAAGTAGAAATCCATAATATATGGATGCGCAGTCATGAATAACGACAATGTAAGTAGGTACATCCTTTTAGGTATACCTGTATACTAATAATAAAATAGTACCAAGAATAAAGATTTTATTTGATACAAAATGAATAATTATATATTGTAATAATAATAATAAACGTCAGAAATTAATTGATGTATCTTATTTCTCAGGTACTACTAAAATATTTTATTGGCACGTAATTTTATTCGTGGTCGGTTGCATTTGAACAATTAGGCTAAGGCTGTTCTCGAAGGAAACGAGAGTATAATATGGGCACAGGGTATTTCAGGTTACTTGGATTCAACCCCTTTAGGATGAAAAAGGGAAATTACTTATTTTTGTATCGAGTCACTTATACTGTACTAAGAGTTGTGCCAAATAAACATTATTATTATTATAAGTTTATGTAGGTACCTACCAATAATATATAATATAACCAACCATATTGACTCCGGCTTTGAAAGCCAAACAAATTTACCAAAACTGTTCTAATTACCATTGTTAATGAGGATATAATAAAACCAGTCTAATTTCAAATGAATGTTTCATGTGCTCGTGTTGTGTAGTTTTCATTATGAGCAAATTTCTGACTTGTGAAGGCTGTCATGGCTTAGAAAATGAAGCAAAACAATTTACATAATTTTCTTACTTAGCAGTCAAAACTGTCAGTAAAGAATAGAGCATTTACAATGGATAGTAAAGTTTATGGACGGCTGTTCTCGTCAATTGTGGTGTAAATGTTGTAGACGTGAGGTGGTAAACGAACATGTAAATCATCGGTCGTCAATCATCGGTAGCAAATAGCAATTATACTATACGTAGACACTGACAGTACTCAAGGTCATGGAGCTGTAGATTGTATTAAACAAATAAAACGCTTTACTCACCTTTGGGTACTTTTGGTATAAAGTTGATAGTGCGGTCTTTGCACCTCAGATGTTCGTCCGTGCCGTCTATCCAGATGTAGGTGGCGAGGATCTTGTCCGCGGGCAGTGGCAGATCATTGTACCTGCCCAGCAGAGACTTGGACAGCACCGCATTCGGGGAGTTGGTCAACACCGGCCCAGACAGTATCTTCGGGTTATCTAATGATCAAAGCATATTATATTCTAACAATGCTGTAGGTATGTACCATTTGTACCTCCAGACGAAATAAGTAATTTCATAGAAACTAACGTTTCCGTCGATCGACAACTGGTATCGAGCCGTTTTGTATATCAGGCACAGGCATAATATTTACTTACAAAAATCATAAAAAATAAATAACAATACTCGAATGAGTGCTGAACTGATGAAAATTTATCAGCACATGAGTAAGGTAAGTACCTAACTACGTAAATTCAACAAACAATTTTGTTTTTATCGAGGAGATTTTCCATTCCGAAATCACAACAATTTATTCCGTAAATGTATTCCAATCAATTTGACGTATTGATTGATAACATGACAGTAGTACAAACAATAATAAATTAAAAACAAGTTTTTGAACTACCTACAGAATATTTAGGTTATCATAATTTGTTTTGCTTATTATGCAATATTCTCTACTAATATGTTCAATCTCAAGCAAGAAAACTTGCTCTAACTCACCATAGTAGTAGGAAAGGCACTTTTAGTGCGAAATCAACAGCTTGGTTCACTTCCCCTTTTTTTTTTAAAAGGCCCCTTAACTAATTTTACACGGTTTAAGTCTCAGGAAAAAGTTAGTAGCATAAAGTAGGTGCCTCGGTAATTTTTCGCTCGACTGGGAATTGTTTTTACTTTACTTTTTAATTTAATTAAGAATAAAAAAACAATTGATTTGCCAGTTGTTTCAGGCACGCGACATTTTGAAATTGGCATTCAAATTGAAACTATGAAAACCTATGTCACATGATAGGTTTTCATAATTTTAATTGAACCTATCATCACTTGATATTTAACTTGAAATATATTATAATATATGTAATTATACAAAAATACTCAAATAATAGAAGAAACACTCCCGACAAAAATCCGACACTATCTAGACAACAATAACATAATATTATTTCCTTTCAGTTACTAGTGAAAGGTAAATATGTTTATAAAATGATGATTGAGATAGGGATGGCGATCTGAGATCGATTAATCGAAAAATCGATTTTTCGAGCCAAATAAATCGATTTTATAAATCGATATGTAACACTGAATCGATTCAGTGAATCGATATTTCAACCTAGAGAATCGACACTCGATTTTTTCTATTACAACACGTTTTAATCTATTCCGTAGTTTTAGAATTAAAATTTGAAATCATTATTTTTTTTGTTAAAATTATTACTATATATAAGAAATACATTTAGAAAGTAGAATTGTGTCTTCTTTTTAACACGCTTTTATTAGCTTCACCTGTATGTATGTATGTATGTATGTAACCGACCCCTTTGAGCTCGATTTTGTCCTACTTTGTACGATCAGATTTAATTCAAACTTTGCACACCTGTCAAAAGTCGATGACAATGCAATAATCCGATCGAAGCATCCGATTATCCTAATTAGATTCGCCAGGATTAATTAATTTCTTTCCGCATCCTTTGCATGCGAGTAAGATAGATAGAGCTAGTGCGGGCGGTTTGTGGTATTGAGGGCGGTTGATAGTTAGCCAATCGAACTAAATAATATATAGTTTAAAAAATTTAACTAAAAAATAAAAAATAAATAATAGTTTAAAAAACTAAAAAAACACGCTTTCATAAAAAATCCAACTAAAAATCAGAAAATAAAATTTAATAAATTTGGATAAAGAATATTGTAAATTAGAAATGAATGTACATTTTTGTAAAAAGCGTGGGGTGCATAGTGTTAATAATTATAAACATTTTATTGACAGATAATGAGTAGAAGAATCATCACTTTGATAATATAATATCTTAAAAAGCGCATTGAATACACATGATGTTTTTTTAGTTTTTTTTTTACCTGATACTTTCCTATTGTTATAAAAATGATTGTGATCATCGAATTTCTTGAACTAAAAAAAATCCCTGATTTTAATACTAAGTGATCGCTTATTATGGTATCTTGTTTTTTATAAAATGGATTTATATTTACATAGTAAATGCGGACTCGAGAAAAGATCGATTTTTTAGAAATCGATCTTTTTGACCTCGATTTTTTTATGAATCGATTCATCATGTTACGATTCGAATCGATTTAAAAATCGATCTTTTTTTGAAAGAATCGCCATCCCTAGATTGAGAGTAAAGGATTTTTCTATTGAATATTTTAGATTAGTTAGCCTTTGCGACATTGGAGTGAAAAGGCGCAACAATGGTACCAACCTATTTACACACTAGCTTCGCGGGAACGGATTCTATTTTCGAAATAAAAAGTATCGGTAATGATTTTAGCCAATAAAGTACATAAGTATTTGATTTCAACATCCTTAATAAAAAAAAATACGAATAATGCTTGCAGTTAGAGTTTAATTACGATACACTCACTTAAATATGTATGTTTTGTTGCTGAAGAGGTAACAATATTACTAATTAAGTATGACTATTCAATTGTTAAAATAAGAATATCATGATTGTAGTATTTACCTTCTATTTTCCCGTGGGCAGCGTCAGCCATGTTTGAAATAATTATTCGCGAGGTCTAAATCTGTAACAAGAGAAAAGTAAAATCAAAATTCGTAAAAAAGTGTAACTTAACCTACTTATAGTGTTATTAGGTATGTCTATAACTTAGTTTTACCATAGGTTAGACAAAATCAATATGTTATACTGCTATACTATAGATAAATCGTATTAATGAAATAAAACCAGGCGTCGAGGACCGCGGCACAAGCCCCCCCCACCCAATTTTTTCGACTTTCTTAAAGTGAGTGTCTTACCGGCACCAAAAATGAATTAGGATTTAATTTATTTGTATTATTTTGTGTTCGTATGTTCCTAGTTAAAGTGAATGAACTTTCTCTATTTCGGATCTGGAGCTCCACTAAACTATACTTCTTTTTTGTCTTAACAACAACAATCTAATCATATTTTTTTTTAATATTGCAAACCGTGCATGATTTACGCTAGTTTACGTAACATTAATATTTATTTAAGTCTTATATTTTCCTTGACATTTGGCAAATATATTTTAATGCCTACCTCTCCATTAAGGTCGAGTCGCGAGCTCTATGATAATACATAATATATTATGTAAAAATATAAAAATTGTATCATACAAACAAATAATTATATTAATAATTTTATAGAGCCAGTTGTCAAATCGCTCCAACCATACCGGAGTAATATAAACTGACGGACAATCATTAGAAAAGGTTTTTTTTGTAATATTTTAGTAGGCACACCGTACACTACTATACCTACGTCATTTAATCAGATTTCTTATTTTGACATTAAGTACCTACAAACATACACTACAATTTTATTTAATCGCATAGATGATTGAGTGTTTGACGGCTGCTTTGTTTGCTAATAGAGTTGTTGATATTTTTTATATGCGTATGTGAGTGCGTAGTAAGCGTTATACAGTACCTACCTATACGGAGCATTCCTTCGTTTGTGAGTTTTCCGCTTGCATTATGATAAATAGATCCTTGACACCAAACGGCGATAATTTCATGAAATCGATTGGCGTTCTGCCCAAAGTCGCAGAAGAAAAAACTAGTGTAGTGCCAAAGTGTTGGTTTTTGCTTTGCCGAGCAAACCTGCACCGTATTATGAGCTTAATTAATTACCTGCAACTGTTAACAGGCGACAGAGCAGATAGGTAAACAATTGTTGCACCTATCAGTACCTAGATATATGTACCTATTATATGTGTGAGTATGTAAGGGACACAACACAAAAGTATAATTACGTAATGTTCGAGTTATTGAGCGTGATGAGTAAAATTCCAGTTCCATAGTGTGTGCTGATTAGAATATCAAACAAAAATTGCAATATCTCTCAAGTCTCAACTGGTGTATACTGGTTACATACTTCGTATCATTGAGTTTGTGTGCTAATTAAATGTATACTCACGGCCGTAATACAAAGTTATTTATTAACATACTTATATCAATTTACGTATGCAGTCACCATACTTGAAAATTTCCATCCACGCGGTACGAGCTATTTTTGTACCCGATAGATATACCTACATCTACCTAGAATAGTGGTCATACATGCGGAATATAAGGAATAAAGGTCTATCGCGTTGATAGGAAGGCATCAACACTCATGTAGTTTAGTATTGTAGCCACCTGCATATAAAATGGTTTTGGGGACTTTGGGCGTCTTTAATAATGTTCCTAATAATTATAATAATAAACAATTCTCAAAAAGTTTTTCTGGTAATAGTAGATGTAATGTTTCTACGAAGAAAATAACTTGCATTTTAAAATAACATGTACATCATAATGGCATATAACGCCATGGTGCATCTACATACGGATACAACATTTTATAGCTACTATGACCATTCAGACTGCAATTGGCTACAGTACCTAAATACAATGTGTTTCATACATTTTCCGAATCAGTAGGCTAGGGTTGGGCAGCATGACAGTTCACTGAAGATTTTTTATATATTTACGTAGGTACTTCCATACAACACCGGTAACGATTTTATATCGAACGTCGCTGCTATAGAATTAATCAATTGAGTCGGGGGCTTATGGTACTGGGTATTTTTGAAGGGTAAAGTGGGACCGCGAGCGTGGTTCCCAAAGGCTCCTTGGTATTCGTAATTATTATTACCGATATAATGGGATGTGATCCCAATTTCCTCCTCAAAAATGATTATTAAATCCTGGGCTGCTTGAGGGACCGAGGTTCCGGTTCCAAAAGCCCCCCGACTCATCATTTATCACATTACAATCAAAACACTTAATAAACTCGTTAAGGTTTATTTGTTTATCTATTTAGGTTAACGTGTCCACATTGTGTCATCAGAGTCCAGTGATAACGATAAGAAATAATTAATCATTTTTATTAGCTTTATTGTCGATCGTCCTGTGTAATGTCGCGTCCTCGATACGAGGTCAACCGAAGATAATGTAACCTCTTTATATAAACCTTAAGTACGTAGCAGTTTTTGTGTCCATGGTATCTGGCTATACAGATGTACCTAGTTATAACACCTTTATTACCTACTGGCTTTGTCTCGCGGGTTTACCCGTGTAGGATTAACAAAAAAACTATATTGGTGATTTTCTCTTAGCTTTTGTAACATTTTCGGTTGATGCTTCGGAGCTATTACTAATGAAAAACCAGTAGTCAAACAAGTAGTTCCTGAGATTACCGCGTTCAACAAAACAAACGGTTCAGATTTATAATATTATATTATGTAAGTATGTACATTTAACAACAACACCAACAGCTAAACTTAATACTGCGAATACAATGATTTATTATGATTATGAAATGTAGAGCATGTCGTCGTTGCCTCGTGACCGACCGCTGGCTTCGTTCTAGTGTATTCAGGTTTCGTTATAGTGTTGACTATAATTGAACTAAGCACACTACATACGTATCTACTTCTATTCAATTGCAAGCGTCGTGCCCTTGTGCGAGCGCTTCCTCACATACAGTTGAATATGAATACCTAACACTTTGTAGGTAATTGCTTGCTACAGTAAATTACAATTTACAAGCTCAGTTACCTAGCTAACATCATAAATTGACGTCTACCGCGATATACCTACCGGTAGATAGGTGGTATTATTTCTTTGAAGATAGCGCAAATACGTATGGCAACAAAATATCAACCTTCTAAGTATTAATATCAATAAAAGATTGTACTCTTCAGAGTCCAAGAAGCCTCGAGAAGAAGGATACCCTCCCATTCTCCTCGGTGCCTTCCTTGCCGTCAACGGGGCAGTTGGTAAAAATAAATCATCGTCCCCGGTCGCTTCTATTTAATTAATTATGGGACCATTATATTTAATATATATTTTTTATTATATAGGTCCTCTCAGTTACATTACTTATCGTTATTTCAAATAACTTTCCAAAAACAAAACGGATCTAATTTACCTTGACTTAATGTAAATAAACTCATCTACAATTCGATACGACGTTATATATTTAACCATATGGGTACCTACCTACACGAAACGTGCGACGCAATACTAAGCTTAAGTAGATAGGTTGATAGTTGTATTAACAAAATGTCAATGACTCTTCCAAAGAAAGAGTTGGCTGAAACAATAAAGCAAAATAACATCGTCTATATTATTTTACTCTTGCACTTAGCAACACATTATTTCGTGCCTGCCGATGCCAGTCCGTCATACAAAAAACGACGAATAGCAAACTGAAGCCAAGCTCTTTGTGCATTAAAATATATTTAAAATTATACATGAGTATTTGAAATCCCGAGAATCACTGCGTCACACATAAGTGCAATGACTTCTGATAATATAGTCCCAATACACGTACCTACGTCTACCTATGATTGGATTATTTTATACATGCCTGTCTGTAAGCATAGATCTAAATAGGTAAGCTACCTACGTACGTTTATCTCTCATACGTATGTGTAGGTAAAGGTATAAGGTAGATCTATTTCAATGATAGTAATATCGTTTGACCCAAAATACGTAAGCACCTGCGAATATGGGTCTAAATGCGTAATTGGTAGGTAGGTATTACTTCTGAAAATTATATTCTGTCCAAAGCAGGTAGCTAACAGGTAATTAACATGGTACTGTATAATTAGTTTAGCAAAATATTGTTTAGTTACTAAATAGGTAACGCATTATAGATGGTAAACAAATAAATTAACATGTCCCGTCCTAATGATATAACACAGTCTAGCCTTACTTATCTTAAAGAAAGGTGTAAGCTGTTATCTATAAACATTTTACAAACAGAGCAGAAACGTTACTAAGAATAAAGTGTTTTTGAACTTGTGAAAGGTTAAACTCGAGGCCGGAACGTCTTGTGTGGGACATAATATCTTTGTTCGTCGCGGATCGTACGGCGCTCACCGAGCGCCCTGATTCAGCACATTGTTGTGAATAAGTAGGTATGCACCAAAACAAAATGAACTGCGAACACAAACATAGATAGACTATGAATATTGTTGCTTATTTTCATTTCTAAGTTATATTTTATTGTTAACTAGCTGAGCATTTTTTAATGCAAGAACCTTCTTCGATTTATTAGAAAACAAAAAAAAAGACATCCGTTAAGCCGATCTCAAATGATAGCGTGAGCTGGAGAAATATGATCTTTCACATAGATTATATAATTATTTAGAAACAATAAGTGGGAAGAGCATATTTTATTGCTCCATAATCTTGGCAAAGGTGTACTTATAAAACCAATAAGTACACCTTTGTCTTTCTATCTCCTCGGGGAATACAGGCGTGAGCATAATATGCATGATGTTCGTTCTCTTCATGTGTGCTGTGATGACTGTCTAAATCGTTCTTTATTTTTTATAAATGAATAAGAATTCTTAGTAGACTCTCTTTCTATTATCGTAAGGTATAATTTATATTCTACAAGATATTAATTAATTTTGACTTAGCCCGCATAGAGATAGGTAGACTTTTTTGCCGCTATACTTTTTTGCTCCGAACAGTAGTCATTAGATACCAAAAAGATTATAACGAATAAAAGGTAGTTTTTGTTGCGTTAACTGAAGTAATACATTTGAAGAAGGGGCAGTAAAAAATACTGAATGCATGTAAATTACCAACCTGTGCTCCATAAAAAGCTGTGTAAGGTTATAGGGAGCGTTCGTAATAGCTGAAGCATTAAGAACAATATTTGGAGGCACATAGGTAAAACTCAACGTGCCTCCAGATTTACTTCTTGATTACTTTTGTATAAACGTATTTATTAATAAAGTTGAAAAGTATCTTTTTTTTTTGCTGGAACTACTGTACCTATTTGAAAAACATTTAGTGTTAGATAGCCCATTAACGAGGATGACTTTACGCTAAGACCAATCGTGGGTTAAAGTTAGCGATTGCTCAAAGTAACTATTCCAAGCGAAAGTTGAGGGCAGAAGCTACTTTGGTATAAATACGTAGAAGGCATGACCCTGGAATCCCTACAGTAATCCGTCCCTGGGGCACTTAGTATTCATCCAGAGACCAAGCGGCGAGCTACAATCGTTTTTTTTCCATCTTCCCGTTGACGGACAAAGGCACCGGGAGGTTGGAACAAATTAATAAGTATGCGGGTGAAGCGGCAGACTTATTCACCATAATTTGGGTATGTTTATATATTTGTTAAAAATATGCCACGTATGACATGAGCCTATATGATCCGATATTGGACATATGTAGGCTTTATATTCATATATACCTATAGGTAGATAGATATTTCTTTCATATAACCGATGAGAACGATACATTTATATCGGTAAATGCGGTTTGCAAGTTGCATTCTCAGATTGCATACAAACATGCAATCCAACCCGAGGCGACGGACGTCATATTAGGACGAGTCAATTCTAAGCCGCATTATAAATATAACGCTTATAATAATACTGTGACTGAGCTCAATACATATTATTATTGGTCGCCAGTCGCCTAAGCAACACACATCCCCAGCTATGCATGAGAATGCTGTCATCCATCCAGTAAAGCCGGTTCGTACGCCGACCGATAGGCGATGAAGATTATTGCTATTGTTTGCTTGTACCTATGAATATATTGTAAACTTGGTACCTACGTAGTATCTATTGGTCTGTATCTACATATAATATTATATTAATTGATTTTCAATGGCGTAACAATCCAAGTAAAGCAACTGATGAATGTGTTTTAGGTCATGGAACATTGTGCTTATCTCGTCGTTAAGATAATGTTATCATAAATTATCATAAATACTTGGCTCGCAGTTTAATATAAGCAATGATGACTACACACAGATACAATATATCATCATGTAATCATACTTATAAGACAGAGAGAGAAGAGCGTTAGTTAGCTAAATAGATAACAACAATAAATAAACCATTAATTTTTATAATTGAATGCATATAATGGTCATGCATACTTTGGCAGTACTAAGAAATTGCTGTGTAAATATATGTGTTTGACAATAGTGATCATTTACATTCATTGGAATATTGGTATTTGTTAGCCAATGAGCTGAGCTTAACATTTGGAAATATTAAGAAAACAAAAAAAATACATGCCACTGTGTACCCACACCACTTGCACTGTTCTATGATCAAGCGACTAATAATTTCTACTTATACAATTGTACACGTGGATACAAATACACAGGTATCTACTCCACTTCTTCATTCTACATCTATTACTAATATATAAAACTGAAGAGTTTGTTTCTTTGTTTACTTGAACGCGGTTATATCAGGAACTACTGGTCCTATTTATCGCAGAAGGCTATAGGCTTTATATCGAAGACCAATCGATGGTTTAAGTTAGCGTTAGCCCAAAGAAACCATTGGACGCCGACGAAACCGCAGGAAAAAGCTAGTTATACATATTATACGGTGCCGTGTAAGATTCCGGAGAAATGTGTTTCCAACAAAAATGGATTATGTCCCCGGCCTTTGTATGCTCCATGATAATGAGCGTTATCGCGAACCGTACACTAGCGGTTTGTTTACGTTTGGACGCGCTCCACGCCGCACGCCGCGCCGGTGCCCGCGCCAAATGTTACAACACTACTAACTAAATCACTAACTCTCACTTCACTATCTACTTTATCCGCAACAAATACCGCGATCCTACATAAACCTTAATTATGTCCTTAATAGTTGTGTTCCACGGTTTCATCCGAGTAGACTTAACTTCATGTTTTTTTGTATATAAAACTAAGTAGCCTAAGGTACTCCTTGTAACATTAGCTATCTGCCATCGAAAGTCCCGTGAAAATCTAATATAAATGATTTCGTTTCAAACTGAATAGATAGTGAAAATATAGTAATAATATGGAATTGCAGACACTAAAATTTCATTTATCTGTATAGATTATGCCACTAACGAAGAAAACGCGGCCCAACATAATTGTTACATATACTTAGATATTGTACAATAATTATAACAAGCGCGCTTAGGTCAGATGGCTCGCTACAATCACCCTACATGACATGCATCAACGTTTTATCAAATTAGGTTACTTGTTTGGTCGAACAGTTAAATTACTGCGCACATTCATAAGATCGGGCCAAGTGATTACACTAATCAATAATACTTTAATGGATTTTTATTTTGATTGCTATCTGTTCTGTTATATCTATTATTACGAAATTCAATTGTTGTCATTGAATCGATTTAGGTAGGTACTACCTACCTGGCACCTACTGAGTACGAATATGATAGAAATTAATGAATCAGTAAATTAATTAATCAACATAAATAAGTGAAGCCTAAACTGAATAAACACAGGAATGGTTAACTATTGAAGATGTTTACCTCTCCAGAAAAGCATCCAGCGTGGGTAGGCTTTTATCATATGCCCTTATGGCTCACAGAAATGGTCTTATAAGCGAGGGTTATTAATTAAGGCAGTGCAATATCTGGCAGCCTATAGATATCGAACAGGCACTAGAAGAAGATGAATATGTTTTGTTATCGACTTCATCTCATCTTTCAATAAATGGAAGCCATAATACCTATGTTATGGAAAGCATCATAACTAACTTGTCTGCTTTGATAAATTTGATCAGTCCGTTTTTTAGAAATACTCAGTAGGTACCCAATCCCATTTTCAAAGAAATCATGCTCATTTACTAAGGCTAATTTTTAAGACTTAGTGCGAAGATTCTACTTAATGCCCTTTACATCGGACTTACTTGAGAAATAATGATATCATCCTAAAACAAGGAAACAAACAGGAAACAGCAATTATAACAAGAAATAATAAATATAATCCCAATACTGCTCGGAAAAACGTAATTACCTATTTAATATGAACTCATAATAAGGAAACAAGCTTAGTCATCGAAACGGATACCATGCCAATTGCAACTTTCAACAATTAAATTGTGATTCAATCAGACCTTCTGATCCCGAACTGTGGGGACATGGAGTTTTAGGTACGAGCACATTTTACAATAGTTTGAAACATTGTTAGGCAGTTAATTACAGGGAGAGATATTAAAGTGTAGACTGACCGTCAGATTACAGCTGTAATATTAAATGTAAATGAAATAGACCCTGGAATATGGTATTCTTTTTGTTTTCAATAAGTGGGTTTATTACTTTTTTGTCTGTCTTGTAGATTTAAATACCCTGCCTGCTTATCTTTCGTTAAAAGATGGGATCTTAAGTATCACGTTAATCAGTTAATAATCCTTTGGTGATGGTAGCCATTTACGAATCACTAATTATTGTAAAAAATCCTGTCCGTAGTACTATACCCGTCTAAATGGCCATAATATGACCATAAATAATACTGTGCGTGTATTATTTATGGCCATTAGGCACATCAATCCGTGCGCTTAAATTGATCACACAGTGTAAACCTGTGGGCTGTAGTGCGTACTCTCAGTTCAACGTTACATTTCGTAGTTTCGTGGACTTCTAAAAGGAATAATCCTAATTTATTTATCTGGAATCCCATGGATTCCCTTAAAAGTTGTGGACATAAGTTCTCAGTCCGACAATTAGTTCAAAATTTCATAAAATTGGTAAATACGCCAATATACCAGTGAATTATTTTATCTGTCGCTTAAATCCGAATGAAAGTCGGTAGGCACTTAGTGTGATTTTTAAGATAAGTCTCGACAGACCGATGGCAGAGATACGCGCCGACCAACTTGAATTTATCGAGCTACCAAGTTTGACAGGAGCTAGTTTTTTCCAACTTAATCAATCATACATTTTGCCAAAAATATTCCTTTCTGTTACTCCATCTTGTTACCTTTCTCTCATGTGTTCATTATGAAGAAATTATATATCTACTTAATGATGAAACCACATGTGAATCTGTTTAGTAGGTATACGATATACTCGTACCTATAGTTTTTGGTAAGAATCTGTTCAGCGTTAGGTTTTTGACTAAGTAAGGTAGGTACTTACTTAAAAAATAGGGAGTTCGTAGTAGAGTGCTCACTTTCTAATAATATTTAAACTTCATTTAGTGTTGACACCTATCGAAATATAAGTGTCAAGATAAAACTTTTTAGGGAATCAAACTACCCGGAAAGTCAATGATACCAATCCCTATTAAATGTAATTTCGATATAAAGTTTAAAATACATTCTTACCTACCTGACACATAAAATTTAGAGCAGGAGTTAATTTCGGCATTGTTGTTACATTCGTTACTTAGGTACGTTAAAGTTCGCAAAGCAGAGAATGTAAGTCGCGAGTGCATTTTGGTGTCAATGGCACACAGTTTGGACGCAGTTGATGCAATTCGCACTGCAGTTGGCGTCGGAGCCGTCGGTGGCCGGTGCAGCCGAGTGGCGCGTGCTAGCGGACACGCGACACGCCGCGCCACGGGCAGTTTCCACCCGGTACTTACGTACATGACGCAGCACCACCGCAACAACAAAGCCGAAATCACTCCCGGACTAAATGACCTAATATTCTATAATAATCGAATGCGATGAGCTCTGTTTTGTTTAATAACTTTATGTGTTTACAGTACCTTGAAACAAATCCCTCGAAGAGAACGCGTAGCGCGCGTATTCGCGTTCGTAGTATTGTGCGTTGTGTGTTGAAAGTGTTGGAACGATGAACCGAACCGATTCGATCACCACGCTTTGCGAACGTGAGATGGACTGGTAGAGGAGAGGCGCGCTTGTGAATTTATGCGCGCGCATCGCCCCGCGCCTGCGCAGTGGTGGGAGTACAATACACAGGTTGTGCCAATGTCAGCCAGTCCTCGTCCGTCATCAATTCATTCACTTAGGGGGTTCGGGAACGAGCAGGAGTTCCCCACACCTAACTACAATCGGCATTCGGGTCACATCCGCCAATAATCTACTGCATCCATTAGATTTCTGAACTAGAACCAACTCAATATGTATTGCTACTCGTAGCTAACAGTCGTGGAATATATCGAGTTATTTCCAAATTTAGAGATAACGCCACATCTAAATATATACATATGCAGATATTTTGAGAGCTAGGTCAACTATCTATAGATATCCGGAGGTATCTGAAGTTAAAATAACAGCGTAATAACTTATAGGTAAGCATGCTAACTTGATTTTGATCGTTGGATTCTTTGGGTCTCTGAGCAACACACTGTGACTAAGCATTTTGAATTGACTGTCCCTAGAGAAGTAAACTTCAAGCATGTGAAGGGCCTTTTTCAAATAAAAGTTGATATGTCTCCATCATCAAGAATGCAGATTCTGTAAGTAAAGTCTAAAAAATAATTGATCCCGAAGAAACAGCATTTCATAAATCATTTTGAATACTTACTTATTTATCATAGCACTAAGATTAATTTGCTTTAGGGAAACAACTTCGGTTATTATATTATATTTTTCGGGATAATCATGTCTAATTGTATTCAACTCCAACCATGCAGTGAAGTCTAAAATTCAATAGATTTCGAAAAAAATCAGACTTTTGTGACAGATCTAGACGCACTCGTAGGCAACAACTAGAAATGTAGGTTCCGTATAAAAGTCCTTAGCATACATGTACGTAACATGTATGCTAAGGACTTTTATACGGATTTTTATACATCTATTTTATACCTAGTCGATTGAAAATGATCGCTAAGTGTCGTGAACCATTCAAGCCCCGGCACTCGCAAATCTCGCAATTGATCCCCTCCCAGTCTCTAAGCCCCGGTCTAAATTTATCCATAGTATTTTTGAAGGTGACCTCTGCATTTTCATTTTTTCTTATTGTTTAAAACATTACTCCTAAAGAGATAAATACTATCGCATCTTTGTTTGGAATGAACTGAGTTCGATGTTATCGAATTGTTTTATTCTGCTAAGTATTGCTATTGTTACTCACTGAATGGTAGAAGTCATCACCTAAGTCAGCTCCTTCACATAATGTTGCCTTGTGTCTATCACGTTGTTCGTTTCTAATTTCAACAACCTACCACACAAACCAGTTCATTGCCACAGAGCCTAAAACAAATTCAAAATTAATTCCGAAAAATATTTATCGTAGAAAACTGGCAAGAATCAGCAACAAACTAACGTACCGTAGTTATCAGAATTCAATTCTAACCACTTCTTCTAATCTATAGTCAGTCACTGTATTTGCAGGACTTAGGATTTAGGACTTATATTTCTTCCACTGAAAAAAAGAGGACGATCGGCGAAGCCGTTCAAAAACGTATTATACCCTCGATTGTATAATAAAGGCAGATACACACTGGGCGGGGATTCAGTGCAATGAAGATAATAATTGGATTGCATCCAGTGGTGCATCAATGGCGCCCACTCGACGCATGTTTCCTATTAAAAGCAATAAATGCAAAAAAATACACTAATAGTTTTTGTTAAGCAAAGCTTGTTTTTATCTTCCATAGAGGAAGCAGGGAAAACACTTGGTACTGATACAAGTCTAAAACCGAAAATATTTTATATTTTCGGTTTTAGACTTACAAACAAATAATTTGGAGCCTGTTTTTTGTATTTCATTACAAAATCGCGGATAATTTGGTCATTCTTGCATTATTACTTTACATAAATGTTCGTAAAGTTTGCAACCTTTATAAAAATATAGTGTTGTCAAAACTACTTAAGACTTACTTGTAATGTTTGATTGAAAATCATTAATTTATATCATTTTAGCAGCAATTTGCCCACAAAAGAGCTTGCGTTAGAATTTGGCTATCATGCTTTAAGCTTGTAGCTTTAATCATAATTCCTTGTACATATTATCATAAAGTTTGTATTCAATAAATGTGATCATCACGTATACGTGAGAAGTATACTTCTCATTGCTAATTCTAGAGAGTAGCAGTTAATACATCACAGACACAATCATAAAGTGGCATAAACAGATGTTTACAGTTTAAACAACTGTGTATGGCGTGATAACATACATTCAAGTATTTGGCCAGTGTATCTTGAAGGTAGTAAATTAGCGGTCTAGTTTACATATACGTAATATAGTATATTACATGTAAGTAAACTCCTAGAGACGGCCCATAATTTCTGCATAAAATTTTCATTTTCGTTCGAAACATCTCTTCTCGCCGTTTCATAGCCCATCAGGGGACATTCAAAAGATTTCTTTTCTTATGCCTTTCTAAGTTAAAAAAGTTTACACCTACTTAATTTTGTAGTGGGTAGTTTTAGTGCAAAGACGATTATCGATAACTATGCACATTACTAAAATATCCAATGTCAACACTTACTATTACGGATAGGGTCTCTATAAATAGTGCGCAGTGATGAAGCTTCCACCCTGACAAGTTTTCAGTGTTAAAAATATTTGACACAAAATAATGTTTACTTATTTGTCACCCAGGACCCATGCCCTGATATAAAATAATACATTTCTTATTTATATAGCTGTGCCCCGCGGTTTCACCCGCTTAGATTTATTTTCATTTATATTATATTTTTTATAAATAAAAGTAGCCTAAGTTACTCCTTAAAACATCAGCTACCTCCCAGTGAAAGTCCCGTTAAAATCGGTACAGCCGTATTAGAGATTGCCCGGAACAAACAGACCGACAGACAGAGAAAAAAATTTTAAAATTGGAATTTCAGTGCGTATACACTTTCATATGAATTTAGTGAAAAGCTGTTATTTTGGAATTGCAAACAGATCATTTAAATTAAATTTATCTGTTTAGATTATTATTAAGACAGTTTTATAATATTCTGTAAGAACGTTGCTGAGATACTTTACAGAATGACGCAACTATGGTCTAACTGAAATGCTTAAACTGGTTTGACCATACATAATGCAGTTCGGTTGCTATGACGCACTTTGATATTTCCACTTGTACTGACTGTGGTTTGAGTTTACGACACGCTGGTTGACAGGTACTACTAGTTGGATATTATAACTCTTACTTTTAGTAGTTTACTCGGGGCCTATCATCATCGGTGTTGTATGCAGAGCGTACTAAGAATATGAGTTTGACGTTTGATTTTCGGACCGTAAAATTAAACATGAAAGCTAAGAAGTTGCTTAAACTACGATAGTTTAAACGTTATAGTTGGCACTCCCTTTAAATTTATTTTGAATCGTATTGCTGTGTATTAAACTGTCTCCTTTGGCAGCTTATAAGTAATTAACCGTCTTCAAAAAAGGGAGGAGGTTCTCAATTCGACTGTAGGTTTATTGTTCTGTAATTTTTTCATTTAAACATATAGATATTATATACTTTACCTTGTCCAACAATTAAGTAACCCTTAGGTTTGAATGAAGGACCAAGAATCTAAACAACGTACGAAATGCAATCGATATTGATTGTATATTACAATACCTACTACATTTATACATTTTGTATCACTTAAATCGTATCGAAATCCTGTAGATAATGTTATTTTCTCTAAGCCAACTGTCAAAGTAATAATATACTCGCGACTCGGATGTAGGAACGATACAAAATGTATGGAAATGACATAATGCATAATATGTCACGATCCCGATTTATGTCAATTCCATACAAGCGCCTGAGAATGTTACTTTGTCTGGGCCTACTGTAAGTAAATGGATAATCACTGTATAATCGATTGGTGTGACATAGCATAGGGCATCAGTTTATAGGTAAGTCTCTGAGCTACTTATTAGTTAAAGAAGGCATAGTAGCTCAGAATCCAACTTATATAATTTTTACTTTGGTTTTTCTGTCAATGCCGTGATGAGGTCAAGGTCAATACATTGTTTGTGTCGGGGGGAGTCAGGGTAAAATTACCCAATTTCAATTGTAACTACATACTCACGTAACATGCGGTTATCGACTCGACCCCAATAAACCGACGCGCAGTAGACACTAGGATGTAGATTAAAACATATAACGTAAACACAAATATAATTACTAAATGTAGGTAAAAATAAAGAATATAAACTGAAATTACATTATTTGAGGTACTATTAGGTACCTGCTAAACTAAACCTAAGTACCTGCTTGCTTACTTGATGTATATGTACCTGTACTTGATGTACATGAGTGCCTACTACACTACCTATATTTTAAAATTTTCTAAAGATAGTAATTGTATAAGTATATAGGATTGAACCCGTTTCGTACAGTTTTATTAATTGTTAGTTTATAGTAATTTGAAATGTATCATGAATATCATCGCTTTGCTTCTTGTACTTTCAATAATATCAAATTTATCACACTAGCTTGCGCCGATTACACACTTTCAACCCACGTTTTATACATTTTTTTAAGTCCTATGGGTGGGAATTCGAAATACCATCAATAATTTCATACTTCCTCCAAATTTCTTCTCACTAGAAGAAGATTTAGGCTACTGAATTTTAGCATAGATTTACGAGTATAAACCTTGCGCGCTCACGTCTGGCCTTGTGTGTGTGGTGACCAACTGTGGAAATACTAAGTTTCTTTTAAATGTAATAAAAATCCCTATCCAGATCTATTACTGAAATTACTACGAGCCTCACTCCATTCAGTATAGGCTGAACGACCTTTACAATCATTGGTGTTGGAGTTTTGTGGGCTAGCTCAGGTGCTGTGACTCAACCGATATATCATAATATCAGGCTAGCACAAACACAATATTAAACGTACTAGTAGGTTGACGCTCAACATTTAGCTTTCTTTCGCCTTGATATAGTGTTTACCTACTGTAGTCTGCAGATAAAATGATCGATGACTTCAATAGGTGCATGAACATTATGATTAGCCTTGAATCTTTTTTGACCAGTCTAGTCTTCAAAGACGGTCTTTGGTAAGAGAAAAAGACCCAGAATGACATTAACAGAATAATAATCACAATACAAGTCTTTTTGGTGAGCATCTACCTACTAGAAGTAGTGTTGGCACACAACAAAAACTATACTTAGATACCGATACAAGGTAAGCACATATTCTTAATACCTAGAAAATCTACAAAGTGTATGGTCCAGCGCTAGGTCATACGATAGCGGTCAGTCCGAACTCTGTGTGCGGTAGCAACCTACACTTGTACAACCTGTACGAGTATGTTAGCCGCAGTCACGCTCAGTCCGCATGTACCTATCCTCCTAAAACTAGTAAACTACACAATGTATGTGAGTAAATAATGGAAAATGTCACGATATTGAAGTCACATTACATTTTTCTTTGTATCGAATATATTTTAGAGTCCAATTAGAGCATCGTGTTCATTCGACAAGTCGTGACCATCCAATTATTAGTATCTTAATACGTTTTAGTGAAAAACAAACATATTTTGAAACAGGAATTGTAAAGAAAGACAGTGTTTGGCACGCAACGAAAGAATATGTAATGATTTCTATGTTATCAAACAAATGTAGGTACGTTCGTAGGTAAGGTATATGAGCTTCCAATAACTGTATTTGATATTTCCAAGCAACGGTTGTTATTTCAGTAATAATGATGGGAGATCCACCCTGTCTCAACAATGTTAGTGATTTTCATTTAAACTTATCATTTAAATCATCGCAATGACCTTTTAACATGAAGATTATTAAGGTCCACTACATATCGGGTTACAGCCGAATATGGCCGATTACGAAATGATATACCAAACAACTACCACCAGTGCCATCTGACCTCAACAAGTTAGCTCAGCATTTCTCTTTCATTCGCATCACTACACATTTGCGACATGTCCACATGATTTTTTAATATTCTGAAAGCTTTCCGTTTACCCCTGAATTTACTAAGGGATTTTATACCTAATAAGTTATTATATTTTTATATTAGTTTGTCAAGAATGGTTTAAAACATTTGTATATTTAGTATGAATGTATATTAAGTATTTACACTTTACCATTAAGCTTTTAAATGGAATACAAATTACTGTAAAATTTAGGTGCTTACCTAATAACTATGTAATAAGTATGAAATTTGTAGGGAGCAGAGGCAAAATGTTATGTATATTGTATTTTTTGAAGCACCAATCAGTTTTTTCTTAATATCATAACATACTTACACGCTAAACGCGTAGGTAGGTATATAAGTGAACCATATAATCAATACCCTGACACCCCGATAAACAAGTAGCGAATAAATTAGGTACATAGGTAAGTATTCATCAATACAACAAGTTCAATTCACTCAAGTTCATTGTTACCGCTTAATTACACATTTTACAAAGTACTCAATCATTTTAATAGTACTTAATCTATATACATACACACATACAGATAAATAACATTTAATTGTCCGTTTGTCATTCCCTTTTCGCTAATTGCACATTAAAGTACATACGGTACTGACACAAAAAAATACAATTTGGAAAGTTTCACTCTGTTCGTCTGTCCGTCTGTCTATCTATCTGTTTGTTCCGGATAATCTCTGAAACTACTGGACCGATTTTAACGGGACTTTCAAATTAACAGGACAGATAGCTGATGATACAAGGATTAACTTAGGCTACTTTGATTTGATTAAAACATTAGGGTTCCGCGGGCCACCCCTGAAATTTAGTCTACGCGGGTGAAGCTGCGGGGCACGGCTAGTATTAGATATCTATACAGATAAATAAAATGTAAGTGTTTGTACTGAAAAAAATAACACCTTTACCAAATGCATATGAAAGTATTTTTGTAAGTAGCCGAAACATACAGACAGACATATTAAACAGACAGATACATTTATTTTAATAAATCAATCATTGAAAAAATTTAAAGTCTACGCGGGTGAAACCGAAAGGCACAGCTAGTCGAAAATAAAAGTCGGTTAAGTTCATGATAAATAGGTCTCGAACTCGCGATGAAACAGTATTTTTTAATGAGTAGACGACACAACAAGTAGACGATAGTCGCAATAAAATTCAAGACGAAGATTCCTTATTCAGCGATTTCCATCGAAGATGTAAGTAGGCTGTGAAGTATTGCAGTCTGCTTTACACCTGAGAAAATGCTGCCATTAGGTCAAATCACCCTTGTTTAGGTCACACCATAAGAATGAGTAAATCAAACGCTTTGTTCAATATAAACCTAGTCAACAACATGTTCATAAATTACTTACTAACAGTTATTACACTGGTAAGTAACTAAAGAGGTGGTTTTGTTATTTTAAGGCACATATGTTTAACGTTTCTTTGCCCAATGACTAAAATATTAATATTTTAATAATTAACCAATGCGTATATAGCTGCATGAAACAAATCCTATGACATTTGATTACTTAGAGAGCCTCATTTATCGAAATCCCAATTAAATGGCACTAATGACTTACGGTAATTACGGGCTGAAGGAACCCATATTCTTGTATACATTTCAACTATGTTTTCTCTCGTATGACGACATCGTCATCAAAAACTTTAATTCCTAGTAAATTATGTGCTCTAATTATAATTTCCTTCTTTTATTAGGTGAAGTACTGTCTCATATCTTCCATTAAGTTTTTAAACCTATTTATACTTATAATTTCACGTCAAGCCCACAGGGTGTGCACGAAGTACGTGATGCTATGATAGATGTGATAACTCAGAGATAACACGTTTGAGGTTCATGCTTTGTTACGCTGTTGAGTAGGTACGAGCAAGTAAGCGACTGTGTAATAGGTATTCTGCGGTAATACACTCGGTGTCATTGATCTCGGCACGACGTACCTACATTATGATAACATGAGTATTTTGTTCATGCGCCAGTGTGCTGTCAAGTGCCAACTTGTAAATTACTGATCATGCTAAATGACTCGCAAGCACGCGTGATAATTAAATAATTGGTTGAAACCGCACTCAACCGCCCAACCGGGCGATTATAACTCACCTGCAAAAGATAAATTTGGCATTACTGATAAAACATCACTTTAGTTGGTCTATTAATAGTTTTACTACAAGCTTTGTATTTGTGGATCATATAGTTATATTATAACACATCGTCGACCTAATTCTAATATGGCGTTGGTCAACATTAGCAAAATGTACAGAAAGCAAAAAAATCCATGAAATTTTATTAGTTGGATTTAACTAATTTCTAAGCTTGTTTAACTATTGTATGTAAAGGGCGATATCAACACGCGGGTATATTTAAAAAAACAACGTTTAACAGTAAAGTATATTTTTTTACCAGCTATCAAATATTCGTCTTTCATGTCATAATACTTCTGTAAATATGGCACCAATGCAAAATTATGTAAGTAATAAACTACTCGTAGATTCATCAAAATGAGACTTACAGGTACGCTTAGTGCCTTCTGGTAATCTATACATTCATATCTATACATCTATACAGATAAATAAAATTGAAGTGTCTGTTTGTAATTCCAAAATTACAGTTTTTCACTAAATGCATATGAAAGTATACACGCTACTGACACGAAAAAACCAAATTTTTTTTTATCTCTGTCTGTCTGTTTGTTCCGGGTAATCTCTGAAACGGCTGGACGGATTTTAATGGGACTTTCACTGGTAGGTAGATGGTGTTTCAAGGAGTAACTTAGACTACTTTTATTTATTAAAAATATTAGGGTTTTGCGACAATAAAGATGAAACTAAATCTACGCGGGTGAAACCGCGGGGCACAGCTAGTTACTTATAATTTAATAGTCAATACAAGGCTTCGGTATTCAACGCTTGTATTTGAATTTTTTTATTGGCAAAAAGTTAGATCTATCCAGAAATAAATAAAAATGGTGTAAAATTTAAATGATATAGGTATATTTTTCTAGTTACGTTTATATACATATACTAAGATATTGCTATCTTTGATGGAAATAGAATCAGCAACCCTGAGCGTGATAGTGGAGTCAGCAACCTACCAAGAACGATAGTTAGGTACTTACCTACTTACGGCCGTTGTCAATAACCAACCAAAGTTTGTAGATGGATTGCTATCCCCAGCTGCCTGTCAGATTTGATGTATCCATACCTTCATAATAAAATGTTAACTAGCGATAAGTTATTGCCATGAAAGTAAAAACGTAGATTAGTTTAACTTTAGTAACGTAAATGACAGAATGGATATAATATTGAAAAAGGTCGTTAATCATGTAATTTAAATGTTTGTTTCAACTAAAGATAGAGTATTCTTATCTGATGTGCGTTCTCTTCCAAATACGTTGGTTGCGGCTCGCATACTAAGTAATATCTTTAAGAATAATACTTAATAATATCAGCTTACGATGTTGTCAAGACCATTTCTGGTTTTTAAATGAGACGTAATTTCATTGATAAAATGTCTGTGAGTCGGTTTAAGCTTCATTTGAATACATGGCGGACCAAGGCCGGTGAACGGCAGCCAAGTGTTAATGTAGTACAAACTGAGTAGTAGATATTACCTACTACTACGAGAATATATCTGTATTACCTTATATAATAAATGGGAAAAGTGTCCAGTCAGTTGTTAGGTATTGAGAGCTTCGTTTAGTAAACAGGCTGTACTCAGTGTATCTATGTTATCGACACCAATTCCATAGTTTGTTTAATTTTTATCCCATTTTTATCTTGACTGCGCATCACCTTCTTGCCGGTAATCGGAACAGTTCTCGTAGTATAATTGATGGAAGTTTCGTAATTTTTCTTTATCTTATATTAATATAAAGGAATCCCTATTTCGCTTGATCACGCCATCACGCGTCAACGGTTGGACCGATTTTGGCGGGACTTTCACTAGTAGATATAATAATATAAAAATATAATAAATATAAAATTAGCCTAGTTACAACTTGAAACATGCTGATGATTTAAAAAAACATTTAAGGGTTCCGTGAAATAAAGCATGAAACTAAATTTAATCTGGTGAAACCGCGGGGCAAAGCGAGTAGGTACATTATCAGTACCGCGGTAATGAACTATCCATACTTAATCAAATTGGTTTTGCGTGTTTGCATCTTCATATTAAGAGGCGTATGTACTCTTATATATACTTAATACAATATTTTGGTGACTATTAACCGTCTTATTACCATGTGTTTCCCTTGTGGAAATGATAATATACATATATGTATCTGCTTACTTATTTTTCATTGCGTTTGTTTGATAAATAACATTATTCCATGGCCTTATGTGATTAACTATATACGTATATAATAAAAAATGTTTATTTTATAAATATGATGTATTTATCAAGCCGTGTCTATTGGAGCCACTGATCACTTAATACAGGCTGTTATGTTTTATTGCGTTATTTCGTTCCGAAGTCCGCGATTCCAGTACCTAAACTATGACTTATGACTCCTTTAGGTTTATTTTTACTTATCAATTGTCATTATAATATGATTTGTACTTCCAAGAGAGTGTAGAAGTGATTACGTTCCCTATACCACGGGCCTACAGACCAGTCTAGCGGCTCGCCATAGTCTGGCATAGGTCGTCTTATCGAATTAATAGCATTAGGTAATCACACATAACAACGAATACCAAATTAGATAAATTTAATCATTTTGCACGGCCTGTATGCGTGCGCGGTGTCACTAGCAAAATCCTGATTCTCTTACAAAAGATAAATATTATCGCCGACTTGTTAATAAATAAAATACCGCATTGGTTGCTATAAAGACAATGTCAAAGTGGATCCGCTTTGTCTTAATTTCACTTAACGTACCAAAGCCGTCCATTATTAGTGTCGGTGACAGATGCATGGAAGTAATTTAAGTAACACAAGTACTATTGCTTACAGCTTCCCGTCCATCACGGATGTGAACACCTCACTCATCAGAAACGTAGTTTAGTGTAAGTAAGGAGGCTTCCTTCTAGTTAGGCGTTCGGTGTACTTTATTTAATTAAAAACGACAATAGCTTCAAGTAACTTTTTAAGTAATTATCAAGTACGTTCCGCTGCTAGAAATTTTTTGTTCGAAAAAATCAATACTTACGTAAGTATATTACAAGCTACGTAAACAACTTAATAATTAAAACAAAAATTGCTCTTATCCTTCGGTAAGTTTAAAGCACAAGTTTAGCGGCTTATGTTAATTTAAAATGTTCAAAATTACAATAATAACAGACATACTGCAATACATGACAATGACATGATCATTTCAAATATAAACATTAACGCGGACAATGCATCTCGTTACTAAAGTACTACATCCTGTGTAAATTAAAACCAATTAATGGACATAATAAACAGAATTGCAGAATCAACATCATTAATCGGAAACGTTTGTTGTGTAGGGTGTGACGTAAACAAAAGGTCATTTAAACATAAATAAGTATCTCTATAGCTCCAAAAGTATACTTACTTATATTTTTAATAATAAACTGTGGGAGCTCTGACATTTTATTTATTAATTTCCTACTCAAAGTTAAGTGACTGCTTATACCTAAGTATTTATTTGTTTGGGTTTATATGTTTCGAGGTGTACATTAACCGAAAATTTAAAAATATGTCGAAATGTCTTCAGTTCGACATATTTTATAGTAGGCTGTAATTATAGTACCGAAACATTAGACGTCGGACAAAAAGGACGGAGTTTCTCTAAAAAACTTATGTGTAGTGATTTTACACCACGTGCTTTATGGTGAAGCAAAACATCGTGAGGAACCTGCATATGTCTGAGATTCAAAGATTTATGCACGTTAGTGGCTGACACGGCGATAAATTCTCCATCTGTCACGTTGACACTTATTTATCTTCGGTGAAATGTGGGTGTTGATCTTGCAACACCTCTGGCTACCCCTTCGGGGGACACAGGCGTGAGCATATGGATGTTGCATCCGCCTGTCTGTTCGACCGTTACCGCATGAACTACTATTCATAGTAGGTAAGGTACCTACCTACCCGGGCTAACCTTTAGGATACTACCCAGGCATATCATCCCAATCTCACGGGATTTTCACGAAATATGAGCAGCCAGAAGCTTTTTCTAAATAAATCTTAACAATGATTATCTTGGTCAATAATACTCATTATTATTCTCAATAATACTCATTAATTCCAAAACAAGGACTCAGATAAGTAGTTCTTGGTTTAAATGTAGCTCCATCTTCTACTACGATACGCATTTAGAGAAGGGATGGACATGGATTTAGTAAGAGTTTAGTCTAGTATTCGCATTAACCATGTTTTGCAATAAGAAGGTAAGAGTTTTGTGAAGGGAACAATCATGGGCATCGATCCTCAGATTGTACCGTCCAACCTTTTGCTTAAGCATAATTAAAATAAATAAGTATGTAATAATGTGACTCAGAAAACCTTGAATTGTGGATCCCAATTGCCATTCAGTGAACTGAGTGTAAATTTAGATGTACATGTGTATAATTAGTGACAAACGAATTCATTAAAAACCGGTAAAGTGCGAGGACTCGCGCACGCACCGTGGATTTCCAATATAATTTCTTTAGGCAGGTAAGTAGGTATATTTCCAAAGCTCTAAATATAAAAGAAGCTCAATATAGTAATACAGTGTCCAAATCAAATCCAGGTAAAGAATTAAAAGAAAAAGAACAATAACTCAATGAAAGGAAATAATAAAAGAGAAACTAAACCGATTAGGCTTATGTCGGGTACTTTTCCGAACAAGGCGTGCCTAAATAACATTATCCTTGGGCTTCGCTTGTGAAAACGATACAAAATGTATCATATGTGGATGACAATGTCACGTGCCTGATTTATTTAATTTGGACAAAAAAAGCCATTTACTTACTGGCTAAAGTAGATTTGTACTGCTGTCTCATCATCTTGGCTGGCTTTATTCTACGTATTGTTGGGGTCGGTGCTTGATTCAACCCGATGCGGCTGATTTTTATACAAAGTGACTATCTATCTGACCATTGTAAACCCTTAGTACCTACGGCTGACTACAAGAGGTTTATAAATTTATTATTATATCTAGGTATCTCAATTGGTATCATTCCTATAAACAACAATAACAAAGGTACAATTGATACATTTTACGTTTCCTTTCATAATAGGTACGTGATGGTAACCGCCCGCGATAGCACTACAGCGCTATAGATAATTTTCTGTTATTTATCGTTTTAAACACAAACAATAGCATATAATTGGAGACGACAAAGCCAGGCATTATGTCTAGCTATTTAAATTGCACGATTAAAATGAACTATCTTAATGAAGCTTCATAAAACTAAATATTAGTTAATAAAAAATATTAACTCCTAAATATATCCTATTACGTCATTCCCACTCTGTTATTATATTTACTAGTGTGGCAAAGTTACATACATGCTACCCACACCACACCCTACATAACCAACCTATGGGAAAATCTTCACCTGGTACCTTCACATGACCTGGTAATAGAAAAAACACTACGAATTCCGCCCTATTCGATAAATGTTTTTGCCTGGAGATGGATATTTTATTTTTAGTTTATCCTGGTAGGAAATAGATTAGGGTGCGGTACGGCTTATGATGATGACCGCTGGCAATAACTAACTAGTCCACAATACTTCGTCATGTGCTACAAACCATACGGATGGATGATTGTTGGTGTATGCATTATATTATTGTAAGTGCTTAAATGCTTCAATAAAGGACATTATTATGTGCACGCATAGCTCAATGAAACGACAGATTACATAATACGTCCTAGCGTCTATTATCTGCAGTATGCACGCAATCTATAATTCAAGATACTTAGATAGATACAAGTACCGGTATAAAACTGTAGCAGAGCTAGGTATTGAGAGAGAGAGGTAGGCACATTGAAAATATTAAGTAGGTGGAAGTAAAAGAAGGTTCAAAGCTCTACATATAGGGCCTATAGATGGAATTTTTCCTGCGCTTGGGTTTCGAGCGAGGGCATTATGAGTCCAACACGTACATGCCCGTTCGAGTTTTAATATAGATAAGGGATACACGTGACACAGATGATAGATTTTCCCCGAACATGTTTAGTTGCGAACGTCAGAGACGGATCCATCGCCTTCTCAGGCTATACTCACTATTATTTTATATGAACAATTTAACTCTCCATACAGTGATTTTTAGGTAGCAGGTATATTACCTATACTAAGTATATTCGCCTCCAAGCCAATGAGTATCTTGTTTGCCTCACGTACATTTACTTGAATTACCTGGTTTAGTTGAACACTCTTTAAAACATGCAGGAGTTCCGCTGCGGCCCAAGTAGATACGTATTGATTTAGATATTTTCAATTATTCGTGCAAGTAGTTTATTGATGCAGCGACTCAATCGGTCAGAGCCGCAGCGACTGCTTGTTTTAAAGAATGTTGACCTTAGAAGCTTGAGTCAAGTTCAAATGGGTTCGTGTGATGTTATCGAGGTAGGTATATTCATCGTTAGAATTCTCTTACTTGACATAATAACCATTAGTGATTCGTATCAACATTCTGATCTTCTATGAATTTGCTTCTTCGGTTCCTTCGGCCCTGATAAGTGTGCGTACACCTTTAATGGAAATATGATGCAGAAGAGCCTGTACACTGCAATTATCTATGGTATCGTTGTGTTTGCTACACATTAACTCCTCATTTGCATTGTAATAAGTTGCAATTACTCAACTAATGTTTAAGTTTTGTCTTACCTAGCTGCATTTTAATTTAAATGCTTGAGAATGTAAAATAGCTAATTATATTAATAGGTTTGAAACAATGAAGCCAAACATATGTCCACCTAAGTAACGCCACCAACTTAAGGCCAGCAAGGACTTGGGTCTGAACTCAAATTAGTAAATTTCTTTTCTTTCCTCAATTCATGTTAGAGACATATTTGATAAGAAATGCCCGTGGCCTGTAGTGACTACCTATCCGTCTAGTGCGTCTTATTTTGAGAAATCCCCATATCCCCATATAACTAAGTACTTTGCTTCTTCATCAGGACTCGTGACGTCATAATCCGTCACATTGCGATCTTACATGCAGAACCGAGCTCCTATGCTTCCGTATTTACATCGAAGAGCTAAATTGTACAAATGCATTGTTTTTAATTGAGATAGGTACTTTTAATATGCGTAAAAACACCGCGCAACGAATTTTAATTCTATGAATGTTATCTTAGCAAGATTCCATAAGGCAGCTTCGCGTGATATCACCTGTCTGTCAACTCCAACAACGTGCCTATATGTACAAAACAATGACTTTATAACTAATCACCAGTCACTTACAAATGAGACACGATTAAATTAATACTGAAGTATTACTGTCATGAATCAACATGACTTTATCAATAGCTACTTAGCTCAATTAATGTGATAAATCACTCCGAATAAAGCTGCTCACTAGCGCTAATGAATAATACCTACTCGGTGCGTGTACTGTGGAGTGCATATAAATAAGCAATCCTTTTGTCGTACCTACCTGTATACATTCGGGTAAGCGAATAGCTTGAAGAGGCGAGCGCGTGATCACGTGCAAGTACATTAAGTACCTAGCCACTCTTTTTTCTTGGAAAATCTTCTAAAGGTCCTATCTTACCTGGGAGAGACACTTGGACTTTGCTGCATACTTAATTACCGCCATTAAATCACCTCGGTGACCATCCTCCTCGTGCTTTGGAAAGGCCCGTATGTAAAACCGGGCACATCAGTTTACCTATTCTTTCTGTGGAAATCTGGAATTAGAAGTCGTCTTCACTTACATTCCTGGAATATAAGGAATACCCAAGTCAAAGTTAAAAGTGCACTTCAGACTGCTTTTCAACTTTCAACTGAGTATCTAAGTCACACAGTTATAGGCCCAAACACAATAAAAATTAGACGCATGCATGGCTTATCGGCTTTGGCACTTGCCATAAATTGAAATAAGAAACATTATTCAACCATATCGATAAGTACCTATACGTTTATTTTGTGTGAATGGCAAATAGGTGATTTAGTAATTTAACTATCAGTAGGATTGAGGAAGCGAAAACGGATGCTGGCGCTCATCTCGCCCTCAAGGCCAGTGGTCCCCTCGAGCCTCAATCATTCAGTTTATATCAACGATATCCATCTACTGTTTTATACATTATATTGCACTTCGATTCGAACGACTCTCAATCGTTTTTATTGAAAGGTACCAAAAAACATCTAAGCAAATTAATTCCTTTCAATTCCTCTTGTATCCCTACTATAATGAACACAATAAAATAATACCAAGGTATGTTTTAAAATTGTTAAGATATATCTGAAATAAGTATTTGCGTCCGTTATGCTTTCCACTGGAATAGAAAACTGAATACTTGATTGAAACACATACCCAGTCACCTACCGATACCATGTTCATAGATCTAAGATCTCTTATATTGATTGGTACAAGTCACAATAAGATGTGACGGTGACAGACACCATCTGTAGCCCAATTACTTACCTATTGAGCAATGGTGTGGCTTGAAATCCTATTTTTATAAATACAGGTAGGTACATCTTGAAACATCAGCTATCTGCCAGTGAAAGTCCCGTTAAAATCGGTACAGGTCGGTGGGATTAGCCGCAACACACAGACAAAAAAAAAAGTAATCTTATTGTAAAAAAAACTATTCTCTCGCCATCCCAGAAGGGTCCCTGAATGGGTAAGCAGAGGTGTTGTAATAACACCCACATTTCACCGAATATGATTAAGTGCGTGTAACGTGTAACGTGACAGAGGATGAGTCCATCGCCGTCTCAGGCATCATACATTACAGTCTTTTTGAAATATTTCTTAGACATACCTTTGCAAGTTTCCTCACGATGTTTTTCTTCACCGTAGAGCACAAGCTGTGATATTACTGCACATAAGTATTTAGAAAAAGGTACAGGGGCCTTACCATGAGCTCTTATTGCCATGATAGTTTCACTCATTTATGAGACAGATGTATGTGACGTGCATACATCTATATAATATATTTTGTTTTCCGAAGCAAGTATATGATTATGCTCGTACTAATAGGGAAATTATTTGAAACTCAAATCAATGTGCATTATACCTCTGAAAACTTTGCTCATAATACATCGTCAGGCGCTCTCACTTAGTAAAAATTTAATAAGTAAAACGTAGTTAAATCTTTGACATACAATCTATATCTATACATACATACAGATAAATAAAAATGAAGTGTCTGTTTGTAATTCTAAAATAACAGTTTTACATTAAATGTAAAGTATACACGAAAGTATACACGCTACTGACACTAAAAAACCAAGTATTAAAATTTTTCTCTGTCTGTTTGTTCCGGGTAATCTCTGAAACGGCTGGGCCGATTTTGACGGGACTTTCACTGGCAGGTAGCTGATGTTTCAAGGAGTAACTTAGGCTACTTTTATTTATTAAAATAGGGTTCAGCGCCAATAAGGATGAAACTAATCATAATTCGTTTTCAAACTTATTTGATAAACATATTTTTCACAAAATAGGTACCTACCTAACGAGTTGTGGTATATATTCCCGGGTCTTTTACTCCACCTTTGGTTGTTCCTAACGAACAAATAGTTTCGACAATAAATATAATGTTATAAGTATATAATGTTATATTATTTTAAAGTACGTTTTTATAGTATTCATCATGTGTATACTATTATTATTTTTCTACTAGCTGTGCCCCGCGGTTTCACCCGCGTAGATTTAGTTTCATCCTTATTGTCACCCTAATATTTTTTAAAATAAAAGTAGCCTAAGTTACTCCTTGAAACATCAGCTACCTGCCAGTGAAAGTCCCGTTAAAATCAGTCCAGCCGTTTCGGAGATTACCCGGAACAAACAGACAGACAGACAGACAGACGGACAGACAGACAGACAGAGAAAAAATTTATAACTTGGTGTTTTAGTGTCAGTATCGTGTATACTTTCAGATGCATTTAGTGAAAAACTGTTATTTTGGATTTACAAACAGACACTTCAATTTTATTTATCTGTATAGATTAGTAGGCAATGTTGTGACCGACTAGTCGGTCCCCATTTTGAGTCACGTGTACATGACATAACGGGCAGGGCAGCAATGTTACTTCGTCACTTTGGCTCAATCAGTTATTTTATTTGCTTATTTTTTGGTTCTCTTCAGGCTTCCCCTATGCCGACGACTTGCAAGCGAGGTCGATAAGTCATAACCTACAAAAGTGAAATCTAAGTACTTAGCATATATATTTTTTAAAAACTATACGTGCTACTTTATTCTTCACAAGGTGATTGATAGAATCACAGATATGGATTACCTATCTATGTCTACGGATACAATTTTAGCACCCGTTATTAAAAAATCTTTATTTTGTTTATAAAAAGGTTTTTTCTATATGTATTTAGAGACGTCGGGTCTTGAGACACCCTAAGAGAGTTTAACATATCACCCACAGCATAGATAGGTAATCTATATCTGTGATATAACCACCCTTGTGACCCGACTACACTGGTCAAAACGAAACCGGGTCATAAGCCAAGTCATCTAATCAGAAAATTTCAAAACAGTTCGAGTTACATATTTTCCAAACTAAAGGCATTAAGGAAAGACCAAATATTTCACACTCTGTGATAGCGTTTTACATCCCGTTTGCGAATCTTAGTAATCAAAAAAGTTAACTTGTTGAGCAAAGAAAAAATATCGCTTCTTTACTTGTTGAGTGCACAGCATAGAGAAATGTGCATAGCCACATGCACATAGAAAATGTTCAGTTTTGTGTTCAACTAATTCGTTGATAAAAGGCTTTATTATTAAATGTGATAAAGGACGCGTCGTTCATAAAACCAAGTTGTTATGGACAACTAATAGGTTTTTATAAAGTTACAAATTTAACTTAAGCTTAAGTTATAGAAAGACGTAAGAAAAATTCAATGTTTAAAATTACAAATTTTAAAAGAAAACAAGTAGTAATTTTTCTCCAAGAAATAATAATATAGTCTAATTCTCTAAAGACCGTGTATCCAATCTCACAATCCTGACAGAACAATTACAATTTAAAAAATGTCTTTACGATCGATGCCATCAAGCGAGCTACAGCGAATGCGTTTTCTGGTCCTAAAAATTGCATTAATTTCATTGAAATTATCAGTAAATTCTCAGTGAAAAGTGTTAGTGCAAATTTTTTATTCATAGACAGTCTATTTGAATTCATGTGGTTGTGCGAACTATAAATTTTGCCTTTCAATCGATATTTGGTTGGTACGCCCATCCAGTTTCCATCTTCTAAGGGCGTACATGTTTTTTTCATAAAAATGATTGATTTTATGATAAAGACGCTTGATTCAGTAAATCATCATTTCTTGGTTGAAGATGAGGTATGTAAAATTATGTCTATTTGGGTATTTTTAAGATTTTCTTTTGTAGTAATGTTCGTCATATTTTGTGGTATAAATGTATAATTTGTGCTCAATGGATTTTATAGCCTAAAATGAACGTTGGAGACTAATTTAAATGTTAAAACTTGTATAATATGTCTAGGTAGGCAGGTACCTAGGTAGGTACCGAAGTATTTTCGTCTCTACATTATTGATTAGCCATCTAGGTGTGCACCTGACGCCATCTAGTGACCATGTTGGAATGTTACTATTTTACCTTTTATTGTGCTGAATGGCTAAAATAACGCCCCGCCCTAGACTTTGTCTTTAATTTTTTGTTTAACTCAATGCACTGCATCAGTATACATACATTTATGTGGTATTTATTCTACAATATGGAGTTGATACTACTTGTCTGTGAACAATGCCTAGCACAGAAAGATATATGGAAATGTAATGTTTAGAATGATGCTATCACTGCAGGAATGCAAGCTATATTGAATTATTCATGAATTTGCATTAAGCTAGAGTATGTACTGTTGCGAAATGATCAACATTTATTTTAATCTACAAATTTGTGTTTCTTTTCTTATACTATGTATAGGGTGTATAATCTAGTGTCTGAACACTTGTAAGTTAAGAAAGAGATTGCCATGCCTTTGTAATGAAAGCAATACGGGTGACCCAATCACTGTATTATACCACTTGGGTGGCAAACAAGCATACCTATAGCATACTTATGCTAAGTGGTCACCACAGCCTATGGACACCAAAATGTCCCCATAGCCGTTTCTGTAAGAATTACTTTTTATTTTGGATTACTCCGAACAGTCTTGAAGTGTGAAGAACCTTACCATTTTAGCCACTCTTATATGGTTGCTGCTGTGATACAGAAGTGCAGTTCTCAGTCTCGCAGCTCTGAAAAACAATCTATGAACATAATTTAAGGAACATTAAAAAAATTTATGTGCAGCTCTTTAACTATGACTTTTGAAATTATCTTTGTTTGTATGGTTTTCACCTGTAATCAGTTTTAGAAGCAAATATGTGCTAGTAGGATAGGAGCCTCTATGCCTTGCGGGTTTGAGCAGTGGCCTGCATGCAAGCGACGCAAGTTCAAATTGCAGCGGAGCCTGCACCAATGAGTTTTTCTAAAAACTTATCTGCAATAATTTCATACCATATGCTTTATGGCGAAGGAAAACATCATGAGGAAACCTGCAAATGTCTGAGAAGTAATTGAAAGAAATATGTATAGTATCTGAGACGGCAATGGACTCGCCCTCTGTCACATGTTGGCACTTAATCTTATTCGGTGAAATGTGGGTGTTGTTGTTACAACACCTCTGCGTGAGCATATTTTTTTTATATATATGTTAGTCAGTTTAAACATAATTTAATAAAAAATTGCTAAGCGAATGTGCTTGTGTCATGGTATTTATTAAATAAATGCATTATGAATTTATCTCTAACATACAGGAATTGCCTTTATGTTGCATTGCTTTTTTTTCTGTCTGTCACTCATTGTCATATAAAGTACACTATCACCAGTCACACAGGATTTGGAAATACTGTCCCAACAAATAACAACTACTTGTTGATGGAAACACTGATATTTTAAATAAGAACAGTTGTATCTCTCATTAGTATGAATATCTTAAGTTTGTACCTTGAATCTGGTATCTACAAGCTGTAATTAATTACTTAAGTATTTTTAAAATCTAAACAGTAAAATTAGCAGTTTTTAACTAAATGCATTAGAAAGTAGACCAAAAAAATAATTAGGCTTTTCTTTTTCTGTCTGTTTGTACCAGCAATTTTTTGAAATGTCTGGACAAATTGTAACGGGACCTTCACTGCCTTATTGCTGATGTTACAAGTAGTATTTAAGGGTACTTTTAGTTTACAAAACAATAGGGTTCCATGAAATTAAATCTATTAGGGTAAAACTGCAGATCACAGCTAGTTTGCTATAAAACCCTTATCATATTATCATATATCATCATTTAATCGCTAGATATCTGATATTGAGTTTCACTTACCATTGTTTTTTATACTAGCTTTTACCCCCTACTAATTCTACTCCAAACTCCTACGAATAACTCTATTATATAAGACAGATGGCTTATTAACTCACAACATGGCACCATCCAGTTAAATTGCAATATGTTTAAATTAAATCCGTAATTGGCCTTTTACAAATATAAGTAATCTTCTATTTAAATATATCTATATGAAAATGAATTGCTATTTGTTTGTCGCACTAAATCTCAAGAATGACTGAGCCGATTGGGCTAATTTTAATCTTGAAATATTTATGGAAGTTAGGGGAGGGTATAAATGGTGAAAATTTATCCGACTATACATCTACATAAATATATATATTGCGTTGCAGATTTATAAATATATAGTATTGGTGCATGTATATGTAATGGTCACAATAACAGATTTTTACATGAGGGATGTGAGATTGATAGTTAGGTGTATACATTAGCTGTTAGTTATAGCTAATGTCTGATATGGCCAAACCGATTATGACGGAAAGTTGTGCAAGGTCTAACATTACATGGCTTAGAAAAACGTATCCAAGCAAAATATAAATGCCTCGAAATTATGCCTAATTAGGTGAAACATGAGCCTTAAGAATAAATTTAAATGCAGTGTGTTGTTTATGTTCATATCCCGATTCACATGGCAGCGAATAGCATAGGTACTCAGATTAAATAGTCAATAGGTATGTAGGTATCGCGCATTTGCGCACCGACGCCATTAAATTATCGGAAGAGCTTGTCCCACCCAAAATGGCGGCATTGAATCCATTTCCGAATACTTGAGATGATTAAACGTAAAATTGAAATCGACCTCGCGAAGAACTGACGTTTAATGCTAAGAATATGACTTAAACTCCTTTGGTTGAATTCATCCTAAAATACTTTAGTAAGAGATGAAGAAAAAAATCTCGATTACTACGAATCGTGGTTTATTCTGTACATTACCTAAGTACTTTATGAAATCGAATTGTCCCTGTTGCCACGCGATTCAACAGGCGATATGCGGCAACTTTTTAAACATTCGGTCAAATACTGTGCACTATTACGAAGTCTTACTTTTCAAGGTTCATTTAGATTTTAGATTAAAGGAACAAAGAGCTAGAGCTATCCTACTACATGGGCATTCTAGGAATAGTCCATGCAAAGTTTGTAAACGACAAGCGAAAACAGATCATCGAAAAAATGCTCTACGCACTTGTTCTACATCTTTATAACTAAAAAATAGAGGGTGGATTGAATGAGTACTAGTGACTTAGGGTGCGAATTTCTGTAAGAGGGTGGTAACATAATAATATGTGCGTACTATGGTTTGAATTATTTCATTTTGTGTTCATCAAGCTGTGGCGATTAAAATACTACTACTGCACTGGGCCATTGTTCTTGTTTAGTTTATTGTTATTATTGTATAGGAAACCTATGCGAAACTCAAATTACACAAGAAAGGTGCTATATTATAAAGTATATAAATAATGCATGAATAAAATGTTACAAGATGGCATAATTTGAGGTGTAATCATCACATCCTTGTTTTAGATTACCGTGGAGCAACTCAAAGAAAAAATAAGGGAGCAAATGGGAATAGACATTCCCTTACAGCGGTTGATATTTTGCGGGAGAGTATTACAAGATGAGAAGAGACTCTCAGATTATGGTTAGTATCTCAATTATTATATTATGTATATATTGAAAAACATCCACCATCTGTCACATTGGCATTGAAATATTGTTTGTCACAAAATATTAGTTTTTGTTAAACTTCTGCCTTTTCTAAATCCATGAAGATTTCTGAATGTGTGTTTGTGTAAGTATTGTGTTTGTACAGACGTCAACGGCAAGGTCGTGCACCTGGTTCAGCGAGCCCCACCTAGCCCCGAGTCTCGCCACGGCAATGCCTCCAACTCTGCCAACTCTTCCAACGCTGGTAATGCCACCAGCGAAGGAAATACTGCTATGCAGCAGCAGATTAGGAGGCTTATGGTATGTTTGTTACAATAAGCTATATATAAATATACTATCTTATTATTGTTATGAATTATTATACTACATCATTTTTTTTCCATGTATTTTGCAATTATTCGACCACAAACAAATAATTGATAATATTTAACAACCTTTTTATGTCAGGCCTTAGCTGGGCCTCCGGACTTCATGCTAGAGCAACAGCAGGGGATGTCGATGTCGCCTACCACCGGTCGGCTGGATTTTATCCGTCGCACGATACTCGAGATCAAGACATCGCTGGCATATCTTAGAGCCCACAACGAAGGCGCGGTATGGAATATTTTTAATAACATTTAAATTTTGCCCGTGACTTCGTCTGCGTGGGGTAATTGAGGAAGATGCTGAAATAAATATCTGTATATTTCCATTGAATAGCTTAAGTACCACTTTCTACTACCCAGAACTGACTCGGTTTTCAGTCGGTTTATGAATACTACCAGACTTTCTAAGTTCGATCCTGTTAAGTAACAATAAATAAATGGATCAGTTTGGGCGGCTATCAAACTCTCTTACTCTATGTTTACGCATTATCAAGCTGCACTCTAGGCAAATGAGGCAGATTGGACGTGATGCTAGGCGTAGATACTCAAAGAGTCAGAGTAACACCATTTTATTTACTAAGCTAGTCACTTATATATACTTTTTGGCTATATGTGCTGATATACAAATTAATTATTCTTTTTTTTGCCTACTGTAGGATCATCCTGTGACCAGCGGCTTCGCTGAAGCTTATGATGCTGAACATGGTCCCGGGACTAACGATGAGGTAATATAATTTATGAGAATATAACAATATACATATATGGTATGGTCGAGTGTATGCGTGTGTTTGACGGGCGACAGCTCACTTTGATATTCCAAAAGAGAGAATGAATAACTTGAAAGTAAATTCACGTGTTCACATTAATGTATGTAACAGTAAAATGTAGTTGAGTGTGATTCTTAATAACTGAAGAATTCTTGTTATCGTTTGGCTTAAGACTGATCCGGAGTTAGATGACGGCGACGACTCCATTGATCCCACTACTAGAGCTCTCAACGCACGTCGTAGGTGAGTAATTAACTTTTTTGTGCCTACTTCAATAAATTTGCTCAAAGTATGAGTATATTGATCAAAAGTCTTCTCCGCTCTGTACTTCCCTGTGAATGTTTACCGCATAGCACGCTAAATTAAATCTTTACTGAATATAATGCTATTATAATTTAGTATCATTAAGATATTGGTAATGTTTGTTTTTGCTCTACTGATATATTTGTATATGTATAAACAAATAAATAGAATAGAAGTGTTTGTTTCTAGATCCAAATTAACAGTTTTTCACTTTAAACTAAATGCATATGAAATTATGGTACCTTCTACCTACATAAAAAAAAAACTGTCCTCTGTTTGTACCGGCTAATCTCTGAAATGGCTGGACTGATTTTAACAGGACTTTAGAGAAAAAAACACTATTTAACGTAGTTTTATTGATAATCATACGCAGGTAAAACCGCGAGGCTCAGTTAGTTGCAAAATAAGTAGGTCTTGAATAGAACGAGCGCGTGCTTACATACATTTTATTTAAGTACTGTTGAATTTAACGTCCGCTAAGAAGTTCTTAATACTTAAACGATCGTAGTATGCCCCGCTGTTCGGTACGCTTAGAGCGCACACTAGCCATGTGTGAGTAGTTACAGGGCCATTCGTGCGTTGCGCGCGCGCTACGCCAGGCCACGTGACCTCGGCAACCTGCTCGACGAACTGGAGTCGCTGCAGGAGCAGTTCGCTCCCCACCGAGCCTATTACGTTAGCCTCCTGCGCGAAGCTGCCGATACTGAGGTGGGTTATTGTATAATTCGGCACTATGATTAACACTGCTATAAATATGTAGATACGCTAGTGGCGTGCCGAGTCGTTGTCAGAACTCTAGCCTCTGTCTTCAAATGCTCTCAACATTTTATATTTTTTATTTGACCAGTGACAATCTGTGGTAGGTATACTTTTATTTTTCGTTCGTTTTGTGAGCGCGTAACCATAATATTATACATATACATAGTACCTAAATAGGAAAAACTAGGTTTTTTTTTAAAGTGGGATCATTTAACACTGATGATCTGATGACTAACAATGATCATCCAACATCATTTAAAACTGAGTGCCCTTCGCCTATAAAATGATTGACACCAGTCCGTCGGAAATACAAGCAAGTGTTTTTAAACTAAATCATTTATGTTCTGTAGTGTTTTGTTGTTCCAAACAAGAAAATAAACCATTACCTCTTTGTATACTTGCAGCCGATGGACGAAGACGAGAGACAATACACGCAGCGCGTGGTTGAGATGACAACTGATATAATGCATAGCTTTGCGCACGCGTATCACGCGGTCAGTGATATCAGCTTTGCCGTGGGTCAACCCAACCCGAGACTCACTTCCGAGGCTTCTGTCCGTCCACCGATTCCGATGCAGGTCCTTGCATTTTTATTATATTTATCACTAACTAAGATTCTTAAGGATAACACGTGCAGTTCATTCATGATGGTAAACATTTTCTTAATATAAAGTTTTCTTAAATACCTACTTATAGCAATGATATTTCAATGACTTATAATTTTGTTTACATGATTTAATTAATTACAGTTTGTTAATGTATTATAATGTTATCAGGCGCACATAAACGTCGTTCAGTCAAGCCGGCGTCCGCAACAGCAACAAGGTGGTATTGGGAACGCTGCTAATGTAAATGGCATCGGCCCTGCTGCGGCACAAGCTACTGCACCCGCAAATGCCACTGCTACTGTCACTGGACCACCCACTGCCACAGCCACTGCGCCGCCGCCAAGTGACACTAACTCGGGCAGTGCTCCCCGAGGAAACCAGGCCGCGTACCAAGCCGGTAGGATCACCAATCAACCGACTGTCAATATCAATATACAGCCAGAGCCTATCGCATACCAAGTAGAAATAGAGACGAGGGTGCCTATTGCATTCCCTTTAGAGAGTACCCTGCTTGGCGGGTTGAGCAACAACGCGACCATGACGACCAATCCGCCGGCGACTGAACAGACTCAGCAGCAAAACGCGCCGCAAACCCAGGCCGGCCAGCAAGGGCAAACCAACCGTCGCCAAGTTGTCATTGGTAAGCTCATTGATCCATGACCACATCATCCACTTGACATACTACTCTCAGTTATCTTGGTTTTTATGATTCCATCTATTTGTTTGCTTGTTCTTGTTAAAGTCTTAGCATGAAACCAACAGGAGGCGAAAAATCAGCCAGTTTATGCATGGTACGTAGTCCTGGAAGCAGTGCACACAAACTCATTACTATACTACTCATGCATTATTCGATCACGTTGCCCCGCACGCACACGACAACATTCACATTTCACACACTAAAGTAAAGTGTCTCCTGTTAGATTAATGCTCTGAAGTTTCAGTCGATAAAATATGATGTCAATTTATGATTTATTTTATGTTGCTATTTATACTTTGAGTTGTATCTGAAGAAATAAATACAGTTCTTGCATGTTTAACTTGAAGTTATAATTATAAATTGCATGAATAATACTTTATTTAAATATTTTTCGTAGATTTCGAGAATGTGCTAAGAGGATTGGGCCATACGGGTGGTCTTGGAGGCGTTGAGGTGGTGATGAGTATGGAAGAGCTGCCTCAGTTCGCGGCCGCCGCGGGATTTACCGCTGCCGCCACCGCCATACCCTCCGCTTCATTGGTGCACCAGGGGGACGGAGGAGGTAATAAACACTCTTGGATATTCACCTCACCTCAATTGATTGGCAGTTTCACTCCTATATGTGCTAAGGCAAAAATATGTGAGAGAATGGAGTGAGCGAGTATTATGTATGTATGTTTGTATGTTTGTATGCATGCACAAATAAAATTGCATTTGTATTTATGATTGTGATTGTGGATGTGTGGATTATGTTCTTATCGGCTAGGAATTAAATACTCTAAGTAATAAAATTCAAACACCTCAAAGGGTTTCTACGGCCATTAGTTAGCGGCTCTTACATTAATCTCTGTGGTTTCCTGGCTGCATTTAATTTTAAAATATTTCTGATGCAGTTTTAATGTATATAAATTTTGTTAGTAGGTATGTGTAGTCAAGTGTTTCGTGTTTGTGCAGTGTATCTGGCTCCGGTGGCCTGGGGCGGACCACCGAACGCGGAAATGCTGCAGAACATCGTGACAACGGTGTTCCGACAGGGTTTGGTGCCCGGAATGGAAGGTGTGGCCGTACACATCCCAGCTTCACAGCCGCAGCAACAGCGGCAGCAACAGCACCTGCACCAGCACCACCTGCACCAGCACCAGCAGCACCTGCAACAACAGCAGCAACACATGCAACAACAGCAGCAACTGCTGCAGCAGCAACAACAGCTCCAGCAGCAGCAACAACAGCAGCAGCAGCAACAACAGCAGCAGAACCACCACCAGCAGCACCAACAACAACAACAGCAGCAACAACAACCACAACCACAGATTAGCCAGCGTATGCGTATGTTATTCAGAGTTGTGCAATTTACTTAATTTATTCACAGGTAAGGTGATATTCGGCACCTACAGTATATTACTAAGAATTTACTTATTATTTCTTATATTAAGAACTCCCTGTATGTATATCAATGAGTTTATCTAAAAGTTAAGTGTAGTCATTTCACACCACTCACCATCTGTCACGTTGGTATTTAGTCATATACGGTGAAAAGTGGGCGTTGTTATTATAACACCTCTGCTTACCCCTATTGATTATTTATTTATCAGGCGAAACCCTTAAGCCTCGAAACTTAAAATGTTGCTTACGTATTCCTCTTATGACGTCGGCATTCACTGAGGAAGTATTTTTTTTATTTAGCCCAGAAGGGTTAAATGTAGGTTGAAAGTTTTTACGTGCAATCTTACTGCCACGCAAGCAGTTACAAAAAAATATGTTTAACTTGAAACTTATAATTCGTGTATCTTCAATATGTATTAAGTGGAGCGTAGCGCCATTAGTGTATAATATAATGTATTGTTAGCGCGTGTGCACCTCCGTCGCGCGACTACCACGACGACGACGACTACGGCCGCGGGCCGGCCCCAGGCCATCACCGTGCCCGCCGCCAACATGATCTACGACCGGTTCTTGCAGTGCGACAGCCCTCACGCTCGCACACGCTTGCAGCGACGCAGGTTTGTTACACCATTCTATCTGGCCGGGTGTGGTTTTGTATTCGTGCCATATTTACGGAGTTGATAGATAGGACTGCAGATTAATAATTCATACTTTCATTTTGTACGGTTCGACATACATGTTTGCATATTAATTACTAGTTATTTTAGCATTGCACTGTACTGTGCATTTTGGTGAAAACCAATGTGTATATTATAATATAATAACTAATTGAGGAGCAACGATTTGTAATATTTCCTGCGATGCATCTTAAAATCTTAAACGAATTGTATACAAATAAGGTCGTGAAAGGATCGGCTTAGTTAAAATGAATAAACGCATAGGGAGCAGCACCAACAACAGTTGATAGCTATGGAGCGGCTGAGGGCTCAGCGCGCCGGCACAATGAACATCGAGGCCCTGCGAGGTCGCCACACCCATCTTACACAAGTAAACAAATCCTTATTTATCTACTCTACTTTGATTATATTTTACGAACATATTGCCATTTCCAAGCACTAGGAAATGTTGGTTTGAATATTAAATATGTAATCCTTCGGTTAAAGACTATATAGACAATAAAATGATATGCATATATTGTAAGCTTCGTATCGATCTATTCTTAGATACTGTCTTCGACATATATCTTACAGAATGTTACGTTCGTTGTTACCATTTATTGAAGGATGATGGAAAAGACTGCATTAAATCTGGGCGTAGGACCTACAGAATTGTAAATTTGTAGCTATGAAAGTTTAAAGACTACAAGTTTATATAAATATCTTACAAACTTAGTTTGTTATATGGGTACTACCTATTAACATATCTGAAAATAATCGAATCATCAAAAAAAAAAAAACGAATAACATATGTGTTACAGCTAATCCTATAATAACCTAAGTATTGGATTTAACGACAGAATTGTAGCAGTTATATCTATGATGAATGAAAAGATTTAGGAATGTTCAAGTAATTTTTATATTACTATTATAATTTAGCACATGAAGCGTACAAGAATAAAAGACTGGGAGGACTTACGCCCATATTAGCCCATCATCCTTTGCGCCCGACGCTGAATGGGTGTTATATGTTTGAAGCTTTTGTCTGTCTGTGTGCCTGTATGTGGCATTATTGTAGTCCCAAAAACAACTGATTTCAATGCCGTTTGTGTTATTCGAAAGCTGGCATTTGCGAGAAAATCAGATGAGAAATTTCCAAAATGTTTAGTTTGAACAAGGAGCAGGAAGAGAGTGAGAGATCCCCCTCATCAACCTAGTTCTGTTTATTGAGTCACACCAGCAGATCTGCCCTTTCCCGCCGTCAATTACTCTCTCGATAAACAATTACTACTAGATTTCAGGACAAAATAATTGGTCAAAACCAGCTGCTTGGCAATTACTGTATTCGATGATTTTGAATATATCCATATTTCATCTTCTTTCGGACAAAGTGGTGCCAAAGATTGAAAAAAAGTGGAGACGCTGAAGAAAATGCTGTAATATTCCGTTTCATCTCAACGTATATATTGGTGAAAATATTAAAAAATATTTGGTTTGCGAGCGTTAACAGAGTGAATAAGTCAAATTATAACTAAATAGGTTAGGGGAAGAACGAACAGATCAATCTTTTTCAAACAAAACTTTTGACTTCGCATTAATTCGCACATGCTAATTTATTATTAAAAATTGTTACTTAGTATTATAATCGATTATTGTCTACTTACTTACTAGCAATTTATTTCCAAAGTGTGCCATTGTCTAAAATACATATATTTAGGTGTAGGTGTGTTGGTATGCAATCGCGGCCATTTCTTTATCTTTATTTACTTTTATTTATCTAGTAGTATTTTGTTAATCGGAGAGTTAAAAGGCTAATTCTCGTAATTATTGTTCAATGAATAAGCTTCTCGTTATTACAATGTAATTTATTTAATACGATTTCAGTCAGTCTACTCTCGGTATAATCTCGTGACGGTAATTAGTATGCATGTGAATATTGGCTATACCATCATTGTGATTTCAAGACAATGTCATTGCAAACAACCTTTTTAATTGTGATTAAGTTTTGAATAGTATTTTTACGTATGTTGTGGTAATTTCATTATTATTCGTTTGAAAACTGAGAAGAGGATGCTTAGCATTTCACTTTGGTTTTTATACAAACATTTATTTGCCCGTATATTTTAGATCTTAGAAGAGAAGACACATCCAAGATATTTGTGATTCCAATTCCAACAATTGACCCCTCTTGTTATAATTTGAAGGAATCGTCCAGTGAGTACAACGGTACCAGTATAATATATAACTTACTGATTTTTATTACAGGCATATTTCCTAAGTAATTGTTATCATGTGTTCACTATTGATCATGATTTTTTTATTTTTTCCTCTACCTACGCCTATTATTATCGACACCCCGCGATTAGTAAAATTTTCTAAGCTGATTAGGTGGGTGCTAACCGTAGCCAATCAGGCTACAAATGCTACAAACAATTATCACGCAATAGAATACTTGATCAACTTATTAATTTGGTAGCTTAAACAAAGGATAGAGTATGTTATCTATTCGTATAATTTATGCGAATATATTCAAGAGACTCATCTAGCGAGAAATTTTATTACAGAGGAATAAATCGGTAATTTCAATGTTAAATTATGTCAGTTGTAGTTGAACTATCGTAACCGCAACAAAGTGTGTGTCTTAGGCTGTAGGTGTGTATCTTAAATAATGACTATCAATGAGTGACATTACCTTGAACATTGTTTTCAATAAAGTACACACACATAAAAGTATATAACTGGCGGCACGTCGCTAGTATCGCTCACACTAACACAACGTATTTGGAGATCTAGATTATCCAATAGGAATTTATTCTTTTTGGCTTGCTTCATAACATTAACTTAATATTACATTCATTAATCCTACCACGGCCTGAAACTATCCAACTGTAACGGTTTATAACATTATTAGATAGATTCGGAAAGTGAAAACCGCATTCAAATAAGTGAGATCACTCAGATACCCTAACACTCCATTCCAAATTAATGAACACATTTTATAGTTATATGATGACATAAAAATGTAATTACGTAATTATTTGTATGTTACTCCGCTATAGACTATTGATTTTGTCGAAAGATATTGGTGTGTCTACCTATATTTAGAACAAAAGTTGCCTAGTGCTGCTTCAAATACAAATATTTTTTTACAGCCTATTTCCGATGGAATACATACAGTACTGGAAACGTTTACTTACAATGAATTAAAGACATCTATGTCTATTGGGAGTCTTCATCTGCCTTCAGCAATCAACTGAAATATGACATATGTTTTACCTAGAACCATGTGGACAAATTTAGATTAGAAAGGAAGTTTGTCAATTTAAATAGTTTATTTTATATTGAAGGACAATGTAGAAAATCAGTCGTGGCCTAGTTTAAAATAATAAAGGTCTAAGATCTCTAGAAGCACTAGCAGTAAGAGTTATTGTTAAAGTCTATTTGTCCCATGAATTGTATCGCAAATGTCACAATATGATTCAGAACATCAAAGATTGTTTGTTTGTCACTTCTATCATTTGGAAGCAACACAGAATCACATGCATAATAAGCTCAGAAGTTATTCAGTTTCAGTCAGTCAGTTCAGCTCGCGAGTCGCTCGCTGTGCTGTTACATAATACTTACATATTCTGAAAAAATATTATGAAAAAAACCTGTAGAAGTAACTTTTAACTCGTAAGTAAAACAACAACATTTTCCATACTATGCAATCATTTTGAAAAAAGTTATGTCATACGTGTGCGCAACTTTTAGAATGTATATGATAGATAACTAATATCATTGGGATAAATAAAATTACATGCATTTACATCTGCTTAACTTAACATATAAGTTTCTGATGTAAATCGCCCTTAACCACATAAGTATTCCGTGAACTTGTAGACGATTTTTAGGATTTCCGTTACACCGATGTAATAAATCCGTAATACCGATTTCTTAGTGACAAGCGAAGCTGGCGGTTTATATTATATATCTCGGCGGAGGAAACGATTACGATCGGCAAGTTTTTCCTATATATTATAGTTAATTAATCAACTGATGTTCATGCGTGGTGTGAATTATAACTGACTTCAATAAAAGGAGGAGGCTATCAATTCGACTGTATGTTTTTATTAAGACATTGACTATATATTCACATTGCAGTTTACGTTGACGCTCACATTATGGCATTCTTAGCCATACGTTTATGACATCGAGAGTATATCCAGACTAGATGGGAATTGTATTTTGAACTAATTTTAATACGAGAATTGGTCTTCGGGCTTCTGTGGATGGAGGCAACAATATGTCATTGCTAGTCTATACCAATATGTTTTATATTTCGTAACCCTTATCGAAATACCAATATTAATTTAGCTATGTATTTCAGGAGTCCATTCAGATTTTAGTGCAGCTCCTGAATAGTGGTCCATCACAGGAGGCTTGGCTCAATGCTTTCATGGTGACCATTGTGAGTAAATACCATACTATAATAATAGTACTTTGAAAGAGCTGTATCCGTATAACACAATTTTAATATACCGAAAAAAAAACGATTTCTGCCACTAAGTTGATAAAATAAGATAAAGTGGTAAATGGCTATTTTTTATTATATTTGTAGTTTGACATCAGTTGGGAAGGTTGAATACAGGCATTAACTTAAAGAATGTTAAAATTTAGACATACCCCTGGTGTCTTGTTTTTCAACATTTATGTGGTTGAAGTAGATTAAGATTTTTGTAAAAAAAATTACCCTTTTAAAGTTATTCGATTTTCTGTTAAAGTGTGTCACTTGAGCAATAAATCGAATTACTTATGATACAAGCCACCGTTCTATTTTAATGCGGCTTTCACTTTAAAAATAGCAATTTTTTTTAAAAACGGCTAAATCTACCCTTATATCGGGATTTTCCACGTGGAACGGAGTCGTAAGTTATGAAAAAATCGGTAGCTTTATTGTTTTTGTATTTATACCAGATATTTTTTTACAAATAATGGATTCTGTTCAAGGTGTGGCGTTAATAGTAGTCCAAGGCATTGAAATAAAATATTACTCTGTCTACCAATTAATGTGGATTTGTTTAGATATGGGCTCTTTAAAATATTTCTTTTGTTTTGTATTGTTCATATCACTTGACACACCTATATGTGCCATTACACAAAAACACTGATAACGTTGGACCACTATTTACACCACATTGTATATAAATAGACGTAGCCCGCGCAGTTTCTTCGGTTCTTCTACTATGGATCTCGGACTCGCCTTGATAATATCGTCCTGCGCGACTTGGTATAGTCGTGTTCGACTTGAGTACCTAACTCACGAATGTGGAACATGGCGCTCTAACAAACTATTAATATTTCATATATGCAAATGTTAAGATGTAGTTATACAATATTTTCTTATTTTTGGTATTTCTATAAGCTATAAAAAATAATAAGTTCCTCAAAGCTATATTCCAGTATATCTTAATCGACGCGTTCTCGAGTAGGTACTGTCTGGTTAAGAAATAACATAGGCGAAGAAGAATCGCTGTCGTGTATACAACGAGACCAAGTCGAGTCGCACCGTGGAAGAAGAGCCTTAGATCTTTGGATATTTCCTAATAGATTGATTGATTTACGATCTATATTAAGAGGTTTTTTTTAATTGATTGATTAATTGATACAATCGGGTAAATTCTCCTTAGAATTTTACTCGTGCGTAGCAACGGGTCAACTTGTGAATTAAAATAATATAAATGTACAATATTGTTTGAATCCTCTGCACGAGTGAACGTTCTACGTGTAGCTAGGTCGCTTTATAATATTGCACTTCAGTTATTCAGTAGTTGTGGACTAATATTACCTTAATTAGTATTTTTTTTAAATGTAGTTATCGCTTCTGGCCGTAGCCTGCTATTGTTCCACATACTTGGGGAATAAGTCGTTCGAAATAACAAACACCATTGAACCACTTCCGCGCAAAGTTCCTGCGGAAAGAATTGAGATATCAATTGACGTTGGAAGAAAATTCTTGTAAATATTTGGCTAAACGTTATAATATGTAAATACGCGGTAGTCGGTGGTCCTATGCCTTACTGCTTCACACGAAAATATTAAAGTTTAATTTGACAAAAGCATTGTGTCACTGATGCAAAATGTGATGCCCCAATTCCGTAACGATTCGATAGTACTCATTGTATTATGACTCCCGACACGCTTATAAATACTCCCCTACACATTGCTTATGTTTCGTCTGAATTTTTTACCTTTTTGTATGGTCCATATTATCTTAATTGTTAAAAAATAGTTGTTGAGTCCATCAGTGAGAATATATATCACCAGCATTTTAAATAAATCATCCCAATCAGATGTGCAATTCGTGATAATTCAATATGCCCTTCCGTATTTCTTGGAAATCCACTTTCTGTAAAATTATTATAATTTTTTATTCAATTTAATTATCTACCCGACTATCAATAATCAACTCACACGGTTAATTAGTCATTAAAATGTCTCATTACTTACGATTTCTGACAACTTAATAAAATAGCACAAAAGCGCGCGTGCGACTTAGTATGTATCAGCAGCGTACAAATCATTTTGGCTGTAAAATACGTTGCACCTACATTACAAATTACCACACGCATTGCTATTTTTAAATTCAAATTTAAAATTATAGCTTTAATCAGAAAGTCATTAAAAATTAACTCAACACGATTTTCTCATAAATGTTATTTTCAAATAATATAGTAAACGTAGCACCATCCTAAGACGTGGTCTCGATAATGTGTTAACTTCGGTTTCGTCATCGCGACTACAACATAATAATAGACATTTTAATGCACTTTAAATACAATTTGACTTGGAATGCTATAATGAAGTAAGATATGTAATTATAAAAATGCTCTGCATGCTTACTGCTTTCCGCTTTATTACATTTGATCTCCATATTATGGTTGTGTGATATCCGGTCAGTTTCCCCAGTTTCCCTATTGTGTAATGTGTTTTAAATTTCCCAATTGGTCAGTTTCTGATTATATTACCAAGAATAAGTTAAGCATACAAGTATACTTGTTTCAAGTTGCCATGTTCTCATTTTACATATTCGCGGGCTTGGGATGGCAAAAAAGCCACCCACACTCACCAAAGCACAGTATTTCTACTGTGGTATCGAAACAATATCGCCGGTGCGAGACAGATTGGGAGGAACAAAACGTTTTGTTATTTTTAGGTATCCCTACAAATGGTAAATTTTCTAATTTCATTCTTTCTTAAACTGACCATATCACCCGACTGACATATTAGATGAGGCACATGCATTGATTTCAACCAATATCTACATCCAGAGAGCTTTTCGCCCATTAGGTATTTATTAGTCGTACTCGTAGATATATTTGTTCTGTGCGATAATTAAAACTGCGTCTTTAGGTGTGGCATGTAAAAATAGCTTTAACATAAGTACAACAGGCTTGAAAATTAGCTTCAAGTTGTAGTGCGGGAGCGGAGCGTTTGTAGGGTAATTTGTGTGGTGAGTGTAGGCTCGGCACCTGTTCCTGTCGGAGTCGATGCAGCCGGTCCGCGGACAACGGGGGCTGGTGCCCGCAGAGTTCCATTCGCTGCGCCAGCTGCTGCGCAATTACATCCAGGATCTACTCACTCGCTCCGGCACAAGGGAGGGCGAAAATATCTGCGAGAATGTTGCCAATTTCCTCATTGCAGAAAACACTGCCTTCATTAACAACTTCGTAAGTATACCTACTTCAGTTATTACATCTATATTTTTATGTGACATGAATTTCGTGATGACAGGCGAAGTATACTTTGCCCATGGTACAGATATTATGTACAGTATTTTCAATCAAATTTTTGTCTTATCATTTATTATATAACTAATTAAATCACGTGCATTCCATTAAAATAATAATAATTCATAAGCAAATGTAATTTTTAAGATACTTAGTATAGCTGAATGGATCTCACTCAGTAAGGCGATGCGAAATTTCCATTCAAAATTAAGTATAGCTACCTAATTCAACGAAACTTATTTTCTGTTCTCATTTTAAGTAAAAATGGCCGGCTAAAGTGAAAAATACCTCTTCTATTCTGATTTTAAAAATATTTGACGTTTTGCGATGGATTATTTTGTTGAATATTTCGCTTAAAAATTCATTTATGCTTTTGGCCAGGTTATGTAATAAAATTGCCAGTTAACTTGCACGTATTGGTGGTATCTCTGAAACAAAAGAATTTCATTTTAGTCTCAATTACTATTGGTGAAACTCGTTGAGGTACATCAGCTGTGTCGGTAAAGAGCATTTGTCATAAAAAAACATCTAGCGTATGATTAGAACTTCAAATAAGGCTCACCATAAATTATATCAAGGAGTTGCCGCTTTCGTTCTGATAGTTTTCTTATTCTGATAGCGACTATTTTTTGCCTAGCCAGCGTGTTTTCTATTAAAAGTTTGATAATCGATTTAACCTACTTTTGTACTATGAAGTACGAGGCTATGTTACCTCGAGTCCAAGTTATTTATATTATATACTATCATTGCATAGTTTATGTTGCGCTTATCACTATTAATCAAGCGTTTGGTGAAATAATTTTGATGTTTTAAAAATGTTGTCATCTATTCCGGCGTTGACTTGACATTATGTTAAACTTATGGACTGTCTGTGTACGTTGGACTAGGTTTTATGGGAAATCAATTAACGTCGAAAATTTTATATTTTCAGAATTCTATTACCCCGATTCGGATAGATGTAGATGCGCTGAACTCGATCCGTACTTTGATCCGATGCCGATTGCCGAGTGTCATCGCGGCCGTGATGTCCGACACCACGGGGGATGTATTTGCATCACGCTTCTATTCGGTGTTCTCGAGGCTGTTCACCGATCTCTGCACCGTCATCACCTATTGCTGCACTGACGGAATAGACGGACTCCGTGCCATTTACAGGACCTACTTGGTAAACAATTTTTTGCTGTTTTATAAAAACTATACATAATCTACAATCCTGGCCTTAATATCAAACACACTAGGTAAAAATGGGTATATCTCTTGCTAGTGGAGATAAAAATATGCGAATATAAAACGATTTTTTCTCGTTGTGCCGCATGTATTATTTAAGAGGCCACAAATGAAAAACAAGAATTTAAAATCAGCAACGACATTTACCCTTGGTAAATATTTATGATATCTGGCCCCCAGTCCGGGAGTGTTAAGACATATTTATTGTTAAGAATACCTAATCGGAGACCGATTCCTTGAGCATTATTTCTTTAGTTATTGTCAGAGCACGTTCCAGATTGCCAAGCATCATACGTGCTATATTGTAGGTGTGTTATTAGTTGTTTGAAGACTTGTACAATATAAATATGAGTGATCAGGAGCAAGCGGTGGAGCACTTCGAGGAGTCAGTGCGCGAGATGCTGCTCACCCTGGGCATGGACAACCTGGACGGCATCGTGAACAACACCACCGACGTGGACAACGTGCAGCAATACCTCCGCCACAGGGAGGGCCTATTATACGTATGTACTTATTACTCATACAGTTACCGATTTTAAGGGGTGCTCGTGTTTTGAGGCATTTCTTATAAAGTTATCTTATTTAAAATGTAGGAATATTTCATGGCAGTTGCTTTTATTTAGGCAATCTTTTTAAAACATTTTATTACATTTGTTTATTGCTGGATTCTAAATAGAAAACTTACCTCCTTATTTATTTAATGGAAATTTGTTAGCTTGGTGGCCAATATTACAATATGATCTTTGTACGTAGCCGTAACAAATGTGTTTTGTTCAGACGCCGTTCCGTACTCCGACGCCGTCGCCACCGATGATGCTGGCGGCACGTCCATCCCCGATGGAGACGTCCCCTACTCCGCAGCCTAAAGAGGAGAAGATGCAAATGTCGCCGTCGGCTGTGACTTCGGAGGCTCCGGAGACTGAGAGCGAGGATTCATCGGAGTCTGCTGAGGCTGAGGCGACTATTACGGCCCCCACTCGTGCATCTACCTCCGAGCCGTCGAACGCCGCCGCTAGCGCGACTGCACCAGCTGCACCGGCCTCCAAGTAATTAATATATATTTTCTACATATATATATGCCGTGCAAATATACATACATATACACACACGTGCCGTCACGGGCTATTAGCGCTAACCTTGAATGTGGAGTACAATGAAATACATGCGTAGTTAGGCCCTACTACTTTCGATGAGCGCTTATAGCCCGTGACGGCACCTGTATACAGTTACACACGCTCACACGAGCACAAACTGTTAATAAATAACTTTCTGGGCAAATATATACAACATGGTTCATGATAAAAAGTAAGTCACTACAATAAGAAGATTGGGGTGCTATAGACCTTCACAGTAGTAAACACATTAACTTGGCTTGCAGGACTCCAAAGCAGGAGAAGGCCGATACAACTACCTCATCGAGGGATGAGGATTCTGACGACATTCGCTTTGTAAGTATATATAACACCCTTGTGCTTCGTGGAATTATTCTTGAGATCTCATTTGAAGGCCGTTGAAAGAGCAAGTGGGTAAAATAAATGTTAATTTGTTGAGTTATTTTAATGCAACTAAGTTTCGACTATCCCACACTGTATTACAATGTAATTTTGATTAAATAGAATATATAGAATTTCACATAGTTCTTAGTCTTTCCTACATTAGTACTTAAATATTTAATATTATATCTGACGGCGTATTGCTTTTTCCTAATATTCTAATGTCATTTTGATGGTATGAAAATTACTAACGCTAACAAGAACATGATAATCGCTTTTAGGTAAGAGTGCCTTTACGAGTCATAACTCATAAGTGCTGACTTCGAAAGCGCAGTAGTATCATTTGGGGTTTTGTATGGAACGAGTGCGAACTATTGCACGCGCAGTTACTCCCACTATTTCTCTGAGCGGCTCGTGATGGTACCTATAATTAGAAAAAAATGTGCTATACTTAATTTGATGGGTGGATTTATTTAGAATAACACTAATTATAAAAAAGCCTAAGTTTGCGTTGCAATAGCAGCTTTCTGCCAGTGTAAGTACCATTAAAATAGAACCAGCCTTTTCAGAGCTTACCCGTAAAAAATATGCAGACAGACAAAAGAAAATTATTTGTTGTACCCGAGGCTCGTACGTGACTCTAACCCACGACCTCTGAAAGCTGTGCAGTTGCTCTACTAACTGAGCTACTCGTAGTCACACCACATGCGTCGATTCCTTTCCTTGCTTGTTTGGTTTGGGGAGCTCTTTTTATAGTTGTAGATAGGTAACAATGATGACAATCCAAAGTAGCAGCAAAGCAATGAGCCTAGATGATGTACGTAGTGAATGTGGTGCACAGGTGCCACCAATGGTGCTTGTGCAGCATTGGGGCGAGGAGTGGGTGCCGGTGTTCACTCGCGACCGGGAGGCGCAGAGGCCGGAGCCGCAGGAGCCCTGCAGCGATGCCTACCTCTCGGGAATGCCCTCGCGCAAGCGTCGTTGCGTGCGCCAGGCCAGGGCCACGTCTACTACACTGGATGGTTTCATGAACGGTACTTTATACATACAGTAGGTACCGAACTTACAATACCCACTCATTCACCCATCACTCACACATACATACATACATGTAGGTGCCGCCACCAGTTATCTATACAGATAAAGGGAAAATACATTTAGAATCTAAAATATCTTTATATGATTAGACTTCTTACAAAGTACTTTCACATCGTCAGAAGAACAGAAAAATACATTATACGGTATTATAAATGTTTCAACGTTATGCCATTATATGTTTGATTGACTTATGAAAGTGTATGGTTTATTAAAAGGGAGATCATGTTAATGATAAACAATTTAAAGGATTACATTAGTTATGAGCGCTAACCATGAAGAAGTAATTTTTCTTGGGTCTTGTATGGCGCGACGCGATTAAATACATGCATACGGCGCAGTTACCCTTTTTATCTATATCCAACTATTTTCGCTGAGCGCTGAAAACTCGTGACGGCACCTATACATGCTTCATGCCAACATCATTGGTGACGCCGAGTCCCTTCAGGCACTAAATAAATACATACAGAACTTCAAACGAGCTGTCGGAAATTTAGAATGTATGGGATCGTTCTGTGTATGTATATATTTTGTGCTTACAGGGCAAACAAAAAGAAACATTTTCAGAGTCCATCAGCATTAGACCTGCAGAGATATGTTTTTTCCAGAAGCATGTACGTGCATTTAAAGGAGTACCATGGTAAAATAGAGTAGACTATGATTTTCGTTATTTTATTGTAATTATATCAAAACTGTGTATGAATGTGAGGAGTGTAATTAATGGTAATGCAAGTAGTCGTGATAATCGTCTTAATCCGCAGCTACTAGCTTACTAAGCTTTCACAAGTATTTTTAGAAAGGCGTTTTATTTAACTTGATATTAGTATATTTTTAATTTAATTATTAGTATAATTTTGCAATTTTCTGTGGTATTTTATTTTGTTATTTGCTATTGCTGTGAAGCAAAGGAGGGTGTAACATTTAATCGATTGGTCGCAGAGAGCGTCTGCGAGGCGTCAGAACGGCCGGACACGGTAGACAACAGCCCGATTCGTATAGCGTTCCGCGAGCACGTGCGTACTATAGCTCGAACCCGCGCTACGAATTCGGCGGACTACGACCCGCGCCAGTACGCATCCGCTGCCCGTTTCCTGAATCCGCCCAAGTATGTATTCACCCTTAAATATTATTCGGTTAACATCTTCGAACAAGAAAGCACGTAACCACCTTAAGATCGAATTTCATGTGCGTGTCATCGTAACGAGGTCTTTGTTCTCAAATTGTCGCTTTCGGAAGAGCAACGAAGATTAAAAGTATTTAGAGTCTCAGCTCCATACATATTCTTACTATCAATTGCTAGTTTGTGATAATTCCACTTTTGTTGTACTTGTATAATACTTTCTTGACCGAATTTACCTAATGTTGTATTTTCAAAATGTTTCCATCCTCTAGCCGCGTCTTTATGAATTCACACTTCATTCTTGTACTTACATTCTTGTTTTATTTCAGGTCCAATTCGTCGCCGCAACCAGAAAGCAGTAGTGGTAGTGACACCAAGGACAATTCTTAAAGTGGCTATGTTAGGAATGTACGCCTACTTTAGCTTTTATACTAACAAAGTGTTCACTTTGTTAGTATAAAACACCTACTTAATGTTATGTATTTCAAGCCAATTTGTTTAACTTCACACTATAATGTCGAAATCGATCACACATACTAGTTCTATTGAAAAAAGTGTTGAAGTCGACGTATGTTGACAGGAATCGTTGACAGGAATCGTTGAATTTTAAATTACCATGTATAATTTCACCGGCATCTTGTGTTGAGGCAGCTACTCACGCTCGCTTGTAGCTCTGACGACTGTCTGATTTTTTCCAGCGTAATTCATGTGACTATGTTTATATTATACTAGCCCGTGAGCAGCAGCCTAAGAGAATTAATTAATGTTTTGCAGTGTGAAATATTCAACAATTATAAACTTTTATTAATATATGTGTATGCTTGTATAACCAGTTAGTTATCTGCTTAATGTACAGTTGCATGAAATAGTGCTCTATAGCATATTCATCACCACCCGATTGATGTATTAAATGTAATAGTAACTAGTATCAGTCAACTAAAATGCAGTTTTGACCCACTTTTCTTAATAACTTAGTGTTATAGGTGTTCGTACCACTCGTATGTATTTGGTGTTTATTAAGAGGCATTTAATGTAGACAGCGCTTTTTAATTGATATTCATTTATAAAAAATACACGCGGGGCGCATTATTTGTATGAATTCTGTATTAATGGATCGGCGTCATAACTCTTGACAAGAATGTATAAGTTCGATGGTAATGTGTAGCTACAGGACAGATTAAGCTGTACGGACGAAAAAGATGTGTTGTTAATTATTTGTTTTGCGAACATTAGATATAGATAAGTATATATTGGATCGTCGATTGATTCCAACAAGTTTTTCAATATAATATCATAATCACTACATTACGTATATTCATCTTACTGCATGTTCAATGCTAGTTGTAAAATCTGGGCAGCGAGTGACCGTGGGGGTGGGGGAGGGGAAGGTGTTTGGTTCGGTTTCACTGAAGTGTAGGATTAGATGTCAATATAATATATATATCGTAATCATAACATTAGGTACATAATGTTACTGTTAAATCCAGAATTTTAGTGAATTATGTTTAACATATACTTACTGTGAATTATACAATGTCTCAGTAGAAAACTACTTAAGAAGTTTTAACTAAAATATATGAAATTAATGATCAGAGTATATTAATTAACGCTTGTTTACACCTGGGAACTTTAAAGTTGTACTCGTATTTTTTTTCCCATCATAATTTTTTTTTAAATAGCAATTGCGATTAGTTGATCATTTTTTAAATCGATGTTTAGTATGTTCGTTTATTGAGTGTATTATTACTCTATGAAATTACATATGAAGGTACATATTTTTTAAGCCGCAATTAGTTAAATAATTTCTTTGCTTTAGCAATAATAAATGCATGTGAAATTGTTTTTAAATCATTCATAATTTTATCGTTTTCAGTTGAATATCTCTGTACTAACTATAATATTGTTTTATTCCCGAAGCCAATATCGATCATGGTTAATTAGAGGAACCTAAAATTTATAATATTCAGGATTTAACAGTAACATATACATTGAACTGTATGTTCAATGTTAATTGCAAAGGAAAGGACAATGCGTAAGCTACACGAGAGACGTTGTTTCGGTATCATTGATGAGTTGGATATTTTAATATATATTAGTATATAGGTAAGATGTTTCTTAATATATATCATGATCATTACATTAGGTAATTACATTTTTATGCAAATTGGCGGCAAGTGTCAAGTCAGGACGGTGAACAACCGAAGCGGGAGGTGATTGAAACGTTTTCAATGAGTTGCGTTGGATACACTAGATATAAAATCATATTTATCGGATCGTCAATTGGTCTCTCACTGTAATATCATAATCATTACATTACGTACATGCATTTTACATGCAATTTTAATGAATGTCGTCTGAGTGTAATAGAAAAAAAAGATTTATGTCGTACCGTATTGTAGACTTTGTAAACCATAAAACTGATGAACTCTTGTTTTAATTTTGTCTATGTATGCCACCAGTATTAATGTCAGATTATAAGAAAATGATAGATAATATAGGCATAATTTTGCAGACTTGTCAGTTCGAGTATCATATCAATAAAAACCAAAGTCTTTGGGAACATTGTACTTCTTAAATAAATCCATCTATTTACTATTGATTTCAGACTATAGGGATTATAGGCTTACCTATAAAGCTATGATGACGATTACTTACTCACCGTTGCAAAGACACCTCAATGGTATCTAGTCTGCGAATTAAAAACAATGGAATTAATTTCCAGTAAATTGCACAAAGCCCGAGATAATTACCATTTGGAAAGTATCGAAATCAATAAAAAAATCACGAGTATGGAATGAGTTGGTGGCTGAGACCTTACAACATTAGTCTTGCATTACTTTAAAAATGTATTCTTACTTAATATTGTTTTATGATGAACTTGAAATCAATATAAACATCTATTGTGGTTATATCATGTTATTTATTTGTTACCGTAACATTGTGAACATCGTAAGTTTGTGATCTATCGTGTGAGATTGTAATCTGTCGATACATTGTGAATTGTAGGTACCATTCCGCTCATAAATTTAAAAGACAAGTTAAACATTTGGCACCATAATTTGACGATTTTACAAGGATAGACTATAAACTAGGTATCGAATATTAATAAGACTATTATTATCGTCACCAGAAATGTCAGTAAACAATTCATGGAAAGTTAACAATCTCGCTAGACAAATTATAAACACTTATTTAATTCAGTACTTCAGTATCTATTTACTGAAGTACTGAATTAAATAAGTAAGATACCTTAAGAAGAAGTTCAATTCTTTATTTGTGTAATAAGTTTAATAATTGCATTCATAGGTTTCGAAAACATTTTCTGATGTGTCTGGTTCCTCATGGCTGTCATGATAATAGTGCAATGCCTATTTTTGTCGATTTGATTTCCGGTATAAGAAAATGTCAACAGTTGTAAAATCAAAATAATTGTTTAATGATTTGTTATCTAGTCATCTATTTTCTTTTCCAATCTGTGCATTTGTTCTGGTGTCATACTACAATCAACAATCAAATTTTACTACATTATCATAAGTGTACCGAATTATGCTGATGTCTAGATACATGTACTTAGATGTTTAGATGTTTTGGAAATTAATAAACACTTTCAACTAAGTTGTTTTTATTTCTTAGCCTATCCTCCTCAATTGTGAAAGCCAGAATGGTGGTGTATGATTATGTAAGAATATCGAATTAGCGTAACCTATGACGAAATGTCTTGCGTAATCGCACATAAAAATTTTTATTCTGTATATATATAAATTTCTATAGACTTTTTTCAATTTCAATGTATTTTTTTCAATGAATAATGTTATTTAGCTAATTATTCTCAAACAGGATTAGAAAATGTTACTGCTATGTTCTAAGGTTACTTTTTCCTGAGATAGAGGGATGCGATGACGACAAGAATGGCGGGTATTTTTTTTCCACTTTATCATTTACCATGACTGACCTGAAGGTCTAAAACGGCTACTTGGAGAATCATAATGTGATCCGATAATGATTAAGGAATCACCTGTTTGACACATTCCTATGAAGATTCCTAAAATGGTCCACAAAATAGAAATTGCTTTTGTGACAAATAGCAGAATCATTAAAAGTTACTTAGGGACTAACATCTACAATTATTGTAATCATTCGTGAACCATATATATGAATTGCACTTACGTGACCATTTTGTCATTTCGATAATGAATCATATTCGGATCACATTAAGATTCTGCTAAAGTGGCCTTTTTAGACCTACTGCAATCGCTTTGCTTCGGGTTACGGTTTTTTAAGACTGAAAAACGTTGATTTCCTTACTAAGTGTCTGTTTGTAGTTCCATATTAATAGCTTTACACTAAATGCATATAAAAATGCATTTTATGCATGCATGCGTTGGGTAAACATTTAATAAATTTAATTAAAAAATATCTTAATTTATGTGTCTGCCTATCTGTTTGGTACTTTGTAAAAGATGAACCGATTTTATTGGGACTTCTACGGGCAGCTGATGTAAGGAGCAATTACTTATGCTACTTTTATTTTGAAAATAACACCTAGTATAGTACCTAATACAGTTTTTGTTCTTAGCTTTTCTCGTGTAAAACCGCGAGGCACAGCTAGTAGTAAATAAAAATAAAGCATCGTTTGTAAAGCGGCTTAAGGGCAATAAGGCTTTGTATAGGGCTTACCACCGAATATAAAATTGGAGCCCGTTTATTTATTGTCCTTTATGTTATAATGGTTCCATAAAAAATATGATCAAAGGTGACCATGAAATAAATCACTATTCTGCTATGAAACTAACCGAGCTTATTCTAAATTTGACACCCGTCAGTTCTATGCACTGCTTGGCATCTGATACCAACATGTTCTTTGAGGTTTCGCTATAAATTAGCTTTGGAATAGGCCTTTCGTGACTTATTTTTTGAATGCATATAAGAGCATGATATTACATACAAATTGAATTTTGGGCAAATAAAATAACACGAGCACAAGTATCCCCCAGGAGTACATCGAGTAGGTACCTAGTTTCGACCATCTGTTTCGTTGCCACCGATCATCGGTTAAAAGTGAGTAGGTATATTTACCTAAGTATGCCTGTTCCAACTCACTCGTGGACCTTTCTGGGAAGGCGTGAACTTACACACACATGAACGTGAAGACGTGAAGTGCTTGCATAAAAAGGTCGAGATGCAAATACTTACTGTTTAAAGTTTGAACTTTGAATTTAGTTAGCACGGCTTTCGCACCACGTTTGAACTTTCTCGGATAGATGAGTGGTTTACCGTCTACACCCAGCTCGCCAGTCGTTTGTTCAGTTTTCTGAGTATAAGTATCGTTTAAGCAGCGCGTATTAAGCAAATTAACTTATCTTAAGTAAATTATCTTAGCTTTGAAGTTTAATGAAACGTCAAAATTCAGAAGTCCCTATTACGCTCTACTTAAACCGATGATGGTAGGCAGCCAGATCCGGCACGCTTTTGGTCCTGTATACCACCATTGCCACCTTTTGTTTATTTACTTAATTGATTTAATTTGTTCTATGTATATTGTTAATATCACGTTAAAATTCTTGATCACATTAAACTACTTTCGACCAAATACTTTTAATTTAACTTTCAGTCAAAAGAAGGACCGATACCGAAATAAATGAAAAACAAACAAACCGTATAAGTAGGTCAATTTGTAAACCATTGTTTATTTTATTTACGTGCAATATTTGGATAGTAGCGGACCAGCACCTTTACTGGTGATTTAACTTCGGAGAAAAGGGAAGAGGGATATTTTTAATTAAAATTATGTATACATATTAAATTAATGTCCTGACTGACTTACGTACCTGATTAACACACAGCTTAAACTGCTTATCCTATATAATTTGTAGCTAAGAAAAAGTTTTCCGATATTCCAACCCTAGGGGGCTAGGGGTTGAAAGTTTGTAAGTAAAATCTTACTGTCACACAGGCGAAACTGCGGGCGCAACATAGTTGAAATATAATAAAATGAAATGCAGGTACAAGATGGTGATAAATAAAATACGATTTTCTCTTTCTAACATATCAGAATTTTCCCCACGCGTTTCGCCTACTCTCCCCTAAGCAAAGTTTTTAAATTTGTTAGTATTTTGCAATTTCAATATATAAATGAAAGTAAGTAATTTAGGCTTGAGTTTCTGAGGTATCAGTTCGTTTCGGAAAAAGTGTCTTGTCCAAAGTAGTTTTGGCATCCCGGATAGCTCGGCAACTACTCAGATTCCGAGATATAAAGAAGTTAGAAAACACTCTTATGAGATATTTCCTAGCTCTAGAGGTACTACGAGTACTAGTGCAATAAATAAGACTTTTCATGAACCCTATTTTCGTCGAAAGTTTTATTAACCGTATCTTGCAGGTAGTTTGCTGCAATACATTTTAATGCTCTATCTCATATTATCACATTAATAAATTATCTGAAAGTCGCAAAAATACGTTGTAGGTGCTCTAACTAGACAGGAATCGTTTGAGTCTGTACCCGGGCTTAAATCCTAACGGTCTGTACCAAAGAGTTGTCCTTCATCGCACACTAGAAGATTTACGGTGATTCACATCGTGAAGAAACCTACTTATGTGGGAGAAGAAAGCTAAAGACGTATAGGTACCTACCTAGAAGATGGACGTATCATCCGACATGTTGGTATTTGACATTAAGCTTACGTTCTTTTATTAATTATAAATATTAAAAATAGCTGTCAATTTCTTGGAAGTAGCACGCAGCACCCTATTTTTTATAAATAATTTTTGCCTTTGCCATAGCCTTGTACATTTGATATCACTGAATGGTGCAGCCGTTTCGGCGATTAGCCGGAATCAACAAACAGACAGATAGAATTTTTTTTGTGTCAGTAGATACCGAATATACGTTTATTTGCGTTAAGTAATAAGCTGTTATTTGGAATTACAAACAGACACTTCAATTTTATTTATCTGTAAATAAATTGACAAAATAAATTGCATAGGCTTAACAATATTCAAGATCCTTACTACTTACTTATAAAAAATATTCTTAAGCCGTGGATCACGTACTTACCATCGATATGTCTATATACCACCGGGCAACATTTTGTAAACAGTGAAGTCATCATATACGAACGTCGAAGGGAACTATGAAAAACTTCAAATAATTATGAAAAAATGAGGGCAGAAGCTAGTAGTCAAATAAAACAACATTCGTCGTTTGCTTTGAATACTTTATTTATTTCATAATCCTCTACATGAGCCACGTATACACAATAGAACGTCAAATGGCAACCGAATATAATTTTCTTACTACATAAATAATTTATCATCATAACATCTCAAGAATATTTCTTAAACTACAAAATTATAACCTGGCAGGCCCAAACCTCGGTGCTTCAATGTAATCTACTGGTGTGTTCATCAGACGTGTCATATATTACCGTAATGCTGAGCACAGTCTACTGTCTACTCTACCCACCTCGGTTTGAACCCTCTCTTAACACTGTCTACGTATAATTACGGATCGATATAATATGTTTATGCATTAACATTTTTTTCTATATAGTGAGAACATCTCATTGAATCTACTGACATCTTTGATAACATGTATAATACTGGAACATTAATATTTCATCATATTTTTATAATTTAACATTCAGATTTAAATATATTGATATTCGTATATATGTAGATATGGATCTTTGTCCAACATTTATTATCATTAACATCGAATGTGAAGAATGGCATTCTAAAGTGCCTTAGAAACACACACAGTTTAGGAGAAATGTGTTATGCTAATAATATAAATTTATTAAGCATAATAACAAGCATTTGTTTATAACATCACATAAGGTAATAAATAATAAATAATAAAATAAATCAAATCATTCAAAGTTTCAATCATTGCGAACCAGATAAGCTCAACCACGATAATGTTTCTTACCCTTAAAGTTACAGAGGAATTTAATATCGCAAGAAGCGAGGAATATGAAACGTTATACAAAAGTATTGTCGAATTATATTTTGTCTAAGAAGTGAACAGTCAAGGTTGTAGAATTAAGTCTTACTCTCAGAGGAGCATTATACATTATAAAAAGACTCTTAAAATTACACGTAGGTACAAGGTTTAAATTAATATCGACAAGTTAAATCACATTAAGTAGGTTGATATAAATTCCAAAACGAATATATATATTTATTTATAATATTATATCGAATATATAGATATAGTAAAGGTATTATAGGATATTCATAAAACATACCTATCACTTACGTAATACTCCAATACTGAGCAAACGCCACAACCCTTAGGAGAATTTCCTAAATACAATTCAACCAAAGTTTTTAGTGACGGTATAAATATTGTTGTAGCTCTACTAAATGAAATACTCGCGTGAGACCCGTGAAGCGCGAAGGCGGTGTGATATTGTAACTGCTACGTATACCCTCGTGGTGTAGTATTATCGTACAGTATGATCAGTTTAGACGACACCATCACAAATAGTAACACTATATTCATAGACCTCTGTGTTTTTAAAATGTATCCGAATATAGAAATAATTTAACTGAAATAGTTGAGTTAAACATGTTCATGTAAATGTTTTGGAGGAATTGACTGTGATGCTATCATGAAATGTGAGTGATATTAAATAGTTTGGCACTATATGTACATTCAGCAATAATAGCGGCAAACGCACATTCCACGAGTTGTTGTATGGTGAACATTTTATATTTATATACGCGCATGTATGAGCACACTCGTGCCACCTAGTTTTGTCAAAACACAGGTCGTGTTCTGCTAACTATGAAGAAATCACGTACAAAAATAATAATTCCTTGATAAAAATAGGACGGACAATGCCGCAGCCCCGTGAAGGATTAGGAAACTAGTTCCTTTGTCGGCATGAACGGTGGAGAAGGTAATGTTTCCACGTCCCGACCACACGCCGACGCCGGCACGACACTATCCGACATCCCTACAAGGGATATATCGCGAAAAATCTGAAATCTGGTTAAGAATATGCTTTGGAAATCCGACAGATACCTACGCTTGAAAAAGTATAGGGTGGGTATTATGTGGAATTCTATGGCTTAAAATCTCGCAAATTCTGCTATTATCCCTGGACATAATATATAGTCGCGTCACCCTATACAATGTACGGCATTGTTGAAGGTTTACAGAGATTGATCATATTATAATAAACTTGTGAGGAATAGTACCAAATTGGACGTTACTTAAAATACTGATAAGCTCGACCGTGTGTAGAGATAACTTATAAAATACGCTCTGACCTAGTTTCATAGATATTGTGTTGTCCTTCCCTCCATTTTCTCTATTGCAACATTAAGGTAAACTGAACTGAAATTCTGTATCGATTAGGTACGCTGCAACCGTTGGCAGTTAGGTGTTTCATACACACGTAACCATAAAGTGTATTGTAAGTGTAAAGTATATTGATTCGATCTACACACTTTATATGGACTGGGGAAGTCAGGACTTTACAAATAATTAAAGTTTGTTTTTGTGAAAATGCCTTGGATAAATTGTGTTTCTGTTTTTATACCATAGCGATATCAGAGCTGTTAATAAAAGTTGTCATTTCAAGAAACAAATTTATTATGATTTTAATGGAAACAATAGAAAGTTATTGCTGTGTATTTTTTATGTTGCCTACTCGCCATAAAGCGAGGGTGACAAATATATGAAGATAAATTACAATAATGTATATAATATTTTTACAAGTTCGATAAAAGGTTATAATATATTTACTATATCACTACACCGATATAATGACTAAAATAAAATATGATAAGTATGATACGTATTTAAAGACATACCAATACACCTTATATACCAATTATCACTACTTCTCACTTTCAGCACACCCTTATCAGTTAACTACTGAATTTAATGCCATTATGTCTTCCATTTTACAAGTTAACGTTACGTTTCTTAACTACGCCCATTGCATTCCAAATTAACACCATTCATGTTATACGAGATCACGATGCAATGCATTCATAGGACAAGGGGCGTTAGAAGTAGCTCTATACAATATGATGTGTAAAAATATAATAGATTTATATATAAATATATGTTGGGGTTCAAAGCAGGCTACTCGATATGGCAAGCTTTTGTCTTTGCTAAAGTTTTATAGTAGATACATACGTTGATATGTAATATTGTTATTTCTGAATTGAATAAAAAGCTCCCCAAGGTAATTCACGTTTACCTCAATCTTGAATTTTCTAACAGTACCTACCTATTTTACATAATCCCTCTCTGAGTCGTTCCATCACCCACCGCACTTTAATATTCTGTGCAAATGTTATTCTTTTTTGTTTGAATTCCGATTAAGAATATATTAAGGTGTTCTTTATTAGTAGGTAGCTGCATGATGCAATTAATGTGTTTATTATAAATAATTAACTTAATCATAAAATCAAATGCGTTGTAACATTTATGAAACCAAACACTACATTTAATGATGTATTTAATATTGTGTTTTCGAAATTGCCTTTTACGTGTGCAATTGGAAATAAATGGAATTTAAAGCTTAGTTTTAAAATTTGTCATAACTCTTGCCACTCTTAATTACGCCCCTGACATCATTTTATAGTTCTAAGTGACAAATTGAATAAGGATAGCGAATTTTTATATCATCTCAATTAAGCTTTTTATTAAGTCGAATGATACAAAATAAAATTTCCGGAAATCCAGGGAAACGGTTTCGATTCGTGCGGTTTTCCTGCTATTTTAGAATTTTAAGCTATTTGGAGTCATATTCGTGAGAATAGCATATGTGTGTTATGAATTGTGCAGAGGAAAAGCGTTCATAACTTTTATAAATGGTGCATTTTGTGCGAAATTTGAAAAGTACCATACATATGTACATATCGTGTAATTAATTGGTCAACTCTTTAAATCCCGCGCCAGTGTCGAATGACTGGCACAATGGCACCCAGTTACCACGGGCACGGCTCTGTTCGGTATACAAGTTTTAAAATATCGTATTCTTACATTATATTGGTAATCTACTAGATTGTCAACAAGCTGATAGTAGCCTGTACTGCACGAAAGTGTCACTCGCATCGCGTACCTTAAATTAAATAGCGTCAGCAGATGTTAGCCAATGCTAAGGAGAGGTGTCATCTAAAGGAGCTTGGTAGCTAGTAGGTATAATCGCATAGCATAGATACGCGTTAGGTATTACACGATACGTACAATTCCAGTCGTAGAACATGATGTAAAGCTATGTAACAGGACCATTTTGTAAAAACTTGTATGACAACAGTTAATCGGCAACGTCCAGTTTCTCTTTTCAACTTGTTTATTTTTTATTTTTATGAATGGTTATTAAAATAGTAAATCGGCACAGGGTCGTTTTCAAACTGTGATACTGAGAAATGCTAATTGAAGAGTCCGTTACACAGCCTGTATAGATATTCTGGAGTGTTTTTGAGTGAATGTGCATGCAAGATGCAAACTTGGATGGATATAGTAGGAGAAATATCAGTTTGGGTGGTAATTGCAATGTTTCATCAATGTTTAGTCTATAACCTAGCACGCAGGAGAATTATTATCGATAAAAAAATGAATTTAGAATAGTAGAAAAAATTTGTGGAAGTGCGATTTCTATTTAGGGAGTCGAAAGGTAATGAGTAAGTTGAGTGAGATCAGCGCGTGCGGCGATGGGCGTCTGGCGGCGGGCGTCGGTCAGCGAACGACGGGGACGCGGATTCGCGGCGCGCCCGCTGCGCCAACCCACTCTCAGTTTACGCTACGCGGCTCTAACGTTAATCAAAGTCTCTTTACGAATGCCCGGAAAACAGCTGGGCCTGGAAGCAACCATAATAAAACTGATTAAAATCAAAGCGCGTGCGAGGCCCGAGAGGCGGTGGAACGCCGCCGCCGCGCCCGCCCGTCACTACGCTACACCAAGCTCCTCTACTGCACTCCAACTGGGTACTTACGTACTCCTAGCGATACACCGCTTACATAACACACACTACACACTCCACGAATTGAAACACAAGCCGAAAAGCAAACCAAATCTTCTAATGTTATGTGGGTTAGAAAGCTAGAAGAGGTCCAGTCTACGTCTTAGTGTATCTAAAGAAGTTGCTAAACGACATTCCTTACTCCAGTAGGAGAACGCAAACTAAACTTGGTAGGTATCCTAAAAGTATCGCGAGTTGTATAACGTTTGTAATTATTCCTTAAACCAAACAAATCATAAAAATATCTTAAAGCAAACCATATCAGTCGCGCTTCTTATTAACGTTACAAAATTATAGTCGAATTATCGTTGAAAGTGCTAACAGTGCGATCATGTTGCATTCGCGGTATACGACAACAAACGATGTGACAGACATACTATCGCATAGGAGTGCCTTGACCACAGTGCAGCGGGACAGAGTGTATGCTCCGAGCGCACGATATGTATTTGAACATTTACTTCTTTGTTTCAATCTTGTATCGATGTTTTCTACGATCGACGATCATATAACGACGTAATGTAAAACTATTGGTCGAGTGATCAATTTAGTTTTTGAACCCTATAATGTATCCAATACATATATAACAATTAAGTTAGCCAGTCTTTTGGCACGAGCCCGATGGATACTGATTTGGGTCAAACTTTTGTTCAATATAGTTATGTTTAATGCTTGAAGCAATATGATAAATATATCTATGTAAATAATGATTTCTTTATTTGTTACTATCTACTAGAAGACATTTCAAGAAATATTTAATAAGAATACGTGAATGTAAAAATACATATATAAAAGGACAAGAGTAAGAAGTAGGTATGCAATAAGTATGTTGTAGGTTGCAACATTAGGCGAGCAGACAAATGTAGGAAGATAGCCTAGTGTCAGGGACCGGCGCGGTCACTGGTGCCTGGCATAACGTGGCATAACGCATCGTCTTACGTGGTTCTTGCCAATCGTCAATGACTTGCATAATGTTATTATGCATTGAGTAAACAGTATACCCTACCGCCGCGTTGTTGTTGGGGTAGACAGAGCTATGACGTTTGCTTTATTACTAAAAGATAATTATTTAATGTTTAATTTAACAACGAAAGAGTTATTTTCTAATATAATGTAATTATATAACAATACCATATCAGAGCACCATCGTGTAGCGACTTGCATTCTATACTATCAAATTGGTTACTCCCCTTTTCTTGTTGTTATTTATATTTTAAGTCTTTAACTACCTAATTTCATTAAAACTGGACATTTTAATTCGTATTGACTTTCTTCGACGAAGAAATGATATGTCCACATTAAATACTGATTAAAGCTTACTGATTTCCATATCCATCTTTGCCTGAGAAACCTTTCATACTATAGTATAGCTATCAACGCTATTACGTATATTTGAAAAAATATCAATAAAAATACAATGCAATAAATTTTATGAAAACTTTGATATAGAAAACATAGGACATATATATATTTTCTGAAAATAATTGCAAATAAACTTTAGTCATACTTAAAAATACAACATCGATATAATAATAATTCTACGAAACACGGAGGGTTCGGACGGGGGTCGCCTGGCGGCGGAAATACGAAAGCATGAAGACATATAGATGTTGCGGGTCACTTCAGTGTGACCAGGCGCAGGCGAGGCGCAGGCGCAGGTGTTGGGCGCAGGCGCTGGCGGGCTATGGCGCTCAACGCGTGAGTGTGATATTGAGCGAGGGGCACTTCCGGACAGCCATGGCGGTGTTGTGTAGCGCATTGTACCCGGCGGCCGTGGCGCCCTGCACGCTCCACTGGTGCGGCCTGGGAGAAGCCGCGCTGTTGCGCGAGCCCGAGGGCAGGTGTCTTACCATGCCGCTGCTCAGCTGCTGTAGCAGCCCGGAGCCCTGCCCGGAGCTGCAGGCCGAGGGCCGCCGCGAGCGGATTGACTGCATCGACGACGTCAGCAGGAACGGCACGCTTGACGAAGTGTTCGGCATCGAACCACCCTATGTGCAATACATACCCGCATTATTGATGTGCAGTACATATTAGCTACTTATTGCTCACTATGCTAACAGACAAACACTCTTCAATAAAATATTTACAACTTAAGATAGTTGGCAAGTTTTATGAATATAATATCATTCGATATTCTTTATGTAAGACTTACTTAAATAGTATGTTAGTGTTGCTATAAATATTACTAATTAAACAATGTACCTATCTCAAACATAAAATCAAATAAAAATACATAATGGTCTCCTTTTCCCTAATTATTTGCATGCTTTAGGCACAGAAGTCTAAATAGTTCTAATTTAGATTTATGTGAGTAAACTTATTATATTTAAGCATTTAAAAGCGTGTCGGGTTTGTGAAATGTGGTTTAGTAAGTAATAATCAGTCTGCTAAAACTACTAGGGAGGTAGCCACGTAGATGTTGCCGAATGAAATGCTAACAATTTGAATATGATATATTTGTAAGTAATCGATAAATGTATTCTGAACAAAATTAAGCAACATCTTTGTGTATCGTCTAGCCTAGTGTTGGTCGATATATTGCGTTACGGACAGAGTGGTAATAGTCGAGTCGCAATGACTGACAGTAGATAGGACCATACTCACGATCATGCTCCGTGCAAGCTGCGTATCTGGACAAATAGCAACAATGAATGAGACAGTGTCATAAACACGTGGCCATTACAGCCGTCTCATGGATGCACACGATGATCTCATACTTGCAGTATCCATTCACATTTAACACACATAACATATCACCTACTTTATGTTGAGATGTCCTGAGATGTTCATTTCTGAAGCAAATATTAGCAAGCTTGTTAAATTCATAGGACTGCGTTTAATGTCCACATGGATTTTACAAAAGTGCTTGGTCATGACCGACTTAACTGTTTCCGTTTGATAAAACAAGTGCCAATTGTACAATTTTTAAAATCAATTTAACAATAGTTAGCTAACAATTTGGTTGGGAATCTCATCATGTTGGTCATACATCCGGTAGACATCGAAGACTGGTGGGCAGGATGGCGCAGGCTCGGCTGGTCGGGTGCACACTCACCCAAGCGGGGACACTACTCTCCCACGCACAGGCACGCCACGCAGTGACACGGTCATGCATCGCAGTAACTCACAACATAAACCAGCATGCATGTACTTCATTATAGCATCCCGAAGGCTGCCTGTAACACTCCACTCGCACGGAAGAATAGCGTTGATAATGCAATGCAATGATGGGTCTAATGATCGTAATAGAAGTACTGAACATGATCACAAGTCTTAACCAGGTTCGTGCAGATGCATACGTGTGCGGTGATGGTGTGAATGAGATACTATCTCTCCCAGTCAGTGTGGGAAGAAGACTCAACCGCAGAAGACAACATACGACAACAATATTTAAGCCGTTCAAATTCGACATTCAACAAAGGGGTAGTTGAGGAAGTCACGCAGCCAGGCAGGCGAACGTTGTTCTCATCACTTACGGGGCATTGCGACCCCGATGGCACGGACAGGCTCGAGCCTGACCCGCCGCGTCCCCTGTACTGGTAGCCCTGCCAAAATAACCATGGTCACTACCCTTCTTTCTGGTACATAATCACCTGGGCCCTCCACTTAGGTTATGTTCACACCCATTTCGTCATAGCGTTTCACTTCTTGGGTATCTGTTAGAAATCTGTACGTAGGTACTGATGTATTTTGTTGATAAGCTTAACATACACAGGTTATTAAATACATACATACAAACATATCTTCACGCGTATATCCCATGGGGATAAGCTGATATTTTTTTTTTCAAATAACAGTTGTAAATAAAAAAGGTATGACTTACAGCCGGCGGAGAGAGGTTAACAGCCGAACCGCGGCGCTCCTGGGGGCCGATGCTGGAGTGGCGGCGTGTGGGCAAACCAGAAGTACCCGGTGTCCCTCCAGGAGAAGAAGCGCAAGAGGGAGCAATACGGATCTTAGGAGCCAATAGAGTGTTATCGGACAGACGGCGGTTTGGAAAGGCGCTTACAACGCGCAGGAAGTTATTATCATTACTATTGGAGTTGTTTGATCCAAAGAACCATTGTCCGATTCCAGTGCCTGCAAATTATGTTATTTATCAGTAATAATAAGTCTAAAGTATCGAAATACACCATACTTACGTGGATTGAGGTAATCCGACTTACTTTTGAATCCACCCACGCTGCCAGTGGTAGTGGTAGTGGTAGGGGGCACGGGGATAGAGTTCTTGCGCGCCATGTCCTCAGCACTGGAGGTTTTGCGTTGCTCAACGCGCAGGTTGGGAATGTTAAACGGCGGTGCGTTCATGTTGTCAGTGCTCATGCGGTGACGCAAGAGACGGTGGCGCTCAGGGCTTGGCAGAGACAGGTTGTCTACCTTCAGCTTGGAGCGCTGGGTTTTATCGATATTGTCCAACATATCATACAGAATCTGGAAGAATTTTGACTCGCTAATAAAACTTAATAATTTACTTACGTCTGAGAGACTACTGGGATAAAGTAGATTAACCTTACCAGGAGGTCTTTGTTGCAAGACAAGTTAAATATGGACTAAACGCGGTGCTGCAGCATTATACAATTATTGTTGAGTAGAAGATATAGCAATCAATGTCTGTATAATATAAGATAAGATGAACATCAATACCTCCATCAAGTTGGTGAACTGGTCGACATTCAACCCTGGGTTGACCGTTTGCGGAGCCAGAGAAGGAATCATCTTCGTAGCCATCACATTGGTGGTCAGTCCAAATTTCGCTTCCATGAGCATACATTTATAAAATTCTGCAATATGAATCAAGTTTGTGATTTATAAAACAAACTTAAAATAAATCATGAGCATGAAAGGAGGCAGGAAAAAACAATTTTGAAATTTGACTGACATACATATTAAATCATCGCGCTTCGCTTGTTTCCATTCGCGTAAGACTCTAAAACCGACAGAGCACTTCGCAGGGCATTTACTTAAACTAATTCTTAGCATAAATAAGCATACAATATACAATACAATCATATAATTAAAACATAGTAATTAATCCTGTGAGTATATAAAACACAATATCTAAAGTAAAGTCGTACTTACTGACAACGCGATTAACGATGTCTGGGTCAGTCACCTTCATGCTGAGTAGAGTCGGGATGATATGCTCCAAGACATGAATCCTCTCGAGACGAGGAAGAATTTTTTCGTAGAAGCCCAGAATCAAGCTTATGATCTTGACTTCACTCGGATTCTTCTCGAGCATTATTCTTATTTTTGGCAATACAATGGTATGCATAGCTTTTTCAGTGATGTAGTCTAGTACATTTTTGATGCATATCAAGGAAGCCGTCTGTAACGATACAGCACAGATGAATTATGATGAAGCCACGAGATTGACAAGGTATATCCATGACTAGAACTACAAACCTGAATCTGGTAAGTATTGTTATCGAGAGCATTATACAACAGCGGCATTATCTCGTTATTGATGTCGTCTGGCTGGCATTTCTTCAGGATCACATTCAGGTTTTCCAGAATGGTCACAGATGTCGGAATGCTCTTTGGCGAATGCATTAGATTCCTAAAATGTTCACGATAATTCAGAGAGATTTACATAGCATTACTTTATGTGTGGCAACGTGAAGAGTTGATTGAATTAGAAATACCTATACCTTTATACCTGAAGTTCGCAGCTGAATAGCTCTACCCTAGACAAGTTTTGCATTCCTGCGGTGAGTTGTAGAACGTATCGGGGAAGAGGATGGGTTGCCACTCATTGAGTTAGCATACCCATTTAATTATTTACAAGTAATGTAGGTGACACCCTTGGTGTTCTAAGCGTCCATAGGCTGCCTTCTAACACGGGATGTACTGAAATGCTTTTGAAAAAAAAATTGAGGATTTTGTATGAAGTAGTAAGATTTTCACTTTCTCAAGTGCGCTTACTTAAGTGTAGGCAAAACGTAGTGTGCGAACTCTTCCGGGGTGGATTCGTTAGTGAGCCAAAGTACAGGCTGGAGCACAGCAGCTACGACCTCAGCCATGCGTACTTCCATTTGTAAAGCAGGCCACACGAACTGCCAGCGCAGTTTCTGTAATGTATATACTGTTATCAAAAACCGTCAATTATTAACCTTTTTTAGAATCGAGTAGAAGCATAATGTATTAGGATTTTAATAAACACATCTGTATATTAAGATTAAATAAAGAAAGAAAGAGCTGTTTTTAAGATTATGATTTCATATATCATAATTATAAATCATGAAAAAAGGTTTGTATTTGTAAGCTGTTGCGTAGAATAAATATCACACTTTATATCGGCACCACCTATAAAGGGATAGAATTCCTCAGGTATGCGTGATCGGTGACAATGTTGAACAAGTTTTTCAAGCGCGAACCTGTGAATCTTTGTACAATTTGCGTAAATCCTAAATTAGGCATCTTTCGCTTATTTTGCGTAAGCAGCTTAAAAGTGTATAACTCAACATACAATTTGACTAACATGAATACTTTTATATATACTTTTACTTGCGCTGTAGTTGGCACAAGATGTTCTAATCACGCCATCCATCAATCTTCTTAGCAATCACGAATCTTACTTATTCTTCACATCCACCATGGCTTTCATCCCTCGAGGGTTACGACAACCATTTATTTCTTAATTTTCTTCCATCTTACTATCACCATTCACATTTCCTTTCAAAAGTTTATGTCGACGAGAAATATTATCAGGTATATTGTGAAAGCTCTAGGGATATCACAAAATCACAAACTGTATGAAATACCAAATATTGGAATGTTCGATAAGCATCTTTATATTATTTAATAGCAAATGTTTAGGTAGTGACAAATAACATTAATAATTATGCCAACTCACCAAAATGATTTACTAATTTTTTATCCATTACATATTGCTTTATTTTGTTAAGATACACCACCAACATAATATTGAAAGGAAAACCTACGAACTCCTACGCTGAAATACGAAACTCACAAAAGAATGAACGAAGATTATATTCATTCCTATAGTAACTAGATTTGTTAGTATCAATTTCAGAATTTAAGGTCTAAATGCTTACTCGTAGTAACATCTCATATTTATACGTTATTTAGAAATGTTTAAAACTGAGAAATATAATACTTATTGATACTTACGATTTAGGCACCTGTTGATAAGATGATCCATTGGGATTATCTATATTTGTGATTTTGCGAAATCCCTCATATTCATATTTCGTATCGACATATTGCCGCCTATTTTTTCATGATATAAGTATTTCCACGAGGTAAAGATCGCATAACAATTTTCGCATGCGCACTACAAATATGTGAATCGCTGACAATACACTTTGCGAAGATTGAAATGAATATCCCTCCAGATATTATGGTTATAATTAGAATGATAATAAAACATACCTTCGGGATGTATGGCAGGGCGTCAATGAGAGTGGTGCGGTAGAAGTTGGCCTTCTGAGTGGGATCCTTCAAAGTGATCACGTCAAGGAATTGCATTGCTTGGATAGCGGGCTCGCTCTTGTATCTATTTAAATGACACTGATTACTAAGTGGCAATGAATGCTATGAATACTAAATACTTACGTAACATACACACTTGTAACATGAGGTAAAGTCACTATTTTGATGAACACGACATCTGATTAGTATTCAAGTATTCAGTACTCTTAATAGGGTGTGGTTGCTACAATAATTGCAGAAGATTTTCCGTTGAAGTACACACCGCAATCTTTGATTAGGTATTTTGCTCTTTTCAATGAGTTTATACGTACTTGAAATACTTGATGAGCGGTAGCAGCTGAGTAGAGGGGCGCGAATGAGGGTCCCGGGCGAGCAGTCTCTGCACCGCCTCTTGTAGCGCGACCGGTACGCGCGGCATCAATTCATTTACTTGTTGCTCCAACTGGGGTGGAAAATCTTGAGTCACACTTTATTAATAACTAATTAAATACAGTACCCGAAAGCCTCGCTAGCCCGACTCTCATTAAATTTCTTGTGTCAAATTTTATTCCATACAAGCTTTACCAACCTTTTTGGATGTATGGGATTTCGAACAATACTTTTTAACGCACTTTATTCTTCAGGAATAGTTTCTTTAATCTCTAAATTAACTTAACTAGATACATGCTCTGCGCTGTGTTTCACTCGGTGACGGACTACCATGAAAGTACTAACTTGGTAGGTTTACATTTCAAATATCTCTGGTTCAATATATCTGAGATCGTGATCCATTTTATGTCAAAGGGAATTTACACAAGAAATGACAGACATAGGCTGGATTTTTAACACAGATTTTTACTTTGAATGTTTAATTATTTGCCTGTGTTTGATCGCACGTCGCATGAGTAAGTGTGGGTTGATTTTAATTAAATCTCTTTGTATTGTTTGACAGTAAACACAGGAATATATCACTTCGATCCATTGGTCGCATCCAAATGAAAACCGGATGCAAAATGTTAATCCTAAAACTAAACTCAGCATGACATTGTCTGCTTCTTATTTAATACATATTCGGTTATGAACTACACTGTAACTTTTCTCAGCAGGCTGATATTTTTCTGATTTTATCAACAAACATATTATCTCTAGATCAGCTAAAGCATAGTTTACACAAAGAAAGGCATAAATTATAAAGTATACAAACCTCCTCAGTGCATCACAAATGGATTCATTAATTATAATATAGATATGATGATATATTGATTTTAGTTTGTGCATTGTTGAATACCGCGAATATCCGAATAGTAGTTCTGATATAGAAGAAAATCCTTCATTAAATCCAAAAAGTACTCCGCATGCATCTCCGTATATGATAAAAGAGTATTTATAGATCGACATGGTAGCTTTATCATATTATATAACAAGAACGAAGTGTTTCGAACACAATACATTGTGACAGCGACTTTGAAACTTTACTTAAAGCTTTCTATTTATATTTCATAAAAGAAACATCTTAAAGGTTATATTCCAATTGTTCTGAGAACAAAATGTTATGTCTCAGTAAAGTTTGCACAATAGCTTATAAATATCACATGGCGCCTCAAATCAAAACAAACGCACGGGATATTTCCAATAAGCTCACCCAGAGGAAACTTTTCTATTGCAACTCAATTGATGTTTTGAAATCTGAAATAAAACCTGAAAACATTATTTTGATGAGATTCACGGCAATTACCTTTTTATGGGTTGGTAAGTAATAAGTATTTACATTTATTATAGGAAAAATTACGAGTACGAGTGGTTGTACCTAACAACAGTTACCTTCCATGAAAAATAGACAATTTCTTTGATATACGAACATGTCTTAATTAACATAACAGCGCGCCAGAGCAAGTATTAAGTAAAATGGCTATATTTTGCTTAAGTTGATTGAAGGTAACATTTTTACCGTGCATAGTCATAATAATGTTAGTTCATGTAGTTTACGCTCACATAAAGCTGTATCTAAGTATAATTGTTTGTAAATTCCATATTCGATTATTCTTTCACGTAACATAAGAACCTATAAATTATACTAATTTAAACGGTACACAGTTGTTACGCAAATTCCATTACTTATCAAAAATTATGTACTGGGAGTATTCTCGCTGGAATTCATAAAACGAGTTATAATAATGTTATTAATGTTTATGTTGGGAGTTTTATCTTTATCGTTATTTACAGTTGTGACACCAATATTAATATTATACTATATATAGTACTATACTATAGCTTTATAATTTGTACTGATGATACGTTATTTTATCTATTTCATTTCGGTCATGAACAATTATTGAAATGAGTTTGAACTTAAAGACGCTTGCCTTGTACTGAATGGAATCGATGCGCTAGCAGTATTAGACACCTATCGTTATTTATTTCATGAACAACTAATTACGAGGTATTTTATTAAAAAAGTTTGACGTATACGTACTTACTGACATTTTTCTCCGTATATGCATTTTAAATTGGTGTGAACGAAATATAGCGTCTAACAAAATCATTTCCATAGGGTCTACTGTACATACCGCCAGAGAAGTTAAGAGTTGAAATCACTGAAAGTCAGGAACTATAGTTGGTCAAAACTTAGTACGGGGAACCCGGAGGTCATAAATACTTTGCAGGTATGCTAAGTACCCATATGGCGGTGTATAGCTGTATACCATTTAACTTAACGTCTAGAGCACTGAAATAGCTCTACTACAGTTTGACTAAGGGCATCTTATGAAGTATGCCATGAAAGCTTGATGATGTCACTGTCACACGTCTAAATATATCGTGGCATTCCCCTGATCTCAACGTCAAAGATTGTCTATTTAATTTTGACTCCAATTTGTCAAGGCTTGTAAATCGTAATTCCGAGCTATTGTCATTGACCGAAACAATAAGAAAGAGAATTACTTCGAAGCATTGAACATAAATAAACCTGTCTTACAAAGCTAAAACATCTTGTTTTACAGGAAATATTTTTAAACGTTCCTAAGGTCGATAGTACCTACAAAGAACTCAATTATACAATGTAGTGTACGATGTTATATAATATTTAAAATAATTACCTTGTGATGAATTTCCGACTTATTTGTTGTTGACATTTCAACCATAAAATTACGTGTATTTTGTTGTATATATTCTGCTAATTGGCTTTATTTCTCTGTAGAAGCAAACAAAGGAAACGTCTTCAATATTAATTAACAAAAACCACGTAGAAAAGTCGATCCGGATCTCATGTCTGTTAATTAATATACTTACAGTTTATTATATGAAGAACAAAAGACTCATAACAATATATGCGGTTTCATAAGAAAACATGTGTCCTACACGTGAACCACAGGAAATACAATATGAATTTGGTACAACGTGGGTCCTCGCTATTCAGTGCTCGTATTAAGGATCTAAACATCGTTTACGGCAACATACCGAGTTAGCGAATGTTTACGGAAACACATACTATATTTACGGATAGCAATAAACATGCTTTGTTCTTATTGAAATATTCTTTCTTACATAATTATTAAAACGCCTATATTCCCCGAACGGATATCCAGAAACGTGCATAAATTACACCCACATTTCACCAGTTATGTTTAAATCCCATAAAATAAAAGGTGGGCCTATTGCCATTAACCGGGCACTAATCCAGACTCTGGGCTGCTACTAGGAAATTTAAGATAAAACGTGTGTATCACTTTGTACGACCCGGGGATCGAACTCCGCGTGTTTTGCAGTAGCGTTGGTGACTACTAACCTAAACGAGGTAATCTTTTTTCTTATTTTAATATCTTATATTATTAATAGGTAAAGTTGTATTTAGTTTGGCCAGTACCTTGGGACCGACTATGATCTTTTAAGCAGTGCGTATTAAGAACTTCTTAGTTTTGACGTTTAATTTTACGGTACCAAAATGAATTGGCTTAGATGAAGGCCCTCAGATTAGGAAAAATCTCTTTATTACGTAACGCAGTTGGGCCATGACTTAGCCTAGCTAGTCAACGAAACTATTATAAGCCAGGAGCCCTGACTTATTCGACAGACTATATAGGAAGAAGAAGAAGAAGGTGTGAAAAGTAGTAAACGTGTGACTTGTATACATCTGTCACTGTCTCTCTGTCAAACAACTGTCGCAATAAGAGTTGATTTTGTTAGTCTCTAAACAAGGGACACGAAAAAACTTTCCACAATATGAATTTAAAATAGGTATCATTTTAAAAGTACTTACGAAATCGACCTGCTTCATGTACAGAATTGGGTTGTTGTTGGCCGAGATAAGTGCCTTGCCGTTGTTGAAGACCGCGCAGATGATCAGCCCCAGGGAGTACATGTCCGACAGGATGTTGCAGTGCCCGTTGAGCTGCACCTCGGGTGCTGCACACAAATACCCCATATTATATAAACCCTCCACATAAAGGGCCCCGAAAGGTCTTACAGAGATGTTACAACACCTATGTTTACCTGAAGATAATTGGATAATTGAGCTTTAAAACATTTTCATTAATGTTAATTAATGGCAACTAACAATCTCTTTTTGATACCTAAATCTATACAGATAAATAAAATTAAAGTGTTTGTTTTTTAATACCAAATTAACAGCTTTTCACTTCAATGTATATAGAAATATATATATATGATATTTACGTAAGAAAACTATGTCTGTTTGTTCCGACCAATTTATGAAACGGCTGGACGGATTTTAACGGGCATTAGATGTTACAAGGAGTAACATGGGCTTTTACTTTTTTTTTATTAAACAATTAAGGTGTTCCACGTAATCCATGAAATTAAATGTATGCAGGTGAAACCGTAGGGCACAGCTAGAAGTGTATATCATCGGTGCACAGGGTAATGTTTAATCTTTGAATACCACTGTGTGGACCTTATGCTAAAGAGTGAAGATATATAAGTATGATATGCATGAGGAATATTACTCGATACTCGTACGTAAATTATTATTGTGTTTCCAAAGCCGATTATTTGAGTGTAATCGGCTTTTAATGGATAAACTTCGGTAGATATCACGGATTATTATTTTCTGCCTCTCAATATAAAATTATTGTATATTCCTTAATATATTGGGAATACAAAATCTACATTGCAAATTTATCTTACATTACTCATATCATGAATAGGAAAGATTTGTTTGTTTCTAACGAATACAGGCGACTAAACAATAGGACCAATTTTAAAAATTATTTCATTTATATTATGCTACATGATTACTTAGTAAAGTAAATTTTAACTATGGATCTATATTTACGGACGGAATACAGTAGTAGCCAGATGTTCGTAATCAATTGTGATCGAAAACTTTTTCGGTCTTGTACAAAACCAGTAGTGGTCGAAAACTATTTCGTTCTTCTACTTACATTTTATTACCGAACAAAAATTACTTTGCTTAGTATTGGTAAATAATAATAATTAGAGGTACACAGTGGATCTATCTTATATGTTCGGATTTTTTGTTCATGCACCGGCGCTGAAAAATACTTAAATTTGTATTTTTACATACCCAAGAAGTCCAGGAGTGGTTGGGATAACTTGGCCACCTTGATAGACCACGGAGCCACAGGCATCATCTCAGTTGGATCAGGCCCAATAATGTTTTCTGTACAACAATAAAATAAAACATTACAAATACACAGTTTGGATTAGTTGAGCACAACGTTCAAAGCTATTGGATCGGATTCGAAGGTTAAGTGTAAAAATATTTATAGGCACCCAAAAATATATACAGTTAAAAACTATGCAGGACAAAAATGGTAATCTAAAGAACGAATTATTACTACGAGTACCGACCTATAAAAATGAGTTTTAATACAAACGAAATTTATTTATTTTATGTACGTACATGACTTCATTGATCGTACATGACAAAAGTATGTAATACATTTATTGAAAATATACAAAATAATATAATATAATATAGGACATGATAATTATGAATTTCGGTATGGACGTACATATTCTATTTCGTATTCATCTTATTTTTTTAAATTTGGTGGACACAATAGACTAACATAATGTCTATAAGTATAAATTCTGGTAAGGTAACACCTAAGTTCAGTGAATAAATTTAATTTACCTGTTTGCTAAAATGTAAAACAATATTTCTAAAGGATCTTTGATCTTTGGCGGTGCTTCATTACATTGTTTCATTTTATTACTGGTACTAACAGGCTTATGAATTGATTATTAAAATAACTTACTTTTATATAGGTAGGTACAGGGTGTGACAATAATATGGATCTAACATTAAACCATAGATATCTACAGTGATTTGTCACTTACCTAACTCTGTCTCTGTATTCTGTATCTGTCACTACAGTTTAATTAAGAAGTTAAAATAAATATTCGGAACTTATTTTGTATTACAATTATTAGATTTAAAAACTTAACAATGTTGTAGTGCTTGATGTAATTTAAATAGACTTTAAACCCGCCTTCCCAAGAAAGAAAAGCTTGTAACCGAGACATTAATAGTATCGTATTTCAATGAAAAACTTGTTGATTAGATCTAATTTAAGAATTTAAAACTTCTTTGTTTTTTGTCTTGGAAATTCCATCATGGATACGCCAACCGCCGCAGTTTAGCGCGGATCACGTTTCAATTGTTCTTACTTAGCTGGGTCACTTTAATAGTTGTATAAATGAGCGACCGCGGAAATTGCGAGAAAACATAAGTGAAAACACAAGCGAGTTGCCGCTAACACTATTTACTGACGAATAGAAGTTAACACACGTATGAGTATAAAAGGAAGTCACACAGTATAATTAATATAAAACCATTATAATTAAAATACTGGCTTATTTAAATTAGATTTTATTCGAAAATGTAATAGCTTATAATAGATCTTTGTTATCATGATTAAATACAGAGCCCTGTACATTTTTACACACAGTTTTTTATTATAAAAATGGGTATTTACGTATATATTATACGTCTGGAAACAAATAAAAACAGCGCATGGCGATTTATCAAATCATCTCTATCTACTGCCACTAATATGTCGAAAATATTGAGCTGATTGAGGCAGCACGCGACAGCTTCCCTCAACAATTTATATAACAAATAGAAATTTGAAGTGACAATGACAGTGTATTAAATAAATAATTTGAAGGGTTCGAAAAAATATTATTTTTAGAACATTCGCAACAAAATAGCTAGCAAATCAGAACGAAATTACGTTTGAACGCATCAAACTTTTCAGGATTTAGGATCCCGTAACTTGGGTGATTGATGAAATTACATCCGCTGCCTTGGTCGAGGCAGGGAAATAAAAAAACCTGGTATGAGTATCTGTTAGGTACAAGATGTCTTGTATCCGATGAACGCAGGCGTTGGATGGCCTCGCAAAGCTGGAACCTGGAACCCACTGCCCCTACGTATATTACAATTGGGGGAGTAGGTTCCGATTGTTTTGACGAATTTCGCATTTTGCATGCGCTCAGTGCATAATAAGTAATTAATAGAGGCACATGGTATGTCCCGTACGAAATTTGGAGCTGCTCTTCTAGAGACTGTACATTACAAAAGATCGCAGCTCAGAAATCTTTCTATATTTATTTGCATTGGAGTGGTGTTAATTAAATTCGCTAACGTACTTAATATGTTAACGAGTCAAAGTTGTTGTTCATTAGTTAATTCATTTTGTATTTCAAAATGCAGTCACAAAAACAACATTAAGCGATGTTTTATTTTGTTTTCAATCTGACTTCCACGTAATTTCAATCATCCTTGCAGACAGTAGACTAACGTTTCATGTAATTAAGTACTCCTTTCATGGAGATTCCAAGGAATATTCTAATTTAGAATCAGATTTTCCGTTTCGCAACCGACAAATTATATTATATACGAGTAGTAGCTTACAGTGTATTTGTTAATTGGAGTTTATTAACTGACTGACTATATGTTTATGTTAACTATGCTTAGATATAATATACTTAACACATAGTTATAATAATTCGATCACCTTAGGAAAGTTTCTATGTTTCAGATATGTAGTAGCACTAAAAAGCACATGCACTTGACTAGCAGAACCCTCCGAGTCGGACAGTCGGGTAAGAATAGCTGATTGATCCTTGTAACGAGATACCAAGAGGTTCAGTAAAATACAGACTAATATTATGCACCCCGAGAACGAAATCCTTATAATTTCAGACACTCTAAAATGAGTAATATGATTCACAAAAGGAATTTCATAAAATATTTTACAATGTTTGAGTCCGTACTTTGTTCTAAAAGTTATAATGATATCTTGTCCACACGCGTGTAGTTATTCCGCATAATGACAATGGTACTGTAATGCAACGCAAATATACATAGCGCGAAATTCACGTTAGAGACTGAAATGGAACCCACAAAACTTACAGACAATACGTACTTACTAAACTCGTATTACTGCGGGAACAAGACGCGACACTGCCTACGCTTATAATGTCACTCACTACAAACTTTTACGACTTAAAACTTACACAGAAAACTGCTTGCGTGAATTTAGGTAAACATTCTACTTCTAAAACTTATTAAATTTTATGGTATTAAGTTTAAGGAAAAATGTGCAGTCAGTTAAATTATTTAAGAGATAACCGAGCCTGGGCATTATACGTATTGAAGGAAAGCAAAGTTTAATCTATCCAATATCACTGTAACATAATCGTAAGTAAACATGTGAAGTGTTGACGAACGAATGTGACATTTTATAGACGCTCTGTTTATCTTTAGACGGGAGTATTATTACTTTTCCAAGCAGAAAAAGATGTTTTATTTAATGTCTTCGCAAGAGTTGTTCGGTACAAGAAAATATTAGAGTGCTTTCGTATTTCATTTATGACCGAGTTGAAGTTAAATAAAACGGGATTTCAGAGGGATACAGAGGGCTCTTTTTCATCCCGTCTGGAAACAAATTAATTGAAAGGCAAAAATACTTTACTTTACTAAAGGATTTCCAATTAGATGTACATTTCTATTTTTAAGTTTCAATAAAACGACCACTGTTGCACGGTATCCGGTATTATCGCAATTACCAAGTAAGACGTTCCTATTTATTAGATTATAAATAGAGGGATACAATATTATAAAGTGTCTTCAATGAAATCAAAGCCGAGGTGGCCTTGGGGTTCGAGCAGTCGCCTGCTACGCAAGGGACGCAAGTTCGCATCCCAGCGGGTCCAACCCATGAGTTTTCATAAAAACTTAGGTACAGGGATTTCACACCACGTGCTTTACGGTGAATTAAAACATTGTGAGGAAACCTGCAAATGTGAGAAATAGGTAATTCAAAGACGAATCTATAGTAGCGGCGTCTATTGCCATCTCAGGTACTCCATCTGTCACGTTGGCATTTTATCATCTTCGGTGAAAAGTGGATGTTGTTATTGCATCATCTCTGCTTACCCCTTCGAGGAATACAGGCGTGAGCATATGTATGCACATTGAAATTAGTTTGTAATTCTAAAACTCTTCATTATTGTAATGTAATGGTAGTGCCCGTTTGGGGGTCGCGTTTTTACTTTGCCTTATTTTGTGACAAATGGGAGATACGAAGCGAACAGTAATTAAATATCCTGATTTAAATAAAAACCATATGCCCATTTGCCTGTAGGAAAACACTTGTATTCCTGCACCTATCTGTTCTAACTTGCCCAACTGGTTATTCCTATTTAATTATGTGTTCTAAACCTGTCTTTTTGCAACAGAATAAAATAAAATTGTTACCTGCCCAAATTAAACTGATAGATGTAGTGTCTATTTATATTTGGAAACGATAATAATTAGCTAAGAATAGTATCATATTTCAGAAGCTACTACGATACCATAAAACATAAGATTATAATAAGAAAGGTAATCCTAGAGAACAGTCAACGTATTATGATCAAGATTATGATGAGATTATAATTTATGCTGCTATCATTACATACACTAGACTGGATAATGACTTCCAAAAAATCAGTCAAAACGCTCTAAGCTTAATCCTAGTGGTTACATGATATTAAAAGACATCGCTCCTGCAATAATTTCATCGTAATCGTAGTAACAAGCGCGCTGTTACAAGTATATTACCTGGTATCAATTCTGTCGCTCAATCTAACAATTAAAGCAATTAAAATGTTCTGTCATTATTTTTGGGAAATGTGCGTGGTAGTAAGAGATATATATATATATATATACCGGTGCCTAATTCCTGAGTAGGGTAAGTTATGCACTTATCCAAAGTGCTATTGTGTCCGCTCTGAAATATCGGTTTGTGAGAATAGAAATAGTTCAATAAAATCATATTTATGTTAAATGTAGTAAGCTATTCTTGAGAAGGGCAAGGATAAGTGCTTGTTCAGAATTATATTCTCTTCGGCAAAATAACGGCAGACAGATTTGGTTAATTTTTGAAATAGATAAGCATTGAAACCTCCGGGTGCGGTTAGATATATGAATAAGCGAAGTAGAAGATACAAGTGAAGTACGTACCAACGAACTCGAGTCCAAAGAGTTTCCATGTCCCCCGCTTGGTGACGATGATCACTTGCGGGCACACGTTGCGGTGGATCTGGCGGGCGTTGTAGTGCATGAAGTGAAGCGCCTCGATGATCTACAAAATACATGCTCGTTTAATTCTATCACTATCGTATAATCGCTTTATTCATTCAAATCAGTACATGCCACTCTTATATAATAATTAATGATATTTTTGATTATTCATATACCTACTTATGCTGGATTTTCACAATATGTTAAAAAAACATGAACTTTTTTTTCTTAGACTGTATATGCTATAGTCGTTTGCACTTATTATATGGTGAATGATATACGTTTAAGTTTAGTAAGCACAGTGATTGGCATACTGCGAGCTTTTAGGTGAAGGAAAACATCGTCAGTAAATCTGTATGTATATGTTTGAGACCTATTCAATGACTTATCCTATTGTAGTGCCTTAAAGACAATTATTTATTTGGCGCCTAAGCCACAGTTGGGTATTGATTCAGAAATTATTTTCATTTGGCCATAATTATAGGCTTAGATCAGAATTTCTTTATTATTTTCCAAGAGTAAATTAATCTTATATTAAATTCTTACACGAGATCATCATCTCCCTGGCCTTATCCCATGTATTTGGGGTCGGCACTTGATTCAACTCGATGTGGCTGATCACCTGATTTTTATACGAAGCGACTGCCATCTGACCTTCGTAACCCCTTTTTCGAGGAAAATCGGCAATCTGGGTTAAACCAGTTGTCAGACTTTCTTAGGCCTCTGACTGACCTGTAACGATTGCCAAAGATGATGAATTGGCAACCGGGACCGACGGCTTAACGTGCTCTCCGAGGCACGGAGGGAACTCGGGCGGTCACCCATCCAACTACTGGCTAGGCGTATGGTTGCTTAACTTCGCTGATCGAATGATATGCGCAATAGCAACTGTGCCACGAGCTCCTCTCTCTTACACGAGATGATTGCGACAAACACATCGCAGAGTGTAACGAGCGTAAACGAGAAAAAGGACGTAAATTTATTCATCATACCGGCTACCAGCCTAATTACGTTACCAACATTCAGACAGCTTACTGGATGTGGCCCAGTTAAAGGATGATTGAAGTATATCCATTTTTATAACAATCTTTCAATTAATTTTGTTTGTTTAATATACTCGTAGTAACGTTGATTTTATTTCTTTAAAATTTGTATCCATTACTAACAATTAGCTCGCTTTGCTATAGTAGTCTGGGGCGGGGTAGGCAGAGGAGCTACGCTCATAATAACTACTAATATGTACAAAAAAAATATTTGTCGATTACATAGTACCTACCTTCATAGGTAGGTACTGTAATCGACTGTAATCACTCATGCGATGGATATGAATGTAAGCTTTAGTCGAAAAACAGTGGGACACTTATCACGGGTTGTGCACCGTAATCTATACTCACTAGCCTCACCTACAATACTTGTATGAGATATTTTAGTTTTTCTCGTCACCGCTGGGAGGCGCTATACAATATCTTATACGAATATTTGGCGAAGACGCTAGCGAGTATAGATCAGGAAAACGGTTGCAAGCCCGTGATAGGGGATTAATTCGGGATTTAATTGTGAAAGAATGAATAGAAAAGCCACTTGTAATGCGTCCTCGTCGGCAACGATTATTTAAAAACCTAGGCTTTATGCTGCATACAGGAAAATTACACAACAAGCTATCTGAAGAAGAACAGTTTGTTACCGGTTTTGTACTTCTGTTTAATAATCTCAAGCTAAGATAACATTCATTGCCTCCATAATTTGCCGATGTAACTTCGTATTCAAGGGCTGCTCATTTATAAAATTACGCACTAAATTGAGAAGAAAAGTTCTACCTTTGGCATTAAAAGGATTCACTTGTGAGGAGAACAAAAAGGACTTATTTATAAATAAATGAACTTAATTGATTTTAAGACATGATGTTTTTCTATTTAAAACAATGTTTAATGCGTTTAATAGCAATCATTAATTCAGTCAGCGATTATGACGAACCTCCGACAAGTTAATCTTTTATTATTTGATTCAAATGCGGTGGCTGGAAACTTTTCAGAAATTTAATTAAGTTACAAGTTGCTTCAGTTTGCAGAAACCGTTATTTGCGGTTGAAACTTGGACTTGCTTCTAATCGATTTGAACTGAACGTAGACGAGAATTAGCATAACTTTCAAAAAGTTGATGAAAGAGATTTCGCACTTTACCGTCTCTTATATCCACATTGTCCTTCCATCCTTCTAGTAACAAGTCAGATTGTAATGTTTTCACGCCTAGTTATAAATCTATTTTGAGCTCGATCATACCCGCATTGAGCAAACCGACGTGGATGGCGTTTGTTGGGTGAGAGGTGCCGCATTCATAATACCAACGGAACAGAGGATAATTAGGGACGTGCTTGAACAACTTAAGAACCGAAAGTTAAGAGACAAATATTATTTTCTCCTGGTTGTCACTAAAGTATATTGTATAATTTATTTAGTGACCGAAGTAGGCAAAAGTGTATTGCACACTTTTTTCCAAAGGTGACCCGAACGCGACATTACGAGTATTAAGTGTCGAAAGCACTTGTTTTTAATTTTCGTTCAGACGCATTCCGATTTCTCGTGATGATTTCCATACCTGTGAATCTCCAGTTCCCAAATCACTCGCACTTTAGTTTTATTTTTAGAAAATCTCTTTGTTTCAGAAATATATGAACTAGCGTCGCCAATGTTGCTGGCGTTTGGTGGGTTGAATACTTATTTAGCCGTTTGTTTGATTTGAATGAATAAATATAACATTAATGTATATGATACTATTACAAAAATTATTGATAGCTTACCTGAAGGAGCCCGTATCGCAACTCGATGTCCAGAAAAAAATATTCCTTAGCGAAGGGTGGGCGCTGAGGAATGGTGTTTGTGTTCTGATGAGAGCTGTGGGGTCCCAACGTCATCGGATACGGCCTCACGGGCTGCTGGCCACCGGGGGTCACGGACGACTCCTGTCCAAATCATACAAGTTCTTGTAAATAAAATATTAAATCAAAAACAAGTCCTTATATATAGTAAAAGAAAACGTCGATATACTTTTAAGTAAGTATTATTATTGTTGAATATGTACACCTTGCAGCTCAGTGAGTAAAATCATAATTGCATCTGTAGATCTGATAAATTATGTCCGGTAACCAAACCGATAGAACATTATTACATTCCATCGGTGGTATCATTAGTATTGTATCACTGCTATGCTTTGATCAAAATTTCAAAGCGTACATAATTCTGATAACCATAACAAAGCTAATTCTCGGTCATCCTCGAACTATTTCCAATAGTTCCGGGAATTTCTAATTTGTTACTGACCAATACTCTCTAAATTCGAAATACACGAGCTATTTTAGTCAAATAGTAAGAATTTATACAATTGTTGCGTTCCCAATTAATTAAACAGTCCACGAAATTATTGGAGTTACAATGCTGAAATGCTGAAATCTATTCAATAAAGGATCGGCAACGCGTCACACCCCAGCATTGTGAGCTTACTTAGGCTGTGAAAGCCATGGTTATTTGGCCACCTTAGTTCAATAGAAAAACGTCAAAGATATGGATGAGAGCACAGAGCACGGAGAGATGTTTCAGTACGATGAAAGGGTTGTAAGCCCATTACAACATACGTACACATGTTTACGGTAGACGTGGATATCGTCGAAAAGAAATAAACAAGCATGTAAGCTATATCTGTGCCAATATGTGGCCAACACAAGTATGGACGAATAAATACCTTGTTAGTTCTTGTCTAAGATCACACGTAACTGGGGAACTTGATGGGGAAGCTTGCTTTTATTTTATTCTAGTTAGGTAGTTAGTTAGTTAGTTTTAGGTCTAGTACCGACAACCATTACAAACATTATTTTCCGCGCTGGTTTAAGCATAATGTTACAGTATCTTTTATTTAACATGTATATAGCTTAAATATAATTATTATTTAACCATGGTGTTGAAATATTTCATGGGAATGTGGCCTGAATATTCATATATATAATAACTAGGTGTGCCCCGCGGTTTCACCCGCTTAGACATTATTTTATGGGTGGCCCTCGGATACGTAATTTTTTTTTAAATTAAAAGTAGCCTAAGAAGTATCTTATCTTATCAAGGAGTACCTTGTAACAATAGCTATATGCCATTGATAATTCCGTTAAAATCGACAGGATCAAACGTAGAAAGTATAGATATCGTGATACAGCAAAGATTTATATCAAACAAAATTTAATTTGAAACGAAGTTAACAATCTACGTATGTGTCACCTGAACTTAAAGATATAATAAATCGTAATCTTTGGACTTCGATATGGGCCATTTTATCAAATATAGGTATATAAAGTTTATTGTGTTCCAAATAATTTATTGGGCATCAATCAATCTTTTGAAACGGTCGTTAATTCGCGGATAATCCCAGCTTACAGAATTGGCTCTTAATCAAACTCTCTCTCTCTCTCTCTATTTATCACTCTATCTATTTACATTTCAACGTTTGTACAACGTTTTCACTATAAACTAAAACCCGTCCCTCATTATCAAAATAGCCCTTTTGGAATAAATATTACAGCTTAACCACTTCGAATATTGAACATAAACCAGATCAATTTCCTATTCGTGTGCCTAGTTTAATGATACCTGAAGAAGGTATTCCTTATGAATACATCATCATACCCCATATATTGTAAGGGTCGGCATCCGATCTAATAATATTCTGAAATGAAAATCTGTTCACAAAGAACGGCATAAGTTGAAAGAAATTTGAAGACTGGTTGTTGAATAAAATAGAAAGCATTTCGTTGTAGATTGTAATAGAAAGGCTTTCAAAACTTTTGGGATATCTAACGTCATGTGGCTTATCATGAACGTGTTTATATTATTCAGTGCTTATTTACTCTAACAAATAAGGTTCATTTTAGCCTGTTTCACTGAAGGAAAACTGTAACATGTCGCAGGGAATTAGTCGTTGACAGTGTTCTAATATTCATTATATCGAATGAAAAACGGAATAGTTAATTCATCGTTGTGACTACTACGATTTCGGCTCGCGTGAGCAACGTTGTGAGGAGATTTCGATCGAATAACTTTAATCGTTCAACGATATTTCGATTGTTTTTACATCCATTTTATGATTTTATGTGAACCGGGGCACTGTTCTTAAATTACTTTTTAAGTTGAAAAACATTGTCCATTTGGAATTTCGAATGGGTGATATGATTTTTTTAAACTTGAGGGCCATAATTTTAAAACGATTCGATTTTAAATACTTTTTAACTGTACTCGTATTAGGAGTTGAGAAATAACTTCATTTTTCAAGTCAGTTTGTGAGTTTCTATATATAAGGATTATTAACCTTTATTCAGACCAGCTAAGACGTTTCCACAGGTTTATTAAGGGAATTTGTGAACACAGTGACCAACGCATATCAGTCAGTTTCGGGTATTAGTGTAACTAGCTAATAATAGCGATCTGAAAAGTACAAAAAATATAATTTATAATTTTTGTATAATACATAAAAGTTTGCAAGGAACTGAGATTTTCACTACATTTAAAATTAATATTCATTTTATGGGACTGAAAATTATGGAGATCTTCCTGAAAAGAATTTAACTTGCGGCACGGCATGAGCGGGATCCAGGAAAAAAATCATTTCCATTCGTTTCAAATGTTTTTCAACATACGCTTCGTTTGAAGATTTCATTTTTTATCGAGGTATATCGATGTAGCTCGCGTGTGTGCCTGCCTACCCTGGGACGCTGGGCACGTGACGATTTCTATGCATCTAGGATATTTTCACTTTCACTTTAAATTGATCTAAAGATTGGCTGTTACGAGTAGTATAGACCATTAACAGCTATTTATACTATGTGTTAATTCAGTTAACAAAATCAATAAACCAGATAATGAGTAATTTGATAGAAGTTGATTATATTAACTTTATTAAAATATAAATCATTATCTAAATGTATAAGATTTAAATTTATCTCAAACCTGTTGTATTAATATACCTCATTCATAATCGTCGGTTGGACATTGATTACTTAAAATATGTGTAATATTGTCTGTCGGTAGCAATGTATACGAAACCTTAATAAACAGGAGATACACTTACTAACTACAAAGTCAATATCCTTCCAATGTAAAAGCCCTTTTAACTACCTAAATTTCCACACCCAAACTAGGAGGCAACGTGATATAGTTTTTTTTACGGGCAACATTGGCCAGACCTGTCAAGTTTTTACGTCTCCTTAAATTTTATTGTTATTTAAATTAAAATAAGTAGTAAAATTAATTCATAAGTTAGAAATAAACATTATTTAGTGCTTTAATATTATCGGAAAGTGTTTGTGGAGTAAACAATTCAAGATTTTCGTCGCAACAACAACTTTAAAAGTGCGACCCTTGTGAACTGTCAGACAAATGGACGTTATACAAACTTTCAAACACAAGTGTGACTCATTGCAATAAAATACAGGGAAGTATCGTGTTTATTTATCACATTTATATTAAAAGTGCTACTCATTACTACATAACACTGCTCATAACCTATGAGCAACGTCCAACACACACCTGGCCCAGTGACAGTCTCACTTTACTTGACTTTTTTTGTGGAAGTAAAGTTGAAGACGACTACTACCGCCTCATACAAATATATACTACCGTTTTTTACCAGTCTTCAAGCCATTTATTTGCTCAAAATAGTTGTTAACTTACACTTACACATTGTTTATTGTGGTTATTAATAACTACTGTACACAAACAACTTCACATCTCAGTTAAAACTTCTACATATCTCTCACATCTCTTGTTTGCATTCCAGTCACTCCGAAACAATGACTACCATGATGACCCGAAAAGCAACAGCTCGGGATTTGGAGGACAAACTTAGGAAGACATTGCACGAACTTCACTTGTCAAAAAACCTCAACAACAAACTGCTGCAAGAGAGGGATGAGAGCGAGGAAGAGGTAGCCAACATTGTTAGGAAAAATAGTCAATTAAAGAAGGAAATGGCTGAACTGCATTTACAATACACTGTAGTCGAAGAAGAGCGGAATCAGTTGCAGGACATTGTCTCATCATTCAATGAGTGCAGCGACACCCACGAGAGGGCCCTGACTCGCATCTCTGAGCTAGAGAATAGCTTGAGTCATGCCCACACACAGGTGACCAAACTGGAAGAAGAGAGGGACATAAACCAGACCACCACCATGCTCAGCCTCTACGATGAACTGGTTCGCACTGACTCCGGAGCCTTCCCAACCGAACAACTGGTTACAATTGACTTAACCAATGATATTTCCTCTCATGTACAGATGGGTAGCCATAATAAATTAAAAAAGTATGTTAAGCTAAATAGGTTTATTAAGAAAACTAGAAATTTAATAAAAAGGCAAAGAAAGTTCCTTAATAGTATTAAGTTAACAAAAGAATGTTTATCTTTAAGAAACACTTTAGATTCATATAAATGTAAATTAAATACTTTAAAGGTCACACATGATATAGACATTCAACGATTGCAGTCCGACTTGCAGAGTAAAGAGCAATATTTAATAGACTTAACTAATAAATATACAAGTGCTCAGAAACAGATTAGTGAACACATCCTGGCTACCACCGAGTTGGTAGACCTCTGTAACTATAATGTGGAGCGGTTTGACTCATTAACAAACAAACACTCTTGTGGCTGTGGGCTCCTATCATCACCATCCGATAGTGAGCCCCTGCCACTGCCCTGTAAGTTGGGGGTTGCTGAGTTAAATGACACCATTCAACAAATAAGTGTATGTCCACCTATACACAACACCTTAGTGTTTTCAGATAGCCTAGGTAAAAACATAGGTATATTACTCGATAGACACATTAGCGGTACAGTAGTTAATTATTGTATGCCAGGGGCCACATACACACAAATAATTAATAAAATCAAGTGTATGACAATAGATCCTCAATCTGTTGTGATTGTTTTGATAGGTGAGGGACTTAGGGTGCACAAAAGTGAATTAATAAGCGGCTTAGAATATCTGTCACAATTAAATGTACACAACATTATGTTAACTGCTTTCCCCTATAGTAAGAGCTACACTGACAGGCAAAATGATTATATAGGTAGGTTAAATAATGTAATTTATAGGACAGGTTGTCATAGCGACAATATTATTTTTTTTGACACTAATAAATTTATTAGTGGATTTATTATAACTGGGGACTTGTTTTACATCCCCAAAAAATGCATGAATATGATCGCTACATTGGTAGCATATAATATTAACGGTGTTATAGCAACTATAACAAAACATAGGTTAAGTAATCAAACGGTGTTACATTGTTCTAGTAACACAGAAATTAGTTCTTGTTCTAGTTCTTTAAACTAGTAACTGAGACAACGGCCGAGTCCCTCGTCAAACGGCTCTGTCGCCTTAACGTAGTGCACCAAAATATACAAGGCTTGGCTGGCAAACAATTAGAAATTGATTTATTTTTGGAAAGCCATAACGTTCATGTGCTTTGTTTAACCGAACACTGGCTTAAAAATCATGAGCTATTGCTCAATAATAGTAATTATAGACTTTGTAGTGCATTCGTCAGAAAATCAGCAATTCATGGAGGCTCGTTAATCTTAGTATCTAATAATGTTAAATGTAAAGAGCGTAGTGATATAGTAAACCTGTCAATCGAGCGCACTGCCGAACTATCGTGTATAGAACTAGAAGGAAATGTAATAATATGCGTATATCGTCCCCCATCTGGCAATTTCTGTTCATTTGAATCAATCCTTGAAGATGCCCTTAGACGTGTTGCGGGCCTTAATAAAGGCATTGTAGTGTGTGGCGATTTTAATGTTAACTTGTTAGAAAATAATTCTCTTTCGGTGCGTTTAATTAGTTTGTTTAACTCTTTTAATTTAAAGCATTTATTTCTGGAGCCCACTAGAATAACTGCCACTTCTGCGACATGTCTAGATAATGTGTTCTGCGATTGTGAGGCCCTGGAAAAATCTATTATCAGTGATCTAACGTCAGACCATTGTGGTCAAAAAATCACAATATTAAATAAAACTAATAATGTAGTAAGTAAAACCACTTACAGACCTATTACTAAGAAACTTGTAGCAAATTTCAGGTCTAACTTAGCAAGCAAGATACCTTATCTGCAAGGGCCACAAGAAGATCCTGATGCTCTTTACAATAGCTTGTTTAACGTTATACAAACGGAATTCAATAGTACATTTAAACTAAAAACAGTTCAGAAACATAGTAAAGCTAAATTCAATGAGTGGGCAACTGTAGGTATCCATAAAAGTAGAAGGAAGTTGTATGAACTTTATGGTATGAAACGAAATGATCATAGTCCTGAATTCTTAGCATTCGTAACTAGATACTCTAAATGTTTTAAGAAAGTTTGTATAAAAGCTAAAGCCTTGCATCTTGCCCAGAAAATCAAGAATTCTGATAATAAGATAAAAACTACCTGGAACGTTATTAATGCCGAGACGGGAAAGGCAAAAAGTCGCGATTGTCGTTTAACTTTAAATATAGATAACAAAGTAATCCAAGACGATGGTGAAATAGCTGAAACTTTCAACAAGTTCTTTGCAAATGTTCCTATAGTAACTACTAGTTCCCTAAATTCATCTCCCACAGACGCCGAATTATTACTGAAATTAAATGTTTCTAAGTGCGACACTAGCTTTAGTTTTTGTTCTATCACGCCTTTTGAAATAATTAAGACATTTAAAAGTTTGAATTCCAAAAAGACTGGTGATTTATGGGATATATCAGTGAAAGTACTTCACGATATTATTGACATAATTGCCCCTTACTTAGCTGACATTTTTAACAGTTGTATTAAGAGCGGTGTATTCCCGGATCTCATGAAATATAGTAAAGTTATTCCATTATTTAAAGGTGGTGATATTAGTGACCCTACTAACTTCAGACCGATCTCTATCTTGCCAGCCCTCAGCAAAATTTTCGAAAAAATTATGCTGAATCAAATAGTCGCTTACTTTAATCTTAATAATATTCTACATGGTGAGCAATATGGCTTCACCAAAGGTCGTTCAACCACTGATGCTGGTGTTGCACTTCTTAGACATATTTATAGAGCGTGGGAAAACGCTCACGACATGATAGGTGTATTCTGCGACCTATCCAAGGCATTCGATTGTGTACAACACGAAACCTTATTAGTTAAATTAAACTATTACGGTGTCAAAGGTAGGGCACTCGACCTAATCAAATCATATCTTTGTCAACGGATTCAAAAAGTCGAAGTAAATGGGGTCAGATCTTCCGGTTCTCCAGTACTAATGGGCGTCCCACAGGGTTCAATCCTAGGACCATTTCTATTCTTAGTATATATTAATGATTTACCAAATTTAGTAAAGAATACGTGTGATATTGTACTGTTCGCTGATGACACATCTCTTTTGTTTGAAGTCGACAGAGCCAAAACGAATTATGAAGATGTAAACAGTGCACTTGATCAGGTATTGAAATGGTTTAATGTAAATAACTTAGTTTTAAATGCCAAGAAAACTAAATGTATTAAATTCACTTTACCAAACGTCAAACCTGTTGATACAAAGGTCATGGTAAATGGTGAAACTTTGGAAATAGTAGATTCTGTAGTATTTCTAGGTGTAACCCTTGATAATAAACTTCAGTGGGGCCCACATATATCCAAGTTATCAGGAAAACTCAGCTCCGCAGCTTATGCAATTAGAAAAATTAGACAGTTCACCGACATAGAAACAGCTCGACTTGTATATTTTTCTTATTTTCATAGCGTTATGTCCTATGCTATTTTAATTTGGGGCAAAGCTGCTGATATAGACTCTATATTTACACTACAGAAAAGGGCTATACGATCTATATATATTTTGGGACCGCGAGAATCGTTAAGGGAAAAATTTAAATCAATTGGAATTTTGACAGTCAGCATCAAAACATTGGATCGTTTCAAAGGAAATGTGATGTGCATAACGTAAACACAAGACACAAACATAAAATTGTAGTGCCTGCGCATCGCCTACAAAAAGTGCATGGCTCATTTTTAGGACAGAGCACACGCTTCTATAATAAATTACCAACAAAAATTGTAAACTTGCCCTTCAACAAATTTAAAGAAACAATTAAATCAGTTTTGCTTGAAAAAGGATATTATACTGTAAGTGATTATATTTGTGATAAGGGAGCCTGGGATGTACCTGATAATGTTTGTAAATAATCCCATTGGCACTGTACTTTTGCTACAGTTAATTAATCTTAATTTTGCTTTGACTGGCTGGAATTTGCCATGCTCACATATATTTGTACTATATTTTTAGTTTTTATTTTTGACAATTGAGCATTAGAACTGTGTCCATGGGCTTATAGTTGCTTGAACAATTTATTTTGTATTTTTAAAACTGTATAATATTCTTTAAAAGAGTAATTACTGAGTTTCTTGCCAGGTTCTTCTCAGTAAAATCAACCTTCCGAACCTGGCGGTAGCATGTATAATCCTGTGTAATTGTGTCATTCTGACGATTTGAAAGTACTTTGTATGAAGTCTAATCGAATAAAGATATATTTGATTTGATTTGATTTGATTTGATTTGATTTATTACCTGTGCCCCGCTATTTTACCCGCATAGACTTTTTTTCATGATTCGCAAACCCTAAGAAGCTTAGGTACTTCTTGAAACATCGGCTATCTGCCGTTCCCGTTAAATTCAGTCCAACCGTTAGAGAATCCTTAGTAGCTGGACCAAATAGACACACATAATTTTATAAGTTGTTTTATTACAAACGGTCACTTAAATTTTATTTATCTGTATATATTGTTACTTTGTTATGTATTGGGCCACTGTCTGTTTGCTATTTCACGACAATGGTAAAAAATAGACTTTTAAATGCAGATACATTCCGCAATCAAAATGGAAACAGTTGTTATTCGTTGAACAAATTTAATATAGTAACCAAAATACTCTGCATTGTAGATTTTTTCAATATCATCTCGAACTGGTCGCGCAGGCCTGTGTGTGAGGATTAATATCAATCTACACTGTGGATGGAAATCAATATTTCTCGTGAATGGAGTGACTGACGTTCTCGTGATTTTTTGAAATAAAATGAAACCAAATTGAAAACTAGGACAAAATCAAAAAATGGAATGTTAGAATATTCATGCTTCACTGCTACTTACAAAAATATTTGCATTTAAATATAGACTAATAAGATTTCCATTTATTCATTCGTGGTTTCATTTTTATTACTGACTATGAAATTGCGGTATTTTAATCACAAATATCTAGTAGAAGTAGTGTAAATAAGTCATTTCATTTAAAATTAAAACCGTAATTATTTTATGTCCTTAATTTTTCCTTCTAAGTATTCGTAAAAAAAACTGAGTATATTTAGTATATTCCGTCTCATTGTTAAAATAATCACAATTTTCTATTTCACTAAAACCATTGTTTAAGCGAGTATTGATGGAACCCCAGCGGTCTTTCCCAAGTCATTTCGTGTCAATTAGCTGTTAATGGCTCGTTTGGAAAAGGATTAGAAATATTTAACTTCTGCTTAGTAGTTGGGAGTAAAGTGTATACGTGCTTTATTGTTATTTATATCACTTTAGTTATAGTGACTATGTTTTAACTTACCTACTTTAACAGCTTGAATTATAACTACTAACTTAGACATATAGATTCGTAACGAACTGATAATGCAAGTAGTTACCGAAATTTGCAAATGTTATTTTATTAAACATAATTATAACTAGCTGTGCCCCGCGGTTTCACCCGCGTAGATTTAGTTTCTTCCTTATTGTCGCGGAACCCTAATATTTTTAATAAATAAAAGTAGCCTAAATTACTCCTTGAAACATCAGTTACCTGCCAGTGCAAGTCTCGTTAAAATCCGACCAGCCATTTCAGAGATTACCCGGAACAAACAGACAGACAGACAGACAGATGGACAGACAGACAGACAGAGAAAAAATGGGTTTTCAGTGTCAGTAGCGTGTATACTGTCATATGCATTTAGTGAAAAGCTGTAATTTTGGAATTACAAACAGACACTTCAATTTTATTTATCTGTATAGATGTATGGGATCGTTGATATAAAATAATTCAGCTCTAACGTTTTAGAATAAACCTTGTGTTTAGATATGGTTTTGATTTATAAGATTGACTACTTATACATGGTTCTCGGTAATGTGAAGGCAATCTGTTACGGATAGGGGAGGTAATTTGCAACCCAATTAATACACGTTACAACCATATAACCTCGGGGCAAATAACAATAAATTTCACGGATTAAGTTTCATGCTAAGTATATAAGTAGTAAAACTGGGACGCGACGAACTTCAACTGCAAAGACTTTCTTTACTTAGAGTCAAAACTTTAGACTTTATACAATGTATAGACACATTTTAGAATTAATTTGTTTATAGTATTTTTCTGTACCTACGCATACAAAACTGCTGTGGGTCGAATTCCTTGTTAGAACTTCTTGGAAATTGAAATTTTATCCCCTATATTATATTATCAACACTTTATATAGTTACTTATAGCTGAGTAACCAACATTTAGGATACTTTTTTAAGAGGTATTTCACAAGAAATCGGAATTGATAGGGGTTTGCGAAAAAGGGAAAAATAAAACATTTCTTCAAAACTCGACAGTTCCGAAACAAAAGAACAATGAGGAATGGTATCTATTTAACCAGGCTTTCGAAATTAAATAGGCCAGTATTCCGGAAATACACAATAAAGGCCGTATTCCAATATTTTCCTTGTAATTAGTTACCATTTATTGAAAAATAAACATAGTAAATCGAAGTAAATAGATGAAATTGCAGGCAAACGCTAGAGAAGCGTAAAGACACGCTTACACGTATGTCTACCAGATACTCGTGTCTTCATTAAGACCTATTGACTACTTTAACAATTACTTGTTTTAATGTTCTTAGGAGGAGAAAATATAGGTACAATAGAGAAATGTGTTCAGTGTGAGTTCACGCATACCGAGTTTTTGAACTTGAATCTATTATATTTCCAAAGCGTCATACGTATTATTGTAAGCTTTGATCAAAAGGTGTAACGAATAACGAATCATAGCTACTTAAAAACATTCACAAAAATAAAATATTATAATAAATGAATTTTATCCTCATATCGTAACCTACTCCTTTTTGATACCTTTGTGTGATGTACGCTACAGTTTAATTACTGTAAATTTTACACATAATTACTTGAAAATTTGAGATGTTATGACGATTTGTGTCATACCGGGAAACGCTTTCTTTGGTGTTGCCTTAACGTTGTGTATCATATATTGGATTTCTCTCTCTCCTTCTGCTCTATATAGCCTACAAGGCTTTATTGTCAGTGATTTTTTGTGTGTAATTATTAACTCAAAAAGTTTTATCAATATCTATCCAGTATTGTTTATGTACTGTATTTTAGGTACTCTTAACTTATAGGTGTATCAGGTTTTATTACTCTACTCGGACGCAGTCTCAGCCGGTATATACATAAGCTAAGCTAATCATATATTTATAGTCTCGGCCAAAAGTAAGATAATTTATAGCTTTCCATGTAGATTTTTTATCAATTTTCATTACAAATATTGTAAAATTACTATTTTACGGTTTCAATTTGTGTTTGCTAAATATTGTGCTATTATTCAAAGAATACACTTTGGGAATATAATCAACATGTTGTATTCGTTATATAAATAATTACTACCTGGAATCCTTAAGGGATTGTCCGTAACGTAAGTATGTACGTACTGTTACAACCCTATATTACAAGAATCTAAAGGCAACTCAGCATTTCCATTATTCTATGGAATGTTCCAAGTCTAAATTAGCTGAATTGCATTTTTCGATAACTTTATAATATTTTACTTAAATTAAAGTCAGTAGCTGTCTGGCCCCCGCGAAGAGCGGTTTAGTTCCCTTAAAACATCCGCTCACTCGAAAATTGGGAAGTCTTAATTAAATGTGTAATTGTGAATCAAATAAACTCAGTGTAACGATAAGAGTTTTTTTTTTAAAAAGACACCCAGGCCCGGTCGCCTAACAAACTGGTGTCAGAAGTGGGATGCCTGTATAGTTCCCCAAGGAACAAAGGCATCCGAATCCTGCGCGACCTCCTATACGTCTTCTCAGTCGACAGTAAGTCTCAGTCTTGAGCCTGCACTGAGTTTCTCGTCACCACGGACTCGACGGTCAGCCTCACCTAGACGGTGAGCCCGCGGCCCTACACATTTGGACTCTCCCCGGGACTTCAGCCTGGTCGACGTTCAGCCTCCGGCCTTAGCCGTGAGCCCGCACCAGCTGTCCCAACCTGCCAGCCTACTCATCACCACTCCACCTGGTCGACACTAAGCCTCAACCCAAGGTTGAGCCTGCACCACCTTCTCCACATTCTCACGGAAGGTACTGTCCCACGGCTCAGACACCGGAGACCCTTGACGCACCGCCGCGTACCTTTGCCGAGCGTGAGAACTCCCACCAAGCATCGTGTTACTTCAATAGAACATGAAGCTTTACGTCATTCTGTGGGTGCATTATATATTTTTCCAATTTAACTTAAAGTGAACTAATTACAAATAATATTTTAGAGACTCTATTCGACTATTACAAATTATTTCTATATTTTATAAAATTAGAATTTTTTCATGTTCACTAAATTTCTAATTTTACTAATTTAAAAAATACGACAATTTATAATTTAAAGTATTCAATTACTTTAATATCTCTGTGTTTTAATACAATTTACTTTGTAATTCAATTTTACAATCTTCAATATTTTACTGAAAATTATCTCAATACTAATTTTTGTTTGTGTTTTATATTTTTGTGTTTTTTGTATTTTTTATATGTGTGCAAATTTATATGCTTTATTTTGTGTGTTTACTTTGTTTGAACAATTTTAATTAATGTCACTGTGTAAATCGGAATCTAACAGTTCCTTATCTTCTTTTGCCAGTCCCAAATTTGAAACGGAAGACAAAATGTCCGAGAAAATTACTCTTAACTTTTTAACAAAATTTATTAAACCCTATAATGGTGACAGGGTATCTCTCCCTGCTTTCCTTACTAATTGTGACAATGCTATCTCTCTTGCTACATCGGAACAAAAACCCATTATTTGCAAATACATACTGTCTCAACTTGAAGGCAAGGCCCAAGTTGCTTGCAGTTTAAAAACCTTTTCAAAATGGGATGAAATTAAAATATTATTAAAATCTACGTTTGGCGAAAAGAAACATGCCTCGCATTTATTAGTGGACTTGCAAAATTGTAAACAGTTAACTTCAGAAGACGTCACTCAATACGCATTACGCCTCGAATCTATTTTAACTAGGATTCAATCCGATATACATAATAGTTGCAAAATTGATGACCAACTTCCTGGTAGGATTGCCGCCATGGAGGATCTTGCACTTAATACATTTTTGCTAGGTCTACATTCATCTATCTCTACCATTGTTAGATGTAAAAACCCTACTAATTTAAATGAGGCGATACAATACGCCATTGAGGAAGAAAAACTATATAATTTAACAAAACCTAATTCTTCCTACAAATATTTTAAACAATGTTCTATTTGTCGCAAAACTGGTCACAGTTCATCTGAGTGTTATAAAAATAAAAACACACATAGGAATACCACACCATTTCGAAAATCCTATCATATTAACACAACTCCCAATAATTCTAATAATTCTAGTTTTACTAAGGTGTGTAACTACTGCAAAAATGCAGGTCATACAATACAAGAATGTCGAAAATTGCAATTTAAAAACAAAAGTAAATTCAATAATTCTACGTCTCAATTTTCACAACGTCAGTTCACCTCGCCGCGTCAGTTAAATTCAGGTGAATCTAACAACGTTAAAATTAACGTATGTGATACCGAGAATTATACTAATTTAAACTAAATACGATTTCGGATACGTGTCTGCCGGAATCGAATAGAAAAAACGGCACGATACCTAAAAAGTTCACTGAGTCTAATATAATTAAAAGCAATTCTTGTCAGAATTGTTCACCTCAGGTTTCGACCTCGAGTTTTACTAAATCATATCGGTCTAACGAGCCGAGTTCTAAATCTCAGAAATTACTGAGTTCTTATAATAAAAAACCTCTGAGTTTTATTAAATCAGCTCTGTCAAATGACAAGAGTTCCTCTGAGTTCTTTACATCTCAACCGTCAAAAAATGACGTCAAGTTGAGTCGAGTTAATTTACAAAGTTCACCTCGAAACAAATCGAGTTCTTCTACGTTTATAAATAAAAATACATCTCAAATGAGTTCAAAGTCAAGGTTAGACTTAAATCCTAAAATATTATGTACTAATTCTAAAAGTACTACGAATACAAAAAATAAATTACTAAGTTCTAATTGTGATGAAAATCATATACCTATCTTTGACACTGAAATTTATAACAAAAAGGTATCTTTACCTCACACATATCTAAATACTAGATATTCCTCACAACAATTATGCTTTCTTATCGACACTGGATCATGTATCAGTATTATTAAACAATCCAGTTTAAATAAATACCTAATCTTTCTTCCGAAATAGTAAGGTTAAAAGGTATAACAAGTTCGCAATCTATTATTGAAACATTAGGGACATTCCAAATGGAATTTAATGTGTCAAATAAAATATTTGATTACAAATTTCACGTCACAAACGATGACGTTAACTTAAAAAACTACGACGGTATAATCGGTAGTGATTTCTTCAATTATTTTCAAGCAAATATAGATTATTTGTCTAAATCTTTATCAATTAAAGGGCACACGTTACCAATTGTTTACAATCAACCTACTTACATAATACCTGCTCGTTCCGAAGCAGTTATCGAATGCGCTATATCAAATTACTCGTCCGAGCTTTATCAAAATAATGAAGCTCTCGTATTAGACCATACCTTAAATGAAGGTGTTTATGTCGCAAATTGTATTGTCACTATTAAGCCCAATAAAAGAATAAATATTTCTATTTTAAACACTACTAATTCAGACGTCGAAATTAAAGACTATTGCGTAAAATTAACCCCTTTTAACGAAACTGACCTTCATCAACAAATTAATTCTATTTCTACTATTTCCGCAAAGTCAGATAGATTAAATAAAGTAATCAATTCAATTCGCTGCTCTCACTTAAATAAAGAAGAGAAAAAGTCACTTTTAGACTTGTGTTCTAAATACTCAGATATTTTTTATGTTGAAGGCGAACCACTGTCTTTTACAAATGCCGTCGAGCATTCAATTAATACAGGAGACGTACCTCCGATTCATGTCAAATCATATCGCTTCCCCGAAGTTCACAAAGAGGAAGTAGATTCTCAAATTCGTAAGATGCTCGATCAAAATATTATTCGACCTTCAATTTCACCATGGAGCGCCCCCGTTTGGGTAGTGCCAAAGAAAATTGATGCCTCAGGCAAAAGAAAGTGGAGGATAGTTATAGACTATCGCCGCCTTAATGATGTGACTGTTTCTGAGAGCTACCCGTTACCTTTAATTACTGATATTCTTGACCAATTAGGTCACTCAAAATATTTTACCACACTTGACCTTGCAAGTGGGTTTCATCAATTAAAAATGAGCGCCAAGGACGCTCCCAAAACAGGTTTCACTGTTAGTACTAATTCAAGCACCTCTGGTCATTACGAATTTACCAGGATGCCTTTTGGGTTAAAAAATGCCCCCGTAACCTTTCAACGGCTTATGAACACTGTACTTACAGGTCTTCAAGGTCTTCATTGCTATGTTTATTTAGATGATTGCATTATCTACTCCCACGACCTTGAAACTCATATTTCCAAACTTAGTCTCGTTTTTGATCGTTTTAGAAAATTTAATTTAAAATTGCAGCCGGATAAATGTGAATTTTTACGTCGTGAAGTTGCATATTTAGGACACATTATTACCGATAAAGGTGTGTCTCCAAACCCTGACAAAGTCAAGGCCGTTATGGAATTTCCAACCCCGACAAATGTTAAACAAATTAAATCATTTTTAGGTCTAATCGGGTATTATCGTCGCTTTATTGAGAATTTTTCTAAGTTAACAAAACCTCTCACTTCTTTATTAAAAAAAGATGTTCCTTTCAATTGGACATCTGAACAAGACACTGTTTTTCAAATTCTCAAAACTAAGCTTACTACGGCACCTCTGCTTCAATACCCTGATTTTTCGGCACCGTTTATTTTAACAACGGATGCTTCAAATTATGCCGTAGGCGCAGTTCTGTCGCAAGGTGATATAGGCAAAGATAAACCTATAGCCTATGCTTCTAGAACATTAAATAAGGCAGAAGGTAATTATTCAACGACGGAAAAGGAACTTTTAGCTATTATATTTGCCGTCAAAACATTTCGCCCCTATTTATTTGGTCGCAAATTTAAAATTGTGACAGATCACAGGCCCTTAGTTTGGCTTTTTAATGTTAAAGACCCCGGTAGCAGATTAATACGTTGGCGCCTCAAACTCGAGGAATATGATTATCAAATTATTTACAAACAAGGTCGTCTCAATTCCAACGCCGATGCGCTATCTCGTTGTCCTATAAATACTATTGATATCGAAAACTTAAATAACCTTTGTTATGAAGAATACTTCAAAGCTCAATTTACTAAAAAACTCCCGAATTTAAATACTATTATTGAAGAACATTCTCAAGGCTTACATTTATCAAAGCTTAACACAATCGCGTGTCCAGTCTCTTTAGACTTCGATTATTCTTTGCCACACTGCGAAGAAATATTGTCTCAACTTGATAATTCCACTGACTTATTAAATTCTGAACGAGAACCATTTACAATACAAAGTCTAAAAGATAAAAACAAATTATACTATTTTCTATTTACAAAAGTACATCATTATGAAGAAATTAAATATAAAGATATTTACAATTTATTGATAAAATTAAGAAATGATATTTTAACTAATAACACAGATGTGTCAGAACTCGCAATTCCAGATTTTACTGATCCATTTTCTAAACTAACATATGCGAAAATTTATAACATGATTTCCTATATTTTTAGTGACACTAACATTAAAATACATATTTACAAAAATAAAATAATTTACCCGACTCCTGTCGAGGTTCCTAAGATATTAAAAGAAAACCATGATTCTACCATTGCTGGTCACCCAGGTTCAAAACGCATGTACAATCGAATTAAAGCATCTTATTACTGGAAAGGCATGCGCTCAGATATTGAACAATACGTAAAGAATTGTAAATTATGCCAAGTAAATAAACCTTTAAGAAAGTCTAATAAAGCCCCAATGGAAATAACTTCCACATCCACACGCCCATTTGAGCGTTTAGCTTTAGACGTTGTTGGTCCCCTACCTGAAGCAGGTTTTCAAAAATTCAAATTCATTTTAACATTACAAGATGACTTAACCAAATTTTCAAGCGCTTATCCAATGATTTCCACTACAAGTGAAGAAATTGCGCGTAACCTCGTACATTTTATGGCTCACTTCGGTTTTCCCAAAACAATCTTAACCGACATGGGTACATGTTTTACGTCTGATCTAATTAAACAATTAACAGAAATATTTAAAATCAAATCTCTCTTTTCAACTCCTTATCACCCACAAACAAACGGAGCACTTGAGAGATCTCATGCAACTCTTAAAGAGTACTTAAAATCATTTGTTAATGAAAACCAAAATGATTGGCATTGTTATTTATTTACAGCCATTTTATGTTACAACACGACTCCGCATTGTACTACTGATTTCACTCCACATGAACTATTATTTGGCTACAAGCCGTCAATTCCCAACTCGTTATATGAGACATCGGATACTATGACTTACAATGAGTACATTCGTGCATTACAATATAGAATGCGTTTTAGTAGAAACAAAGCCTTGCAAAATATTATAAATAGTAAAGAAAGATCAAAACAATATTATGATTCAAATTCTCGCGAAGTTGATTACAAAACAGGTGACATGGTCTATTTAAGACAGCACCATAGACTACGAAAAGCACTTTCCCCTATATGGAAAGGCCCTTACAAAATAGTTAAAGTACATAATAAACATAATGTTACGTTACAAATAGGTCGTAAACATTTAAAATATCATACAAATGAAATTAAGCCCGCATCTTCTTAACCTAACTTATTTTATTTCAGAATTTTAATCTTACACCAAACATGGGCAGACATGAAGATAACACCCATCGCTCATAGTCCCGGAATTTATTTTGAACCGGTTACTTCGATTCATTTTTATAATGCCAATTGGAAAGTTATCACGAATATCAATGTTATTTCGTTACGACCATATCTTGACAATATCGAGAGAATATTGCAAAATACTCAAGATCTTTGTGAAAAGATTCAATCTCAAGATTTAATTCAATGTCGAGACATAGCTAACCCTATTGAAGTTTTAATACAATCTAACTATATTAAATTACAATCACTGTCTCATGTTATTACTGATCAAACGCCATCTAAAGTTAAAAGATCCTTAGAATTCGGTGGTGAAATTTTAAAATTCTTCTTTGGAACTCTAGACGCGGATGATGCTAGGAAATACGATGCCGCCATAGAGTCTTATCAAAAGAGCGAAACAGAACTATTCCATTTAATGAAAGATAACATGCATATTGTGAAATCTACCATTAACAACTTCAACTCTACTATCACAAGACTTAATCAAAATGAAATTAAATTAAATAAGCAAATAAACAAAATGAATGAAATTTTAAAACAAGTTACTAAAATCGATAATATAATTTATTTTACTTCAAGAATAAACAGTTTAGTCAATATAATTGAAAGTTCTTTGTTATCAATTTCAAATATCTTAGACACTACGTTAAACGCTATTTTATTTTCTAAAAGTAATATTCTACATCCAAGTGTGATAACACCTTTAGTTCTTTTAAATGAACTTACTAAGTATAATAATCTAATAGGTAAAAGATTAGATTTTCCAGTTCAATTGGACATTCATAATATTCATTTACTTATTGACGTTTCTCAACTTAACTGTTATTATTATAACAACAAAATTGTTTTCGTATTGCAAATTCCACTTATAACTGCTGACAAATTTACTGTCTATAAAAATATCCCCTTACCGACTCCTCACGGTGAGTCTCAAATTCAAACTTTTGCATTGATTCAACCTTCTAATCTTTACATTGCATTAAGTGATGACAGATTAAGTTATACTATGTTAGACAATCTTAATATTTGCAAGAAAATTAATGATAATTATCATGTTTGTGAACAAACTTCAATCTATTCTACTATAAGTAATCCTAATTGTGAATCCACTTTACTCACCGAAGTCACCTTATCATTGCCAACTCAATGTAATTCTAAAATTTTGTATGGTCAAATTAATATATGGCAAAAACTTAAAAACAATAAGTGGATATATGTCCAGTCTGATGTAAATAAGTTGACTGTCAAATGTGACGAAAATGATATAAAAGATTATTCTATTGTTGGTACAGGTATTGCAAAGCTATCTGAAAATTGTATTGCATTTTCGAAAACCATTCAATTAATTCCAACTACTTCTTATTCTTCAACATTAAATTCTCCTTTAGATATTAATTTCGATATAACAACTGATGATTGTTGTAAAAAGGAGATCGTAAATCATACTTTACCATATTTATCCCCAATATCTCTTAGCAAAGTCAACTTAGAATCATTAAATTATGCTAATCATCAAATAGATGATTTACAAGATGAATTGAATAATTTCCAAAAACAATCTCATTTCATTAAATACGGTACATATTACTCTAGCTTTACATACTTCTTAATAGTATGTCTATTTTTATTTCTTGTGTTTAAAGTTTATAAATATTTCAAGAACAGCCGCAACAATGCGTGTTGTATACAAATCTTTAATCAATGTTATAATAAAAGGAATAAGCAAAATTGTACCAAAATGTCTCAGTCTATTGAAATGAATGAAATGTCAACATCTGACGATGACAAGTCAGTTAAATCAATGCCTGCACTGAATTCTAATAAATTTGAAAATAAAGTAAATTTTGTTCATTCTTCAAGAAGAAATCTTAACTTCTAATTTACTTAATAAATAATTCTAAGTTTAACTTTATATTCCAATTCTAATTCATGATAATCTATCATGATTATTTTAATTTGTATACAAACATACAATTAATTTTCTATTTCTAAGTTATAATTTTTTAATAAAGTTTGCTATGTTTTCCAAGTTTTCTAAGTTTTCCAAGTTTTTATGTTTTCCAAGTTTTCTAAGTTTTCCAAGTTTTTATGTTTTCTAAGTTTTCCTTTAATGGTTTTATATCATCTTATAATGATGATTCTTAACATAAGTTTTAGAATATAAAATACAAGTTTTGTATTGTTTAATCATAATCAAGTTTCTATTTTTCTTTTTATATTTCAATTTTATATTATTGTAAAATTTTGACTTCCTGACTTTCACCGAATTGACTCTTTTCTATATTTAATGACTCACTTCATTTTTATTTGCATGAAGCTCCGTCAAAAAGGGGGAGCTGTTACAACCCTATATTACAAGAATCTAAAGGCAACTCAGCATTTCCATTATTCTATGGAATGTTCCAAGTCTAAATTAGCTGAATTGCATTTTTCGATAACTTTATAATATTTTACTTAAATTAAAGTCAGTAGCTGTCTGGCCCCCGCGAAGAGCGGTTTAGTTCCCTTAAAACATCCGCTCACTCGAAAATTGGGAAGTCTTAATTAAATGTGTAATTGTGAATCAAATAAACTCAGTGTAACGATAAGAGTTTTTTTTTTAAAAAGACACCCAGGCCCGGTCGCCTAACAGTACGTCGCTTCAACTTATTATAATAATGGTGTGTTGAAAGCTAAGAGTTGTGAGCGCGTAGCGCGCTAGTACTTGGGAAGCATACTAATGCTGTTAGGTTTATACATTTATTGCTATGCTCTTAAATTGTACGGCATGTATAAGTACGTGCAGTCTGTGCTGTCAAATATACTAAATACCGCAATGAAACCATGCGCGTATGAGCAGTATAATAATTAATGCATAGGTATAGAGAGCCAACTACGACCATCGTTTAGCAGCGTGTTAAAAACTTCTAAGCTAAAACGTTTCATTTTATGGTAACCAGAACGAACGATGCGTGGAGGTAATTTGGTTTGGTTACATGGACATTAACAACAATATTGTAACATACATACATAATTATGCTCACGCCCGGTTTCCCCGTAGGGGTAGGCAGATGTGTACTTTACACTTTTATATTTAATTATATTACACACCAGATTTCGCCAGTTATGATTAAAGTCCCATCTAATTGGGGGCAACCCTACTGCCATTAACCGTTCACTAATCCAGACTCCGGGCTGCTACTGGAAAAATTACTGATGGAAAAACTCAACACCTTGGTTCCATTCTCGGGTCGGACAAAGTGACCCGAGAATGGAATCAAGGACCATAACATAAAAATAAACAATGGTAAGAAGATGACTTGACTAAAGTGTCATTACCGCTGGCGGTTTTGTGTCCTGAAATAGCATCAAAGTTACTATATAATCAGGGCAAAGACGCAGGCAGTAATTTTGGTTATAAAGTGATATATTTAAGGGAACAAACATAGATACTTATATTATACTAGCTGTGCCCCGCGGTTTCACCCGCGTAGATTTAGTTTCTTCCTTATTGTCGCGGAACACAAATATTTTTAATAAATAAAAGTAGCCTAAGTAACTCCTTGAAACATCAGCTACCTACCAGTGAAAGTCCCGTTAAAATCCGTCCAGCCGTTTCAGAGATTACCCGGAACAAACAGACAGACAGACAGATAAAAAATTTTAAACTTGGTTTTTAGTGTCAGTATCGTGTATCGTGTACGGATCATAGTGGAATGCAGCTCGTTCAAGAATCACAGGAGCACTGCGTCTGCGGATTCGCTCAATTTCATTATGTCTAGCTTGCTGTTGTTGTGTTTGATGTGCACGAACTCGTTGCATTCTAAGCCTATCTCCTACATTGTCACTCACCAAAGAACGCAATTCTGACATAGCAATACGACTATTTTCTTGATCTGTCTGTCTCTGGTCATCAGTGCGGTTAGCACGTGAGGTAGCTCTTCGCACATTTGATTGACTACGACGACCTAAGTTAGGTCGTATTCTCCTCGGCATCGTAAATTGTAATTAATCAAAGTGAGAAAATTTCCCGCTCATTTAGCAGTAAAGTGTCACTATCACAAAAAAGAACACATTACTTGGAATGTCACTATCACAAAGGATCACCAAAGTAAAGAAAGTTCTCGCGCACGTAGCCACAAAGATAGATATAACGATAATATAATTTTTTCCGTGCTCTGAAATGCGACAGGATGGAATGACATATCAGTTGGTTGTCAAATCTAATGTCAAATACATATTGAGATTGCGTTCAGAATTTAACTTAAGATTTATAATTTAATTTGTCTTTATTATTATTGATTTATCTTTCGATTTCTATATAGTCTTATTAAAAAAATAATCGGACAGAGTAACAACTGAAGTTAGCTAAAATTGTGTTTATTTATGTACTATGTATTTTGAGACTATGCAATTTTGTCGCGTTCGCGATTCACTTTCACTTTTGTTGAGTTTCAGAACGCGATATTAGGTCCTCCAACGCGCACGCGAATTTTAACTTTATGCAGCGGTAATAAATTACAAATTGACTCTCCATTTTATTTAGAAAACGTTTGTATGGGAAATAGAAAAATGCTGTTTTGAGGATTTTCCCGGCAATTATTCGAATTTTTCTCACCTTTTAAACCTTCCCTAGACCTCCACGAATAATTCAAGACCAAGATAAGATAAATCCGTTCAGCCGTTCTCGAGTTTTAGCGAGACTAACGAACAGCAATTGATTTTTATATATATAGATACACCTGTATTCTCCGAAAAGATAGGCAGAGTTGTACCTACTTATAAGTAGTACTATAGAACACCCACATTTCGCCAATTACGTTTAAGTCCTAAGTAATAGCTTATTGCAATTTACTGGACACAATGCTGCACTCCGGGTCATTAATGGGTAATTACAGATGGCAATATCTAATACCTACTCACTTTGGCCGTCGTATGGCCAAAGTGAGTAGGTATTAGATATGCGTTTAAGCGTATTAGGTATATCTTCTTCTTATCGTGTCGATATCAAACATGTTTGCATTAGGTATATGGTCCCGTTCGAACGATTCAAAAATGCTTGTCGATTGGAAGTGCAGTTCAAGTTCTTCATGGTCCCAGTCGCCATAATTCTCAAAAGAGCAAGCAATTTCTAAAATTGCGTTCCGCCTTTGGCTGTGAGTTCATAAATGTTGGTGAAGTTAGTCATCAACTATCTGAAATTATCCAACGATGCACTTCCTTCCGCAGAGTTTTCCGAGAGCTCTCGAAGAAGTCTTTCAAAGAGAGTTCATGAGGAAAACAATGTAAAATGCACCAGCAAAACCTTTGAAACTCTACTGACGCGTTTAACACGAATAAATGCTACGGCTTGTTTATTTTATTCGATTCCATTGCATTCAATTAAACGATTTATCCAAGTGTTCTAAAGAGACCCACATTCAAAACGATGGATTTGATGAAATATCTATTTGTGTAGGTATCACAATAATACACTATTGAAGCTTCGACTGTACATAGAAATGGGTAGAATGGTTATGCGACCCTCGTGCACACAACATAATACTCGTATATTATTGCTACGAGAAGCTGCTCGATGTTCATACGACTTTGTACACTTAACAAAGTTTAACTCAGTACACAAGTAACTTTATATTTTTGTAGACTTTTAAATTTATCTTAGTTAATAAGTATTAAGACTACTTCACCCGTGGCTATGTTGATAAAAATTCATCGCATCATATCTTTATGAATTATGTTATCCTGACTATTGCTATGAACTTTCATCAAAATCCGTTCTATAGTTTTTGCGTGAAAGTGTACAAACCTCGATGTCAATAAAAAATCACATTTGAAATGGTAAGTAAAGTTATTATGCTATTGTGGGTTGGTCGCTACTTACATGCCACGCCAAGATATTGTGCAAGCTAGCTAGCACGGCCTCCGAAGCGAAAGCGATGGTGTGGTTGCCCTCCTCGAGCGAATGGATAACCTGCAGCATTTTAGGGTGACGCAGTCTGTCCAGCTGCATGATGCAGTGCTTAATGCGGTCCAGCATGCTCTCCTTGCGCTTCGTCTTGAACAACTTATCGGCAATGCGCTTGTCAAATACGAACACCGAACATTCCTGCGAAGAAAGGAAGGATATTACATTTGATGTATTTATTACATTGAATCTCATTGGCACATGTAAATATCGCCCACATTTTGTCGGGCCGCAGCGGGTCAGGTCGTAGCGCAAAAGTCAGTTCAAATTGCTCGTATGTCTTTTATACCGCACACTATGCCGCAGCGGGGCGCATATTTCGCCGCCGTTTTAAGTTACGTCCGATGTGGCCTGCCCCGCGCCGCACTGTGGCCCGACACGGAGTAATAATAAGCAAGGGGATTCGCTTTACGATATTTGCGAAGTCTGGCAGTACACGTTACTCAAAATCCGTCAATGCACTATAACCCGCCTCGCCACTAATATGCTAAGTTAGCATTTTTGCGCAGCGCTGCGGCCCGACATAATGTGTTTTTTGCTTAATTCATCAACGGCACACACTTTTATTCTGTTGCTACGTCTGAGATTCTTAACGATGTTACACAAACATCATGTAGGTACCTAATACATGAAATTACCGAGACTTTTAAGTGGGACATGTCATGAAAGCTAAATTGCAGATTTTTCCAGAAGCTAGCCTAAATAAATGCACGTTTCGCTAAAACAAAACTGACGGTTACTACAGAAGTAAATCATCATTGTTAGAAAAATATTTTTTTACAAATTTAGGGTTTCTAGTTTCCGACTAGCGTGGAGTTGACTTAGCTTATTAGGAAAAATGACTTCGAGATCAGAGATATATGTTTAAAGGAAAACATCATAATATTTAATGGAAACACCTAATTTGTAAACAACGCAAATTCCTCTGATTTCTTCATGACAGTAAGCGAGACCCTACAAATTAGACGCTTGATAATAATCATTGTGTGTATAGTATATTATAGCAAACTTTATATACAGCAGCTCAGCCATTGTCTAGTATCTGCACAAAGAATGTAATTGGAGAATCCTGATAACAATACAAATGATAAGGAAGAATGTCATTCATTCGCGAACGACAAAATAAATTGAAGCAACAAAGTTATAATTAACCCAACAGGTAAGTAATTGCACTCGGCTTATTCAACATTGAGCAGTAAAAGGGTAATCTTAAAGTATTTTCCTTGAAACACCGAAGCGAAACGTCTGATCTTTCTAAAACAAATATCCTCAGTGAGTAAAGCTTACAAGGTTTTTCTTCGCAGTGATGAATTGGTCTTTGAGAAGGAGCCTGTAATTATCGGATTAACGGGAAACTTTGGATCGCCGGCTACCTGCGACAATTTGCGAAGTACCTACCTATTTGATTCGGTCGCTCTCTGATCAAACACCCTAATGCGAACAGTCTCACTTTCTCATTTGGCGCTAACAACTTAGTGCCTACTTTATGTGCGAAGCAGACTATTGTGTTAACAATTAACTAGTTTTACCTGCAACTTCGCTCACGTGGCGGAGATATACGTGGCGTATATTAAACTTTTTAACTCACAAAGCTTCATTAGGTGGAGTAGATTTCCCATCACATTCAGTCAATCAATTTTTAGTTACACACATAGTAGTATCTACATATATAAAAATGAATGGTCACGGCATCACGCGTAAACGGCTAGATCAATTTAACCGGAACTTTCACTTGCAGATAGCTGATGTTTCAAGGAGTGACATAGACAAAAATACATAAGGGTTCCGCGGGGCACCAATGAAATTAACTCTACGCGGGTGAAACCGCGGGGCACAGCTAGTTATAAACATTATTGATGATATATTATGTCGGTGAATAAGCCATAATGCAGACTAGATATACTATATTTTATACTGCGGATATAACATGGATTTTTTAGCTTTAAGCCCTTCGGAGTTCAACTCCTACGTTTTAGTAAAAACCGTATTAAGTTCCGTAAAGTAGGTTAGAAAAAATGTTACAAAATAATTTTGTATTGAAGAAGGTTTCAGTTATCTTTTATATTATTATTTGCAAATGGTATGCTTTACAAACAAAAATTAAATGAATCCCACGGCTTAACATGGGTTAGTTGACCACATAATTCAATAAAGCCGTCAGTAGGACATCGTGGCGGCAGGCAATATTTAAACAAACGATTAAACAGCAATAAAACAGAGCATATGTCTTAATCATAAACTGAGCGGAAGCCTCATAAAATGTCAGGTGATTTTAAGTTGTGTTCTGTGACATGCTGGAATGATGATAATCTTGTATTAATATATGGCTTATTCATGGACCATTGTAGATTTCCTTAACATGCCAATTAGCATTTATCATGTGTTACTGTTTTTAAGACTAGGTATATTTCCTTTCGAGGATTCATGCCAATTTAGCGCGTGATCACCGTCACACAAACGCTTATACATGAACGCTCTCATAGCAATAATATCACTATTATGTATTAACTGAAACTCTTATGCTTGAGTTGTGTGCGCGTCTCGACGCACCTTCCGACTTTGAATATGCGGCTACCCCATTAAAGTGGCGTCATTGTGTATGTGATCGCTGAACCACTGGACTACGTGAATATAATAATTTTGTAACGTCAGTATACTGCTTTATCTTGTGGGGATATTTCTCAAGATACATTCAGTTATTAGATTGAAAGAGGTAAAAGAGTTTCATTTCTCTGAGAACTACCTATGGCAGAAGCAAAACCATTACTTATGTAAAAAACCAGTATACTTGCAGATAAGTAAGAGATAAATGCGTAAAAACGTTGTGAAAGTATACTAGCAATGAAAAGATCAAGAAAAGAAATGCTAAGTTAAACATTAAATTCCATGAAATTTCTGCCCTTTTAATACTGCTTCACTCAACTCCATCAAATCTAACTAAATCTTAATTCAGAATCATACTTAGAGCTAAGTTGTTGGAAATAAATAAATGTTACTTACCTCTCAACTCATTTCTACGAATATCGAATAAATCTAAAGAACACGTATCTAAGCGCACTTGGTAAATGTTGGAATCGTATAAACAAAATAAGTAAACATTCAACGGTAATTGCAAAATAGCATGAGCCAATTTAGTCACTACAGCAGTTTTGAACATCAGAAGTGCGGGCAATTAGGAAATGGCTTCGCGGCTCCCGCGTGTTATAATTGCGTCAACACGACAAAGTTCCGATTTGAGCCATGGAACCGACTTACTGAAATCTCTGCAAGTAGTTGACTCGCTTTCCTAGAAATAACATTTCGTTGTATGCTAAAAATGTGTCAAACAAGCGTACCTCTTCTAGTAGGTAAGATTAAAATGACTATTTTAAGGTGGTTTTCGCAATTCTATATATTTACACCTGTTGTGTATGTACAAAACATGGTAGTATTATTACAATGTTCATTATCCCACTCATTTGTAACACTATAGCACCTCTATCGTGTAAAATGTCACGTCAAAAAGGTATTAGGCGAGTCTCTCGGTGGTCGTGATGAAAGATAATATTTCGCTTTGATCACGTAACACCAATATTAAATTGCGTTAAATTATAAGGGAGAGAGAACTATTACGTGAGAAATAGCACCAACACAATTAGTACACAACAAAGATTCGCAGCTATATCGTAGTTTGAGATTGAAAATTCAAGAGCTGAATGTCCTCTTTTTATAGAGTTGTTCTAATGTAATTTACAAGTTGATTCAAATCTTAATTGGCAATAACATGACTAGTGAGAAAAATGTTGGAAACTACTTGACAAAAAAGGGCAAATTACAATAAAATTTGGCAAAACGAAGAGATATAACCTCAAGTTTCTATTATAATAAAGTAAATTTTGCTAATTGTAAATAATGTAAGAATCGCGTTCTTTTATTGGGATATGTCTTCACAGACCGACGTGGACTTTTACCAGTTGGTATGAAATGTTATTAAATTCAGTCCCCGGAGTCCACTGGAATAACATTTTGGCTAAGTATCTCAAAATTGTTAATAAGCAACCTGCATTTATCATACATATAGTAAGACACTTTTTGATAAGTTTAAAATATTAAGCACTTGCTGAAAGTTATCCCTAATACTTATTATAACAGATATTAAAATAACACAAAAAAAATGTAATTCAATATAATTTTGCTTGATTTAATCACTATAAAGTCCTCCTCGATTAGTAACATATAGAAAGACAGAAATATCTTGTTTTAAGCTGGTATACTAATCTGGAATTTAAAATAATTACCCTATAAAGTGGAGCATAACCCTTCATGTAGGTGAACGCTGTCACCGAAGGTGAAGCTCTTGTAATCGCTTAGGTCATTATGGTAGTGATTGCAAATTATCGCTGCAGGAATTGAATTCTGCGCTACGATAATAGCTTCCCCATCAGGAGAGATGACTATCTTACATGCTAATCGAAATATAGGTCTCCCGCAAAGCCACTATTGATTTATGCATCGAAGGACCTCGTCTTTGGTGAATTTAATGGTTACTGTTAAAATAGAAACGGGAATTACTGTTCTGAGGATTGATCACCTTTTAATGCAAATGTGGTTTGTCAGTGAAAGTTGTATGTACGTATTATACTCGTACGACCCCTTGCAATAGGTTGAACCAATGTCACTTTAAGAGTTGATGGTAGGACTCTGACCTGCCATTTCATAAATAGCACCCGGAGTAATTAATATCGTCAGTTTAATTAATCTATTGCCGGTTATAGCGAAGAGGCTCTCCAAAGTGAGTGGGAGCTGTTAATAAATAGCTCAGCAGTTTATCTCAATTACCATATACTTGCTGGTATTAAAGAGCTTCTATTTGTATTTGTCTGTATAAATACCGTTATCGCTTGTTTCTATGTATGCACTCTCTATCAACACTATTAAGGCGATTTTAAGGTCCTCCATCTAAGCCTACCGTGTTTTGACCTTATTGTATCTTCTTATTTCCAGAAATTCATTATTCATTACATTATTATTCACAAATTCATTAGTTTGAATCTTACATTTGGTCGCACCATATTTAATATTCCCAACTTAAATCTTGCTACTTCACAGTCTAAGAAGGATTAGTCCTATTCACCACATCTACTTATATTTATATTTAAAACAAATTGGTAGCACGTATCAAACCCATGAAATTAAATCGGGTGACACTGCGGGGCAAAGCGAGCATCACATAAGAATTACAGAAATTCACTTAAATTGGAATTTTTTTTTTACATTATTACTTACTTAATTATATTCAGTGAACATTTTCTTTATGTTACATTTAATCAAAAAGGTATCTATTAACCTATTTTTATTCAAAAGAGCATAAGAATATTTAAATTTACTTTTAATTAATTACCGCGGTCTGAGGATTATTATTAGCCATCCAGAGCCATGCTAATCCAAGGTAGCGCAGCGTACTTCGTACTACAACAACCATATCCGCAGACACAGATTGAATCACTTTCTTCTTCATTATTTTGTAATTCTCTTTTATTTAAACCTACCTTACATATTCTAAAAACACGAAATGTTATTTAATAAAAGGATCATAGAATTGGCCTTAAAGAGCCGTTCAAAGATATTTTATGTAAAAAATATGATCACAAGACCTCGCTCCTCTTAAAAGCCATGTCCTATCGCTACCACGTCTATAAAATATTTACGACGACATTAATCAAAAAGAGTAGTACGTTTATGTTTCCCTTGAAGGTTTATTATTTTTATCGTGTGAATATTAACATAAACATTATGCCTTCCAGTTCAACCGTTTAAAAAACAAAATTATTCATTCAGTACTCTAGGCACTTATTTTGTGTCTCTGGTCGGTCACACTTTATTGTATACATTTAAACAATAAATAGAAATTGCAATACTTGACCAAAAGCGGCACTAGTGGCGATTGCTTCACTAACAAGAGCAATCCTCTTAAATTCAACGAAGAGCTATCAATGCAATCAATAAAATTGCTAGCAATTGCTATAAGTACTTGGCCAAAAGAGACATGAGTGGCGATTGCTCCACCGACAAGAATAATCTTCTTAAAAACAAAAAAGAAATGTAAAGTAAGAAAGCGAACAATTAAATTAAATTGTGTCCAATAAATGCAATCCATTGGAAAGCTTTGTTGAAAGCAATTTTGTAATACCATTGGTAGAAGGGATTAAATCAGTGTGTAGTACTTTTGCTCGCGGTTAGTTAACACTCCAGTAGGCGCGCCTCTATTTGGGACATTAGTAGTCGCGCGCTTTACATTTGTAGAACATATTTAATGATGGATTTTTAAAGCAAAGTTTCATAAATGAAAAGTATTTGTATAATATTGAGATAAACTTTATTATAATAAAGCTAAAAGAAACAAAACATAATCATATTTAAACATAATAGGAACTAAAAAACAGCCTTTTTGAAAATAACAAAAAAAACGCAAAATGTTTGCTCTTAATATTATAAGTCTCATATTTTTTAATCAGTCATGTCTTCCACCTCCATTTCTTCGTTTTTGGCACAGTCGGGACAAAGAAGAACCTGATGGTCGGGACAAATCCACTTGTTACATATATAACAAAGCTTCCTGGTAGACTTGCTGCGCGCTCTGCCACAGAAAGAACATTTACCAACACGTCCGGTGTTTGAGGGTTTTGCTGGGCCCGGGTTCAACTCAGAGGGATCGTTTAGACTCAAAAGAAGTTTTCCTTTTATTATCAGGGATTTTGGAATGCTTTCGACAGTTATTCTGCCCTTTATTCACGGAGCGGTCTTCACTCCGGGAAGCCATTTCTCTGAAAAAAAAGGGCCACTCTTGTTACTACTAACCTTATAATAAGTTGTACATGTCATAAGAATAAAAATAAATAAACATAACAATAAATAAAAAGGTAATAAACATTATTACAACAAAAAATATGAACGGCAACTTACGAGAAAAATGTCACGCTAGTGGTCGCGCGCTCTACAATCGTAGAAATTCACTTTTGGCGCCAAATTTCACAGACATTCGGCCGCGTCCGTCGCTGCAAGGACACCTAGTAATAGAGGAATACCGAGAATGTGTGCGTGAGTGACCTTCAACTTGCGACAAAATTCAACAAAATGTACACGCGTTCTACAATGGTAGAACGCGCGACTCGAGTAGTCGCGCGTGAGTGTTAAGCCAATACATGACAGGATTTTCTTAATCCGCACAGGTTAATGGATTGTATGTGTAACTCTAGGTATACATACCTACATACGCTACAAACACTAAAAAACCAAGTTTTCAGAGATTACCCGGAACAAACAGACAGACAGGCAGAGATTTTTTTTAAATCTTGGTTTTTCAATGTCAGTAGCGTGTATACTTCTATGGATTCAGTGAAAAACTGTTGTTTTGGAATTACAAACAGACAATTCAATTTTATTTATCAGTATTGAGGTATAGATACAAGTATTATATATTATATTTATATTAGCTTCAGTATTAACGAATATATTAAAGCAAATATATTACTTCAAGTGTTAAATGTGTAATTACATTACAATTGCTCGCGCCTGTTTTCCCCACAGGGGTAGGCAGAGGTGTACTTATAGTACCAGCACATTAAGCTTAATTCTCATGTAATGGGGTCGATTGCCATTAACCGAGCACTGACCCAGGCTCCAGAAATTAAAGATGGAAAATACCATTAACACTTTGCCCGACCAGGAGCCCTACAATGAGCTTATTGCCATGAAAGTTTAACCCATGTCATGGGATATATATATATATGTATGTTTATGACTTGTATGCATCTGTTAATGTCGCACAGCTGAACTATCATTGCAATAAGAGCTAAATATATAGTATCGTATATGATATATATATATATATAAACATATTGTCATGAATTTACAAAACGAAACTGCAAGCAAGAAGAAACTGTCACGAAATTAAGACGCCAACATCAGAGCACACAAATGAGGCGTCAGAAAATCAGTCAAAAGTACGCGACCGCACAGTGTTGATATAACCCTAGCGAATACAAACATGTCTGTCCCAGTAGCAGGGTACCTACGCACGACCCCTGAATTTTGTCCGAGGTCAAGGGAGAGTGCTCAGGACAGCGGGCGGCAAGCCTGTACAGACGAGGTGGGTTATCACCCGCTACGTACAAATATGGACTCCGCGGTAAAGGTTTATTTATTTATTTAACAAAACCCAATACGATATTATTGTTTCATAAAAATGAAACTTTGAGCCAAATATTAATTTAAATGTTTTTATCTTCACACAATTTCTAAATTACTAATCAACGCACAGCCTGATATAATAAATGTGATTTCTATTTATCAACCTTATTCGCAAGGGAAACATTTGGGCCCTGTTCGTAATATAACATATGCTAAGACAGTTTCTACTAGAATTTATACTCTACCACATTATAGAGGGAAAAATGTATACCTATTCGGTAATAATTATGGGAACAAAGTATAAAATTGTAGTACATAGTACTTCACTGTTGTTGGGGTTATGTTTTAGCCCCGGAGAAGGGTACACACGTGCCGGGCTGCTATGACGCTGCCACTTGTAGCTGCTGCCTGATAACCCATTGTGGTTTTCAATGTGTCTACAATAGAGCACGTTGGAAGGGTTGAGTGTCGTCATTACGATGTTGTTAGGGCAACTTACTGCCCTTAACCCATCAATAACGGCCGTTCTAAATCGGTATGATAGCTCTTAAACATTTTACAACAACGCTGGTTGAGGAAACCAAGCACCTTTTTATGTAAGAGTATTGTTAATATTTTCGCCGTAGCCGTTTATTGTCTGTTGCTCGTCGCACGTCGATCGGATTACAACTCCCATTGCACAACTGCGTATTTTGATTAAATATTTCATGCGAATTGGTTATTTGGCAGTACTCTTTGGTTGACTGTACGGGCAATAACTGGCAAAGGGTTTCAATTCCGGTTTAGAATAGAATTCACTTTCAACTACATAAATATTTTTCCGTTCGTAATTTTCGCAAACATTTTTTTAAGTTGAGCGAGTGAGTGTGTAATATCCAATATACAACTTTTAATACACTTATTTGAATATATTTCCAATATGATAACTTTATGTCTGGAAAGTTTTGGATTCAGATAAACCGATTACGTCAATATTGTTGTTCGCGGTGTTGTAGTGTTTTAGTTCTTAATATTATACTTACGCGCCTAATAACATAAAATCCCCAGTCAGTTACGTCCGAAATTGGAATGAGAAATCCTGCTGTGATCTTGCTATCTCATTTTAACTATTACTAGGACTGTGACTCGACCCCAGCCCGCCTATGGAGCACTCACGACCTCACTTACCGCAAAAACACAGTAACTACCCTATGTCAGAATTAATTGGTTGCCATGTTCTGCAAGGTGGAGGTTAAGCCCCAGAAACTCCGAAACTTGAAATGAAGATATCGTTGTGCCATACCAAATGTACCCTGGCACGTTTGAACGAGGCTGATCGGTCAATTATAAATATTAATTTTATTAATTATACTTACGCGCCTAATAACAGAATATTAAGTTGTTGTTGAGATTTTGGTTCCTTTTTAAAATGGTAATTGAAGCGATTGATTGCAAAAAATAATTGAGTATAAGTTTCAAGATAAAATATCTGCAAAACTTTAAAGGCAACATTAAACGTAAGCCAACAAAGCGCTCATGATACGGAATCGCGACAAAGTAACGCAACTGAGCCGACAATCCAACAAGTACTGTCTATTACCCTTCTCGTTGTGCACATAGGCACTACTCCACCAATTGACTGTAGAGCTACAAATTAAAAAGGTAACAGAATTTCTGTTTCCCATTTAGTATCGGATATCGTTGCCCGCACACTTTGACTTTTATGTACGAGGATTTTGGGATCAATTGAGGCTAATCTCTGAGCAAATTTAAAGCTGAATGATAAAATGATTCTGGCTCTATAGAGTGCATCTACGTACGTACAGGACCCCAATTTAATTAATAATAATATTTTGTATCAATCTTTTGCTAAAATATGGCCAATAGTTATTCATGAAGCAACACAAAATAAGTTTTATTAACCATTCGAAAATTTTATTCAGTTTTCGAACTTGAAGAAACCCGATTTCATCGATGAATATCGGCTTTAATTGATCTAACTTGGGATTACTTATCAAACTTATTAAAACATTTAATTACGACGCTAACTTTTGTTCGAGCTTAATAGCGATGTTGAATTTAATTTTCTAATTGTTCTTTCTAAGTGTATCCTTACAACATACTTTTGCAAAATGTTTTTACCTAAACAGAACTTTACGATTAATCGGGAGTTTCCTGTGTCGAGTCTATCACTTAAATATATAGATATGGTGAAAAGTAGGTGTAGTTAAACGCTCAATTAATATATCCATCCTATCTAGAGCAAATACTTCAGCTTATTAATGTATAAATATTCTGAGGTGAGATTCGAGCGTGGCCTTGTAGCGTCAGGCTCAAAAGAGAAGTATTACTTACTGCGACAACTTATTCTGAGATATTTTCATGTTTAAACGCCCGTATCTAAACTTTATACACGATAACATACATTTGTGCTGCATGATTCATTAAAATATTTTTTGGTTAGTCTCCGATCTTATGCTGATAAAATCCCCAGTCAGGTACGTCCGAAATTGGAATGAGAAATCCTGCTGTGATCTCATTTTAACTATTACTAAGACTGTGACTCGACCCCAGCCCGCCTATGGAGCACTCACGACCTCACTTACCGCAAAAACACAGTAACTACCCTATGTCAGAATTAATTGGTTGCCATGTTCTGCAAGGTGGAGGTTAAGCCCCAGAAATTCCGAAACTTGAAATGAAGATATCGTTGTGCCATACCAAATGTATCCTGGCACGTTTGAACGAGGCTGCTCGGTCAATTATAAATATTAATTTGAATAATGCAAATGAATCTCTCATTATTATTGAAATAGTAAGTTATTGCTTCCTGTGGATGATATGGAAATAGTTCGCAAGTGAACATTGAAATACGTGAAATCACACTGCCCGCGAAGAGCTAGGTTTTATTTCAGTGTATACGATTTATTAAGTATAAATCGTGTCAGTTGAAAATGTAATGTACACATCAACCACATTTAAAGGTGAGACTTTCACAGCCCTCTTCCACATTATTTAAGTAGTCTGAATCTTTAATATTACCCAATATCTCTATTTGCTTGGGTTAACTAGCACAAAAGCCTATTGGAAAAATTCACCTGTGTTGGGTTCAGTTACGTTTCGCACGAGAAATAACGGAATATATGTATATTTACGGCTTCTATTGTTAGCCACCCGAACAGATGGGCTCACTTTGAGCAATTAGTGGAACTGAATATTTTAGTTCGCGTTTTTGTTTGTAGCTAAAATAAAGCAAAAATAAACGGAACGCAAACAATATTCCACTTTGTACAGATCACCAATAAAAGGTTCAGTATTCTATATTTACGTCACAATACGTACTCGTAGTGTGCGTTTATTATATCGTGAGAATATTGTCAGGGGATTCTCAAGTGCTTCAGCTACGCTTGGCAATGGCACACCAGTACGATTCTCCGATACGACGTCTCATATATTATTTTTAAAAATTCCGTTCCCGGGTGTCAATCTGGCATTCTAGAGCAAGAAATGATTAATAAATACCTATTGGTTTTATGGTCCTATCGGTATACTGCTAAGTAAGTATATATACCATAAACATATGCACATCAAGGTAGTGTGTTTGAAGGACATTTTGGTTATTAGTACTTAAACATAACGACTGAGGTCCCCTGGACTGTCATACATTTACCTACTTATACTCGTATATGATGATGATGATTATATTTAACACGATATGAACCTGTTATAAATTCAACAATATATAATATTTGTCATTGTCTCGACGAACAGGTGGTACGTCCAGGTAAATATAGTCTACTCTATCGCCATCTCCAAGGAATCAGCGGAGAAACAACAAACATACTTCGTTTCATCAATATTCTCCGGGGAATTGCTAGAGAAATCTGAACTTCATGGGTTTGAATAATTATGAGATTGTTAAATAAATAAGCAGCAATATATTTTATCACTTCAGAATGAAACTTATTGTGATGTACGCGTACAAAAATAAGAATAATAAACTTAAAACTTAATTGTTAAATAACTGTGAAGTAATTAAAAAAAACGTATGTATAATGTGAGCGGAAGTGTCGGTAGAGGGAGTCTAAGGAAGAACTACTATGACCAAAATAATAAAAATTTTTAGAAGAGCACTTGTAACTGCAGAAAGTATATGAAGAGATGCACGAATGTAGACGAAGCAAAAGAAATGTGTAAGGATTGTATCACATGGCGAACGGTGGTCTCTGCCTACCCCCATGGGATACAAGCGTGAGCATATGTATGTATGTATGCGTAGTGCCTGAGACGGCGATAGACTCACCACTGTCACGTTGGCACTTAATTACCTTCGGTATAAAGTGGGTGTTGTTATTACAACACCTCTGCCTGCCTCTACGGGTAATACAGGCGTGAGCATATATAATGTGGAATTGATGAAATGAGTTTGTATGCGGTGATGATAGGCAATGTTTGAACGTTTAAGAATGGAAGCGGTATGAGTGTGAATGAAACGGAATGTCTGAGGACAGACATTGTTTCAGGAGGGCCGAGTGTGGAGTTGTGGCCGGTTGTTGTTGGGAGCGATACTATCGAAGTTGTAAACCATTATACTTACCTTGGACAGATTGTGCAGCAGATTGTGCAGCTAAGTAGGTCCAACCTCGACAAAGAGTTCGCCCGAAGAATCCAACTCGGATGGGCAGCGTTTGGGAAGCTACGTGACATCTTTTCATAGAGAATCCCGCAGTGCCTTAAGACTAGGGTGTTTAACCAGTGTGTGTTGCCAGTGATGACATACGGAGCTGAGACGTGGTCTTTGACAGCTGGCCCTTTAGAAAGACTAAGGGTCACTCAACGAGCAATGGAAAGAGCTATGCTCGGAGTTTCTCTGCGGGACAAAATCCGGAACAAGGATATTCGCTAGAGAACCAGAGTCACCGACATAGCTCTTAAGATTTGCAAGTTGAAGTGGCAATGGGCAGGCCACATCGCTTGTAGAACTGATAACCGATGGGGAAGAAAAGTTCTCGAGTGGCGACCACGGACCGGAAGACGCAGCGTAGGCAGGCCTCCCACTAGGTGGACCGACGGCATCGTGAGAGTCGCGGGCAACCGATGGATGCAAATAGCGCATTGTCGTTCGGCGTGGCGGTCCAAGGGGGAGGCCTATGTTCAGCAGTGGACGTCTTCCGGCTGATGATGATGATGATAAGGGTGGAATTGATGAAATGAGTTTGTATGCGTTGATGATAGGCAATGTTTGAACGTTTAAGAATGGAAGAGCAAAAATAAAGATTGACGGTTGACAGAGAGAAGACAGGAAGACGAAATATATTTTTATTTTATTGTGTAGTAAAGAAGATAAAGAAATTGAAACGTTTTTATACTTTTATTATTATTATTATTATTATTTAAAACCATTAAACTACAATAATATGCATGTATGTGTAAAACTAAGTCGGGTATCAACAATAAACAAAGCACTGACTGTAGTGACATTGAGGCATCCCACATCAAAATAGGTTGATAGAGCAGCAAGCAGTATGCACTAAAACCACACATCAAAGAGTACATGTCAACCAGAGGCATGATCTTACGAGAAAGTGATTATTGTGCGCCTTAATGCCTTCCTTTGACGCGCGCTTGGTTCACAGCCAGAACATGTGATGCGGAAATTATAACGAGCAAGGCATACAATATTCGAATGTATATGTGTAATAAAAATATCAATATCACAAACTAGGTCTTCTACTGTATCATTTATCAATGTAGGTCACTTTTTATTCCTTCGGTCTCATAGTCCGATGGGACGGCATTCCGATACGACCATAGAGAGGACAGGCGTAGGACCAACGGCTTAACGTGCTTTCTGAGCTACAGGGGTGTAAACACCGCCAACTTCCAAACTCCGGGCATTTATTGCGATTTTCTTGATAGAAGAATCCAATATATATTTTTGACCTGAACCAGGAATTGAACCCTCCTCGTGAACAACAGGCGAGCTTAGTAACCACTAGATCAACGAGGCAGTTAAAGCCTTTCCATAGTAGATGTTTAGTATGCAAACTTTCAGTACGTATGTGAATTTCGGAAGAACTTGACAATCAACTGAGTGAAAGTCTGGACCCGTCAAAATAACTTGATTTCACTATTATTTGATTTGACACTCTTACTAATTCCTCTATGGTCATTTTAGCAGCGCGTATCAATAACTTAGCTTTGACATATCATTTTAAGCAACAACATGAAACGTTATAGCTTAAAAGTTGTTATACGTTCTGCTTAAAACAATCATAGTTGGCCCGCTGGTGTCTGTCAGAACAGTCCGCTCCTACGCATGGCGTCGTAAGGCTCTACAGGTAGATACTACTACACCTCCTATCTCTACCACCCCGACACCCCAAAAGCTTACCGCAAAACCCCTTCAAGGATGCAGATATATCCGAACGTTGCCGGCTGGGAAATTTTCAGCAATATATTTTGATTTGAACACTTACTAAATAGTAATAATTACTTTGGGTGAACTGCTATTTTCCAAAACTCATATTGTCACAATAGGGGATTAAGATTAGAAATTCAATTGTGTCAGCTGGGTCTGATCAGTCAGTCGCCAGTAAATAATACAATCAGTACGCTTCGAATTCCTTTCTAATGTATAAGTTAATAATGTACTTTATTAAAGTTATTTTCCAACTGATAGGTATTAAAGTTACTGAAACATCTGCGTTCAATCTGTAGCAATAACTTCGCTTTATACTCTATCAAGGTTTCACAGGAATTGCTTGTCCTTATAAAATTATACTTGAGTAGGCGACACCCGTCGCTAACGAGAACAGACACATGTCGAGGTTAAATCCATACTTAGTGATATAAAATACTGTCAAAGTTCTAATTCCACGTATTCCGACTCACAGACTTCACTTATAACCTTTAGTGTCGTGGTTCTAGGAAATTTATACTTATATCTAGAGAGAGGAAATGTATACTGATGTTATAAAGTTGAAGTGTCTGTTTGGTTGGCTGAACGCGCTTATCTCAGGAACTACTGGTTTGAATCGAAAATATATTTTTCGGGTAAGGTTTTAAGCCTTATAACATTACTTTGCGACCAAAAGGAACGAAGCATCGCTAGAAAATTATGCAAAAACGTAAAAAATATTCCTTTTGAGAGCTTTCGTTGCATTCACGGCTTAAGTTACCCAAAAATCATGTATGATGAAAAAAAAGTCTGCGACAGCGTAATGTCTATATTTTAAGATTGATCACTATTATCTTTTTTTATGGTTATTAAGTTAATACTTTTTCTGTCCAGGTACTTACACATTATACGGGTGAAACCCCGGAGCTCAACTAATGGTAAAATATACAAACAGTTAATATATTCTATTCTAAAGGTATTTGTAAACAGCTGCAAATATTTGTTGATTTATTTAAAACTTTGTTCTATTATAACAATGGAACACACCATTAGCAGTAATATTGTGCACGATTGAAGAGGTATTTATAGTGCAGGCCTTGGGGTGCATTCCAGGGGGATCGACTCGCACGTCCATAAACATTTTGTAGCACACAAGCGTGTCTGCAAGAATTACCTTCGAAGGTTCTACTTTATGCATATTAATATTATTTGTGGGAAAAGTGTCTTGTCAATCGTCAGATGAGAAAAGCATTCACAGATTTAAGAAAACGTACTTAATCATTTTGCGTGTCTAATTCCTGTTCAGGGGCCAAACCATGAGCTCTTATTGCAATGATAATTCAGTTGTGCGAAAGTGACAGATGTATACTCGTCACATACATCTGTCTCATAAATGAGTGAAACTATCATGACAATAAGAGCTCATGGTAAGGCCCCAGGGAAAAGAGCGAAACCAATAAAAAAAAACATTTCGAATCGAAACACCGAATCATGTAAAACTAGTCTAGTACTTACCTCCTACTTAAATCGCTACAACGTATTGTTGGATTGAAAAATACTGCCCTTTTCCATCGACAGTAGCTGCATTGTGCTACGAAATTCACGCGTCCTTCCGAAACTGAGAGGCGTGTAAAACTAATATTATAGAAAACCTTTATTTACAGAATATGATTCAAAATACTTTAGAAGCCAGCAATCACTAGGCTTATTATTTACGTTTTATTGGTATAACGCGGAACACTAACTGAGCATAAGCTTAACAATTGAACAATCACATTAAAAAAGAGAATAACTGACGGCCGTTATAAAAAAAGAAGCCTAGATATGCGTGAATAACATAGGCCTTCAAATATTGGCACATTTGAATGTGAGTAGTGATATGGAATAAGTCCCGTTTCAATCATGCACCGGTTGCGTCCAAAGCTAATACTTAATTAAAATCCCTATTACGTATGGAGCTCGTTTGCTGGAGTCTGTATCCGCAAAGCGCATGGCCTCGGCTGACCGCTAGTCCGCTTTAACAGGAATTTATACAAATGGTCGGTTGAATATCTATTTCGCAATGCAAGTTAGTTTTCATACAAAATTATTTTATATTTTTTCCTCGAACAATAAAAGCACGAATGCAATTAAAGCAATACAGGGAAATTGAGTGTAAGCAATTTTATATTTCTCCAATCACGATCGTAATAACCTGAATATGCTATTAATGATGTGTATGAGTTGTGTAAGAACAGTTTTATTATTGGTGAGAATTATTTTTTTCTCAGGTCACGACATTTTTAATTGTCAAGCAAATTTGTACAGAACAATAGGCAATATATATACGAGTAAGTCTCTAATTTAGAAACTGGGTATTTCCTTTTTTTCTTTTTTAGTCTACAAGAGGAAGGTAAACATCCCACTTGTTGTTAAGCGATAACAGCCCTGATTGCAACACAAGTGGCGTCTCTGCCATCAACCATAGAATGAAATCGCTAAGACGGTAGCTTCCTATTTCGAATCGGAGGTCCTGATATGTCCTACTTTTATTTACACTGACGTTGTAATTAAATACATTTCTCAAATTCTTTTTTCTTAGAATTCTATTTTAATTATAAATCTGCTATTAATAGTAACAATACAAATGTTATGATTTGCAGCGTAAGCACATTGAATTTATGATTAATATTTTAAATTAAATGTATGTGCAATAATGTGACTTGAATTCTAGGAAACCGCCAAAATAATATCAGCTGATTTTGCTGTGTTCCTCTCACCCTCGTGATTTAAGTATTAGTAATATGCCAAGTATCGATATGTTATTAATCTGCCTCACGTCGCACTACTATTGAACATAACAATATGTGTAGACTGAGCGAGGGATACGTGTACGTACGGGGAAGCCCGATGTGCCCGGAACCCCGTGTCCTGTAGCCATTTAGTCAACGTCATCAACGTCACGTACATTAATGTGTGCCACGCAATGGGGCAGATCCATACATGCGGCTTAATCCGCCTGGACATGTACGTTATTAATTTTATGTGATGGTATTATCGGGCTTCTGGTTTAATTAAGACTAAAAACTATACAAATACATCTTGAATTGGGTTTTCATCAGTAGCTCAGCGCATTGACGTACAAAATGCACTTCGTACATTAATAGCAGACGGTGGATTCGTTTCCCGCCACTACACGATACACGAATAATTAATTAAATAACAATTTTCTCTAGTGACAACATACATTTATGAAGCTATCAGGGGGTAGGCGTAGGCCAAGCCACAAACAAAAAGCAAAAAGTTATTAGTTAGTTATCCTTATTATTTTCGGTTTGATACTAAAACAGTTTGGTAATTTTATGTAGATATTGGTCTTATGACTCTACTGTGTTATTGGAATCTTTACATAGGATGTTGTGACTAAGTGTATGCGATCCTGCTCCAATAACATACATTTAAATAAACTGCCGTTTCATTATGATTTTAAATAAGTATTCCTTTAGTTATTGGTTGATAAATTATTCACATTCGATACCCCACATACATTCTAACCATTTCCAAATTTAGGCACAGCATCGATTTATTCAAAAGATTGCAACCAAGTATTCGACTGACAGCTCCCACAGTGCCAATATAAATATGTAGCCTGACAGATACTCGTAGCGCAGAATAAATTATGTTCAAAACTACCTTACAGCTATAGTTTATTTTTATTTCCGTAGTTTAAAGCTTCCATTTCATATTCCAATGTAAAGTTATATTGCCAGAGAAAAGTTGTACGGGACCCGGTGTCATCTAATAAAAATAAATGACTAAAATAGACGTAGCCATCGCAATGTTGTTTATACACCAGCTGTTAAACAAGGGAGTAAATAAGTTGGTGCAGATAGTTCGCCTACAAGTTGGATCACTTTTAATGGACTTGTTTGTACCTGTGTTTTGTTTGTATTATCGGAGGTGCTCGGACCTCGCCTTGTTATCGTGGGTAAATGTTTAAAAAACAATATAGGTTACACAATTTTTTGCTTTATTTGTTTCTCTGAACACGTCACGTGAATACTGCTAAATGGGTGATACAATTTGCTATAGTCGTAAGGTAGGATGTTGAACCATGAAATGTTTTTTCCAATTTCAAGGGAGTTTTAAACTTAAAGCAATCCACAAACCAAACGAAGGTGCTACCCGATTTAGAAGAAAATTTGTAAGTGAATTCTCTGAATTATTTCGAGACGCACTCGGACAAAGCTTTTTTTATCCACGTATTTAAAATGAGCAAAGCTCTAAAATTTGCTTAAGTTGTCGCAGACTAAATGCTTTCGTAAAATCCATTTCTTTAGTTCTAACGGCTACTGACTTATGCGCATATGTAATCGGATGAAACAAGGTCTATATTTATGACCGTGGTCTCATATACAAATAAATGCGGGCAAAGGTAGTTTTGTGTTTCCACTTACGGTAGAACCTTCGTTAGATTATGACTAGCTGTGCCCCGCTATTTTACCCGCGTAGGACTAACAATACAAATTGTGTTACTCATATATCAATAATTTTCAGAATAAAAGTAGCTTTAGTTACTCCTTATAACATCAGTAATCTGCCAGTAAAAATCCTTTAAAAACTTTCCTTCAAAAGAAATTAGCCCAGAACAATGAGACGGAGTTTTTCTTATATTTTTTTATGTATACTCCTTATACTTTCATATGCAAACCCTTAATTCTATATGAGACAGTAAAAACTTATACCCACAGGACCCACCCAACCCCTGCACCTTATTCATATATATTAAATATATATTTATATAGAATATCCTTGGTTAGTTTAGTTGAGTCCCACCCTACACCGCACTAGAAGCGGCATTTTTCAACACGTTCTACGCACTTGTTATGTTTTATCCCACAGTTCCTATTCCTATACCGAAAAATCGTTTAACCACCGAGCTTTAATTAAAAGTAATTATTTGTTATTACATTAGGGAATATGCTAGCATGCTTAAATACCACTACCGGTAAACAACAAGCTACAACTAATCAAAATATAAAATGTTCAGACAACCGTAGCAAACATTTTGTATATTTGTGTTTTTGTTAGAATCTCCATAATGCTTAAAATAAGCACTTAAGTCTTGAATAAGTATTCAAATGTCGTAAGAAGCTTATTTTGAAGACACGCCGCACGACCCGACTGATTGAGCTACCTACGCATATTATTTCGTAGTCGCTAGGCCAACCACGTAGCAATAGTATGCTACGGCGTAGCGTGACAGCATCCTTATGCTACAGCGTAGCCACAGTATACAATTTAAGCTTTACAAGCAGTAAGGAATTTAAAGCAATTTATTGAAATAACAACGTTTGCTCAGTAAAACGTGTGGGTTGTCAATTTAAAATTTACTCTTTAATTTACATTCATTGATTTAAAAAATCAAATTAAAATTTATTAAAATTCTTGATTTATAATCATAAAGAAATTTCGTTTTGAATTTTTGATAAAAGTTGGTATATTACAAGCTATTGCCATTCCGCTTATAATATCGCAGATGTGTGCGTCTGTGTGAATGTGTAATTTTGAACGATTTGTACCTAGATTCCTAACTGCTGGTGAATCTTATATTTATACTGTGGCGTAGCTCATGCCTACTCGAAGCTGCTGTAGTTTTAATTAATTACATATTTGAACTAAATTAAAAATAAAAAACTAAATTTATTCCTCTGTTATAACATATTGCAATAAATTGTATAGTATTACTGCCAGTATATAAATTCTCAATTTTGAAGTGCTTTATTGCTTAGTAGGACCAATCCGCCAAATGCCGTGCTCATATATTAACTTAATCTTGAGTCTGGGGTGTGAATCAACTGATCGAATTAACTAGCACAGAAACCTGATTTAAATCACATGGGGCATGCGTGGAATATACAGTTAAGATGAAAGTGAAGGAATTTCCCGGCTCAATAGATTCAAGGAGCTGGGATAACATTCCGCGACAAGGCAGATACATCTTTATTACGACCATGAAGTTGCAGATGCGCTTTCCAGGTCACGAGTCTTTCTAAAGAAATTGTTTCCAGTTTAATAAATTAAGTGTAGGTCTTTAATAAACTACTTTCAAATAACATAATATCGCACGTCAACAATTTTTCAAGGTATGACGTTATCTATACATCTATACAGATAAATAAAATTGGTAAGTAAGTCCAAATTAACAGCTTTTTACTAAATGGATATGAAAGATATCTATAGAAAATACTAAGTATGAGATTATGACCGACTAATCTCTTAATCGACTTAACTGATTCTAAAGGGACTCTCACTGGCTGATTCACACTGATATCACTGGCATTTATATATAAGTAGAACTAATAGACTTTTCATTATGTTAATTTTTATCGACATTTGTGCATTGGAACTGTGTCCATGGACTTACATTTCTCGAGTGATTTATTTTGTTTTTTTAATTGTATAATATTTTTTAAAAGAATAATTACTGTGTTTCTTGCCAGGTTCTTCTCAGTAAAAGCAACCTCCCGAACCTGGCGGTAGCATGTATAATCCTGTAAATTAATGACATTCTGACGATTTGAAAGTACTTTGTAAAAAGTCTAATAGAATAAAGATATTTTTGACTATGACTTTGATGGCTGGTGGTACAAGCCGTAAGTTAGACTATTTTATTTTGAAAAACAATTGTGTCCGCAATACTTTACAACCGATGAAATTAAATCAACGCTGGGGAAACCGCGGCCATAGCTAGTTAGCAAATAAAAGAAAAAAATAAATTTTGAAAACTATTAGTTAAGTTTTTCTTCCACCAAAGTCTATCATCAGCACTCTCCGACCTTATTACCTTTATATTTATATTTTATGTACGTAGTAGGCAAAATTAGGCGCATTCGAACATCATCATCATTATAATCATCCTACGGACATTGTAGGAATGATCCTAATCACGAGTAAGTGTATCAAAACTTACGCGCTATATGGATTGATATTTATTTGATATTCAAGGGTAACGAGGTACACTATAATCAATGAATTAAAAGTGTAATACGCGCTCACAATAGTCTCAAAGTTAAAGCTACAGCCAACATGGACGATTGCTGTAACTATGATGTAATAATTAACATAATAGCTTTAGCTATGACGACGAAATCCGTTGCACTGAACTACGCTGGCAATTGGAAAATTTTAATGTCAGTGTTATTTTTTGTAAGAAGAAAAACATTGGTAATTAAAACTAGTAATTTCAATTTAAATTTGTTGCTCAAATCATATCTTAACCTAGTTCTTACATATGACAGTAAGACTTATACTAGGTTAACAATATGGACCCTGCGGGGCACAGCAAGTTTGGAGTAGTCAAAGTCACGATATCATCTGACAATTCTAAAATGGTTATACAGCTATCGTCAGTTGACGCAACCCACCCTTAGTAAGGTTAAGACTATCAAGACAGAAACTGGGGAAAGTGGTAGGTACTATGTCAACTTGAACGCCTCCATTTCGGCTCACATGATATATCTACCACTTTTAAATGTCTTAATAAGCGGTGGTGGCATTGAACGACACAAGTTCGAATACAAGCGGGGCCAGAAACAAAACTAATGTGCACTGATTTCACACCACGTGCGGTGAGAAGTAATTCAACGACGTTTGTATACTGCCTGAGACGGCGATAGACTCACCATCGGACACGTTGGCACTTAATCATCTTCGGTGAAAGGCGGGTGTTGTTATTACAACACCTCTGCCTACCCATTCGGGGAATACAGGTAAGCATATGTATTTCGTATGTCATTTTTATAGCGAAGAATGTACGGACTAATAAATAATTCAATCGGAAATGCCGGCAAGACTTCTCGTGATTGTAATAAAAATATATTTTCCTCCGTTAGAGATAAATCTTTGTTACAGAAAAGCTTTATTATCTTGGCCTGAACGTCTCTGGCGAGTTCACGTTTGGACGAAGGTCAATGCCGTCGACTGAATCTTATTATTTAGCTTTTCCCTTCAGTAGATAATAATAGTTACACATATTCAACGTAAAGCTTACCCTAGCTTTAAAAGGGTTAAGTATTATTAGTAATTTACGAAGCCGTAAGCGTATACTTAAAACACTCTTCACAATGATAGCACCATCGTTAGTGAAGTGGTTTGCGTATTTCATCATCTTTAATGTACCATGCAGGGTTTCCATTATATTTGCAGATACATGTATCCTCACGTTTGATTCCCCGAAGGAGTAGGCAGGGGATTGCTTATTATATACCCACATTTGGCCAGTTAAATATAACTAGTCTAACTAAGTCCTATTCTATTAACCGGGCGCAACTCCGGACTCCGAGGAATCGGAGACGAAAAAAATTTTGTGCGACCTGGGGATCAAACCGATGATTTGAAGTTCAGTAGCATTTGCGACCACTAGACCAATGAGGTAGCTTTACAAGTATATACACGTATTATGTGTAATATACGTATATTGACAAAAAGCATAGGTGTTGTAATATGCACACACACAGTTGATGAAAATGAAAATGAAAATGATTTAATCAGTATAGGACCTAGTAAGGCACTTATGAATGTCGAAAAATTTACCATTGATGAAATATGCTTTTGATAGAACTGTTTTTTTTTAAATTTTATTCTAAATTTAAGGACACAGAAGGAAAATGATCAAAGGAATAATTTCTCAGCGCTTGTTTTTATTATTACTTTTTACTTTAGCATTGCTTCTTTGCACATGTACAAATCAGCTGGGTAGATACATATTATTATTTTGCAGTTTCTGCTTGAGAGGTAAATACAATTATATGTACTATAGCCGTCAAAAACCCGCTATATCTATATCTATACAGATAAATAAAATTGAAATGTCTGTAATTCCAAAATAACAGCTTTTCTCTAAATGTATATGAAAGTATACACGCTACTGACACTAAAAAACTAGGCTTAAAATTTTTTCTCTGTCTGTCTGTTTGTTCTGGGTAATCTCTGAAACGGCTGGACCGAACGGGACTTTCACAGGCAGGTAGCCGATGTTTCAAGGAGTAACTTAGACTACTTTTAGTCATTAAAAATTCCGCGACAATAAGGATGAAACTAAATCAACGCGGGTGAATCCGCGGGGCACAGCTGGTTGTATGATATTTTACGAACGATAACATAAAGCATTGAAAATACTACGCTAATATTCCCTTTAGTGTGTCCTGAATCTCACTTGAATATTTATAATTTCTCGTATTAATATGCCTTGTAATGGATTTCGAAACCGAAGGCTCAACTTCGTTATCATAAGATACTGATTATGTTGACATTTCACATCAGGCCAATGACTGCCACTCTATGATAAACTAGCTGTGCCCCGCGGTTTCGCCCGCGTAGAGTTAATTTCATGGGTGTCCCCCGGAAGCCTTATGTTTTTTTTAATTAAATGTAAGTTACTCCTTGTAACATTAGCTACCTGCCAGTGAATGTCCCGTTAAAATCGGTCCAGCCGTTTCGGAGATTTACCGGAACAAACAGACAGACAGACAGAGCGGCAGAGAAAAAAGTTTTTCATGTGCATTTTGTTAAAAGCTGTTATTTTGGAATTACAAACGGACACGTAAATTTAACTTATCTGTATAGATATTTTAAGGGTTTCAATCACTTTTTTTCATTGAAAAGTATTCGAACGCCAGTCTATACAAGGATCTCTCGTTCACAATTGCAAATAAATGGGGCCCTTCCATGAGCTCTTATTGCCATGATAGTTAGTTTCACTCAAATTAAGAGACAGTATATGACGTGTTTAATTCTTTCACTGTCACACAGCTGAACTATAATTCCAAAGAGAGACTATACCGCCCACATCACAAAGAAGATTGCAGGCAAACAACGTTTACTTAAAGTACTGTTGTTTCCGAGTCGGGCCAATGCTCCATGCAATTGATGAGTCACGCCAATGGTCTTTGGATCGCTGCGCTAGCATGCGCAGTTATTTTGACATTAAGATTTAACCTATACCTACTTATGACATAAAGCTGGAGAGCTTGTTTGTTTGGTCGTAATAATCTCAGGAAACACTTATGTGAGTTTACAATATTTTTATCGAGGAAGGATTCAATTAAACTGTTTAACATCACGCTGCGATAAATAGGAGCGAAGTTAATGGAGAATGTTACTAAAACGAGAAAAATTATCACAAAGTAACAGCTTTTATTATGAATCCCACACGGGTAAAACAACTTGTCGCTTATAAGGAAGACACTGCACAGACACGACAGACACTCTTGGAACGGCGGATTTTACGCTTGTGTGTTCGTAGTATAAAAATATAAATATCATAAAAATACCCACGGTAGTAAATTGAAGTCTTTAAAGCCAGTGGCTTAGACTGCGCGAGGATAAAATAACGTAATCAGCCGTGATAAACCAGAGCAATTTTATGAAATAGTTCATATTTTAATTGAAAAAACTCGTGCAAGTTACTCGACGCTAATTGAAATGGAAGCAATTTAATTGCAAACAAAGTTCTTTGATACGACATTCATGACCTAACAAATAAGCTCCATTTTATAATTGTTTGCCGGTAGTGAGAAATAACTTTTCTGTACAGAGTGGAAACAGGTAAGAAACACTTAATATTTTGCAGAGTTTAAGTATATTTACATAAATTAATTCAAAATAAATCACGTTCACTCCACAGGAAACCTACTATTCAAACGGAGTGAAGTCGCTGTGCGGCCATTGGTGTTGGTTACGTTCATATGCTGCAGTAACCTCTTACCGTCAGGCGGAATGCAAGCATTTTTTTGCTATCTTTTTCTTTATAACATTAAAAAAACAGGTATGCTTGAGTTACGCTGGCACCTAATCCGTAAAAAGTGGGTGTTATAATAGCTACTTTTATTGCTTATTGGCGGACGTCACGCGGTTTCACTTGCGTGGGAGTACGAAGATAAAATATAGACCATATTAATCAGTGATAACGTAGCATTCAAAAGGTGGAAGAATTTTAAAATCGGTGCAGAACTTTTTGAGCCAATTCGTTACAAATTATATAAGATTATATAATGATGATATGATAATGATAATACAATGATATTATTAAATTTATGATATCAGTATAAATGGCAAGGCGTGAACATACCCTCAAATACATTTTAAATGCTTTTAATTAGGTCAAACTGTTATTGAGAGTGGTAGTTTGTATTTTATTTAGCATGATGGCGAAAGCCGTCGTTGCCTCATCTGTATCCATAAATGTGACACTTTAATAATTCCACGTACGGTCATAATTTGATCACGCCGCGCTGTTTACAAGGTTGGCAGAGCATAGAGCGCCGGTTAAATTTACACAATTAACAGTAACATTAAATAAATAAATATGTTGACATCCCAGAAGGGTCTCCGAAAGGGTAACCAGAGGTGTTGTAACAACAACCGACTAAACATCGAAGATGATTAAATGCCAACGACACACGTCTTTGAATTATTCATAGACGTAAAATGCGGGTTTCCTCACGATGAAGGGGTGATGTGAAATCTAGGATTTAAACTTGCGTTGCTTGTGTAGCAGGCGACTGCTCAAACCAATTGGCTAACACGCTCTTAAATAAATGTGATCATATTTATAAGTACAATTTAGATTGCCACCATCCTTCAAGGAGATTTTTAAATTATTTTTAAGGTTTCCGTAACTCAAATGGAAAAAGGTGCCTATATAGGATATCTGTATTGTGTGTCTGTCAGTTAAGACTTTTTCCCAGAAACGTACAAAAAAATACTTAAGTCTACAATTAAGAAAAAGTTGAACGTTTTTATGTCGCTTTATTTGTATAATTTGAATTCATTGCCATTCTTTTACTACGATATTGTTTTGTTTAGTGACTACTAATTTACATGTTTCATATTCATATATCATATGACATACCCTCTTGACAAATTTAATGTTCCTAGGTCAACAGGAACTACTACTACCCTTAAAGTTTTGATATTTTGCGAGTGTCATATTATGCTAACAGTTTTCCAGTAGCAAAGTTATGTCTTTCACTCAATACATATTGGTTCGCAGCTCTCGGTGCGCGAGTCCGACTCGCACTTTGCCAGTTTTTCATCAAAGAGATAAAACTTTTGCTAGGCTTTCTTGATTGGAACTTGGCCCACATCATTAAAGAGTAAGCAAATTTATTAGGCTTTCCCTTTGCCTCGAACTCGACTTTGCACGGATGGAGGGAAGGAAGCGTACCGTCGTTCTGTTTTTTATTCTGTAATGTGATATATCCATGACAAAATACTGTGTAAACTTTGTCCAACGAATAAGTTTTATAATTTATGACAGTTAAATAGAAATCAAATATCTAAAAAACTAAACAATATAGGAAAATAAATTGTATTGATCCTGTATAATCGAATCGGTACAACATAGGGCAACACATATTGGCTCTATCTGAGGGCTTGGGTTGGACAACGTTATAGTCTAACATTAGATCCAAAGGGAGTTTAAATACATGAATAGCACGACCTGGGTCTACTTATTTATCTGTAGCATTATCTTTGAAAGACTTTCGAACTCTTACTCCTCTACTAATTATTATAACCGGGAGAAAAGCAATTTATTTGCTTGGAGTGAATAATAAAGTAATATTACCAATATGAAAATGTTCTCTGTTTTAACATAACGGACGTCCGACGTCCGAACTCCACGACTTAATGTAAAATACTCATTCTACAAAATATTGTTGTCGATATAGGGTTGGCGACGAAATTGCTACCATTTTTATTCGTAATAGGAATTAAAAAGTGACATTAGAATATGTGCTGTTCCATAATCTAAGAATATTCCTATTGTATTCATCCAAGGTATATATCATGGTTAAATTCTACCAAATTAATTACATAATACTATCTACATTGGGCTGAACAGTCTCACATCAAAGGTGTTCATTATCTCGATAGAGGAGATACGCTTTGTGTTGAGGTGTAATAGCTACTTTAATACTCCGTAAGCTGACGTAGTAGTTTCACTTTGCCTTGTCGATAATGGCTGATTTCTGTGAAACATCACTAGGCTTACAGCCTTTTTATAGCAAGTAATAAAAATAACTTAATAGATAAATATGGCCTTTAGCGAGAAAATGTTTGCTTTGATCTATATTTCGCAGTGATTTTGCGTAGGAAAAGCGTCAACAAAAGAAGGAGTGGTAAAAATAAACCTTATAAATCCCTCATTATGTCGTTATGCAAGTTCTTAGAATTTGCGATATTGCCAGCATTATTATTTTGTATATTGTATTATACCAAGAAAAATAAGGTTTTCAAAGTAAACATAATTTTTGATGTAGGTATATCGTTCTCAGATGATAGACATTCGTTTTAATCTATTAATGGATACGTAACGAGTGTAAACAACCAAGCCGTTTTCGAACTCTCTTAGAGTCTTTACTTAATGTATTTTATACTATTATAAATACCGCTTTTATTTATTCAAGGATTTGTTTACACTTTTTTCCAGAAATAATTTGTTATTTCAAAAAGGTACGTTGTATTTTTAACGTAAATTTTCTCTTTTTTAAATTAGTTTTTCATCCAAAGGAATGGATAGCTTGATAAACAAATACATCCAAAATAAAATCTACTAATTCTTCCGAATCTACAAATTCAACGGTATTCAGAAATAAAAAACAGAACATTTTAGTTAACCAATTATAACAAATTAACAAGCGTTTATCGAACTATGTGGAATGTACATCATGGTCGTTCGCCTAAGGTACAAAGTAAACATTTTCCTTTAGATAAATTTAATGAAACAGTTTTATTTAAATAGGATCACTTTATTGTAAGATTAAATATGTGATTTTGAAGCTTGCATCATCATCATGAATTTAAGATTAATAACTCTCATCGGTGAAGCCGATGCAATTCTCTCCATTTGTCTCTGTCCAGCGCCATCACTTTGACCTCCTTATACGACATCGAAGACACCTTTTTTTAAACTTGTCTCATGTATGTTAACCTTGGTATTCCTCTTCCTCTCTCCCCTTTCCTTTTATAATGTTATTAAAGAAGCTGGCATGTCACACAAGGTGGCCAACCATCTATCCTCATCGATTTTGTCTCCATAGTACACCTTTGTTTTTCGCTATTTTGAGTCTACTTTTATTGTCCATTTTCATGGAATATTCAGTTATCTCATTAATAATACCTTACTTATGCCACAATTCTTTATAACTTTTTTTCTTTTTTTTATAACTTCTAACCTTTGTTTTTGATTGCCTTGAGTTGGTCATGCTCACAAAAATGGCTTTGCTACAGCGGCATCTGGGTGAAGGCTTGCTCGTTTCTTAAAGCCAACAATTTGTGATCCTAGGAATATTGGTACCTAGTTCGCAAAGATCCTGTCTTGAGGCAAATATTTAAATATAACGTGACTGCCAGGACATATTCACATCACTCCTACCGGTCACCCCTGCCATTATCCCAACCTTCACTATACAATTACAATTTAGGGACAGCGCAAAATATTTTCCATTCCTCTCTTGTCATCCTTTCGCTTAATGCTCCAATATTTTCTGAGGGATTCCTCAAACCCTCCATAATCATATGTTTATTCTCAGCAAACCTTTAACACATAACACAACTTGTCCTAAATAACATGAGGAGCGGTTGTTTCTCAAATTGTATAGGAGACAATGCGAATGAATACTATATTTGTTGTTAGTCATCTAATATTATAACTCAACTGTTTCGGCAATTCGCAAACAGTTGAGTTTGAGGATGTGTCCGATACTACCTGGGTGGTCACGCCGGATAAATCTTCTAAGCTTTGACGTTTTATTTAGGTATTTTATAATGAACGATCATACATGGCCGCCTGGGTTCAACCATAAACTCTTATTGCAATGATAGTTCGGCTGTGTAAGAGTGGCATATTTATATTCGAGATACACGTCTGTCTTGTACTATGAATCAAGCTATGATCGCAAAAGAGCACAGGGGTAGGGCTTGCTTAAAAAAACATTAAGCGAGCGAACCTGTAGGCAAAAGCTACATATAAATAAATTCGCATGTTAGCAACTTTTCTTCACGATATTTGAGTCACCCGTTGGACGGCTAGCCACATTACGTCTCTCACCAATGTCGGTGGAAGTGTGATTAATAGCTCACGAGCGTACGATACGTAAACTTTAAATCAATGGCACCAGTGCGCGACGTGTGCGATGGACACCAATGATGGATTAGATTGGACTAAGGCTTGATGAGAAAAGGATTTCTCCATCCATTGTCTATCGCTCGTGAAGTTTACCTCCAATCCGCATTAAAAATGCTATGATTTAACTTTTCAATTTTTGTTTCAAAAGATAGGTGGTACTAGACTCTGCACTCAACTCTGTCGATTGAAAATATATTTTCACCGATAACACGAAATTGACTGAGTGTGTGCAATAATAAATTTCTGACGGATGAGTTTGATTTTCTTTCTAACATAGTAAGAAATATTTTAGCATGCGGAAATTAATTGAGTATGACAACCTCGGAGTTATGGCGAGACTATTGTTTGAAATGACACAAGTCACATGATCCTACTCTATTATAGTTCTCTCAAGACTGCCTTATTCATGTGACTTAGCGCAAAGGGGTCGTTACATATTTCCAAATGTCACGATTGTTAAATGTACCATACATTACGAGTACGTAAGTATGCCCAATAATAGTGACCGATTTCATATAGATATTAAATAACAAATATATAATAATCAATATACAATGGACAATTTACAATATACATTTAAGTGCAAACTGAAGACAAAATAAATATAAATTAGAACTCAGCTACTTAAATAACCAAAGAGATTTAAAGATAAGTATGAAAGTAATGTGCTTGTTACTAACATAACATAACAAAGAAGCAAAGTTAATTATTTGAATTTACCTTGCATTATCCTGCACCCGTGATATACAGGTAATGAAATATTGACCGGCTTAGCGTTGATGAGTTTTCACTAAGCGCATATTACTCGGCGAGTGGAATAATTATAAGGCTGGCTTTGCCTGCGCTAAGCGAAGCCTAAATCAATTAAGGCAATCAATTACACTGGGCAACGACTGAATAAAGCTGTTATACTCACATTCCAATTAAGATAGATATCTATTTGATACACGCGCTCACCCCTTATTCCTCTAAACGGTAGGCAGAAGAGTACCTACTTATAGTACAGCCACATTAAGCCAGTTATATTTATAAACCATGTAATTGGTGCCGAGCCTAGTCTCAGTAACCAGACACAATTTCAGACTCCGGGCTGCTACTGGGAAATTACAGGTGGAAAAACCTAATCACATTTCGCCCGACCCGCGGATCCAACCGACCTCGTATTCCGCAGTAGCGCTTGCTACCACTTCACTAACGAGGCAGATTCTATTTGGTGATTATCTATATACATAAAACAAATTCGTTCTAGTTACACCATTTGTAACTCAAGAACGGTTGGGCCGATTTAAATGATTTCCAATTTGTTACTTTACCTTCTACCCGAATAGCAGAATAACTATTAAAATATTGATAATATACCTACACAGAAAAATCATCGAAAATAAATAAGGTTTGAAACTCCGTTATTTTCTGTAATTGACAGCCGGTACCAACACATTTTGACGCAAATTAAATCACGGCACCGCTAGTATTGTATTCTAGTAAGCTTGTCTTCGAAGGGAGAATAGACGGTGCAGCATTCACCTGAGGCTCATAAGTTACCACACGTGCATACTATAAATAAAACCTCGAAGTGTACTAACTCAAACGTAGGTTAAATCTTAGGCTACATACGTAGTATTATGTGTAACTTAGTCCGCGGCCCTTTATAGCTTACACAGTTAAGAAGACAGAGGTAACGTGCGTCTTAATAGAATATTAACTCAAGGCATCGGTCCAATATTGGCGTACAATCCCGCTCCAATTATCTAACACTTTGGTGATATAACTCCTGATCAACAACTGACCTTATAAATCAAGTTTTAATTAATTCCATTTAATATTTGATTCAGGTTTGTTTGTGGATTGGAACGAAGTCCTCAGCTATACGCCGACGTAATGATGAATAAATTTTCCAAGAGGACTTAATACTCCGATAAACTAGCTTGCTTTATTTTTAAAATTTCAATCGTTGACTTTTAAATAATTAAAAAAAACACATAAATCGAGGTTATAAACGATTAGATGTATACCTTACACAAAATGTCGTTCTGCGTCAAAATGAATAGTTGACCTTAAATCAATAAACCACTACTCCTAGAAACATACAATTTTGACGGTGTTTCTGGTGAAGTGTAAGTATACACTAAGAGAAGGGTTGCCAAATTATATACTCGTACCTAATTCGCACTGGCACACAGGCGAAGTTGTGGGCAGAAGTAGAATGATTATTTATTAATTTATAAACAAATACATAATACACCTGATCTGTTTTTATTGGCATTAAATCTAGACATTGAAGCTGATTTTCATGATTAAATTGTTGCTTAATAGGAAGCGCTATGAATTCAAGTATCTTGGGGAATGCTTATTATGTATAATAATAAAGGCGATGTTAGGAATATTTATTCGTAATAAACTTCTTCAATCTAAGTAGGTATTATTTTCCAAGCGACGAAAATTATGATATTTTACAAATGTCAAGAAACTAGTTGATAAAATAATCAAGTAAAATTGTAGAAGTATCTGCGAAGCAAGACGTTGTGCGTTCTATCCTCGTTGGATGCAAATACATTTGCGGCAGGATCAGTGTTTTGTTAACAATTATCATAATTCTTTTTTGATGTCCTATGCATTTATATATACTTTATTAAAAAATGTTTATGTTTGTATTTAGGAGTGCTAAGCACGCCTCAAATTAAGTATATTTTTATTAAGCCATTTCAGTCCTAGTTAGGACTATTTCTATTAGTAGATAACTGTCGGGATATTATTTTAAGCGGTGAAAACGCTTAAATATTCGTAAGTATTTAAGTTTTGTTGTGGCATTGCAAAGTCTAGATATCTTGTGAAAGAGGTTCAAGAACGCAATACTATTCCTTGCATTTCTCACAACAAGAGAAGGTCTCGGCTGTTCCAAGACTCAAATAGGTTAAAGTTATCTTCTTTAGTGGGATAAATTTTTCATTTTCATCCAAATATTGTTTTTTGTTTGAAATCTGTCTTCAAAGCTTCTTTACTAATATTTATACGGTTTTTACTAACATGTCAAAGCTAAACTCCATTTAAAAATCCATATAGTATTCTAGATTGTAGAGGAAAGTCAACGTTATGTAATAGATAGGCTTTAAAAATCGTAACCCGAAGTGGATTGAGGGCGGTCACTACATTCCACCTAACTACTTATACGGCTCTGGGCATTTTTTATTTAAATCTCCAAATAGTTCCCATGAGCTCATCAGCAATTTCATAATTTCAGGCAGTTACATACTGGCAAGAAATAATTAAAAATGTATTAATTAATCTATACAGATAAATAAAATTGAAGTGTCTGTTTGTAATTCCAAAATAACTGCTTTTCACTAAATGCATATGATAGTATACACGCTAATGACACTAAAAAACCAAGTTTTAAATTTTTTCTCTGTCTGTCTGTCTGTTTGTTCCGGGTAATCTCTGAAACGGCTGGACGGATTTTAACGGGACTTTCATTGGCAGGTAGCTGATGTTTCAAGGAGTAACTTATTATTATTATTATTATTATAAGCCCTTTTGCAGATATTTTACGATTGGTTCGGTTCTTTAGTTGTTTTGTTCGTTTGTAATATCTGTGTGCTTTGTTATAGCAAAGGCCTCCTCCAACTGACTCCATGTTTTTCTTTCTTTGGCTAGTGTTGTCCAGGTACCGCCCGCCATTGCCTTAATTTCGTCGACCCATCGCCTGAATGGTCTGCCCTGTTTTCTTTTCCTGTTCCCTGTGTACCAGTTCATCACTATTTTCGACCATTTGTCTTTTCCTCTGATTGTGTGACCTGCCCATTTCCACTTGAGTTTTTTGATGGTTGTTGTGACATCTTTTGTTCGTGTGTGTTTCCTAATTGTTGTAGTTTTTAGTTTGTCTTTCAGTCTTTTCCCCATCAAGGAGTAACTTAGGCTACTTTTATTTATTAAAAATATTAGGGATCCGCGACAATAAGGATGAAACTAAATCTACGCGGGTAAAACCGCGGCGCACAGCTAGTATTAAATAAAAATTTAATTTGTTGATTAATTTACAAAGATTTAGTATACACAATTATTGTATTTAGGTGCATAAAAAGGTACTGAGTTAAAGACACTCAGCTCAATAAACAATTTGGAAGGGTGAGTAATAATTTAAGAATAAAATTTGTTCTCTATCTTAAAACTAACTTTTATTTAACAAAAAAGTAACATCGCCCGAAAGCTTTTGACCTAATTATTGAGTAATCTTGAAAGTTTCAACAATATTCGTCACACTGTAAAAGCATTGGGTAACAAACAAAGTAAATTTACAACAAAACTTAGTAAACTTACTACACATAAGTTTGGAAAGGTAGCCGGCGGACGCAGGGCGGTCCCTTACAGTGCGGAAATTAGATGTTTTTAACTCACCTCTTAACCAAGCCTATATTTTCTAGTTACAAATATTTAATCCATTTTAGCAGCCGCTGGAAACCGCTCTCACAATTTTTTTGTTTTCACTCAAATATGGTTTATTGATTTCACTCAAATGTTTTCTTTTTCCCTCCACTTGGAGAAAATATTTAATTTTGAATTTTTGTGGAAGTATGATCAATCATGATTATTATGTCCAATTATTTGTACTTGGTTATTTTTATCATTTGTCGCTATTCTTATTTCACATGTTGATGTATGGCAGAATTAAGGCAAATACAGCGCAGTAACTGTACATAAGCTTTGAATAAAAAAAACTTTTGAATGGGGTATACCGCTGAGACGGAATGTTACTCTGCGATACACGAATTTCTACAGTATTTATGTTTATATCATCATCATTATCATATTAATATTTATCATGAATGAAAATATGGGTTGTTCATTAAAAGCACAATTAATATAACCGTCAATTTCACGGCAGTTAAAACGCCTTTGAAATATATATATTTCAAATGCCATTCGAAGTATCCCACTACCTAAAAGTAAGAAGTTTCTTTGGTTTATATGCATAAGGCCACAAATGCGCAAGGTACGTTGGACACGTAATTTTTCGACTTTCCTTATATATACTTTTCAGGTACTTTGTAAAATACTATTAATTAACTACTTTCAAACCTTACTCGTGAATATATCGAATGGTGGAAAATCGAATGAAGACTGATAGAAGATTTTGAAAAAATCGGAGCAAAGAATAAAATATGTTTAAGTAATGTGACAAGTTTATCACCGTCTTTATTCCTCACATATCCAGGCCCAAACATTTTATAGCAGCACTACTCCTGTCAGTACCTGAGTACTACGCTTTACGCGAGTCGTGAGGTACGCAATTTTATTTGAGAAGGTAATATCGACTAGATTGTTCCCAAACGTGAATAAAAATGAATTATGAGTAGGTTATCAACAACGATAAAAATAAATTGTCGATGTAGTTGAAATAGGAAAACCGGAATAAAAGCCGTGATATTGGAATAACGCTTCTATTTTCGGTTAGTTCTACCTTGTGTCCGTTGATGTCCATTTAAATTGTAGATTCGTAGTTATGACTTCAAGGGCGACACTCGTTCTAATTAAACTAATTTCTGGCAGGCAAAATGTTTTGGACTCACCTTGCCATCGCTTTTGCGGTAAGCCTCGTGGACGCGCCACACGAGTCCCGGGCCCGCCGTGCTGCACTCCTTCCCCACCTCGAAGTACTGTAGGATGGGGTTGTTCTCCAAAGGTGGCGGGTTGTTGTTCGTCACCCCGCACGTCAACTTGGATATTATCCCTGACATCCCGTTGTTAATTCGGGTCACCAACGGTATAGGCTCAATGTTGGCGGTTTCCGGTGCGGCGCGACCTGCCAACAACAATGCATTTTTGTAATAATGTTTTTATACTACCTATATTTAACACTTGCGGATGTCACGCGGTTTCACCCGCGTATTTCCCGTTCCCGTGGGAGTACGGGGATAAAATATAGCCTATGTTACTCGCTGATGACGTAGCTATCCATTGCTGAAAGAATTTTCAAGATCGGTCCAGTAGTTTCGGAGCCTATTCAATGCTAACAAACAAAAAAATAATCAAATCTTATCTTTCCTCTCTATAATATTAGTGTATATATATATTTAAAAATAAGCAACCCTTCCTTGGGTTGGTTATTGATCGACAAGTGGTCACCGTAGGCTAAGAACTAATGTGGCTTTCAGCATAAAATAATATCTCCGAACTCAGATTACTTAAACTTAAAGTCGGATATATTAAGAATAAGCCAAGTATTAACAAAACGGTCCTAAACATACCGGATCATCACACCTCGGGCATGTTTTGTTATTTTGACGGTTTTTAGAAGGCAAGTTCCGAACCGGTGGTAATCTTTTGTGTGTGTACTGGGGCCTGAACGGAGTAAATCATTTTCTGAAACATTATTTCGTGTGTAATACCTAAACTTTATGTGGATTGTCCACAGAGTATATTTAGGTAAAGGCGCGTCGTACGGTGCCCAGCGGAGTATGAGAAACAACTTTTTGCGAATGCTACTCGCGTCGGCGGACTAATGCGAATCAACAAGCGTTATAACATGTAGTTTGATGCTACGTTCACGAGTGAATTATGTATTTGTTCCATAATTTATAATTTCACTATCCGTAAAGATCTGTTGCTTACTTAAATAAAACCGTAACCGAGTCGTAGTGATTTAGAATTTACAGTGTTTTCTTATTCACTATATCGGTTCCAAAACGGATTAACAAGAATATCAAAGACGAATAGAAAATAATGTATCGGTTACACCGTCAAGAGTCAGACTCTTAAATGTATGATGATCTCTCTGTCTGGCCGATATTTCCAGCTAGTCTCTAAAACGGCTGAACCGATTTTCACTGGCAATTAGCTAATGTTATATGTAGTAGGTTAACTTTTATATTGATTATGTTGCGCGGTTATAATCGCGAGGCACTGCTTGTATAAAATAATGAGATAGCTTAGCTAGATAAGCTATTTGTTATGGGAAGCCACAAAAGCTGCAAAAAGGTTTTGTGGCTTTCATCGGAGCTTATTAATTATTGATAGCCCTACGCCAATCAATTCATTGGTAGAAGTCAGGCCATGTCGATGACGTATAGATTACCATTACGACATTGGCAATCTATACAGATAAATAAAATTGTAATTTCAAATTACAATCTTTTCACTAAATGCATATGAAAGTATACAAATGGTACCTCTTACATAAGAAAAAAAAGCTCTTTCTGCATGTCTGTCTGTCAGTCTTTATGAACGGGCTGGATAGATTTTAATCGGACTATCCATGGTAGATTGTTGATGTTACAAGTAATTTAGGCTGTATTGCAAAAAACGGTTCCGCTGTAAAAAGTCACCCATAAAATTAAGACTACGCAGGTGCAACAGCGGGCCACAGCTAGTAACATAAATAATAGTGCTCGGTGTCACCGCGGCGTGTCGATCCACTTACGCTACGCCACAGACTCGGTCGTGTTCTCGTTTTATTCGATTAAAGCATTTTCAGTCTACGATCCGATTATTATAAAGTAATTATAGAGTGTCATCGATTTAATACTTATCTGCGTATCTTTGTACATTGTCGTCATTTTAAGGCTTTTCTGGATCTAAGTATTATACTACAAAGGTGACAGGTGTCAAGGGGCCTTACCATAAGCTCTTATTGCCATCATAGTTCCACTGTGTGGCTGATAGACATATAAACATCATAAACAGGAATCGAACGTGACCTGATTAATCATCTAATCCAAAAAGGTTAAATTCGGAGCTTCAAAAAGTCTGCTTACTCCCATGGGCTACATGCGTGCCCATAATAATATGTATGTATTTGGCTGTGAATTCTGTGATCTTCTGTTAGAGTTGCAGAATTGGGCAGCTCCAAAATTCAAGCGGGTGTTCCGGACATCCTATGAGACTCGTCTCTTAAAATAAAAAGGAATATGCTATGTCTTAGGACTTTCTGGAGTAAGATTAATTACATATATTTTAATTAATACATTATATTTTTAATAAGCAAAATACAACGTTCCTCCAGTAATAAGTTCAAGTACATACATTATCAATTTGTTTATTTGATTATGTTTATAAACACTAAACAAGTAAAATTTTTTGAAGAATAAGTAATACGAGTACTAACATTATTTCAAAAGGTATGTGACTAACAAATTATAATATTATGGACTATGTTTCACAAATACTTTGAAATATCCTAAATGCTGAATTAAGCTGCAATCGTCCGATAGATCTCAAAATAAACGCAACAAGGCTCCTTTAATATGTACATAAAGTAGTTAAACCAGGCGATACCGCACCGCTCCTCGGTAAACTAGTTTTGAAAGTAATGTCCAAAGCGACAAAGTTCAAACGATCCCATGACAAAGTCAACACTGGATATGACAGCATAAAGTGTAAAATACTGGCCATCGATTCAACCTGTTGTGCAAAATTCGAGGCTCTGGGTATGTTTTTCCTTTTACGCAGTTATTTGCCTTTTAGTGAAAAATTCTAGGCAACACTATTGATGTTATGAACAAAATTCGTACTCTTTGAAACTTTTCACACCTTTAGCACCATGACGGGTACTGAAAACCTGTCATGATGCTAATAGGTGGTCCAGGGGAAATGGCAGCCTTTGAAGCTTCACGTAAAATATATAAAAACTAGCGGTCGACACAACGTCACCCACATAGTTGTCGTTCCCGTGGGTGTAGCCTACGTTACTCGTTGATAATCAGGAGCTATCCATTACAGAAAAAAATGTCTACTCGGTCCAGTTTATATTAGTATGGAGACTAAATGAATACGGTTAGTACTCTAGTTGTACAACGTAGCTGACATTTATGAGAACAAAAAGGATAGCGGACTTTTTATGAAATATTAATTAATATAATGAAATATTAAGAAAACACTAAGAATAACGATGTTCGCTATTGTCCAACGAGCCCTGACTGCTATCACCGACCATCAGCGCTAATGGCGTTGAAGCACACATTTTTAATTCAAACGATCTGTACCCACTACCAAAAACCAACGGTGTATCAACTATTTGGAATTATTTGGAATAGTTATTTTATATCGTAATATTACTTAGAAGGTATTAGAGATGAGCAAATTATTAACAATAACCTCAGCCATAAAGCCTTTGTTTAATTAGAGGGTCGTATAAAACGTTTTATGATATAATCAAAACCGCTTAGTCTACTCACCTAACTTTACTTAATTAAAAACATTCCCTACGAAGCGCCGCGCAATAATCACATTCCAAAATCGCTTTGTATGAGGCGTAATAAAGGCAAAAACGATATTTAAGCCAAAATAAATGAGTTGAAAGTTTGATTTGAGGGCACGGAAGATTGATTTTTACAACTAAGTTCAAAGTCGTATCTTATTGTTATATCTGAATGAGCCTGACGACTCATAATATAGGACTTAGTGTCATATGTACAGACAGATAGTCAGACAGACGGTCGGTTAGCGGAGTCTTAGTAGGTAATAGGGTTCCGTTTCACCCTTTGGGTACGCAATCTTAAAAAAGTTGTAGAGCTGTGTTTAAGATAATAAAATACTACAAGTTTATTGAATGATTGCCAACCCTGTTGTTTATTTGATCCTCCTTTAACTAATAATGAAGCACATTTTTAATTATAAAAAATCTATCCTCCCGAACAGACTCGTACTTTGTTAATTAACTCAAGTTACCAAAACATTTCCCAACAATTAATCTTTTGCATTTGCGTTTAAATGCTGAAACCATGAATATATCTTAGGAAGGAAACCACCAATCAAAAGAAGCTATGTATAAATACAGATAGATTACCTGCACGACGCACGTGAAGTAATAAATCGATCGTTTCTCTGCGGCAATAATTGCTACAAAGAGCTACGGTTCTATATTGTCCATTTCCGATAGCTCTAAAGTGATGCATAGCATCCGTCGAATTAACCGGCCGCCGCCTCTGGCACCTGTCGTAATCAATAGCGGGCTGGCCATTCCGCATTGACGGACTCACTGACAGACTACATACAGGCTCAACCGCTGCTCCTATATAATAAAATATTGTTTGTGTGCTAAGTATTAAATAAAACCGTATTCAAAAATCTTGAAACCGGGACCAATGTACAAACATTTGTTTTAATTTAACCCCATTGTGATAATGAAATCTTTAAACATACTTCGATACTTACAATCATAATAAATTGACAATTCATTTCTGAACTGGTTGGAACATGGCACGGCTGAAGGGAAATATTAATGTATGGATAGAGTATCAGTTTCAAAATAAATAACATTTTAGCTAAACTATATTATATCAAACAACAACAGAAATCACCAAACAAGTTAAAATGTGTGCGCATGATTAAGTTGATCTCGCTATGTATTATTGAGGCTGCGGTTATACTACTGTTGCTATAAATAAGTACCTTCGCATTGGCGTAAACCAGGTTGACCGCACTCTTAATATATGGCAGCTATTCGAGGGAAATGACAATATCGCATTGAAATTACCACAATCGAACCATTTTTGTTTAATATTATAAATAACTTAATTTTATTGATTGAAAACTTAATGATTTCAACCATTTTAAGCATTTGACCTATTTGATAATAACACAGCAATACGAACTCTAGTAGAGACGTACCCGAATTAATGGCAGAGAACAATGTGGGTGTATAATGAAGTTCATATTCAAATATCGGTGACGCATAAGGTGTAGAAACGTATTTTTTTTATTATTATTTTATCGAAAATAGTCAAATGAGTTACCTTGTCCATTACAGGCTAAATCTATCTAATCTTCTACCCTAAGACTTTTGCCTGACTATATGAACTAAAAATCACACAATTTGACCCATAAATCTCTTAAAAATGGTTAAAAATTTTGTTACAAGTTTGCATGGTACCTCTTTTTTTCACCCAATTTTCAAATTCAATGGTACGTTTCATATATCAGACAAAAATATGAGTCCGCTTTGGCACCTTCATAAACTTTAAGCCAAGACCAAATAGAATGTAATGTTTTTTAGGCGTCCCAACTAATACAGCCTATAGTTACGACTACATGCAAATAAGTAACGGTTTACAGTTACATCGAATGAAACCATCTGTTGACGCGTTAGCAATTCACCGTTGACAACTCAAAGTCATTATCAACATTGCCATCATCCTCCTGTTCATGTTATTTGAGGTCAACGCAATGGATTTTTGTCACCCATTCCTCCCGATTAGCGAAAAGTATCATTACACAAAAATGAGATATAATTTCGCAAAATTTGGATTTAAAAATTGGAAGCTTTTTTCGTAGAAAATAAACTTTTAAACAAATTCAGACGCGTATGCTTCCCTTAACCGTATTGAAAATAAGCGTGGAAGGAAGTGTTTTGGCAGACAAGAAGGCGAAGAAGGCAAGCGGTCTGTCTTGGGTATGTTAGACGGGGCTTTCATCTTCAGAAAGGAATAAGCGCGTCGAATTTTCAACTCGCTCGAATGGAAACAATTTATACATACAAAGCCCTGACGCACTGACTCAGTCGCACACAGACAGGTAACATACAGCCTTAACTACTAGTCTTGAAAGGTGCTAAAGTTTGTATTTGAAATCATACTGCTTGCTACAATGCAGTTCAAACATAGTATTATTAAATAGAGCACGGTAAATAATGAAGCATAAGATAAGAAAAAAATATATTTATTCAGATTTTATACGCTGTGCCCCCACTGTGCCAAATGAGCGTGTAGTATTTTAATTTGTATCATCGTCCAGTCTAATAATAGACTGGTTAAGTTGTAGGTTGTATAAAAGAAATGACGCAAGCAATGACGTCACTACCAACCTGTAAGAGACGTATTGATAAACCAGCACTTTTTTGTGTTTGCGACTGTCATCATTATAAATAAGAATGTTGTTTTTCTTCGTAGCAAGAAAGTTAAATATAATAAATAATATTGGTTCAGTACTTTTTCTAATAAGCTTATCTTAGCGAATTCAAATAGTCCCCGAGTGTTGGTTAGAAAATCAAATAAGCTCACCTGATTGTAAGCGTCTACTGCAGCATATGTACGCTTACCACATCGAGGGCTTCTGTCGGTCAACGATTGTTTATCTTATAAAGGAGTACTGTATCAGTTTTCAAGGAAATTGAGTCGATAAGCCAGAGGAAAATTAGTCACGTTTACAAATTTATCCAGTTATATCAACAATTCATGCTTGATAGAAAAATACAACGTGATATTATAGTTATGGGTGAACAGATATGCCTTTACTAAAATACTTAATATCGTTATTACTAGTAAGTAATTAAAGAAATAGCGGATATGGACTTCCGCAACGAAACTTTGAATTTTTCCCTGTTTCCTTAGAAAGTTCATCAGTGCTTACGTAATTTTATAGATAACTTACGCATGACAAATAAAAATAAACGTGATATCATAATACAATTATAGCTGCAAAAATTATACGCCTTAACTAAAATACTTTATTTCGTTATTACTAATAAGTCATCAAAGAAATAAGTAGCATAATATGGACTTCCGCAAAGTTATCTAACTTTACTCAATTATATAATTATTTCACGAAAACTAATTTTATGTTTCCTTATATGAACTATATAATCTAAGCTTTCGCAATAAATAATTAACGTGAGATAATAATCACGGCTAAACAAATATGCCTTTACTAAAAGCTTTATTTATTTATTTATTGTAACAAAATTAATAATAGAAAGAAGTAGCACAATTCCGCATAATATACAATTATATGTTTAATTGTTTTCTCAGAACTAATTTTATGCTCCGCTAGACAGTTTCTTTATCACCGGGCAACTAATAAAATATTTATATAAGCTTGTAACAAATAATAAAGCGAGGAACGGACTTACTTATATATTTCGTATTGAACTCTAAAAAGCTTCTTAAAATATAAATAAATACATAACATAAATAAAAACAATAATATATGAACCCCCATTCCTCCTCGTCGTGCTACTACTTGAGAAAGGCTTTGCCGATTTCATTAATCTTTCATTTTCTTTACTAAAACTAGGTATAAGGTTTTAAAAACATACAGTCTAATTTGATAGCCTCCTTTCATTGAAGTCAGTTAAAACAATTGTTGCGCGAAATACCCATTAAATTATCGCCTCACTGTGTGTAATAATTTATTACTTACATATTTCTTTTTAGCAATGGATATCACTGTCTATCTAATACCAAGAGGTAATTAATATTCCTTGTTTAATACAATATTATGTAACAAACAGACAAAGGAGAGTGATAGGTCCTTTGTTCGTCCCGTCAATGAACTTTGACATATTTAAGCCGGTAGATACTCTACCTACGGCCTAATCACATACGTTGTTAAGGCCGGCACCCGATCTAAGCTGATAGTGGCTACCTGGTCATTACACGAAACACCTTTTATCTGATAGGTAATCATATTATCAAATGATTGATCAACCAGATTAAAACCACGGTAAAGATTTACTTTGGCAAATGATTTTAATTTGCATACGTGTCTAATATCTTAAATTTTTCTTGACATAGTATGAGCAAAAGATTACATAACGATTAAATATTTTCCTAGTTCATTATGAATATAACTCAGATATTGAAACGCATAAGTCATGATCGACAAAAACCTTTGTCTTACGTTATTGCGTTGTCTAGCGCATATTAGCGCTAATAGCACGGCAAACATATTCTTAAAAGAATTGATTAACCTATATTAGACTGCTCTCCCATTGCACAGTATTATGTAGCATATTCTCTGGAAGTTATTATTCTGTGTGTTTGGTGTATCGTTAAAGTCCATTCATCCTTCCCGGATATTATACATGTACAATAAAAACATTAAAAGTGGTTAGATTGCCTTCGAAAATACACACAGATTGACAAATGTGTATAGCGCGGGAACCTACACCGCGTGCCAATGAGTCGGCACGCTATCCACGCGCCCGGCGGATCCCCGTGCGCTACCAATAGTAGGTACGTTACGCGCCCGCGTTCAGCGTTTGGCCGCCGGCGCCACCCACAGTGTTCGACTGATACTCATCGTGTGCGTGCGCGTCGTTGCATTGGAATTGATCTCGGACTCCGCTTGGCGCTTTTTGTTTATTGTCACGCTTTAATTATACACGACCCCTTTTGTGAATATCTTTTTAATATACAGTCTTCCGTTTATCCAACTAAAAGTTTTTATTTATACTCTACAACCCAACTCGCAAACTTCGAACTATACGTGCAATTTTATTTATCAGTGTGTATGAAACTCAGATATAAATAAAAGTTTACGAATTCAATTGTGATAAAAGAAAGATATAATATATAGATTTGATAAATTCGATTTTAAATGCGTAAAAGCGCGCCGCTTCTCTAGAGTATCCCACGACACGTGATTGTTATTTTGTGCGATGTGGTAGGTATATGTACTCGTATGAGAAATATACGAGTGATTGCGAATGTGTACATGATCCGATATCAACAAATTTTTACTCAATATTCGGCTTGCTCATTTATAACTCGCATCTCTTGGGATATGTTCACTTCACAATTCGAAGCTTATACTCTCGAAAGGTCAATAGGACTCCACAAAACATGTTGAAATAGGAATTCTCAATTATGTGGTAGTATCCCGATATGGACAAGTGGGTTCTTTTGTTTCCCTTTGTGTACCTGTGCGAAGATAAATTGGTATACTAACTCAACAGGGTGGTATTTTTTCCATTTTACGTAGGTAGGTAATTCGAATCAACTAGAGCTTTTTAATGCTTGACAGAACCACGGTAAAGAATTCCAACTTAAGTTGAACGGACATCGCAAGAATAAAGAATTTAATAAATAACACAGCGCTGTACCTAGGTACTTCATATTTCAATCATATACAACTCAAGCAAATATTTTTTATGAGGTCGGACAGGATTAGCGCCGCATAATATCTGTCCACTCCTAGGTGGGGTACATAGTTTCACAATTAAATAATCCATAATATCAATAGAGTTGCTGAGTACAAGAGGACTAGTTGAGGGGTTACTCACATCTCAATTGACACGATTTGCATTCATCGTACCATAGAATTGTTACGATTTTTTCCGAATTCAATGCAATTGTACTAACAACACTGAGAAAGTGTAAAATGCTTATGGCATGCAAATTTCAGAAAAGGATTGTTGGAAACTATTTTGTTATATTTATGATTTATGTTTTTTATTTTTAGTCTTTTTTATCTTTCACTTGTTAGTTAGGAAGTTGTCAAATAAATACGGTAATATCAGCTGCTTTTTACACTGCTCTCTCTATCTCTAAATTCTAATATTCGGTATCGTCTACAAGGATGTAGAATAAAAATGAGCACAGGAAAAATTATTTTACGAACTACTTTCCTTAGCATTAAACATGCTTAGATATTGTTAATTGTACGTGAGCTAAACTCAGAACAATTAGACAACTTCCAAAAATAAAATAAAAAGCTTAATTAAATTCACACATTATGAACAAACATTTATGTGAATTAACATTTTGTGAACGTCGAAAGTTTTAGTAGGTAACGTCGCTCGAGGTGACTCCGCCAGTGACGTGTAACAAGCAACCGCAATCACAAGTGCGGTGCGACCGGGGGGCCAACTATGATCGCTTTAAACCGCGTGTATGCAACTTATAATGAAACGTCAAAGTTTAAGAAGCATAACGATCACAGTTGGCCCCCAGTTCAACGCTACAACACTCTGATCAAGGTGAGGAGTTGCTGCAATGTACACATTAATTACCAATCACACCATCACGAACCATGTTACATTAGTTATCTTTAATAGTATACAAAGACCGATAGAGAGTTACGGGTTAATAGATTTTACATTGTATTAATTTACCAAATTGAAACACAAGCTCTTTGTAAACACCAATATGTAATATGCTAAATATATGAAATTTGGTAAATAAACGGTTTATTCACAAATTTAATAGCTTGTAGGGTTCGTTTAGTTAACTCCCTTTTGTTTTACCAGAATCCGTTCATATTGCACACATACGTATATCGCATGTAGTAAATTCAGGTAAACATTGATAACAACAGAACAAAATGTGAAGAATAATATGTTGAGCTTTACAACTCACTATAGCCAGTTATAGCGAGATCTCTGAAAAAATTATGATTGTACTCTAACGGGGAGTGCTGTAGTACCTACTTATTCTGTATTCTTAATCGCTTGAGTTACTTTTATATCACAGGTTGTGTAACTAAATAATACCTAATTTAAAAAAAGTTGCAATTATGTTGAAATTGAATTGTGGTCTTTTTATAATCCTCAGTTTGAAACAAACCCACCTAATAGATCCGACGGAACTGGCTATGGATAGACAAACTTTGGTCCCAATGGGATTAACACTACTCATCGCTTGCCTAATTTTTAGCTCTCAGAGAAATTTCTCACAATTAGTTCGTACTATCCGCTTGTTTCAGCTATATCTAGTATTAAGTTCTTCGTATATCTAGTTGTGTGATGATTTATCCTTTATTTTCAAATTAAAAGCACTAATAATCTACTCATAAAATCTTGAATACTAAGTCACATAAGACAAGCGCAAATAACCGTTCCATTACTTTGTCCTTCTGGTACGTGGCTAGTTGAGCCTTCTTCTATAATATAACAGCTTTTGTTGATATCCCTAATGTAATGACACGTTAAAGAACAAACACACACAATTAGAGCTCCATATCAATGTTATAGGTCATTAAGGCTATAAAAGAGTAGAAACGATCACAAATTATCGCTGATATTGAAAAACGTAAGAGCACCTACGCATAATTGAGAACAACGTGAAATTAAAATGGCACAAACAGTTCTAGCTAACTATATGAGTTAGCACTGATTATACACCAATACGTATAGAAAACGGAAATACTTTTTAACGAAACAATTAAGTACGAATTAAATATCTATACGTCGGATAACTTGGTATTACTACGTTATTATACTTAGTAAGCAAAGCAATCATAAGCCTTACCCGTATTCAAAAGTGCTTGATAGTTTCTGAAACCTTGAAATGTACACATAGGCACAAGTATCTGTGTGCGTGCCCATTATAATAAGTTAGTAACTCTCCAAATTATCTTGTTACTTGAATCTACCGAAACTTTCGGACTGATCTTGAAATCACTCCTACAGCACTAAATTATGTAGTTTAACGTAGGATCGGGAATCGGGCGGTAAATTGATACCGTATCTTAGCTGAAATATAATGCTGGCATTTTATTAATATTTGCTATTACATCGAAAATATGAAAGATTATTTTTAGTTATATTTTTTTTAAATAGCTTTTATCATACTTATGTACCTATTGTAAGAGTAGGTGTAAGACTTTTCTTAGAGTTTTGTTACAACAAACACTGCGCGTAGTATAAACCGTTCCAAAGGGATTAAGCAATTATTCTCTGAATTTGGCGCACATGAAATAGTAAAATATTAAGTTGTCTGCAATATGCATTAAAATAATCACAAATAAGTGTTGAAGAATGGGTATAGTCGAAATATTTGTTATGAACGGCAAATACTGCGAATTTAGCAAGCAAACATAGGGACGGAAAATACCTACTCGGAGAAACAAAACCCGGTTCATTTAATGCGGATATTACATGAAACAGGTTGAGCTATAATTTTATTAAGCATTTTGTGAACCGAATTGCCTTCATCTTTGTCCATTTTGTGACATTGCGCTCCCAACGTACGTGAGCTGAAGAGGAATCACTTTAGTTTTGGGACTTCTCAAAAAAGTAACAATATGACAAATAATTTATCGACAGTTAAATCGATTCATATAACATTATATTCGGACTCTTACTTAGTTGCCATACAGATATCATAACTAACAGAGCGAGAGAGAGAGAGTAAAAGAAGGAAAAGACCCATTGCGCCGACCCCGAATAAAAAGGGATATAGCCAGTAGGATGGTTATTCGGACTCAGCTCAGTAACAGTATGATCACATATCACATATACATCTCTATAAAAAATGTACATGTATTTTTATCTACCTATTTGATATTTGTTATATTATGTTAATTTTATTTGAAATTAAACAGCGTGATATGAAAATGCCAAATAAATTCGTCGTTAATAATATAATTTAAAGCAAAGTACAAGTCAACATCTGCATTATTAGGTATGCGGCGTCAATTCAAAAGCTTTTTAGAATACACGTGCGAATCGAAATAAATTTCCTTGAAAAACATAACACACGCTTCGCTTTGTTCGGATTTCCTATAGCCTATGCGATACATTAAGCCATACATACGATACAATAAGCCAAAACATGGCCACAAATTGTTTTGTACATTAACATTGGTGAGAAATTAAGTAATGTAACCACCAACTATTCACATAATATTGTAGTAACATACCAGTCTCGTGTGTATTATGAGAGGATCGTAACCACAAAATGCCGGTATGATATTAAAGGAAAATTTGTCTGACCGACGTGATATTATTGTTATATCTACAACTATAATATCACGGATTTCCTAGAAATGCCTCCAATGAATACGATCGGGTATATTTCACGTAGATTTATGAAGGGTATGCAATCACGGGCGCCTTAGAAATACGTTCAAATCTATTTCCGGTTTGCACGGTATATTGAAACGAACGCGGATATCTACCTGCGCAGATACCTATACAATATATTGGACTACATACCATTGCGTAGCATATATTTTATATTACGAGTTTTAAAAGGATATTCTTGCTATAACTACCTCTAAAAAAATTGTTTTATTTTATGTGTCTTCAGCCCGTTTACCTCTATAATTAATGTGGATGAAAAAAGAGAAGCACCTAAATTGAGATTCTTCACGTTGCAGTATTTACTCGCATTCAATTTAATATGGTACTAGCTTTCACCGGCGGCCTCGCACACCTTACAAAATTTTTTTTTTATTATATACTAGCTGTGCCCCGCGGTTTCACGAAACCCCAATATATTTTCTAAATAAAGCCTAAGTTACTCCTTGAAACATCAGCTGCCTGACAGTGAAAGTCCCGTTAAAATCGGTCCAGTCGTTTCAGAGATTACCCAGCACAAACATACAGACAGACAAATAGATAAAAAAAAAAAATGGTTTTTCTTTATCGGTAGTGTGTATACTTTCATGTGCATTTAGTGAAAAGCTGTTTGGAATTACAAATAGGCAGTTCAATTTTATTTATCTGTATAGACATAGATTATAAAGTATTACTGATACCTACACGAAAATGTGTACATATTTTCATGATGATCGGTAATGTAGTTTTTGCGTGAAAGAATAACAAACAAACTTACATTCACATTTATAATTTTAGCAGGGGCTAATAGCTGTGACCCGCGGGCTCACCAGCGTTGGCTTAAATATTCGCGGTACACCATTTAAAAAAAAATTATCATAAGTTTTTCTTTGCAACATCAGCTATCTTCCAGTGAACGAACATTTAAAGAATTGCTTTTTTTATGTGAATATATTTAGTGAAGAGCTGATAATTTGGAATTGCAGAAAGACACTTCAATTTTATCTGTATAAATTTACCCTTCGTACTTAAATCCAATTTAAAGCCAATGTCTATTAAAAAAACATTGAATCCAAAATTGCTTAAAAGGATCTTGCTTCCCTAAATATTTAGACATAAGGCATTCTGGATATTGTGCTCCCTAGTGAGTACAGCAATCGCAACTTGCAGTGATGTGCTAGTTTGTAAGTTGATTTTGTAGCTGGTTGTGACGAGAGCAATTCATTTTAAAACAATATTAAATTAATAATATATGTATGTTTCCTCATCGTCATTCCTCAACGCACGCCTGTTATTATTACTTTATATCGCAAAAATATTAGATCAGTAAATGTATATTCGTGATTTACACTTAATACCGTAAGAAGGTTAAAGATGAAGGTATGATTGGGCCATGGCACAGTCAGCTAATATAAAATAAAATAATCAGCTAATATAGAAGATATATATATAAGAACACGTCTGTTTGATGATAAGTGGCTACCATATCTAGTAAATATTGAAATAAGTTGAAGAAGTGTAAAAGGAGAACAATGTGGGGGTCGCCCGTCATACACAAGGGCCCTTCGTTTCGCCGCTCCGAGCGGAACCACATCCTAAAATCAATAAACATTTCATTTCGCCGTGTGCGTCCCACCCCCACGTGCGTTCTCATGAGATACAAGTAATTTCATTCATAAATCGAGTTGTGACCTAAATAATACATACAGGATCATCTTCTCTAAAATGTGGTTTATTGCAACAGCAAAAAATCTACTTATATATTAGTAGGATTTATCTATAGTAGGGTTGATTAATTACTATTGTGGGATCCTTAGCTTAGGTTTGCTGAAATAAACGTAATAAATAGAGTATTTGGTAAAAATAAATGTACAATAGGGCGTGCGCGCGCGCCGATGTGTTAGTGACAATTAGTAGGCGTGGTGGTAGGCTCGTACGCCCGGCACGGCTAGGGCTACGCTTTGTCGCTCCACAGTTCACTGAGTGTGAGCAGACACGAATATAGAAATTAAGGTTTATTTGTGTACTAACACACTTCTGCACTTACGAGAAATCGCACACGTATTTTAGCACTTTCTGAGGATATAAACTTATTTATAGCAATAATAATAAAATGAACTACTGTTATCGTTATGTTACGTGCTTATATTTCGGCATAAAACACTGATATTTGCACCGTGTATGATATCAAAAGCGAGAAATTCATATTTCTGAAGAAGAAGGTCTGCCTTCTTCTCTGACAAACAGCACCGAGTTTTCACCCAATATCAATTTAATTTGTCAAGATGGCAGCTTAGGTTTTTGCAACCGTCCGCGGAGGTAAAATTCTTGGAGATCTTTTTTATTTTATAAAGCAACAAATACATCAGGAGATTCTAATATGTTTATTCTATGTTTGAAATAGCCCTGCCCATAAATCTAATAATCGCTCCCAAAACATTTTTCAACGGGATAAAAATTCGAGTGAAAGCGGATATCCGCAACAGGATATACTAATATTTTATTACCAGGAAAAAAATGTTATATCTGTATCACGTTTATTTTGTATATAATTTGGAAATACATTTCTTGTACACTTGTTTCTTACAATTTTTTCTGATGCTGATGATCAGTATTGTAGTTTAAAAAATGATTATCGACATACTTCTTATTCATTTCATGTTTGAGTTTATTGAGATCGCTACCAAAATGAAAATTACAAAAAAAATTGATTTCCTTTCAGATGATTGGTAAATATATAGCCAATAATAAAAAAACGCCTAATTGGGGGTAGCTTGTGACGAAAGGAATCTAATAAACCTTCAAAAAACAGTGCCAATTGAATACGAGAGTTATAGCAGCGCAGAAAAGAAAACAAAAAATGGAACAAGGATTTCGTTTTCACGGAAACTATACAGTGCAGTCTCGTGCTGCGCCTACCGAATTCTGTTTCATATTATATATTTTTAACTAGCTGTGCCCCGCGGTTTCACCCGCATGGAATTAGTTTCATCCTTATTGTTTGATAATGTTTTTGATAAATAAAAGTATCCTAAGTTACTCCTTGATATATCAGCTACCTGCCAGTGAGTCCCGTTAAAATCGGTCCTGCCGTTTCAGAGATTACCCGGAACAAACAGACAGACAGACAGAGAAAAATTTTAATACTTGGTTTTTTTGTGTCAGTCTCGTGTATATTTTCATATACATTTAGTGAAAAGCTGTTATTTTGGAATTGCAAACAGACACTCCAATTCATTAATCTGTATGTATATGTATATGTATGTATGTATAAATGATGATTTAAATGAGTGTGTTTTCAAACACCCGCAACTGATTTGGTAGCAGCTTGTGTACATGTATTATATATTCAGGCAGCAAACATAGTCATGGTAAGCAACCTAATATAATATTGAACATGCTCGGTCGGCAGGTATAGATCGTCTATTCTATCCATACTATTGACGAGTTATCATTGAAGATAATCTCTATAACAATGTAAGCGTGTAAAAACCTCTACAGTAGCGGTGTCGGTCACAAAGCGGCGCGGCGTAGTGTGTCCCTTACTATACTGTACCAATCTTCGCCTTCAACGGCACGCAACAAGTGACGCGATATTATTACGAAAATTGAGTTTAGCCTCGACACTCACTACATTAATATGAATAAAGGTTTATTGTACTTGCCAGTCGTGAAGGCTCTATTTTTATATTACAAAGGCGGCTAAATAGCCTACAGTCCGTCTGATGGTAAGCGGTACTGCACCCTCGCATAGGTCACTAAATGCGATGCCATTTTCTGTCTGACTACAGAATTCTGTAGGAGGACGACACGCATTACTAAGTCGATCTAAAATTGAATGGTCCTTCCATTTGGGAACTGTGACTAATTCAATATTTAGAAGGACTCACCGTAACATTTAACGTAAGTGTCGAATACATACGAGTATACAGAATGCCCACGAGCCGATGACAAAACGAAACGGAGTCAAATTAATAAAATAAAATAAAAAAAATTCTAACTATTTAGTACATTCAAAAAAAGATTACTTTTAATTGCCATCGATAATCCGCAAAAAAATAATAAATATATCAATTTTCATTATAAATGGTTAATATACAAAATCAAAGCCCCATTTACTCCAATATAACATGGCAAGTTTGAAATCAAACTAATGAAGTCATATCTAGATTGATCTGAGTTCATTAGTATGCAATGAGAATCATAAGTACTGAGTAATTATCATAATAAGCCATCAAATATAAATGATGAATCGATCTGAAAATCCAAACTATGTAATTCAATTCATAAATTTCTTGTTACAGCTCTGGGTGTTGTGACGGATACGAACTAGACCCCTGTGATATTCACCATAGAGATCACAATAGGTTGAATTAATTAATGATACCTTCTGTTGGGCGACCAAGTGATCATGCTCAGCCCGAGCAAAAGAAAGATTTTCCATTATATTTCTATTCAATTTTCCGTTACAAATGCCTGGGGAATAGCGGCTGTGTAGGTACTGTAAACGGTTATAGCGCGATTTAAGTTGTAGCCCAATTGCTCACTAACGATTGAATACGATTGTTAGGATAGGTTAAGGATAGCGCCATCTAGTACCCGGAGTCCCCCCTGAGCACTGAGGATGGCCAACGGGGGGGTTTTAGTGCGTTAAAAATCCTACATACCCCGATCTGCCTCTCCCAGTGCGGTCGGGGACCTTTTGAAGGTTTCCCACTCGTGAATAAAAAAAAAAAAAGGATACCGCCATCTATGTAGCGAACGGAGAAGCGATACTACAATACCAATAAACACATTACGTGTGTATACCAGATTTTATCATAAAGTCCGCACAAAAATACAAATATTATATGAAAAAGAGAACTACTTTCATCATCCATCTATTAAAAACTGATGAGTAGTGTAATATGATTTGAATAGTTTTGTTCTTATTGCGTAGCTTTGCACAGTTCCAACTTAATTCATCACATCGAGGAGCGGAAAACGCAATATATGTATCATATGTATGAATTAATTTGCTTTGTTATAAATAAATTAATTACGTGTCGTAAAAATGTTATAAACTGTCACTTTAGATGAAATATGGTGTTCTGACCAATGTGAATTTATTCATAACACAGTCGTCTTTCTGTTGTTTCTGGCAAATTACAGATATGACATATGTTTTTTATTGGTGTACTACGAACTAAACTCGTCAGAAAAATAAAACACAAGAGCAATGTCTGCGTCCGGAAAGATAACTTTATGTCAATGGTGATCAAACTATTGACATAAAGTTATCTTCCCGGATGAACGAACTATGGAGGTTTCACTTATTATAATTAACTTCGTGGACTTATCACGAATGACATCGAAGAAAGTTTAAAAAGCCACGTTGCGTACTCAATAAAACACGTTCACGTTTAACTCCGTTGATTAAATACATATACATGTGCAAGGTACACACTGGAGTTACTTCATTACTCGTAGAACAAATACAGAGTAAAAGTTCACTCACATAACAAACGACCAAACTTTCTCTTTACAGCCAAAGAGTACGTACACATCAGGTTAATAAAATTTGTACCATCTAGATGTTTGAAATTAATTTATGTATTTTACCGCCTCGCATTCCCTATCTTGGAAATCCATTATGATGCTCAAACAATGGACTCAGGTATTTATTACCTAAAATTACTCATTATGCATTAAACATTATAAGAAAATATAGTGAAAATTCCTCGGCATATTGAGCTGGAAACTGAAAACTACCACATTAATCTCAAATAAATGAAAATGATCAAAAACTAAAATAATTTCATTCAATAATATTTAAAAAAGCATTTATTTTTAAAAACCTAAGCCTAAAAGTAATGTAACCTGTTTCAAAAGGAACAACACCATCGAGAATGTGGAAAAGGTGCGTTTTGAAGCAAGCGGAAGAAAACGTTAAATTGAAACTGAAACACGGGAAAAGATCATTTGTTTTAAATTCTCTTCATAGAGGGGAAGGGACAGGGGATGCGATTCATATTTAATACTATAAAATTTTACAATTTTTTTGAGTGTGTATTGAAAATTAAACAAGATATCGATATAGAACATACAATACAAGTGCTAAAAAAATATAGAATCGTGATTTACATTCAGGAAATCAACCTTGTATGAAATGATTTTATTGATACTTCGTATTTACCTACTAAGTTTACAATTCTGAAACAAATGGGGGCCTATAATAAGTAACTGAGAGGGTTAAATTAATTCGATGAAATTATTTGACAAAAGGGCTTACTTACTTTGCCAGGACATTACGCTGCGGGCAACACTGTGCTTTGTAAATTGTTTGGTGGAAATAATATTCAGTCGGTAGATTCCAGAAAAATGGTTTGATTTTATAATATACTTAATTATATTTGCCCTCCAGTACTGGGCCCTCCTACGTATTTATCTATGATCATCAAAGTATGTAACATGGTGCGTTATTATATCTACATTTGAAAATGCGACCAAACTCGTTTGTTACATCATCATCATCGTGCCCGTATCTCATTTTAACGTGGGTCGACTAACTAACTAACTAACTTTCCTTTATACTTAAAGAAAATACATCTCAAGAGTTCTTTAACAATCGATAGAATAAAGTGTCCAAAAAAGCACAATTTTATGAAAGCGCGTTTAAGTTCCTTGCTTGAGCTTTCAAATCACACGGTATTTGCAGAAAATCATAGTGAACAAGCGCCCTGACCTTTACCTAGAAATGCTTTGCAGGGAATGCAATATTTATTTTTCACTAGAATTTCCAATACTATTTTTCCATACGGATACGGAATTATAAAACTGAGCAATCTCGTTTGATTTCGTTTATTCCTGAAATAACTAGGATTTATATTTTTTATTAAAAGTATTGTTAATACAAAATAATATATTTGAAAAGCTTAGCTAATTTATTTTCAATGTAAGTACTAAAAATTTTTTCATTTTTTCAAGTGAAATTACATATGATATAGAACAGAGCATGCCGGATAACATGTTTTCCCATCGGGCTCGTATGTCCGTGTTTAACGAGAAATTAAGACATAATCTCATATTATGATATGAGTTTCAATTAAAATAGCCCTACAACTGTACCAAAATTCTGCTTCTCGCTCGAGGCATAATTATTTAGGTACTAATTATATCAACTAGTTTACCGGCAGTTTAGACTTCTATGCATGGTAAATACAAGGGTAGTGTGACATCTATGTGTTTTTCCAGGGTTCCCAATATCCTGTTTTGTTAACAGATTTTGTTAATTTATGTTTTATGGTTTAACAGTATAGTCTAAAAACGTGTGAAAGATTTAGAAAAAGTCACTTTTGATTCACATTGAAAGTGCTAAACAATGTAATATCGATTTATAAAATCAGTGTATTTCAATGGTAATAGTTCAAAGCAAGAAGCCCACACACGCAATCCAAAGTGTGTGTGTTAAAAACATTCTTTGTCACTCAAGGCGGTTGAAATGACGCCTCAAAGAAATATTACTTATGATATGGAGAGAAAGGAGCACAAATAACAATAGTCTTCTCCATCCATGTCCTATTCTTTACTGCGTTACATGTTTACTGCTTTGGATTAAAGCCAAATAATGATAGAATTTGCATTTCAACTTAGTAGATATCCATCTAGTGATAGCTAGAGGAATAAGCCGACGCAAATTCAATAAATCAGTGAGATACCAATCCGATTTAATAAAGAACCGTATCTTTGAAAAGAGTGATATGTCGTCTCTTTTAGTAAGTACTATCCACAATATAAGCACCAGTATTCTAATGCTTAGGCTCAAAGTTTCCTTGAGTTAGGTATTACGAAGTATACTATTTGCTCTCCGAGCTAAAGGTATCATTATTATTCTAATTCTGAAAGGTATTTTTATCAGTCGTTTTGCACACCCCACATGTCAATAATGACATTGACAAATTTCCTTTTTAGGTATACCATGGGCAATTAAAATGATCTGTGGTACTAAATTGTTGAATCGTTTATAAATTTACCTAAAATTATAATATGATGTAGAGCGTAATGTAATACAATACATTAGGACTCACTCTGGTGGTTTGAAATCGCCTTAACAAAGTTGCATAAGCTTCTCGTGTCAGTTCGAAGTTCCAACGTTTACTAATGAATGCAACCATAATACCGGCTGATGGTGTTTATATGCTGTTTATGCATATCGATATCATTGCAAACTATTCGGTTCGAATCTGAAGCTATGCATACACTGGATTAATTTAATGCCAAGTCAAGTCAGGTACACCAGCTATGCAAGTGACTGCATGCAACCGTATCAATGATATAATTATTTAAATATGGAATATTTAACGAATATATTAAAAGTAGTTAATTTCCTACAATGAGTTTAAGACCAAAGCTTGTTTAATATTATAATTATTACGTTAAATTACTTCATTTTTATTTTGACGGTAACAGGAGAACACGGAAAGTGAAAAAACCTTCCATGTTTTAATAAGCCCATGGTCATCAAAGTAATAATGATTCTTGCAGGTTGACTTTGTGTTTTTGCAGTATTTCATGCCCAAAGGTCGATTACAGTTTCCGACAATATTTGCTCCAAAGGCACACACGGTCAACCTTGTTTTCGTGGAAAACGTGTCACAGTAAATGCTGGTGAACTTAGCAGAGCAAATCCCAGCAGATCAAAAATAAATGTGAGTTCTATTAGCATGCAGAAGAGTTCTATAGTTCCTGATACTTTTTAGAGATAGTTCTGGCTCGGAAACCTGGAAAATTTTTTTTCATAATGCTCTGCTAACTTCCCGTAGCAGATCATTTTCGAGCAAATCAAAAATGTTTATGATTTTTGGGTGCATATAGATGAATAAAGGAGTTCCTGATAGTTTTGAGGCATAGTTCTGTGTATTTGACAGAAATAGACGCCTGTTAAAAAAATCATCGAGGTAAGAAAAATTTTCAGTCAAAATTCTTCAAATTAATTCTAGGTAGCCTAGGAAGCTAGAACTCCTCGATTTATCATATAACTGTAGCATAGCTATGATAAGGAAGTAAAATCAACACCAGAACTCACTCAGAGCTCTCAGCAGAGCATAGGTGTATATTTGAAAATGGAAAAAATTCAACATTTCAGTCTAAAATTCTCAAAGAAATTCTAGGTAGCCTAGGAAGCTAGAACTCCTCGATTTATCATATAACTGTAGCATAGCTATGATAAGGAAGTAAAATCAACACCAGAACTCACTCAGAGCTCTCAGCAGAGCATAGGTGTACATTAGAAAATGGAAAAAATTCAACATTTCAGTCTAAAATTCTCAAAGAAATTCTAGGTAGCCTAGGAAGCTAGAACTCCTCGATTTATCATATAACTGTAGCATAGCTATGATAAGGAAGTAAAATCAACACCAGAACTCACTCAGAGCTCTCAGCAGAGCATAGGTGTATATTTGAAAATGGAAAAAATTCAACATTTCAGTCTAAAATTCTCAAAGAAATTCTAGGTAGCCTAGGAAGCTAGAACTCCTCGATTTATCATATAACTGTAGCATAGCTATGATAAGGAAGTAAAATCAACACCAGAACTCACTCAGAGCTCTCAGCAGAGCATAGGTGTACATTTGAAAATGGAAAAAATTCAACATTTCAGTCTAAAATTCTCAAAGAAATTCTAGGTAGCCTAGGAAGCTAGAACTCCTCGATTTATCATAAAACTGTAGCATAGCTATGATAAGGAAGTAAAATCAACACCAGAACTCACTCAGAGCTCTCAGCAGAGCATAGGTGTATATTTGAAAATGGAAAAAATTCAACATTTCAGTCTAAAATTCTCAAACAAATTGTAGGTAGCCTAGGAAGCTAGAACTCCTCGATTTATCATATAACTGTAGCATAGCTATGATAAGGAAGTAAAATCAACACCAGAACTCACTCAGAGCTCTCAGCAGAGCATAGGTGTATATTTGAAAATGGAAAAAAATCAACATTTCAGTCTAAAATTCTCAAATAAATTCTAGGTAGCCTAGGCAGCTAGAACTCCTCGATTTATCATATAACTGTAGCATAGCTATGATAAGGAAGTAAAATCAACACCAGAACTCACTCAGAGCTCTCAGCAGAGCATAGGTGTATATTTGAAATTGGAAAAAAATTCACCATTTACTCTAAAATTCCTCAAATAAATTCTAGGTAGCCTAGGAAGCTAGAACTCCTCAATTTATCATATAACTGTAGCATAGCTATGATAAGGAAGTAAAATCAACACCAGAACTCACTCAGAGCTCTCAGCAGAGCATAGGTGTATATTTGAAAATGGAAAAAATTCAACATTTCAGTCTAAAATTCTCAAAGAAATTCTAGGTAGCCTAGGAAGCTAGAACTCCTCGATTTATCATATAACTGTAGCATAGCTATGATAAGGAAGTAAAATCAACACCAGAACTCACTCAGAGCTCTCAGCAGAGCATAGGTGTACATTTGAAAATGGAAAAAATTCAACATTTCAGTCTAAAATTCTCAAAGAAATTCTAGGTAGCCTAGGAAGCTAGAACTCCTCGATTTATCATATAACTGTAGCATAGCTATGATAAGGAAGTAAAATCAACACCAGAACTCACTCAGAGCTCTCAGCAGAGCATAGGTGTATATTTGAAAATGGAAAAAATTCAACATTTCAGTCAAAAATTCTCAAAGAAATTCTAGGTTGCCTAGGAAGCTAGAACTCCTCAATTTATCATATAACTGTAGCATAGCTATGATAAGGAAGTAAAATCAACACCAGAACTCACTCAGAGCTCTCAGCAGAGCATAGGTGTATATTTGAAAATGGAAAAAATTCAACATTTCAGTCTAAAATTCTCAAAGAAATTCTAGGTAGCCTAGGAAGCTAGAACTCCTCGATTTATCATATAACTGTAGCATAGCTATGATAAGGAAGTAAAATCAACACCAGAACTCACTCAGAGCTCTCAGCAGAGCATAGGTGTATATTTGAAAATGGAAAAAATTCAACATTTCAGTCTAAAATTCTCAAAGAAATTCTAGGTAGCCTAGGAAGCTAGAACTCCTCGATTTATCATATAACTGTAGCATAGCTATGATAAGGAAGTAAAATCAACACCAGAACTCACTCAGAGCTCTCAGCAGAGCATAGGTGTATATTTGAAAATGGAAAAAAATCAACATTTCAGTCTAAAATTCTCAAAGAAATTCTAGGTAGCCTAGGAAGCTAGAACTCCTCGATTTATCATATAACTGTAGCATAGCTATGATAAGGGAGTAAAATCAACACCAGAACTCACTCAGAGCTCTCAGCAGAGCATAGGTGTATATTTGAAATTGGAAAAAAATTCACCATTTACTCTAAAATTCCTCAAATAAATTCTAGGTAGCCTAGGAAGCTAGAACTCCTCGATTTATCATATAACTGTAGCATAGCTATGATAAGGAAGTAAAATCAACACCAGAACTCACTCAGAGCTCTCAGCAGAGCATAGGTGTATATTTGAAAATGAAAAAAATTCAACATTTCAGTCACAAATTCTCAAAGAAATTCTAGGTAGCCTAGGAAGCTAGAACTCCTCGATTTATCATATAACTGTAGCATAGCTATGATAAGGAAGTAAAATCAACACCAGAACTCACTCAGAGCTCTCAGCAGAGCATAGGTGTATATTTGAAATTGGAAAAAAATTCACCATTTACTCTAAAATTCCTCAAATAAATTCTAGGTAGCCTAGGAAGCAAGAACTCCTCAATTTATCATATAACTGTAGCATAGCTATGATAAGGAAGTAAAATCAACACCAGAACTCACTCAGAGCTCTCAGCAGAGCATAGGTGTATATTTGAAATTGGAAAAAAATTCACCATTTACTCTAAAATTCCTCAAATAAATTCTAGGTAGCCTAGGAAGCTAGAACTCCTCAATTTATCATATAACTGTAGCATAGCTATGATAAGGAAGTAAAATCAACACCAGAACTCACTCAGAGCTCTCAGCAGAGCATAGGTGTATATTTGAAAATGGAAAAAATTCAACATTTCAGTCTAAAATTCTCAAAGAAATTCTAGGTAGCCTAGGAAGCTAGAACTCCTCGATTTATCATATAACTGTAGCATAGCTATGATAAGGAAGTAAAATCAACACCAGAACTCACTCAGAGCTCTCAGCAGAGCATAGGTGTACATTTGAAAATGGAAAAAATTCAACATTTCAGTCTAAAATTCTCAAAGAAATTCTAGGTAGCCTAGGAAGCTAGAACTCCTCGATTTATCATATAACTGTAGCATAGCTATGATAAGGAAGTAAAATCAACACCAGAACTCACTCAGAGCTCTCAGCAGAGCATAGGTGTATATTTGAAAATGGAAAAAATTCAACATTTCAGTCAAAAATTCTCAAAGAAATTCTAGGTTGCCTAGGAAGCTAGAACTCCTCAATTTATCATATAACTGTAGCATAGCTATGATAAGGAAGTAAAATCAACACCAGAACTCACTCAGAGCTCTCAGCAGAGCATAGGTGTATATTTGAAAATGGAAAAAATTCAACATTTCAGTCTAAAATTCTCAAAGAAATTCTAGGTAGCCTAGGAAGCTAGAACTCCTCGATTTATCATATAACTGTAGCATAGCTATGATAAGGAAGTAAAATCAACACCAGAACTCACTCAGAGCTCTCAGCAGAGCATAGGTGTATATTTGAAAATGGAAAAAATTCAACATTTCAGTCTAAAATTCTCAAAGAAATTCTAGGTAGCCTAGGAAGCTAGAACTCCTCGATTTATCATATAACTGTAGCATAGCTATGATAAGGAAGTAAAATCAACACCAGAACTCACTCAGAGCTCTCAGCAGAGCATAGGTGTATATTTGAAAATGGAAAAAAATCAACATTTCAGTCTAAAATTCTCAAAGAAATTCTAGGTAGCCTAGGAAGCTAGAACTCCTCGATTTATCATATAACTGTAGCATAGCTATGATAAGGGAGTAAAATCAACACCAGAACTCACTCAGAGCTCTCAGCAGAGCATAGGTGTATATTTGAAATTGGAAAAAAATTCACCATTTACTCTAAAATTCCTCAAATAAATTCTAGGTAGCCTAGGAAGCTAGAACTCCTCGATTTATCATATAACTGTAGCATAGCTATGATAAGGAAGTAAAATCAACACCAGAACTCACTCAGAGCTCTCAGCAGAGCATAGGTGTATATTTGAAAATGAAAAAAATTCAACATTTCAGTCACAAATTCTCAAAGAAATTCTAGGTAGCCTAGGAAGCTAGAACTCCTCGATTTATCATATAACTGTAGCATAGCTATGATAAGGAAGTAAAATCAACACCAGAACTCACTCAGAGCTCTCAGCAGAGCATAGGTGTATATTTGAAATTGGAAAAAAATTCACCATTTACTCTAAAATTCCTCAAATAAATTCTAGGTAGCCTAGGAAGCAAGAACTCCTCAATTTATCATATAACTGTAGCATAGCTATGATAAGGAAGTAAAATCAACACCAGAACTCACTCAGAGCTCTCAGCAGAGCATAGGTGTATATTTGAAAATGGAAAAAATTCAACATTTCAGTCTAAAATTCTCAAAGAAATTCTAGGTAGCCTAGGAAGCTAGAACTCCTCGATTTATCATATAACTGTAGCATAGCTATGATAAGGAAGTAAAATCAACACCAGAACTCACTCAGAGCTCTCAGCAGAGCATAGGTGTATATTTGAAAATGGAAAAAATTCAACATTTCAGTCTAAAATTCTCAAATAAATTCTAGGTAGCCTAGGCAGCTAGAACTCCTCGATTTATCATATAACTGTAGCATAGCTATGATAAGGAAGTAAAATCAACACCAGAACTCACTCAGAGCTCTCAGCAGAGCATAGGTGTATATTTGAAATTGGAAAAAAATTCACCATTTACTCTAAAATTCCTCAAATAAATTCTAGGTAGCCTAGGAAGCTAGAACTCCTCAATTTATCATATAACTGTAGCATAGCTATGATAAGGAAGTAAAATCAACACCAGAACTCACTCAGAGCTCTCAGCAGAGCATAGGTGTATATTTGAAAATGGAAAAAATTCAACATTTCAGTCTAAAATTCTCAAACAAATTGTAGGTAGCCTAGGAAGCTAGAACTCCTCGATTTATCATATAACTGTAGCATAACTATGATAAGGAAGTAAAATCAACACCAGAACTCACTCAGAGCTCTCAGCAGAGCATAGGTGTATATTTGAAAATGGAAAAAAATCAACATTTCAGTCTAAAATTCTCAAACAAATTCTAGGTAGCCTAGGAAGCTAGAACTCCTCGATTTATCATATAACTGTAGCATAGCTATGATAAGGAAGTAAAATCAACACCAGAACTCACTCAGAGCTCTCAGCAGAGCGTAGGTGAAAACTTGTAACTGCAAATAATTCAACATTTCAGTCTAAAATTCTCAAATAAATTCTAGGTAGCCTAGGAAGCTAGAACTCCTCGATTTATCATATAACTGTAGCATAGCTATGATAAGGAAGTAAAATCAACACCAGAACTCACTCAGAGCTCTCAGCAGAGCATAGGTGTACATTTGAAAATGGAAAAAATTCAACATTTCAGTCTAAAATTCTCAAAGAAATTCTAGGTAGCCTAGGAAGCTAGAACTCCTCGATTTATCATATAACTGTAGCATAGCTATGATAAGGAAGTAAAATCAACACCAGAACTCACTCAGAGCTCTCAGCAGAGCATAGGTGTATATTTGAAAATGGAAAAAATTCAACATTTCAGTCAAAAATTCTCAAAGAAATTCTAGGTTGCCTAGGAAGCTAGAACTCCTCAATTTATCATATAACTGTAGCATAGCTATGATAAGGAAGTAAAATCAACACCAGAACTCACTCAGAGCTCTCAGCAGAGCATAGGTGTATATTTGAAAATGGAAAAAATTCAACATTTCAGTCTAAAATTCTCAAAGAAATTCTAGGTAGCCTAGGAAGCTAGAACTCCTCGATTTATCATATAACTGTAGCATAGCTATGATAAGGAAGTAAAATCAACACCAGAACTCACTCAGAGCTCTCAGCAGAGCATAGGTGTATATTTGAAAATGGAAAAAATTCAACATTTCAGTCTAAAATTCTCAAAGAAATTCTAGGTAGCCTAGGAAGCTAGAACTCCTCGATTTATCATATAACTGTAGCATAGCTATGATAAGGAAGTAAAATCAACACCAGAACTCACTCAGAGCTCTCAGCAGAGCATAGGTGTATATTTGAAAATGGAAAAAAATCAACATTTCAGTCTAAAATTCTCAAAGAAATTCTAGGTAGCCTAGGAAGCTAGAACTCCTCGATTTATCATATAACTGTAGCATAGCTATGATAAGGGAGTAAAATCAACACCAGAACTCACTCAGAGCTCTCAGCAGAGCATAGGTGTATATTTGAAATTGGAAAAAAATTCACCATTTACTCTAAAATTCCTCAAATAAATTCTAGGTAGCCTAGGAAGCTAGAACTCCTCGATTTATCATATAACTGTAGCATAGCTATGATAAGGAAGTAAAATCAACACCAGAACTCACTCAGAGCTCTCAGCAGAGCATAGGTGTATATTTGAAAATGAAAAAAATTCAACATTTCAGTCACAAATTCTCAAAGAAATTCTAGGTAGCCTAGGAAGCTAGAACTCCTCGATTTATCATATAACTGTAGCATAGCTATGATAAGGAAGTAAAATCAACACCAGAACTCACTCAGAGCTCTCAGCAGAGCATAGGTGTATATTTGAAATTGGAAAAAAATTCACCATTTACTCTAAAATTCCTCAAATAAATTCTAGGTAGCCTAGGAAGCAAGAACTCCTCAATTTATCATATAACTGTAGCATAGCTATGATAAGGAAGTAAAATCAACACCAGAACTCACTCAGAGCTCTCAGCAGAGCATAGGTGTATATTTGAAAATGGAAAAAATTCAACATTTCAGTCTAAAATTCTCAAAGAAATTCTAGGTAGCCTAGGAAGCTAGAACTCCTCGATTTATCATATAACTGTAGCATAGCTATGATAAGGAAGTAAAATCAACACCAGAACTCACTCAGAGCTCTCAGCAGAGCATAGGTGTATATTTGAAAATGGAAAAAATTCAACATTTCAGTCTAAAATTCTCAAATAAATTCTAGGTAGCCTAGGCAGCTAGAACTCCTCGATTTATCATATAACTGTAGCATAGCTATGATAAGGAAGTAAAATCAACACCAGAACTCACTCAGAGCTCTCAGCAGAGCATAGGTGTATATTTGAAATTGGAAAAAAATTCACCATTTACTCTAAAATTCCTCAAATAAATTCTAGGTAGCCTAGGAAGCTAGAACTCCTCAATTTATCATATAACTGTAGCATAGCTATGATAAGGAAGTAAAATCAACACCAGAACTCACTCAGAGCTCTCAGCAGAGCATAGGTGTATATTTGAAAATGGAAAAAATTCAACATTTCAGTCTAAAATTCTCAAACAAATTGTAGGTAGCCTAGGAAGCTAGAACTCCTCGATTTATCATATAACTGTAGCATAGCTATGATAAGGAAGTAAAATCAACACCAGAACTCACTCAGAGCTCTCAGCAGAGCATAGGTGTATATTTGAAAATGGAAAAAAATCAACATTTCAGTCTAAAATTCTCAAACAAATTCTAGGTAGCCTAGGAAGCTAGAACTCCTCGATTTATCATATAACTGTAGCATAGCTATGATAAGGAAGTAAAATCAACACCAGAACTCACTCAGAGCTCTCAGCAGAGCGTAGGTGAAAACTTGTAACTGCAAATAATTCAACATTTCAGTCTAAAATTCTCAAATAAATTCTAGGTAGCCTAGGAAGCTAGAACTCCTCGATTTATCATATAACTGTAGCATAGCTATGATAAGGAAGTAAAATCAACACCAGAACTCACTCAGAGCTCTCAGCAGAGCATAGGTGTATATTTGAAAATGGAAAAAATTCAACATTTCAGTCAAAAATACTCAAAGAAATTCTAGGTTGCCTAGGAAGCTAGAACTCCTCGATTTATCATATAACTGTAGCATAGCTATGATAAGGAAGTAAAATCAACACCAGAACTCACTCAGAGCTCTCAGCAGAGCATAGGTGTATATTTGAAAATGGAAAAAATTCAACATTTCAGTCACAAATTCTCAAAGAAATTCTAGGTAGCCTAGGAAGCTAGAACTCCTCGATTTATCATATAACTGTAGCATAGCTATGATAAGGAAGTAAAATCAACACCAGAACTCACTCAGAGCTCTCAGCAGAGCATAGGTGTATATTTGAAAATGGAAAAAATTCAACATTTCAGTCACAAATTCTCAAAGAAATTCTAGGTAGCCTAGGAAGCTAGAACTCCTCGATTTATCATATAACTGTAGCATAGCTATGATAAGGAAGTAAAATCAACACCAGAACTCACTCAGAGCTCTCAGCAGAGCATAGGTGTATATTTGAAAATGGAAAAAAATCAACATTTCAGTCTAAAATTCTCAAAGAAATTCTAGGTAGCCTAGGAAGCTAGAACTCCTCGATTTATCATATAACTGTAGCATAGCTATGATAAGGGAGTAAAATCAACACCAGAACTCACTCAGAGCACTCAGCAGAGCATAGGTGTATATTTGAAATTGGAAAAAAAATCACCATTTACTCTAAAATTCCTCAAATAAATTCTAGGTAGCCTAGGAAGCTAGAACTCCTCAATTTATCATATAACTGTAGCATAGCTATGATAAGGAAGTAAAATCAACACCAGAACTCACTCAGAGCTCTCAGCAGAGCGTAGGTGAAAGCTTGTAACTGCAAAAAATTCAACATTTCAGTCTAAAATTCTCAAATAAATTCTAGGTAGCTTAGGAAGCTAGAACTCCTCGATTTATCATATAACTGTAGCATAGCTATGATAAGGAAGTAAAATCAACACCAGAACTCACTCAGAGCTCTCAGCAGAGCATAGGTGTATATTTGAAAATGGAAAAAATTCAACATTTCAGTCTAAAATTCTCAAACAAATTCTAGGTAGCCTAGGAAGCTAGTACTTACATACATGCATATATATGCTCACGCCTGTCTCAAGCTTCGATCCTTACATACTTCTGTCGCTTTATCCACATTCACGCATCTCCTCTTACACTTCCTGCGGCTATGAGAGCTCAGCATTTAACCTTTCTTAAAATACTATTTATTTGGTCATAGTAGTTCTTCCTTGAATGCCCTCTACCGACACATCCGCTCTCATTTGCTCTATAAATTTGTTTCGTTAGTCGCCTTTCACCTACTCTTTTGATATGTCCAAACCATCACAACATATATCTTTCAAATCTAGTTACCACATAATTGATCAACTTGCAACTGTTTCTTATCACACTATTCTTCATTCCATCTAGTATGGTGACCCCACCCATACTTCGTAAAGATAGCATTTCCAATGCATTCACTTTACTTTCACTTAAAAAAAGTTTTTTCAAGAAAAGGCCTTCAAAAACAGATTTTTTTTTGCTATATATTTTTGGCACCAACTTCAAAAGAAAGTAATTTATTTCGAATAAATTTATTTCTCTTTTTGAGGGCGGATTTTATTCCATTGTAAAAAAAAATCTTTCACGCTTTTCAGTGACTTTCTGTAATGTGCATTTACACCAGTCTTAACCATAGCTATAAAGTTCTCAGCAATACAAATTAATCAAGCCCAAACAATAGGTACTTGCTGTAAATCGTTGAGGAGTTCCTTCGACTGGCTTTCAGCTCCATCATCAGATTGACTCCGCACCTTCATTAAAATGTAGCTTCAAATACTCAATGAAAATATTTAACAAACACACTAGTCGCCGGTAAGATTTTCGAATGTTCCCCTCAATAATTCAAAGATATATAATTAACTATAGTGCATAAGACGGCTATGGAGTCGGCCTCTAACGTGACGTTAGCACTTAACCATATTCTGCTGAGAGCTCTGAGTGAGTTCTGGTGTTGATTTTACTTCCTTATCATAGCTATGCTACAGTTATATGATAAATCGAGGAGTTCTAACTTCCTAGGCTACCTAGAATTTGTTTGAGAATTTTAGACTGAAATGTTGAATTTTTTCCATTTTCAAATATACACCTATGCTCTGCTGAAAGCTCTGAGTGAGTTCTGGTGTTGATTTTACTCCCTTATCATAGCTATGCTACAGTTATATGATAAATCGAGGAGTTCTAGCTTCCTAGGCTACCTAGAATTTGTTTGAGAATTTTAGACTGAAATGTTGAATTTTTTCCATTTTCAAATATACACCTATGCTCTGCTGAGAGCTCTTAGTGAGTTCTGGTGTTGGTTTTACTCCCTTATCATAGCTATGCTACAGTTATATGATAAATCGAGGAGTTCTAGCTTCCTAGGCTACCTAGAATTTCTTTGAGAATTTTAGACTGAAATGTTGAATTTTTTCCATTTTCAAATATACACCTATGCTCTGCTGAGAGCTCTTAGTGAGTTCTGGTGTTGATTTTACTCCCTTATCATAGCTATGCTACAGTTATATGATAAATCGAGGAGTACTAGCTTCCTAGGCTACCTAGAATTTGTTTGAGAATTTTAGACTGAAATGTTGAATTTTTTCCATTTTCAAATATACACCTATGCTCTGCTGAGAGCTCTGAGTGAGTTCTGGTGTTGATTTTACTTCCTTATCATAGCTATGCTACAGTTATATGATAAATCGAGGAGTTCTAGCTTCCTAGGCTACCTAGAATTTCTTTGAGAATTTTAGACTGAAATGTTGATTTTTTTCCATTTTCAAATATACACCTATGCTCTGCTGAGAGCTCTGAGTGAGTTCTGGTGTTGATTTTACTTCCTTATCATAGCTATGCTATAGTTATATTATAAATCGAGGAGTTCTAGCTTCCTAGGCTACCTAGAATTTCTTTGAGAATTTTAGACTGAAATGTTGAATTTTTTCCATTTTCAAATATACACCTATGCTCTGCTGAGAGCTCTGAGTGAGTTCTGGTGTTGATTTTACTTCCTTATCATAGCTATGCTACAGTTATATGATAAATCGAGGAGTTCTAGCTTCCTAGGCTACCTAGAATTTCTTTGAGAATTTTAGACTGAAATGTTGAATTTTTTGCAGTTACAAGTTTTCACCTACGCTCTGCTGAGAGCTCTGAGTGAGTTCTGGTGTTGATTTTACTTCCTTATCATAGCTATGCTACAGTTATATGATAAATCGAGGAGTTCTAGCTTCCTAGGCAACCTAGAATTTCTTTGAGAATTTTTGACTGAAATGTTGAATTTTTTCCATTTTCAAATATACACCTATGCTCTGCTGAGAGCTCTGAGTGAGTTCTGGTGTTGATTTTACTTCCTTATCATAGCTATGCTACAGTTATATGATAAATCGAGGAGTTCTAGCTTCCTAGGCTACCTAGAATTTGTTTGAGAATTTTAGACTGAAATGTTGAATTTTTTCCATTTTCAAATATACACCTATGCTCTGCTGAGAGCTCTGAGTGAGTTCTGGTGTTGATTTTACTTCCTTATCATAGCTATGCTACAGTTATATGATAAATCGAGGAGTTCTAGCTTCCTAGGCTACCTAGAATTTGTTTGAGAATTTTAGACTGAAATGTTTATTTTTTTCCATTTTCAAATATACACCTATGCTCTGCTGAGAGCTCTGAGTGAGTTCTGGTGTTGATTTTACTTCCTTATCATAGCTATGCTACAGTTATATGATAAATCGAGGAGTTCTAGCTTCCTAGGCTACCTAGAATTTCTTTGAGAATTTTTGACTGAAATGCTGAATTTTTTCCATTTTCAAATATACACCTATGCTCTGCTGAGAGCTCTGAGTGAGTTCTGGTGTTGATTTTACTTCCTTATCATAGCTATGCGACAGTTATATGATAAATCGAGGAGTTCTAGCTTCCTAGGCTACCTAGAATTAGTTTGAAGAATTTTGACTGAAAATTTTTCTTACCTCGATGATTTTTTTAACAGGCGTCTATTTCTGTCAAATACACAGAACTATGCCTCAAAACTATCAGGAACTCCTTTATTCATCTATATGCACCCAAAAATCATAAACATTTTTGATTTGCTCGAAAATGATCTGCTACGGGAAGTTAGCAGAGCATTATGAAAAAAAATTTTCCAGGTTTCCGAGCCAGAACTATCTCTAAAAAGTATCAGGAACTATAGAACTCTTCTGCATGCTAATAGAACTCACATTTATTTTTGATCTGCTGGGATTTGCTCTGCTAAGTTCACTGACACTCACAGTAACCATCGGAAATTACCGTGGTTATTTTCTGGGGACTAAGATTTGTGATAATGGAACAATGCATCTAATCTAAGTATATTCTGGTACGCTTTTGAAAATGAAAATGAAAATGAAAATGAAAATGAAAATGAAAAATATTTATTCAGTTTAGGCCCTGGTAAGGCACTTATGAAAGTCGAGAATTTACCACCGGTTCGGAAACTAGCCTTCTGAGAAGAACCGGCAAGAAACTCAGCCAGGCATCATGTACATATCATCGAAACAATATAAATCATATGAAATCATCATCCAAAATCAAATTTGATAATAGGTATAAATATTCACAGTAGTGACAAATTGACAAATTTTGAAAGATATATCGGTTGGTTGATAGCTTCAAGCCAAATTCTACCCAAGTTCGCCATAATTTTATAAGTCGCCTTTTATAAGCTTCTGTTTGAAACATAAACTAACAGATTGGACAGAACTTGCTCTGAATAAACAAACTTTGATCCCAATGTAATCCACATTAGTCATCTCTTGCTGAATTATTAGCTCTCAGAGTAAAAAAAATTATTACATTTAATTCGGGCTATTTATTTGGTAGTCATACACTTCTTCATACGACTATTTGGACTTTGTGTTCAACTTAGAATTGGCACACTTCGCAATCTTTAATTCTTGGGGCAGTTATTTAGGTGCGTCCTTGTCTCACTAGACATCCTTACTTTCTACGAGACATAGGCATAACATAATTCAGTGAAGTATGATAATCATAGTGGGACTCTTTCGTTTTACCCAACATGGGCACAGCAAAACAATCTTGAGATTGGTAACTTGCGAGTGTGACTCATTGACGTTGCAAGGGTTCAAAGGCTGCAGCTACTGCTTACCAACAGGCGGTGCTGTACGCGTGTTTGCCTTTTTAATTAAAATGTAAATAAGGACAAAAAAACGCAAAGCAATTGTATTTTGTACTACACTGCTACGATCAACAGGCTGTTGAACGTACCTGTTGATTATTTGAAAGCTCGTTGAGGAAGTGTGAGAAGTGGTGTTATTGAATAAATAAGAAGAATATTAAGTTTTTGTGTTACTTAATTATTTATTTATATTAATGTATACTCCCATGGGCCCGTTTATTTGAATTTTGGTGACTTGGTCGATCTGTCGGTACTGCGTTTCGCCTGCCACGTTCAAAGTCGCTGGTTTGATTACTAATTCGAGAAAATATATGTATCTTCTATATACTCGTCAGTTTGCTATGACTATGAAGGAGTTCTAACATTACTGAAGTAGTAATAAAATATTCAGGGAAATTAGTAATTAATAACCATAAATTAAATTAATCTGTATCTTTCTACCCTATATTAAGTTCACGTGTGTACGCCACACACGTGAACTTAATATAGGTTTATAAATATGTACATAATCAACCTTGCGTTACTAATACGTCTGAACTCGGCCTACAATAATTGATGGGTTCACCCAAGTGCCGGTGCGTTTAGGCCATCTCGTGATTTGACAAAGTAGGTCACGGTAAAATAATACACGACCTCGACACGGTCCCGCTTCCCTTCCTACAGTTCCTGCTATTGTGCACCAATGCTTTGAAACAGTGGGACATCTAATAGCATTAAGCATTTATTCATTTTCAAATAGTTTTAATCGCGTAAGGTTTTGCCTCGATTTTGTCAGTCGTGTGGAAAGAGTACATATTGACTTCGCAGGTCAGGCAGGGATCCTTGATAATTAAAGTGTTTAGTTCCTCATCCCCTTAATCTCACAACATAATTAAATAATTCTTGATACGTAGATATACCTGCTAAAAGAATCTGGTTGAATTACAATTTTAAGGATAACACTGATTTAAGGTTCTTCATATTATTGTGGAGTTACTTAACATAATATATTATAGTTATCATTGAAAACTAGCTATGCCTCAGTAGTTTACCTTCATTGACTACACTTATTTTTCGTCTATCAATTTTTTTTTCCGTTTTATTCCGGTTTTAGTTACTTGTATCTATACATATGAATTTCAAAGTTCTAACTTATAATATCAATGCACAGTATAAACCGCTGATCCTAACTGACACGCAGGCAAAGCTGAAGGCGCAAGCTAGTGTCTAAATATTTAGCCCAAGGACGCAGAGAGAGAACTTATAAAATATATGGAAAAAAAAAATAGCAAATATTAATTAGAGTGAAACTTCGAAAAAAAAAATTCAAGTTGGGGATATTAAGTCGGCTACTCAGCGAAAATTGTTCCTTCAAATAGATAATAATCAATATATTTCAGCAAATTCTAACAAAGGGAAGGGAACGGAAAAGTTTGTACTGAAAAACAAAAGGTATTAGGAAGCCGATATTAATATCTTTTAAATATCAATTTGACTCATATATTATCATAATTCATGAAATAACTGATAAATGGTGCCCATTCTATAGGAATAATCAATTAAACAGCATAACAACACAATTGTTATCCAAAAATATGGATTGGGGCATCGTAAAAGAATTAAATTCAATATTGACAGCTTTTATTTAAATGGTGAGTTTATTTATTTTTAAAATACCTTTATTTCTCACTAGAAACCCGGGACATATTTTTAAGTTATATTCTATGGAGTCGGTGTTGAATTTTTATACAATTAATAATGTTGAGTGCAGCAATTTGAACCACGTCTATGTGTCAAGTCATTCTTTTAAATTCGCCCTATAATATTTTAATCAAACTAGCTGATAACCGATAGCTGACAGGGTGTATTTGGATCAAACTAGAAAAGAAAATGATTCCCTAAATCCGCTTTCAGCACCTAGGAATTCTAGAGAAATAGCCTGATGTTATGTTAATTGCCCGGTAATACTGTTTATACATGCTTAATAATATAGTTAAATTATGGTTAAGGTATATAATAAATAATAAAGGTAAATATAATATGCTATGCTAATCATCTATTTTTAATCGAGCTGTGTTCCTATGCTTAATAATTTAATTCCATTAATATGCTTTTTTTCCCCAGGTTTCATTATGTTGATATTTTTCAGATTACATCTTTGTATTAACCATAGTCACGCCGAATTTGCTAATCTCGTTTGCATGAAGTTCAACCACCTTTGCAAAGCTTTCCTAATATAGTGATTTTACCATTTACCTAAGAAATGATCGACCTGATATCTAATCTATACTAATATTATAAAGCTGAAGAGTTTGTTTGTTTGAACGCTCTAATTTCAGGAACTACTGGGCCGATTTTAAAAATTATTTCAGTGTTGGATAGTCCATTTATCGAGGAAGTCTATAGGCTATATTTTATTCTCATAAAATTAGGGGCCCGTAAGAAAATTGCGAATTTGTAACCCAAGGTGTAAAATCGAAAACCTATTTATGCGTGTATCATAATATTAATTCTTATCCAAATCAAGCATTATGCTATCAAGGGTATTCATGTAGAAGTAAAATACTGTTTGTTTTATTACAATAGGACATTGCGTTTAGAAATTATCACGAGTATAAAAACGCAGTGAATTGGTACCTAGTAATGAGTAATTTGCCAAAGAGTAATCTCTGAAATGGCTAGACCGATTTTAACGGGACTTTCACTGGCAGATAGCTAATGTTACAGTACCATGGGCTTTTTATTTATAAAGATAATGTTTGATTCCGCGGTAATCAAATTAAATCTACGCGGGTGAAACCGCAGGGCACAGCTAGTCCATAATATGATGATACTAATAATTAAATGTCAATGGTTGTTTGTGTAAGACTTTGATGTTTGTTACTAAAATCATAAGGGTTTTGATTATATTTGCCACAGACATAATTTATTACTTGTTTTAGTGCATATATATATCCCCGAAAAACTCATTGTAATATAATTCGGCGAGATAAAAAATATTTACCAGGTGAGCGAAGCTGAGAGGGGAAGCTTGTATTTTTATATTTATAACAAGTTCAGTTTTTAATTTGATATAATGGGAAGAACCTTGTCATGAACTAATTAAGAGTAAAAATGTTTAGCACTCCGTTATCCAATAAGAACGACTAAACCTATTTGTTTCTCTCGTGTCGTAGGCCTAGATCATCCTTAGTAATACTATTTATAATAAAACTTTTACGAGACCTTGCCTCCACAATCAATATTTTAGTCACAACTTGGTACATATAGCGCTTTAATAAGTTAGTCAAAATTTTGTAAGCTTTTAACGGCAAGTTAATATCCCAATCCCACGGGAAAGAATAACACTGGATTTAGTTTTAATGCACACGCCAAACGTATTCACCAAATTCGATTAAAATTATTTTACATCAAACAAAACTTCACCGAATTTGGTTAATATAGAATAATATCTTCAAGCGTTTTACAGACATACTAAATTAGGATGAATATGAACAATAATATGAACCACTGTGGACGGTAAAAAAAAGGAGCAGGAAATTAAAAAAAAATACGAAAAATTGTTGAATCTGCTGCTGCTTACATACTGGAGCAGTGCGAATTGGTATTTAAGCTATCCTATGGATATAAATAGATAAGTATTCAAGTATTAGAAATGATTAATTTTTGTACTAAACACGACTTTAATGCATACGAAGTCGGGGGCAGAAGCTGGTAAATCGTACAGGTAATTATACTTAAAAAGGCAGTTAAAGTAAAAGTTAAACGACACAAGTAAGCAAAGTTAATTTTGCTATATTTTTATCATTATGGAGGCTTGAATTACCTGAACGCACAATGTTGCTAAATTTACAAAACGGTTAATTTTCAGTCAAGTCCGCGCGTGAATATTTTAAGAGCCAACGGAGCGGTTCTCACCGGGACAAATAAAGTCATAACTCCTTTCGCCATTGCTAGGTTATCTAAACAGAGTTAAACTAACATGAATTGGCGTACCTCTCCTATAACTTTACTGGTTACCCTTTTACAAAAATTACCTTTGAATTATCGCATATTAACAATAATGTTCATATTAACATTCTATATATTGCCCGAATTGACAATCTTTTCACTTCAATCAGTTTTCCAGTCTCAAAGTACAACTTGTATTTATATGGACTCTAAGATTTATCGGTACCTAACAAATGAAAATAGCATTTTGTTTGATCTTGATTGTGGCGTGGCTGCAGATGGAAACATTTGAAAAAAATAGTTTTTCCACATCCTTGTATACAAAGACCTCAATCAGACTCTTTGATACTTTGTGTTATGAAAAAGAAAGTGAAAAGTGTACTACAGACTTTTCTTTACGCAAATTGATTCTGTTTGTTGAGGTATTCTACCTTGCCAATCTTTTGTGCTTACGTCTTTTGTTGAAGAATTTTTATTGTTCTTTAGGTGCAAGGTCAAATCAGAATAAAATCAAAGGAATGTAATATGAAATCAATTGATGTGTAAATTTAATACGATTGCAAATTTTTGTTAAACATTTTAAAGTTATGTAAGACGTAAAAAAAAATGCTATTTGTATAATTTACCGACGTTTAAATCGTTATTATATAGGAATGTGATAGCTACAGAACACGCATGATGTTTCAGCAACATATACAGGATTCATTTTCCTGATGAACCTCAAAATCTCCTAACTACGCACCTGCGGCCTCACCATCCCTTTATTTTCTTACTAACCATCCTATATTTTGCTAAATCTCCATTTCTATGATCCTTAATTATTTTATTAAATGCGTCATCTCTCTCTAAATGACAATATTCATTTAACAATAGAATTGGGCAAATAGGCGGGCCTGAAAATAAACTAGCTATTAACATAATATAATTACGAGAAATAGCACCCAGACCATTTTATAACTTTGCATGAAAGTCTATAATCTAAAGTTAGAAAATGCAATAAAGCTAAACTATTTTATTATTTTTACCTAACGTGTGTGAAAAATGTCATTAAAGAAGACAAACGCCACGCTGTACGCCGTCCGCCCTCTTAACGCCCTCGCGTTGAGCACGATTCATTCCTGGTTTTTAAAAGGCAGTTCTTTATTAATATTATAAAGTCGGCAAACCAAGCTTGTTTGGCAAAGCAAGCAGTCCACCTGATGGTCTAAGCCTATGAACGTCGTGACTAACAACATAGTGTCACTTGCGCATTACCTTATTTATAAAGAATGGAATCACTGTGCCATTATAGAAAGAGAAATATCCCACTTTGGTTAGCACAGTGCCTGCACGCATGGAGGGTTGCCGTGACCTTACTCATCGGATTAATACTCTAAGGCAGCATTATTTTTATTATTAAACGTGCAATTCATGCATAATAAAGTATGTCCGGCTGTCGGTGTTGGAGCTTATAAGAATGTGCAATCCAATAAACTTTCGACAAATCGCCCACAGGTTATTATTTTTTCTAATGTATAATAAATTTGTCTTACTGAAGCAGGGCTGCGCGTGTAAATTTAGCCATATCTGTCCATGTAAAGGCTCTACAATCACAACACAGGTTTCATTACACAGCTAACAATGTGAGCAACTTTACCTAATTTCTTTAGTCTCATCCTTTCTATGAAAGTTTAGACTAAAAATCATATCAATCGTATGTCATAATAAGTTAAAAAAATGGAGTGCTAGGACATTTTAAATATTATCTCTACCGATTACCTTTTATTGTTCATAATTTTCGGCTTAATTTTCAAGAAAATTATAACATTTTATTGCATATATTGCTGGGTATCTTATGGAACTACTGTTGCTGTATTGATGATGATGTATGAAATTTATTGCATTGCAACTCCTTAAGAGCACGAATACCGAAAACTGTCCATACAGGTAAAAATTATCGGTGAATGTAACCTTTACTTGTTATTTTAATTATACTTGTTCGTTCTATGAAGACTCAAAATATGTCACAGTGCTATAAAAAACAGAGAACAGAGAATTTCTAAAAAAATTGTGTTTTGTTGTATATACTTTGACCTGCATATAGTGAAAAGCTGTTATTTTGGAATTACAAACAGACACTTCAATATTATTTATGTGTAAAGAAAGATATAGATGTATAGATTAAATTAACACCTACCGCTTATAAATAACATAGTATAACAAATCTCGGAAAACTCGGAAATAAATGTAGATCCATTAAAATAATTATTTTATAATAATATTTTAAATTCATTATGAAGTTTATTTATAATAAATTTAACGATTTAAATGAAATTTTGTATGTAAGATACAAAAAAATATCGCACAAAGCTCGACCGTTTACCCAAAATATTTTTTCCAGGCCAATCGATGTTGTTTCCTTTGGAATCAAAATATTTTTGCAAACCAGCTTAGTTTGGGATTTTTTTTGCGTTTCCAAACTCGTATAGCAGTGAAACGGTTATTTTATACGAGTTGCAGACTTTTGATGAAGTAAAAACGGCCAGATGCTTTCTCCCATAGGTTTTAATGGCTGTTTTTTTCCAAACCGGGCTTTCATTTTGTGTATAAATTTTCGTGTCTTTAATGTTCTTCTCTCCTTATCCAATACTAGCTGTGTCCTGCGGTTTCACCCGCGTAGATTTAATTTGATTACCGCGGAACCCTACATTTTCTTTATAAATAAAAAGCCCATGGTACTGTAACATTAGCTATCTGCCAGTGAAAGTCCCGTTAAAATCGGTCTAGCCGTTTCAGAGATTACTCTTTGGCAAATAACTCCTTATTAGGTACCAATTCTTTGCGTTTTTATACTCGTGATAATTTCTAAACGCAATGTCCTATTGGAATAAAACAAACAGTATTTTACTTCAACATGAATACCCTTGATAGCATAATGCTTGATTTGGATAAGAATTAATATTATAATACACATTTAACGAAGTTTCTTTCTTCAGGCGATTAATTTTTTTTATGAACATTAAATCGATTATTGTGACTAAACTATGAGAGTTAGATATATGCTCTCGCGGACTTTTTTGTAGATCTTAATAAGACCTACAAACCCGTAGTACATAATTTTGTTCTATTGTCAATACTGCAGCGTACGCATTATTAGGTTTACGATTTTACACCTTAGGTTACAAAATTGCAATTTACTTACGGACGAATTTTTATGAGAATAAAATATAGCCTATAGCCTTCCTCGATAAATGGACTATCCAACACTGAAAAAAATATTGAAATCGGACCAGTAGTTCCTGAGATTAGAGCGTTCAAACAAACAAACTCTTCAGCTTTATAATATTAGTATAGATTCACTAAATCATCTTTATACGGCAAACTTTTGTTTAAATATATGTTTGCTTTGACTGAATATGAGGATATTTTTAGTTATTGTGGTTTTTTTAAAAATTTTGGCAAAGTCGTATTTAAAAATTGTCATAAGTGTTTAATAAAAGGATCATTAGGAGTAAGGAAACAAAGTGCTCAGACGCATATGTGGAAGGTTTTGTTGAACCGCAAAGTCAAAGTCAAAGTCAAAAATATCTTTATTCGATTAGACTTTATACAAAGCACTTTCAAATCGTCAGAATGACACAATTTACAGGATTATACATGCTACCGCCAGGTTCGGAAGGTTGCTTTTACTGAGAAGAACCTGGCAAGAAACTCAGTAATTACTCTTTTCAAAAATATTATACAATTTAAAAAAAAACCAAAATAAATCACTTGATAAATGTAAGCCCATGGACACAGTTCCAATGTACAAATGTCGATAAAAATTAACATAAAGAAAAGTCTAGTAGTTCTATTTATATCTAAATGCGTAGCTTGAGATGACCAGCCCCCACAAGCAGCACCTGTTCACAAGTATGACGAGAATGCCAGCCATCGCCCTCCTCAACCATAATAGAGGGAAGTGAGCGACCCGTCATCCTGACGCGTCATCCTGACGCAATCGCAATAGATAGTATCGGTGTGTCGCAAGGTTGAGAACATTGATGTACTTTTATATACACATGCTCACGCCTGCATTCCCCGAAGGTGTTACTACCCGGGCAGAGATGTATTTACACCCACCTCGTCAGTTATGTTTAAGTCCCGTTTATAATAAGGGGCGAGCCTATGCCCATTATCCGGCGCTAAACTATACTTCGGGCTGTTACAGAGAAATTACAGATGAATAAACCCAATATTACTTTGCCCGGCCCCGACGTCGAGCTCAGGTGTTAAACAAGACCAACAAGGCAGTGAGAATATTTGTTCATTATCCTCTAACTGATTTCTAGTCAGATCAGGTACAGATGCTTAATATCACAACATGTTAAAGGAACGAGCACAAAGCTTGTGCCAACGTTTGAGAAGCCACCTCCCGTATCTTGGTAATGATGGCATGCGCACTTCCTGACAGACATTATTTGCACCTGCTCGATGACTTAAGCCGCCGGGTGGTTGAAATATACCAGATTACATCTTAACAAATTGTTCCTTTTATTGTATGTAACGTAAGAGGAACATATCATTGGATCAGCTAAGTTAAGCAACCCCAACCCAGGCCTGTAGTTTACTGGGTGACCGCTAGAGTTTTCTACGTACCTCGGAGAGGGCAATAAGATGTCGGTTCCAATTGCCAAATGAACGCAATCGTAACAAGACGGTCACCATTTTTAATCCAGGTTACCGATTTTCACCACAGAAAGGGCAGTCGCTTTGTGTGAAAATCAGGTGCCAGCTAGATCGGGTTGAATCGAATGCTGACCCGAAAACTATGAGATATGTACAGACAGTCGATTTTATAAGATCAGCCAAGTGCTGAGAAAGTGTAATGAAGTCATAATAAAATTTGCCAGTAAGCCATTTTGGCGGTCCTTCGCTGTGATCAAACGATTTTCTAGTCCAATCCCGGAGGACCACCGTGAACTCACTAGTTTATCAGGATCCTCTTTAGGTTAAACTAAGTAAAGCTGCTTTTACAATTTGTCATTTACAGAATTATTTTATTCTTAAGATTTGTTTTGAATTTTCATTTAATTAACCTTTAGTTAAAGTAACATTATTTTTTAATGAAAGCTTTCCATCTTTTAAATCCGCATGACATGTCAAATAACTAATAATAAATTCATAAAAGAAACACAATTTTGTTCAAATGTTTTATTTATTGAGAGCAATAAATATTACATGGATTACAGAGAATATAGAGGTTTTAACTTATTATGATTTAATTATATTTTTTCTTGGCTTGGAACTCATCGGTTACCGCTGATCCACCGAAGGTTTGAACTACGGGAATCCCGGGACGTGGCCTTGTAGTGAACACTAGTTGCGCTCGGAAAAAACGCCTCCGTGACACATATAATGCTAATACATATCGCCACCTGCAACTACTTCAATAAAGTTAAATACCACTTGAATAATTATGTAATTAATTATTAATAATTAAAAACAGAAATAATGTATACTCACTAAGCCTTCCTTCCAATCAAACTCTACACCGAACCAGTAGGTTTAATTATCAGGGTCCCTAGTAGGTAGTGAGTGAGAGAAATAGAAAAAAGTTTATCGTAGACGTACAATTTCGAACTCCTTCAGAAACGCATGGAATGCAAGCCTGTATTGCCTTGGTTATTCCATGAAAAGCTCGCTACAAATACTTTGACCTACTAACTGTACCGACGGAAAATGAAAAGTGAAAACACCCCTACTAAAAGTAGCAACGGTTTAAAAATGAATACAGTATTGAACGTGATTATTTATTTGGATATTTATATTCACCTACATTTAATAATTTTTTTATAAATATTATATTTGAACTCTGAAAGGAACCTTACCTTTCTTACTTTTTTTGTTTTATTCCCAAGAGAAAAATAAATAATTTGTTTTAATTAACAAGACATAATGAGACCCGATTTAAAAAAGACTAACAACCACAACTATAAAATTTAAGTATGGCCGGCGCTCACACAATATTTTTGGTGAAAGTAATTATTTTAATAGACAAAAAATTGCAGTTTAAGGAGAAGGAGACAGCTGTGGTGAGATAAAATGGCGGGTGTAGAACGGCCCGGGATTAGGGGCGCTTTAACGAAAAGTAAAAGTGAGCGTATCTCTCGCTCGATATGGCTCTACCTGTTGCGGCGCCGCGCCCGCCTAACGGCGCCGCTTAAACTTTTACGCGCCCTCAGCTCACACTCCGCTCCAACGTCGCCGCAAAATCTAACACTACTCTTCTACTTACCTGAAGTTCCCGCCCTGGGGTCTTCAGAGGCACCGATAAAGTTATTAAACACTTTAAGAAAAGTTGAAAACAGTTTGAAGTTTTTTATTTCAGTTGTGGGCAAAACTACATATCGCGTCGATCGCGTAGAGTCCCGAGTTGATCCGCAGGTCAGACGTGCGACAGCGGAGGAGAACTGTGAGAAAGTGAGCGGCGGCGCTCCACTCAGCAGCGGCTGCCGAAGCTGCCGCCCCGCGCGCCCGCGTCCCTCTCGCCACCTCCGACTACCCCCGCTTAATGCTCACCCATCACCAATCTTCATATTTCACAAATTAACCACTCGCAATCTCACTTCATTTCATTCTATAAAACTCACAACAAGTAGGTAAAAATAATAAATTTGTTGAACAGAAAGAATATTATCTACATTTATTATTGGAATACATTAGAATAATTGGGGAGTACATCAGATATCTGGCGAAATGGGAAAAGATATACCTACTTACGTTCTAAAACTAAATCAGTTGTTTAATTTGATCAGCTCGGTATATTTAAATTGCATGCGCATCCTTTGTTATTTCAAAATGAAATAATTAATAATAGCACAAACATTTATTGACGACCTCCACGGAAACAAAAAAAAGGATACACATGGAATATGTACCAGTGCATAGCGTGTTGCCTGCCGCACAATGTTATCAAAGGGCCCACAGCTCAACTATAACCGCACACCAAACTGGGCCCCACTTCAGTCTAGCGAAGCTAATTCTCAGTGTGACCCATATTTCTGTTTATTTCATTTAAGTAGTTATTTTATTTGTGGAAAAAACAAGTAAAAAGTGTTCGATAAGCGTTAAAAAAGTAATTAGCAATCAGAAAATGTGATTCAGTTTACTTCAACTTTGTGCACCATTATTATCAAATGGTATTAGAAGCAGTGTACACAGCAATCAATTTTAATGCACAATAGTTACCTCAAATATAACAAGTCACCAACTAAATAACGCGGCTTCATTAACAGATTTAAAAAAGTAGGAGTACGTTCCTTCCTGATGTTCGTCGCATATGTTTCTCTTTCTTTATGTAGGTATGTAAACTAAATTACTCGAAAAGGGTTAGTTCAGTAATAATTACTCAAATTCCTTTAATAAACTATGTATCTAATCTAAAACCTTTAAACGAACAATTGTTGTATATACAAGGTTATTAAGAAAACCCGTCTAACAATGTAGCTTTGTGAAGTTGCACGCTCTGAAACGGCTCCAACGATTTTCATGAAATTTAGTATGCATGGGTTTCGACGGCCATAAAGCGAACTAGTTAGGTTGAATTTTTTAAAAACGACGAAGAGAAACAAGTCTTCCACTTTCTCTAATTATTAAGGCACGCACTGAATCTGACTAGGACTATGAAGCACTGAGAATTATACCAATTATTTACACCAACGAGAAGTCCAGTCGCCACAACTGAGCATAAATTGATAAATGCCAGCGAGTGCGGCTGTAGCGTGAGTTTATGATAAGTCAGTCAGTTAAGATTTGTCACAGTGCCATTGTAATGAAGCTATATTAATATAAGCTCTGCCAGCAGTAAGGAATCTAGCCTATTTTTTGAAATAAGAACGTCGTATGGAGAATGGAGCACCATTGAGCGTGAGGGCTACCAAACATAAAGTTTAAAATTAACTATTTTACCGTCAAAATAAGATAGATTTGAAGTTTTCATTAAAGTCGGTACTTATTAATTATATGGGTAAAACACGTAAATGACGTATACGCGACCGGACACGACGTGACACCGCTAATTGACGCTACTGCCATTCAACGTTTAATTGCGTTGACAAGACACTTATGAACGTCGAAGAACTCACCACCGGTTGGCAAACTAGCCTTCTAAGAAGAACCACCAAGAAACTCAGCTGATATAATGCACATTCCCAATAGTGAAAATTTTATGATCCAAGCAAAAACATTCCGTTGTATAGAAAAACACAGAACAGAAATGAAATAAAAAGGCTATTAGAGAAAGCTACGCTGGACAATATTATGCACTAAAGCAAAAGTTTAAAGACGATTTATTTTTAAATCTATCTAATTATATATTTATATAAATAATTATACTGACCTAGTGATCTATAAACGCACAGCCCAAACCACTGCACGGATCGAGCTGAAATTTGGCATGCAGGTAGATGTTATGACGTAGGCATCCGCTAAGAATTTGATTAATTCTACCCCCAAGGGGATAAATTAGGGGATGAAAGTTTTTATGAAACTAAATTTACGCGGGTGAAATCGCGGGGCACAGCTAGCTTATATACCTATGAAATTAAGGCCTCTATAATTAACAGCAACAAGGTAGATTCTGATGGTAAGTGGTGAACGACCGCGGTCGATAGTAAATGTTGACCCAAATATCAGCCAGCTCAAGTCTATTTCCCATCATGGTTCCAAATTTGAATGTATAAAATAAAAGTGGGCCAAAGTTAAATAAAAATAACGATTATTGGTACATGTAAAGGTGACTCATTAACTATACCGATTAGTTTGATTGTTATGTTTTACGATTAGAGTCAATCGTACAATACGGTGGTAAGCTTTAATCGTTTTGTGTAATTGGGTTCTAATAGCATGTATGCACTCAATGCATACAATTTCGTGGGGCTTATAACCAAGTTCATAAAGATGCGCTATGAAAGGAATAACAAAACCGTCGTTGGCAATTTTCTAATAGAGAAAGCGCACGAGTGAAAACTAGGCAAACGACATGTTGCTAATAAGAAAAAAGTTCGTTACTCAATTTGCAAAGAGTTGCGTCCCTCGACGTTTAGACGTAAAATAACGTGCTTAAATCATTATGCGTACTGTAAGCGTACTAGTTAGTCTTTTATTCATACATCTGAAGACCGATTCACGAAATGAAAACCTCAACGGTTTTGCAACGACTTAGTCGTTGGTAGTGTTGTCGTATTCACTATATTACTGATTAAACGGAATAGCTCAGTTTTCGTCACGACAACGATAAGTCCTATAGATCTTCGATTCCAGATCACGTGAATACGGCATTGGGAGAAGATTTATATCGAATAATTTTAATCGTTCAACGACGTTCAAGTCAATGGACACTGGGCGGCGAAGGAAAGAAAAAGCACTGAGCTTTTTTATCAGAAAGTGGGCATATATCCATCTGCTTGGTTTAGATATACGTCCTACATGCCTGTCTTATTATGCTTAACTTGACATCTGAAACTCATTACAAGCGGTTCATTTACTAAAGCTAACTAAGTAAAATATACGTTCGCTAGCTACTGCTAGGCTAGCCTCGTGGTCTTCTTATATCAGAATCTGAAAAGTGACCGCTAAACAATAAGCATGGAGCCAAAAGACGCATAGGTCTCGTACCGTGAATACTTCTAAAAACAAACGATACTAGACAATATTCTGACAATATTCTCATAATAATGTGATTACGCTCTTACGTAATGAATCTGATCAGACGAACTTGATTTAATTTAATTTAAGATTTAGGTAAGCCAATTTTAACGTGGTGATAGAAAGAGGCCGTGATGTGATGTAACTTGGTCGCGACATATCTACACATAAATGTTATTGTGTTTTATATGTCTATGAAATCATTTATGTGCAAAAAAAAGTTTTTCCCCTCTTCTGGTGCCTTAATTGTATTCTGGCGTAATAGTGTTTGCATGTTTAATAAACGTTATGTTGTCGACTCGTCAACTCTCAATGTGCATTAATATTCATGCCGTAGGTGCTTCAATGCGATGTTGTCAGACATAATGATATTAAGCGACACACGGACAATTACGCTACGCGGTTTTTGGCCCAAAATTTAACTATGAATTGTACTTTTAATTTAATAATTTTATTTACTTCTAACTACACGTTATGAACACGAGTTCTCAACAATTATTATGTCTATCGCCATCTTATGTTAAATATTTTATGACTGAAATTAAAACATCATGTTAAAAATATGTAATGATAAAATTATTTTAACTAGTTAAATATTTCCTTAGCATTCTACCCTGGATATTGTCAGGAAGAGGAAAATGGATGTAGAGGAAAACATTCAAATATGAATACTATGGCGTTCAAACATGGTACTAGCCTTTGTTCTGTTCTCTACATAGTTACTTATTCGCTGTAAAAATAAATTAAAAAATTGAAGAAAATACTACGAATAATGAATCGTATCAAATGTTCATATATTTGTGGAATTCAATTTTACTTTAAATATATCATCTAACAGAAGATAAGTATAACATAGTTAAAAAAGTATTCAAAAAAATCTTGATTCATAGTTCGTAAATAATGCTTAGAAAAAATATTGTTTTCACATTTTAGTCCATGTTGGGCACCAAGTCGATATGAAAGAGTACACCGCTGGCCTCTCGGGAAGACAATATCCCAAACTTTCTAGGAGTGATGGAGTCTTGATCACCGACTCGCGAAAGTCATTAAAGCATATTACTCCGTCCAAGTCGACGTCCATACGCTTGATCATAATGTCCACCAGCTCCTAGAACCATGAAAAAGATTCATAAAATAAAGATAACTAAAGTTAATTACAATATAGAAGTTTGTTTTTATTATCATTTTAGTGAAAATATTTTGAGTATCTCTCGGCCCAAAATTTTAGTCATAGTCAATGACATCTTATTAAAAATTATAAATTACTAGCTGTGCCTCGCGGTTTCGCCCGCGTAGATTTCGTTTCATCCTTATGGTCGCGGAAACGTAATATTTTGAATAAATAAAAGGTAGCCTATGTCCTTTCTCAGGGTCTAAAGATTGTCTGTGCCTAATTTCATCAAAATCGGTTGATAGATTTAAGCGGGAAAGCGTAACAGACAGACAGAGTTACTTTCGCATTTATAATATTAGTAGGGATAGTAATCAATAGCCTTCCAGCATCCTGTTAAACCTAATATGATATTTTTTTTCAAATTATTACGCCACCAACATAGATCACAAAACCATTACATGATAGTTAACATAATAATGTGTTACTACAATTTATAGTTAGCAACGACATGCATTACATTAATAAAACCAATCTTAATGCTTCTCAAAAAAATATTAATTACAAAGTAATTTACGTATAGTTTAGGTTTAGTTATTGTTATTATTGTTTGACACTTATTCTCTTCCATTTAACTGTAGCAATATTGACTAAGTAATTTTACGTACACGGCAGGTTACATAATTTAGCTTACGATATTCCTGACTTCGAACAGAGAACATATAAATATAACTTCAGGTTCCATTTAGGTTTGTGGAACAGGGTCTTCGATTAGTGTCTTTGTGAATATATAGACAACCGCCTCACAAAGAGACTCAACGTAGTGCACACACAAGGGAATATATAAGCCGATTTTCACATAGATAATTAAATTATGCGGAGAATAATGGGTTCTACGCGAACATCTAGTCTATAAAAGTCATATTTAGTAGCTTTGCAGCGTTAGCAAAGGCTTTAATGAAAAGTTCTTCAAAGCAGTGATATGCTCGGTATAGTCTTTCTACTGAACTTCATGTTAAAATAATACTTCAATAGATATCATTTGAAGGTAGGAAACTATTTTGATTGTGTTATGTATATTATGTTTAAACTAACTTCGGTGTCGCAGCTAGAACTGATTTGGTTAAAATTTGGTATAGTGGTAGTTTTGAGCCCGACAATGAACATAGGGTATTTAAAAATAAAAACTTACTCCCTACTCGGGTCCAAGTGGTGATGAAATTTGAATGTGGAATTTACCTGAAATATGTTATAGAGATACCTTGAAGGCAATTATAGCACAGGGATCGTTTCAAACAATTTTCCCATATGGAGTCAAACTCAACCCCTATCATCGTTTTTCCATGCACATAGAGAATAAACGTGAGTGTGGATAAAATAATACTTTGTAATTAATTGTACAAATTCAATTGCACGTGTAAGTCAGTGCTTACGATAGTGGCGCAGAGTTGAGCAAGCAATGGAATTTATGAATGTATTCTAACGTTTTATGTAGCGCATCAGGGCGTTTGCTGGCGGCCCCAAAGGTTGTATAGCGCCTTAACATCTACGTCCGTCCAAATCGAACATTCTATGGTTTTGAATACTAAAATGTCATATTTGGAAAATGTTGTCACACTGCTATTACTCATCGATATCAAAATCTTCTTATATATAAAAATCAATTCCCATTTCCCTTGGTCACGGTATCACGCGTAAACGGCTGGATGGATTTTAACGGGACTTTTACTGGCAGATAGCTGATGTTTCAAGGAGTGATTTAGGCAAATTTTATTTGAAAAAACCGGCATGAAACTAAATCTACGCGGGTGAAACCGCAGGGCACAGCTAGTATATTATAAATGGGAGTGTCTGTTGTGTGTCATTTGTTAAATTATCCTAATCTGACAGGCGGAGCTATACTGTCTTAAGAAAACGTTATTATTGAGAAACGTTTATTAGAAACGAGTTTAATACTCGTCACAGGTAAATGCTAGTTGAGATATAAAACATATACATTTAATCTACAAGTAAAACCCTAACAAAAAGTACGATATTACGGAATAGAAACAATAACGAGTGCGATATGGCAGGACTATCCTGAACTGGAAACGAATAGCGGCGTCCTGGGAACCAATGTAAAATAATCTGTTCAAGTAGCGTAATGGAACTGGATTTAAGAACTCTGAGCGGCGTTGTGGATAGGCATTATATAGAATAATCACTTCAGTAGGTATGTGAGTAACTGTTAACGGACAAAAATGAAAACGAAAATGATTTTTACAGTTTAGGCCCTGGTAAGGCACTTATGAACGTCGAAAATTTACCACTGGTTCAGAAACTACCCTTCTGAGCAGAACCGACAAGAAACTCAGCCAGGCATCATGTGCATTTAATCAATACAATACTAATACTATTTTCTGTGGTCTGTTGGGTGCAAGTTGGTACATCATCCAAAACATCCAATTTATTATTTGTTAGATTTTGATAACACTAAGATTGATGAATATCTTCCAAGTCATATGATATAAGCATTAATATAAACAGCTAACAACTGCACCCACGTAAATGTATTCATTTTAAATCAGAACTCCATTTATAATGTGGTCGTATCCCAATAAATAGAACTTCATATTGTAGATGTTGACATATAACAGGAGCTGACCTAGTTAAGTTATAACGAGTCCAATTTTCACACACATCTACATAATACACTATAATTTAAAATCGCGAATCCCACGTGAGCCTGTCTGAATATTGACGTGACAATATATGACTCGGGCACAATTTCTCGTGTGCTAATGATAGTGACTATTCTGAATATAAACTTCAAAGTATCAGCTGACGGTCTTTCCTCCGAGATACAGCCAGCTAACTAATAATATATTGATCCGTAGTTGAACATAAACATAGTATGAGGAAAAATAAGGATATTTAAGATGTTTGTATTTTATGTATCGCACACACATACAATCTTAACATAATCAGCATAAAAAAAATTTTACTTAGTTTCTTCTAGTCAATGCACACTTTTTTAGTCTCTACAAAATACGAAGTAAACTCATAATTCCAATCTATCCAATGAAACTAATAGTATATTTATCACTTGACTTGTATATGGTCTCTTCTAACTTTAGCGTACCCCACGGGCGATCAGTGACCGACCCATTCAGTTATTCTCTTATTGAAATATCATACATTCCTTGCGAAATACTACAATACGTCGTCTGCTGTGAATGTACAATTGAATTGTGCAAACATACGACTATCATTTCTTCCTGTTTCGTACTATTATACAATATTGTTTAGTACCATTCGTCGAAGGCGAAATAATGCCCCAGTCGTTCGTAGCGAGTATTCATAGGCTACGGTAAGCATGCTACGCGCCGTAACCTGCTACGCTGTAACTTCCTACGCCGTAGCCGGTACACAGACCGCATCGTCTACAGAAACCTTTGTTGGTTATGCCACAATGTTCCAATGCCGAAGTGCTAATCATTCGGACGTATTGTATCTGTAAGTATATATTGGATTCGGTAAATATTTTGGAAAATAAGGCAATCAGTGTAATAATTTCGTAAGTTTATTAAAAATGCATACCTACTAGCTGTATGATTCCTCTGTAATACTATTACTGGCGAAATTATTTTTTGTTAAATACTAGCTGTCCTGGCGAAAGTCGATCTGCCTAACAATAACAATGAATATGCATGTTTGGGATTTTAAAACTAGAACAAATGATTACTTAAGCTTTACTTAGATTCATCTTATAAATTAGGCTTTATTGGCCATATAGTTTAATGCGTAGGTTGCACTCTTCATTGAAGCTCCTTTTAATGTAAAAACCACATTTTTGCTCTGAGGTAATTTTTCGTTTTGTTGTCACAACAGACAGACAGACAGCATATATAATATTAGTTAAAGGGTTAGGATTAGTTAGGATTCCGCACAAAGATAAATAAAAAAACAAAAAAATTGCCGTTCTTGAGTTATAAGTGCTGTAATATCACGACTTCCTTTTGTATATAGAAGACATACATAAGGATGTATAGATTTTTATGTCATTACGGAAAATATATTTATTGATGTGTTACGTAGGCTACATTCATATAAGTTTATAAATACACAACATAGTTCCCTGTCAAAGTCTTAGTGGTTACTCCCGCATGCCACCAACACAATGATTAGTTTGAGAATCTAGTTGAGCTTGTTTACACTCAAGTACGGCTATTAAATAGACGTTGTTTGACTTCGTACACTGAACTGCACTTGAACACTTTCCTTTTCAATAGATCGACAAAGTGCGAATTGTTCACGAAGTTTTCACCATTTCACAACAATTTTAGTTGAAAGGACTAAATATATCTAAAAGCAGAGCAAAGATCATTGCCCATATTTGTATGAAAACCATACCAACAAGGTATTGAGATGAAATAGGCCGGGAATTAATAGATAAATATACCTAGTTTACGATAGTACAGGTTATCTTACTGTGGGAGTTGGGAGGGATAGAAGAAAAAAAAGATTATCTGCTCAATAACTGAGTAATTATAAGTCGTGCTATACATATACTAAGGTTTATTTATTTTTTTGTAACTAACATATGTCATGGCTATTGTAGCCAAGTAAAAAGTGTAAAATCTAACTACATTAAAAAGCAACTACTGCGATTTAAAACATATCGGCTTGCACGCACAAAATTATGCTTTATCTTCTATCAAAATGCGGCATTGTTTGGGGAGAAGTTATACATACATGTGTTTATTACATGAGTGTGTCCATTAACTAAGTAACCGATATAAATATGATAAATAATCTTTAGTAAGTTTGTGCATTTGGCTATCAGACAGCCTCAAATATAATAATAACCAATTAGGGTGACTAACCCTACACAGCCCGCGGTGTCAACGTGCCAGCTACGACAAAAGACTGGAAATCATAATATTAGAAATTATTAGCTAGTTACATTGATAGGGAAGGGTAAATGACCACCGTGTCACTCACACACTTAAGTCCTAAACTGAACTACTAATTTTGTGACTTGTGTAACATTTATGATAGGTATATTCTGTAGCTTCCAAGATAAATAGGTGTGACGGATTCAAGACGCTGCAATGATGCATGGAATATATTATATTCAATCAAGTCAATGGTACCAAAATCAGAGTAAATCAATATATTGGCTACTGCACCAACACTGTGTGTATTAATAGGTTTATGAGCCTATCACCACCGAAAAACGAGTGTTTTTGTATATTTTACAATTTTTAACACCACAACCGTAATCAGAAACCAAAGACATGGTCCATGAGTCACTTATCATGCAGCTGATAGGCACTAACCAGTGCATATATCCGAATCCAGAGGACTACAAGCACTTTCTCACGGTCAACTTATGCCGTTGAGTTCAGGTAATATTTGTGGTATCAGGTACGTAGAGCATTCAAGGCTGCTAGGGCAGCACAAAAGATCCCAAGGGTAGACGTGTTTCCTGTACTAACCGCACCCACGATTGCTACAACATTAAGATAAGATAGTTTGGTTGGGTATTTGTTTAGCGCGTATGACGTCACAAGAAACAACGCCACGTTCACCTACAAATAACTCAAGTGTGATGAATTTCTCAAATGAACGCGACAAAAAATATTACTGTTCAAACTCGTGAAAGCAAAACAATATGGTGGCAAAATTCCCAACTAACTTATTGTGACGCGTTTTAACGCGAATTAAAGACCAAAAGGAAATTAAAAATGCTAGATATAGCAAACTATAATGTAGTTGTTCAGTGAAATGTAGGTGTTCATTATTATGAAGTTGTTTTTGTGCACATGCATGCATGTATTAAAACTTTAAACAAAACGTCGAATTTAAATTCAATTTGAAAGCTCGCTGCTTTCAAATCATATTTTGGAGAGAAATATTATGAAAATATGTTAATATCCTAACTGCAGGTATTTCTGCAACTTACATTTAGCCCTTGTGTACTACCACAGTATATAAATATAACCTGTACAAGCAGTAAGGAATCTAGGAACAAATCATTCAAAATGACACACTCACACAGGCGCGCACATCTTCGGGATTATATTATACTACAGTAATTCTGAATATATTAATAATTCAATTACGAAAATTTCAACATTCTGCTGACTGTCTCCTTGGCGTTAGTCCACATTACGTGAATTTCGTCCCTAAATTTACGGATGTGCTCCGTTGCCGCACCTTTTGGAGTCAGTCACCCAGACCTTTTGATTCTTAATATGCAGCTTAACGAGCAATCTTGGACCCAAGCAGCCCTACCCATCTGTTTAGGGATTCCCAAAATTTCCAGTATCGCTTTGCGAGCTTTCCTATTTCTGTCCATAGTTCAGCAAATCTCAGAAGTAAATTACTAGTATCTCCAAATTCACAGAGGAGCTGGGATCAAATAACCTGCAAATTCTATATAATCTTTAGAGCTGTAGTACAGATTCGGCGCGTGCTAGGCTTTTGGCCTTGGATGCGCATGAGGATGGCTACTGGCTTCACGCGTACCCTTCGTCATATACAGGAACATTTCTTCAGCCTGAACGCTGCGAATTGCACCCTGTCCACGTCGAACTTGGGGTTCCGCTCTGCACTCCTCATAACGATATCATGCGCCGGTCCTTTGCCACCGTCAACGTGCCAAGTCTACATGAGCCGACTAGTATTGCAAAGCAAGGCAAGAGACCGGACGGTATGAGTTTGATTCCATGGAAGATGGGCCGGGTTCTGGTATGGGATGCAACCTGTTCAGACACGTTTGCCCTTCCCATTTACATGGCTTGTGATGCGGCTGAAAAAGCATGAAAATATAAAGCATGTAGAGCTAGCAGCTACCTCGCACGAAGAATTAGTCTAGCTATTCAAAGGAAAAAAAAAGGGAACCAGTATATTCGGAATTCTTGCGTAAAGAGACTCCTTTTAAAAAATAAAAATACATGAATATGCTCACGCCATCCCAGAAACCCTTCTGCCCGAAGAGGGAAGCAGAGGTGTTGTAAAAACAACATCCACATTTCACCGAATATGATTAAGTATCAACGTGACAGAGGGTGACTTCTTTTAATAATATATTTATTATATAAAAAAAACACATTAATAGAAATACAAGCAAATATTTTTTGCAATAGTGTTAATAATCCGGTAATTTAGTATATTATATGCTTACTTAGAACACGTGAAAACACAAGAAAAGGGATAAAAAAAAATTTTTGCTATAGATTTTGTATAATTTCTAATACCAAAACAAATAATTTTAAAAAAATATCTCTGGATCTCAGTAAATTAGATCATCAGGAGTTCTTCTCATGCATTTGAAGCAATGTAATGTATCGAGTAGGTGAATACTAAACGGAAGACCGTTGTCGTTTTTCACAATGTGCAGCGGTGTAGCTGACTGCTATTGCTGTAGCTAAACCTGTTAAAGATTATGGTCAGTGGTAGAGACGACGTAACAGTGCCAAGTGGTGTGATGAGTACGGCTATTATGTTGGATAACGTGTGTGGAATCATCACATTCAACTCGCCAGACAATACAAAATCGTCGTCAAAGTGGCCGGTGATTTAGAATATAACGCTGAAAATTCTACGAAAAGTGGCTGGGAAAATTACTCGAAAAATATCTAATAATATAGATCTAACCATAGTAAAAAAATACTTAACTGGTTTTAATCATACATTTGTGATATCAAGTTACTAAGGACACTGCATAAAAGCTAGCCTCAAAAGAAAGTGACATGTATTTTCATACAGTCATAAATTTGTTTCAGGGTTCCGGTTGACAATTGAATTTTGGAACATCCGATCGACGCGTAGTTTTGAACAATAATGGCTTATAAAACTAAAATGTTATAAAATCATGTGATTCCTCACACAGGTTATTTATCTTGGATTCAAATGTTTTAGGAAACTGTTTGTTGATCTCATTCCATATTGCCGCTTATTTAATTCCGTCTCTCCACTTGTAATTCGAGCAGTATGTTACGAGAAGCTACTTAAATACAAAACAACCTCACTTGCTCCTGATTAATTACAGTAATTGCAACGTAGTGTTCATCAAATTGCTAAATAACGTCTCAATAATTATGCTAGAAGGATTCAAAGTCAATATAAGAGTTCCTTACGAAGGGGCAGAGAGAATAGAGCGGCGTCCTCTCTAAACATCACTCAAGCAAAGCGCATCCGAAAAGCAATCTGCATTATTTATTAACGATGAATAATGTTCAAGGCTCAGCCGATAGCAGGCTCTATATCTTGTATGAATAAGCCACAATGTCAATCTGCTTTGCGGTATTGCATCACTGTCTGAGGTGGCACGGCGCCGCCAAGTCAACATGCCTTGTTTGGAAAGAACACTACGAGTGGTTCTGAGTGAGGCTATGGGAATTCTATACTTAGATATATTATACTCATACCAACGACCTATACGAGAGTCCTAAAACAACAATTTCCACCGATTTATAGATTAGAAACTTATTATTGAATAAATAAAAATGTGTGGTGGCCGACTATTATCGTTAAAAAGCTTTTGAGCTTTGACGTTTCATTTTACGGTAACATACTACCGTAAAATTAGTAAAAAGTTTTTACGCTCTGTTTAACCGATGATGGTAGGCCCTGTTCGCCTGATGGTGGTCTTTTTTGGTTTCGTCTATATTCATACATCTTATTCTTAACTATTACTCAAACATTCTGATTTCTCTTTTTGGAAATTGGACAATGTGAGGCGTCCGTTGGCAAAGATAAGCCGACAGGGAACAAAACAATAAAGGTTATTATAACTTCAGAATGGGCTCCAAGTTGAGGACTTACCTCGTGCCTAAAGTTACAAGCCACAAGCGACTACCTCCTCACTAATCAACGTAGATATAGTTTCTAACTGCCACTCACTATAGTCAGACAAGATAAGTGGGTGTTATCTTGCCTTTCAATCCTACTGATATCATAAACGTGAAAGATTGTGAGTATGGATGTTTCTAACTGTTTCACGCAAAGACAGCAGAATAAATTTTTAAAATTTACAATAATATAGCTTATACATCAGAATAACATATAGGCTACATATTATAAAGATATTGTGTGAATTAACTAAAATGTAAAGATAGTTATGCAGTAGTTAGGCACCAGCCAGTATGCTTATAATTTCACATTGTTCTTAAGGCTAATTATAATTGAGAATGGTCGCAACAACAAAAAACAAGTAGGTACTTCGTTCTTAATGTATTATGTACAAGACAGTTTGTTAGGTCAAGTCTTTCACTCCCAGAAGTTACCGCTTTCTGCGAAACACTTGTATATAATGTACTTGGCGGTAGTTGGGCAACAGCAAAAGTTACATTTGCTGACATCTTAGATTTCAAATATATTAATCACAACGAGTTTTTATGTTTAATCTACTATTAACTATAATATATAGACTATAAGTAATTAAGACCAAACTTTAACAAAAAATTAGGTAAAAAAAATTACATGGTTTCTAAATTCTCTTTAATGTTTAAGAATCCTTAATACACAATTTTCATGTGACCTATATACCCATTTGGTAGAAACAATGTAATTAATGACTGAATAAAACGTAATAATAAATTAATGTTCAATAAACTAGACATTTGAAATCCGGTCAATGTGCTTGTCGCCAAGATATTAGTAAATGACTTTAAAAACAATACAGCACCAATTTTATTAAATTATGATAATGTAATAGCAATCTAAACATATATAACTCAAAGATGACTGACTGACTGACTGACATAGTGATCTATCAACGCACAGCCCAAACAACTGGATGGATCGGTTTGAAATTTGGCATGCAGGTGGATGTTATGACGTAGGCATCCCGCTAAGAAAGGATTTTGATTTATTCTACCCCCAAGGGGATAAAATAGGGGATGAAATTTTGTATGAAACTAAATATACGTGGATGATACCGCGGGGCACAGCTAGTACATAATAATATATGATGACCAATTCAATAAAGGAAAACTGAAACATATTGCGTTTACACATGGTCGGTCGTCAATCAAACTTCTAACCTACGAAACATGACATTGATGTCGAAAAAAAAGTTTAATAACAAGATTCATGTTTTGTAAACTTGATTATATTGAGAAAATATAGTATCCGCAATAAAATAAAGTGAATTATCAAAATCTACAATATTATATTAACATACAGCCATTATTAGAAATAGAAACCAAAATCGAAGCTAAACAAAATACAATAGTAAATTTCTCAATTCTCGTAATAGTTTCTTTCGTGCCCCGCCTCTGGCAAGCACGAATTCGATGCTGAAGCAGCCAAGGCAATTTATCTTGGATAGAGTGTAACGTCAAGGAGTAGTCAAATTAAATTGACCCAGTTAGGGTCTCCTGTAATTGAAAAGCTTCCCACAGTCACTATGATCTTCTTCGAATTATGTGTTTAACCTCGCTAACCACAGACCCTTAAGAGTTAAAGGTGCCTCAGCTCTTACAAGTGACCTGGGTACCGATTGGATTTGAACAACTTTTCAAGTCTGCATATAAAAATAAGGTTTGAAGCGTCACGAATTAAAGCAAAAACTTATTTTCATTCATCTACACTTCGACACACAAATTACTTCGACACTATAATTTTATGCAAGGTATTAAATTTTGAAACTGCTCCATAAACTACCTTTATTATAAGAAATTCAAATTAAAATGAGGCTACTTTGACTGCTAAGAACATTACTAGCCTTCTAAAAGTACCGACAAGAATCGCAACCACGCATCTATTAATATGCAGTTAAACGAAAAATACTCATGTCACTAATTTCAAACTTCCTTTTTTCCTTCCTTTCCAAAGTTGAGAGTGAATCCCACTGCTTCTGAACTAATGAGGATTGAAACAGAGTTGAACATATTTTTCTGAAAACAGGTACAAGTAATTGTAACACTGTGCTACTATTTAAATATACAAACCGGAAAGAATGCTTCAAAACTGCGATATTTGTCACAATACTAGTGTTAGTAAGTAAAACGAAAAAGTTTGTGGTGCCATTATCCTCAGTTGGGGCTAAACGATGATTCCTATCCAACTATGCTCTAAAATCAAAAACACACTCTTTTTTCGAAGTCCATCTGTTAGCAAAAGCCTAAATATCAATTAATTAGAATGCCTATTAATAGAGAACTGTAATTATTAAATCAATTTCTAAGTAAATCGATTCACTTATACGGTGTAACGAAATTGCTTACAATACTAGTTTCAAAGACTTTCTACTTAAGCAATTAGGTTCACTGTACAAAGGCACGTAGCGTACGGAGTTAAATCTACCTGTAAGGAGGCTATCTTAGAAATGTTCCAAGCATTCTGTATTTGAAGGATATTGTGGTTGTGGATAATTTAATCCGTGAAATGTTGAGTTCGAATAATTAATAAGTGATTGTTACCTGACGATGGCAATGCGCGAAAGCAATATTATAGCAGCGAGTACTACTTGAAATGATTTGTCCAAAAAAAGTTGTGTGAACGCTGTAAGCTGATCAACGTCGCACAATACGTATTTAGCCGACATTTTTAAGGTTATATTCAAACAATCAATAACAAAATATCCTAAGCATTTGGAATAAATAACGAGATCGTACATAACTCAGATGTATGTTATAGTTTATAAGTATATATTCTAAGTTTCACATATTACAGGTTAAAAAAATCTTGGCATCATACCCAGTTTAAACGAACGTGTAATAATTTTATTCCATTATCGCCGTTATGGGCAGACGAGAATTACTGCACCGGTGAAAATTATTTACCAGTATCTGCAAAGTTAATTAGAAATTATAATGCATGACTATTTGACACGCCTATGTCGGCCGCATTTGATGTGAAACATAAATTGATATGCCTACATGAACGATTGATTAGTTATATTGTGCGCTGTATCGTAATTAGATCGGTCTATCAAATGTACATAGTTGCTTACAAGTAATTACGTTATGACGTCCTAATTGACACAATCAGTCATTGCTACATTAGGTATGTTCATCAGTACAAACATAAATATGCTCACGCCTGTATTCCCCGAAGGGGTAGGCAAAGGAGTTGTAAATAACAACACTCACTTTCAACGAATTGTAAGTGCCAACGTGACAGATGGTGAGTCTATCGCCGTATAAATTGAAAATATGTTTTACAATTTGTATGAACTAAAGTATTGTTCAAACAAAAATTCTTAAGTTCATACTTTATTGATGACAGTTTAGCAAAAAAAAAAAAATAGTCGATCAATGTTTCTTTCCAATAGAATAACTAAAGAGGGTAGGCAGAATTGCCACTACACCAACTTCTCACCGACGATGTTGAAGTTCCTATCGATATGTTGGATCATTTTCTTGCAGGATTCTTCGCAGTAAAATCAACCTTCCGAACCCGACGATAACATAAAATTCAAATGAGTTTAATGTTACCGTATTCGACTATTTGAAAGTACTTTGTGCAAAGTCTTATCAAACAAAGAAAGGGTTGAATTTGAATATCTTCTCAGACATATGCAGGTTTCCACATAGTATTTCAAAACATGTGGTGTGAAATTATCATCCGGTAAAGTCCGGATAGATTGTGAGCAAATGCTCAAGCCATTCGACCACCATGACTGTTACATTGTTTTTTCAATAATACATGGAAATAGACAACCAAAAAAATTATAAGTAAAAAAAAACAAATAACCATTACTCGAACATTTTTATATCAATTTAAGTGCTCGTGCTATCTCTATTCTCTGTGCGAGAAACACATGACGTTTCGGAACGATAACACAAGCAATACTAATCTCCATAGCCCAAAAGGTAATTGTAAAGAGTAACTGGTGAGTGAAACGTGCACTTTTTAAAAAACCGTTTTATTTATTAGCCTCAGATTTTAAAAAATACTCATGACTTTATCGAATTTTAAACATTACGAAAAACAACCCACAAGTCGTTGAATGTGATGCATTTTTAACATGATTAAACTGACCTAAAGACTGCCATTTTCACATCGGGCTATAGGGGACCACTTTAGGATCTTCCTTTAAACGTTACATTATGACCCATCTTTAATGTTTCTCCTCTCATGCCTTCTTTGGTCACAATACTTGCACTCCTAATACTGATGCACTACAAATATTTACACTAACACAATATAACAAAAAAAATTATCCGTGACGGATGCTGTAAAAATTCGATTATACAGGAACCATCGATTCAACTCTTGTAAACATGTGTATTCATTTAAGGTGTCGAATAGCCATATGTCTTTAATTTATAACTGATTTTATCTTCGATGACAGAAAATATACACTTTCTACACAGAAAATTTGTTGATCTAATATCAATAATTGATTATTTATAAGCCTAGAGGTTTTTCTTCTAAGACTTTGATAGTGAGAATCGATTATTGACATCCACCCAATTAATCTTAATCTGTGGAAGATTACGGTTTGAGCGTCCGATTGTATTCTACGGTCAAAAATGGCAAAGCTTCATAGTCCAATAAAATTCATTCAGTAATATCGCAATTACGAATAGTTTCAGATTGACGACTAAAGCGCAATCTCTCGATACAAGGAGAAATAGCTTGCACCCTAACATTATACGTAAAGTTCACCCCTTCACGGGGAATATTTTATATGACAGCGCCATCTTTTGACATGGTCGCAACCTAGACATTTATACATTTTACTTTTACCTTTCCACCGATAGAAAGCGGAAGGTACGGTTTGCTCCGAACATAAAAATGACCTTTTAATTTTTTTTTATAATAAATACCGTTATATCGATGAATTTGAATTGTATGATGAACTATATACCTTTTTTTTATAATATTACATCATATATATTATTACATTTATTACTAATATGACCGATACCAATCTATACCCACTCGTATAACAAAATTCTTTACTAATTATTACAAACCGAAATATTACGAATAATTTAGAGACCAATTCCATAGATTGATGTGTATATTTTATGCGTATCTACCACGCTGACATTTCTTGATGGATATGAATTTAACTCGGCATGTATCACGGGATAACATAGATACACTTTATCTCAAAAAAATGGAACGGATTCAGTGGTATAGGTGTTTTGTATTATTCGGCTTCATACTTGGGTCAAAATAATATGATATATCTTTAAAATATAAAATGCCATAGAAATGGAAATTAAAATGTTAAACGCCAACTTATTGACCGGCGTTGATATTTGATATGTGAATTCTATAGGTTATTTGAGGCGCACTAGAAAGATATGCGTGTTTTCTCCAAAGGTGTATGCAGGCAGAGGAGTACTTTTAGTGCATCCGCATTTCGCCAGCTATGTTTAAGGCCCATGTAATAGGGGGCGAGCTTATTGTCACTGACCGGACACTAATCTAGACTCCGGGCTGCTACTGGGAAATTACACATAGAAAACCCCAATAATACTTTGCTCGACCCGGATCGAATCAAGGAAAATTCTCAAATATAAATACCATACATATCAACAAAACTCATGTTTGGATGGATGATCGGACATAATTAATGTGCGTCACACCGCCCACTTCCCTAGAAGGGTATAAAAGGTTTATTATCACCTTTGTTGTTGTAAACTTATATGCTGCTCGTCAATACATTTTTAGACATTATTTCTTGGACTTGCTCACCTAAGCTGACACTAATGGACAACATTTTTCTTTAGAAGGAGAGACAGGTTCTTTTGTCTAGAATATTTTATATCTGATATTGGGAACGTATTGTACTTACGTCATGCGCGCATCATGCGAAAGGGTTATTGTCTCATACTAATGGAGTGGGCGATGTAACCGAGCTCTAAGGTGACCGCGTAATACCTTTTAACTTTCCTTAATATTCCGCTATAACTTTAGTAAATTTGATAGAAAGAACGTGAAATCAACCGTGCTTAAATACGTTTAATTATGTTTTGTTTTTCTTTTGGAAAAATATTATCCATGACTAAAAATATTTTTTTAGATAATAATATAATACCTAACATTCAAGCATGTTTTGTGGTAAAATGTTTCCTAGTTATTATGGGTTCATAGGACAGATCAGCGACCTTAGCAGCAGAATATAAAACAATTAAAGACTTACTTTGACTGCTTCTTCGACATCGTCGTCCCTTGAAGCCTTTACAAGACTCTTCTTCATGAGCTGGTACATTGTCTCTCTTCTCAACGAATTTTCTCCAAGTAAATCGTAACACTAAAAGAAATAGATATTAATTTAAACTTAATAAATTATAATATCTTATCAACCAACAAATGCTTCATTTCATTAAATGGTCAATAATAATAAAAATTGTTTTAAAAAAGGAGAGAATTCTCAATTTCAGAAAGCTGTTTACTTTTGGAGCACACCTAACTTCATCACTTCTCGGAACAAAAAATTAAGATGTAGAAGTTCCTTAAAAGTCAAGACAACCTCATATACAATAGAGCCTAGCCGAAACGATATTAAACATCTTAGAAAATACATTCGTGAAACATAGTTTATAATTATTGAGTAAAGATTCGATATGAACCCTTTCATGCAATAAACTTCAGAAGAGTTATATTTTGTTTTGGAGTCGTATTTTCTTTCGTATGTTTAGGTTTGCGGGCTTTTGTAGCGAATACTAAACAACGAACTTAACCAAATATAAAAGGAATCGTACATCGTAAGTTTAATGTACTAGACGTGCCACGTGACTTTATAAGGTAAGTTTTATTAATATTTTAATGACACAATATGTCAATTACAGTTTTGTTCGCCGAATGGTCTTTAATTTTCACTAAAAACACATTGTTATTTGGTCCTTCGAGCCGAATTTTCCTACATTCCGCACGTCGCATCACAGTATGATAAGAGGGAACAAAAGTTGACTTTGAAGAATATGAAGGTAATCCCGCCGTTGCAGAAGGCGCAACACCGGGCCCTAACAGTATTGGCTGCACCATCAGTGTCCGCCAAGACCAAGATCGGCGCTATTGCTCGACACTCGCTAGAAAAAGTTGATTTTTGACGCCACGGAAAGGAAGACAACATTATAAGTCGTTTGATACAGGACATCAAGAGGTTACCGCTTGTGTTTAGCGATTAAATGAAAGATATCGTGCCCTTTTCTATATATACAGAACTTTGTGGAGGCCGTGCTTGCTTTCGAAGTGAAATAATACTTGCTGCAAGTATTCTTATATCCCTTATAATAAATCTATAAATAAGATTTCGCTCATTCTTTCCAAGCACCCAACAGTCTCGTATCTAAATGGTCAGATTATAGCTTCCCATTAATTAAACAGAAAACGAAGTCAAGTTTGGAGGATGGAGGCATTCATATCCAATAATTCAGATAAAATATCCAAATAACAAGTCTACAACTAATGTCACCACGAAACAATTTGAAAAATTGAAAAAAATATTTTTTGGTGCCCATTGATATAAGAAAATATATATTATATTAATCTTTCTTCTTCTTCTTCCACTTCAGGAAATATAATTCTATCATTTTTAAGGAAAGTTGTATTAATTAGCAGTTCTAACAGTAAGAACACCTTTTGACCTTGGTTCAGCCCATATTTACGAAAATATTTAAACCTATTCTTTCTTAAACGGAAGAAGAGGAGTGCGACTAGTAACAGTACATTGTGTACATCAATGTGACTTATAATTGGAAAAGTATATGTAAGTATAGGTACTTTATGTATGTTGTAACTACGACAGGAAAATATATTTTAGCCAAACTTAAAAAAAATGGGTTATCAATAACAAAACGCGAAAGAAGAATTGTCTTTACTCCGTGTCACCATTGAATAGGTGAGAAAGATAATATAGAAGAATTAAAAAATTGCAATGGAGCCCTTTATGTTAGATTAGGAAAGTAAACGCAAATATAACTTTGAATACGACTGTATTTTATAGGTGACACGAGAAGAAGTAAAACAAAAGATAATAGTAAAAGAGTAAAATATAAACCATAAATAATTAACTATTATTTACATATATTTAAACTCTATGTTGGGTTTAGCCCAATACCTGCCCTTAAACAAAGCATAGCATCTTATAATACATTTCAACGTAACTTATGTAAGGTGTATGACGGTAAGGAAGTCGTTGCTACAGCTAGACTTTTCAATGGTGTCTATATATTAGAAAAGTCTGGCGAAGCTATTAAATGCTTCAATCCAGCACATGAGCCATGTACTTCGTCTTTGTGTGAGGGAAGTGTTGTTGATTTGTCTACACAGGAATCTAGGCAAATGGCGGCTTCGCTGACACAGGCAGTGTCAAAGGCATCGCACGATGTTTGGCACAGACGTCTTGGACATCTGAACGGGTGGAGTATGAATTTATTAAAAGGTACGGAAACTGGCATTGATTTTGATAAAACTAATTTCAAGCCTTGTATCTCTTGCATTCAGGGAAAGCAAACAAAGTTGCCATTTCCGAAGGAATCGCTGAGTAGAGCGAAAGATTTACTTCAGCTGATTCATACTGACTACCTTTATAGACGATTGTAGTCGGAAGATACATGTATATTTTCTTAAAAACAAAAATGAAGTTTTTGAAAAATTTAAGGAATATAAAGCTTTAGTTGAAAATCAGACGGGGAAGACAATAAAATCTATAAGAAGTGACAATGGTGGTGAATTTATAAATAAATTATTGCATATGTGGATAAAAGTTTAAAGAAACAATACTTTAAAAAATAAATCAGTTTAGCAGGAGAGTGTTTACAAAACCAACAATGCGCGCGACTTTTGCCAAGCAAACCTATAAACGAAAACACAAAGAAATTATTGAGATTATTAAAAATATTCACTGACATTGACTGTTAGCTGTTGATAAAACTACGAACAGGAAAAGAAGTATGATCATAATGATGATTTAATTATTTAAATACAAATGCAACAATGAAATAGATATCTCCGTTCGACACGCGCTCAAAAAATAAAAGATATTCAGAAAATGTGTGCATCCTACCTGAGGTGCTGGTGCTACCTGCAATGCATACCAGCATTTAAACCAAAGTATTGCACATCTGTCTAACAAATTTGAAGAAGGTTTATTGTACGATAGCTTTAACTCAGAGGTCAGTATTATTATGCTATTATTATTATTAGGCTCTCATATTGGGTGAGATTGAAAATGAAAATGATAATGATAATGAAAATGAAAATGAAAATAAAAAATATTTATTCAGTTTAGGCCCTGGTAAGGCACTTATGAAAGTCGAGAATTTACCACCGGTTCGGAAACTAGCCTTCTGAGAAGAACCGGCAAGAAACTCAGCCAGGCATCGAAACAATATAAATCATATGAAATCATCATCCAAAATCAAATTTGATAATAGGTATATTCACAATAGTGACAAATTGTATTAGCATGCAAGTCAGTATAAAACAAAATCAAAGAGATAAAAAAAATAACAATACCAGATAGATTTATAAGTGTTGAGCTACTTGTGCAGAGTGATTTACCTAGTTCCATATATCCTTGTCATTTATATAATCCGAAATTTTGTAATATGCTTTCTTCATCAAAACAGTTTTGACATGTGTTTTAAATTTATCAAACCGTCGAGCAGTATTTTTGTATTATGGTTTCTTTATGTTAAGAATACAAAAACAGCATAAATTTCACGCATGGGATGTATCTAAGATTTTAAATTACATGTCATATTTTTTACAATGATAATTTTGACACATCGAAGAAGACTGTGATGTCCATATTGTCAACACAATTTAATCATTTCGACACAGCATATCAAATATCAACAAATAATGCCTTTATCACAGTCTTAAATAAAATAACTTCCAAACAGTTGACCAACATTATTGATTGAACAAACTCGAGTCATAAATAATGCATCCGATACATTGCAGAAAAAATTTAATCCATTCGAAAGAATAACTGAACTAGGACATCATAAAACGTTAGAAATTTGCGACGCCATTGTTGCCTATAGATATAATTTAAGGATACATTTCTTGAATTAATACAAGACTCAAAATAAAATTTCTGACAATGACACACGGTCAAAATCATTCGGAACGGAGATATTATTTTTTTACTTTTTGATATTATCACAAAAAGTATCCTATAGGAACGTTCTATAGTTAACAAATCCATAACTGATGATGTCAACTAACCGTAAAGGCATATGTGATTCTTTCCTCGAGATCGCCCCGTAAGTAGAGTGACATCGCTTTAGCGAACGTGGCCATGGTGACGTAGGGCGAAGTGCCGCGGTCGAGGGCGACCATCACGCGCTCCATCATATACGCGTCAGTCATGCCCAGGCCCGTGTGGAGAACATCCCTAAAGTGACCTCTGCATTGAACAAAACACATATACAGAATACAGACGTCCAAATGTTGTACTATCACGAGCTACATAGATATTACTATGAACACAGGTGATTGCTTGGAGAGAGTTTTAGAATAAAATTATCCTATCAGTCCGCGTACACCGTTAAGCGTAGTTGTAGAAGTAGTACCGACTACTTCGCGTGATGACAAAACTTCATTTAAATTAGTCAGTGGTCTTATTCTGTACTTAAAAATATTGTCATTTAACACAAAGTACAATAAAGATCTGGAAATATGCAAGATGTTGAAATTTCAGCCTACATTATCACTGACTAATATAGGCTATATTTTATCCCCGTACTCCCACGGGATCGAGAACTACGCGGGTGAAACCGCGTGAAGTTTGCTAGTATATGATAAACTAACGGTAATACCGATTGATTCAATATTATTTTTCCATAATGTCGAAAATTAAAATAATTAGCATTAAGTTTCAAAAATATGGTGCAGTAGTATGGCCGCGAGGTCGATCTTTAACTATGCGGACTGATCTTGTGAAATCTACCACGAAGAGTTTGATCATAGATTCAAGAGACTCGAATAATAGAGAATGGAGGTCTATCGCTAATCTGGCTTTCACAACTGAATCTATAACCACTACCGGTCTGCTAAGAGTGGACGACCAAGAAGAAGAAATTATACAACTCATACTTTATCTCTTTGTTATATCAATTCATATCTCCGCAAACCCAGCTCCGCAGCTTATGCAATTAGAAAAATTAGACAGTTCACCGACATAGAAACAGCTCGACTTGTATATTTTTGTTATTTTCATAGCGTTATGTCCTATGCTATTTTAATTTGGGGCAAAGCTGCTGATATAGACTCTATATTTACACTACAGAAAAGGGCTATACGATGTATATATAATTTGGGACCGCCAGAATCGTTAAGGGAAAAATTTAAATCAATTGGAATTTTGACAGTGGCCTCACAGTATATTTTAGCTAACTTATTATTTGTGCATCAAAACATTGGATCGTTTCAAAGGAAATGTGATGTGCATAACGTAAACACAAGACACAAAAAGTGGATGGCTCATTTTTAGGACAGAGCACACGCTTCTATAATAAATTACCAACAAAAATTGTAAACTTGCCCTTCAACAAATTTAAAGAAACAAAAATTAAATCAGTTTTGCTTGAAAAAGGATATTATACTGTAAGTGATTATATTTGTGATAAGGGAGCCTGGGATGTACCTTTACCTGATAATTTTTGTAAATAATCCCATTGGCACTGTACTTTTGCTACAATTAATTAATCTTAATTTTGCTTTGACTGGCTGGAATTTGCCATGCTCACATATTTTTGTACTATATTTTAAGTTTTTATTTTTGACAATTTAGCATTGGAACTGTGTCCATGGGCTTATAGTTGCTTGAGTGATTTATTTTGTATTTTTAAAACTGTATAATATTCTTTAAAAGAGTAATTACTGAGTTTCTTGCCAGGTTCTTCTCAGTAAAAGCAACCTTCCGAACCTGGCGGTAGCATCTATAATCCTGTGTTATTGTGTCATTCTGACGATTTGAAAGTACTTTGTATAAAGTCTAATCGAATAAAGATATATTTGAGGTTGAGTTTGAGTTTATCAAACTTAAGGAATATGAATAATGAAAGATAATTAATGGATTGATTTGTACCTTGATATTAAGTCGGAGGCAACAGGCTTCTCATCACGTTTTTGTATCTTGAAAAATATTACCATGATTTCTAAAACAAATAATACCATATATCTAATATGTACTTGTCAATAGTGCATATTTTATAACATGCCGACTTTTACACACATATTAAATATTCTACTACGAATTTAAACTTTATAGTTCTTAGTAGTTCAGAGATTCTCAAGATACAATAAGTTATTTCCAATAATAAATGATAAGGGTAATGTAAGGCGACGAAACTGCAATATCATATTCTCACAATGTTCTACTCATTATTGTATTTAAATGAATTGATTGTAGAAACGTTCCCTTTTATACGATAACAATGATTACTTTACGAATACAATAAAAGAAAATAATGTAATATTTATGTTCTATTGAAAACCTGACTCACGTAATTAATCTGTTGTAAAGGAACGCCTATAATTTCATCTTAAAATCACTCAAATATCACAAACATAACAACACATATCTCTGCCTACCCCTTTGGAAACCTTCACCCTCATGGGAAAAGTGAGAAATTTGTTTACTATAACAATATAACCAGGAGCGGAACAAATACTGGCATCGGCTATAGGATAACCATAAGGCCAACCGAACAAAAGGAAAAGAATAGACCATTGAACACAATAAAAACTACAAGTTCAAATAGAGTATTAAAAGGAAGGAACTGAATAATTCCTCTTTCCTCATTTTCTATTTTACAAGCAGCGTCGAAAGGGAATAAACATATTCAATGAATAGAAGCTTATTCCTCCTACGCTGGAGCGCTCCAACAACTACTTACTTAATGATAACGGGCACGACTATTGTCGGATTTTATCAATTAGTGCCTAACTAATTTATTTGCATTCTTAATAACTACCTAATATTTCCCACTATAGAAAACAAGACGAAATATATTATTTAACAAGCCCTTACAAGGGCAAGCCAATTATTTATGTATAAATTGACTGCAGATTTACCCTAGCTAGAGTATTAAGAATTGAAAATCCCTCCTATTATGGAGACAACAAATAACAATTAGCCCAACTGCAGAGCTTTGCACAAACCTAACTTAAGCTCGAGAAACTTCAAACGACCCTTAGTTATTTATAGAAACCAACTTATTTTCAATTTGTAAATTGAAAGCATTATTACGTTCCAATTCGTCAAATGTGAAGTGGGTTTCCTTTTGTATTTCTATCCACAAAGAACCATGCTTCTTCCTGAATCGGATTTCTTCCATAGGATCTAAAGCAGCGTCTAAGGAGGCCGACATTTTGGCTGTTTAATTTGAAACAATTTTTCATTAGATAAGTATTGATTGAATTTGGTTTTTCAAATTTTGTTAAACTGTGTTTTTGACGTTTCAGTCGTGACAAATCTAGACAGTCTTAAAATGGCTTGGTGCAAACATAAAGCAATTTTTTTCTGTATCTTTGAGTTGATGTCAAATATAAAGAAATGATTTTTTATCTATGGTTAATGCAAACGCATAGTCAATGAAAAAAAATGTGCATATTCGAGAAACACAGTATCAAAATACCACGTTGCTAGCAGACACAATACTATTTATGCCAAAGATGTAAAAAATACCTTTATGACCGGTTCCGTGCTATTTGATTCGGAATACTACTACTTACTACGATCCAATATCTAAAAGACGAAGAAGAAAAAGAGGTATTTTTAATTGTCAATAAGGACCAAATTCAAATGGGTTTAGTCCCATTAAAACTTTATCCTAAAATTTTCCGTTATTTACACATACAAAACACACCATTTCCATAATAACTAATTTTTCATTGGTTTATATAATAAATCGACAAGATTACCAAAGTATTAAACATTTTACTAAGTAGATTTTCTATCGCAATAATGGGCCTATAATAATAGCGTTTGGAAGCTTCCTGTAGGATGTATTTCCAGAAAGGAGTTTGTCGGCTACACGAAGAGATTATAAAAAAATGCTTTATCCTTCTTATAGAGTCCAATTTTACGGTTGCATCGAACTTGTTCAAAATTGTTAGACACCAGCCATTTATCAAACCCGTAAAAAAGTGTGCGATAATCAAGTAAGGTGTTTAATATTTTCAATTATATTCTGCAATTGTACGAACTATAACCAGACAATGGCCAATACCGACTGAGCGAGCAGCCTCGCGAGGCATTTCCTCGATCGGTCAGGCAGGACGTGATTTGCCTGAGACAAATGCACACAAACCAGGGAATGACCATCCCATTAGCTTACTTGAAAAAGATGGAAGGAAGAGAAATCTTTAATGATGGCTCCGTCAGTCCCACGGTTGTTCGGGCAGCTTCATATTCACTGATTAAGATCCTAAAACTGAATGTTTAGTATGTTGGGAATTAGAACTACACGGCCTCGTTTCTAGGAGCCTCGAAGAACCATCCAAATACTATATGACTTGAGTCAGACCTCATTTAAGACTATAACTATAAGTAACTGCTAATCATCTAAATTGGCTCATATGATTTATAAAAACTAGTATATTTTCATTCGGCCGCCGCGCTCAAATTCGACCTTGGCTGAGTAGACAGACGGAATAATTTACTGCTTATTATGGTGAAAATAGTTGAGGTAATTTGTCTGAGCGTCTCAACAGAGAAGCTAAAAAAATGTTTATCGGCTCCGTGATTACTTCTATATTATTAAATAATTATGGGCAAATTACAGCAATCTCAATTGAAATATCTGTTCATAAGAAGCGCCGTCGCCGTTGCGTCTAGTCAACAAGTGGCCATATTAGACTCTACTAGTTAACTTAATCAATCATTGAATCTTGGAAGGTAGAATCACATGCCGTTTCTTATTTAAGCAATTTGACCAAAACACGTGACTCAAAGAAAAGGACTACGACTGATATCGATATGATAGAATTTTTATTAAACAGAAGCGCTGGAACTAAATTACATATTATTATAATTTTTTTAATGCAAATTTAGTTAATGACGAAAAGTGCTAAATTCTTCGAACACTGTAAGTAGGCTAGATTTAGTGCGACTCGGACCATCGCTTACATGCAAAGGTTTCGATGTTTGACTCTGTGGTTAATTTGACTCACTCCGATTGTTTTTGATTGTTCAGACATCTCACAATCGTGCCTACAGGACCATTGCACTACTCTCACATGCCAAAATCGGATGCTAGCGGCTAAGAAACGCGAGAACAGATCCTCATCATACGCCAGATCATCGAAAAAGCAATAAACTCAATACCCCGTCGACCGTCATACAGTGCCACATTGATTAAACAAAGACTTTTAACTACTGCGTGGCATTTGATCGGACTCATCAAAAACGTATATACTAATAACCGTTCCTGAAACCAACTGGTCTAATGCGTTCAAGATAAAATAAGATGTACGCCAGGCTCGTACCCTATCTCCAATGCTCTTCAACATGTAGGTGCAACTATAATGAAGTATGAAACATGTTAGTTTATATCACATCAAATCACACATACGTATTGCATATCACATATACGGGAAACTTTATACGTATGGATTATATACAATTAACCATAGCTATTAATTTAGGTTCCTGACTCTGTACTTCTGCCGTAAGATGATTCTGTCCAAAGCCGATTTAGGCCGATCAAGAACCTGCCAAAACCAGATTCTGCCTCCTAATTGAAGAGGTGATTGCAATCTTAAATCTTAAACTAAAATACTTCTTTAGGAAATAGCTTGTAATGGGTTGTGTAAAGCAATAAGCTTTACCACCCTCAGACGGGTGGTTAGCAGTGCGCCGCGCTTTCACGGGGAGGAAGACGGGAGCAGCCCAGTCGTGGTTCAGGCGCTCCGGAGCTCTCACGTCTCGCGCCCTCGAAACGAAACTCGCGAAAATAAACGCACGCAGTTTCAATCTTAGAACTTAGATCATTATTAAATAAATGTATATATAAAGGATTCCAGTTTACAGACTGCTTGTATAATGTATTAGTGAAGTTAAGTAAACTAGTTTTACAAATACAAGGTAAGAAATTAATGCTATAAAAAATTTACATTTTTTTTCAAAGGTACTCGTAATAAAACTTTCGGTGTAACTACAATTTCCGGTTTTCAGATTTTTTATTTACCTACCAGTTCTTAAATTCTTAATTCGGCAAGAAGCAAAGTCTTACTCATTCCTTCTTGCTGAAATATTTGATTGTGGGTAAACGTTATATATAGGATGTGGGTTTATAAAACGACGCTCAACTCAGGGGCAGTAGTACAAACGAAAGTAATTCCGAAAAAAATATAATGAATATGTAATTATTACTTTATTAGTAAAAAAAACTACAAAAGATTCCTAAATCGAGACGTGTGACTCCTACGCACCAGAGGCGGCTGAGACCTGTCGAGTACATGCGCCCGCCCCGAGCAAGTGGCAATGACCGATAGCTACGTATTTACCGCGCCACGCTTGCGCAATAGTAATAATACCTTTCCAGCTTTTCATAAATATTTCAATGAAAAATTAAGGTATTTTTTTCTGGCATCAATGTCGTGTTTACTACCCCTGTGTTGGCCGTCGTTTTACAACACCACACTCTGTATATTTGTATCACATGGGACTTTTGGTCTTTGATCTTGGGGTTTTTACTCCTTCGCCAATTCCAGAATGAGCCTATAGTTTTACGCCAAACAACCTTAAGTTTTTCCTCAAATTTACTTTTTATGGTTCCGATACTTTAACGGCCCGTTCACAACCTGTGCCGCCGTGAACAGCACGAAGCGGCGAGCGGTAAAATCAAATGTGTACATATGTCCGCACATGGAGCAATGTGCATGAAAATACTGCTCACAGCAGTAGCGGGAGCGGTTGTTACGAGCTGATCGGTACAGCGGCGAGCGGTGCGATGAGCGGTAAGGACAAATGTACTGGGCAGGGTGCGACGCCACGAAATAGAGCGGCGGGGATAGCGGTTTTGAGGGGACGGACTCAGCGGCGAAACAAATAACAAAATATTTTAGACAATTTCGTGACAGTAAAAACCGACCAAGACGTTTTTATTGATATTTTATATCGACCGACTAAATGGATACCAAAACACGCACAGCATAGACTGAATGACATGATTGTGAGAAGAAGTAATACAACATAGAATATACTGCTTTAAAAACAGAGAAGGGATAATTTTGGTCATGATTTTGGGAAACAGAAATGTATTTTAGACGTTTTCCTGTTAATAATTACATGCATCACTCTATGTCCATAAATGCACTATGTTCTAAATACGTCCACATCAACCGCTGCTGCGAAACGCTAGTTATCAACATTGAAACGCTTGCCGCGCCGCCCGCTGCTAAGACCGAAATCGTAATTGCGTTTATACAAATATTTCGACACGTTACTATATCTTTTTCCGTTAATCCATACTCACGTTTCACGGAAACAGTTATGAACTAGGTTGGGATTTATAGAGTAATATACCTAGTAGTTACAAGTCGCACAGGTCAGATTCGACCCAAGGACCTTTTGTTTCTGTTAATTAATTTTTAAGAAAAATCAGTCACGAAATTGCCCTTAAATTATTAACTTAACGTGGGTGATAATGCGGGAACAAGTATCTAAAAAATAGTAAAGCTTTGTGTTAAAATTAGAATTAGGTACCCGATAAAGAAGCTGCTTTATTTTAATACGTCTTTTTACATTTCTGTTGTTACAACATTAATTAGTCGTATTCGTCGTCAGGTAGCCATTGATTGACAATAAAAACGCGGTTTATTCCAACTTGAAACTTGTGAACTCCCCAGTCTTGCCGGCGTACATACGAGTTTAGGTCAAGGTAAATGTTTATGATAAAATAATATACAATTTATTTTGTTGTATTGTACTACAAGCTTTTCTTACTGGTATCGGCGTACTGGATTATAAATTAAATTCTACTAACTGTCAGAAGCGTCGCAATCGCAAAATGGCGGATCACTCCACTCAATATGGATATAAAATATCGCGCATCAACGCGATAACCTGCGTGAAATAAGTTTAATAGCTATAAGATATACGTGCGCCCATTCGGTCTGTAAGACTGTGTCTTCGGCCAACTTGACTTATCAACGATATCAAATCTGTAAAAGATAATTTTAAGCAAGTCCCTTACGAATATGGCGAAATAGATAGAGACCAACGGAATAGATGGATGCAATGCAGTGCGTAGGGGTGTGCAATGACGTCATATATGGAACTCGTAGGTAGACGACAGCAACCAGCTAAAGTCTGAAATCGTCTTACAAAACTGAGGGTTTAATATAAAACTACTAATTTGGACATTAACAGTCGCGATCGTCATTGTTCTTCTGTGGCTGAATTTATGCAGGTACTGAAGCTTTAAATTAAGTCTAGCAATACATATCCCGGCTGTCCTGTTTACTTTTAGTGAAAAGACTCTGATTCCGACTTTACGAAGCAAGCACTAGACTGACTCTGTGGGCTTTATTAAGACTTAAAATAGCTATTCTTCCTCTTACACACTTCCTTACGCCTATCGTAACTTGTACCTTAAGCTCTTCTATTTATTAAACATCCTTTACGCCAAAATTAAAAATTACTCCTCCTATACCTAAGTAAAGCAATCCACTCGTATAATCAAAACAAGTGTATATACTCGTATATAATAGCAATATGTTATTTAATTATCAGTCTATTTAGTACAATGTTTACACATATTAGTATAATGGTTGCAGAGTAAGTAGGTCACGCCACACCTCACTGAATCGAATTTAAGAGTAGAGAAAGTATCGACGATGTTGTTGTCATTTTGCAGGGGAAATAATTACAGCTGGCAAGAGTGCAACTTTCTTTCTATTCTCCGTTTTACTCCCCAACAATGCTTGAACCAGATCGGTAAAACTGCACCTGTTGCTTTATACCCGCGATGGGCTGACTACGTGCTCACGTAACATTTTTACATGTATTTACTTTTATGAGGAATTTATATATATACAAGACATATCAGACGTATTCCTGATTATTTTTGTATTTTTAAAGTCAAAATCAATTTTCACGTATACCCTCTTGAACATTGTGTGGTTTTACTAATCATAGAAGTACACTGGTGGCCGAGAGGAGGGCGAAGACTAACGGGCAGACCACCCGCCCGGTGGGCCGACGATATCGCGCGGACGGCTGGGAAACTGTGGTGGAGACTAACTCGGGACCGAGAGCGGTGGCGTGTCACAGGGGAGGCCTATACCCAGCAGTGGGTGCATGTGGGCTGAATATGATGATGATGATGATGAGAAGTACACTGCGACCATTTCACAATGACACCCAATCAACGTCTAAGCTGAAAGCGTTAACAAGCTACATACATTTGTAACGTACCTCATTGTTTTTCTAATTCTTAATAATTTACACAAATTCACATACACCAGTTCAATAACGTCACAAATAAACCAAATATATACAAACCTATATGACCTATCCGGTGTGACGCCATTAGAGCTCGAATTACGCCACCATAGACGTTTTCACGATAAGGAACCGAGAAAGATCAACTAATTCCATACAAATAAGAGAGTATGCATTAAAAGCTTCCGTGGCAAATTATCCTCCCTCGTTAATCGCTCGGTTAATAAGCATTGAATGCTCATCACATGGGAATCATCCTTCTGTTATATAAAAAAATGTATCAGTCCTTATTCCGAACCATAACAAAACATAACTGTTGGATTTGTCTTTATCTCTCGTCGAAACTACTCATTGAATTAGGAACATCATGAATTATCATTCAACACATTTAACTCGAAACCACAACCGAAACAAAAAGAAACCCTTACAAATGACGTTTAGTGGATAATAAAAAGAAGTAAGCTTCTGAAAATGGGAGGGTCGCAGTGCTCGAATATTACACGGCGAGGAAGGAAGGCGGGCTAAGCTCAGTTACTTTCGCCCCTTTTAAATCAACGGATCGATTTAAAACTTTGCACTCGTATCAAAGAGCGATAGCAATAACTAGTTTTATTTTTATTAATTTTTTAATAATTTTTTCCCATTTTCCTCACCAAAATCCTCAAGATTATTATTTTTTACCCAATTAATATGCGATTACTCTTCAATAATCAACTTTATATCGTTTTCATTAAGTAGACTATAACAATCTATACTTGATATTATAAAGCTGCAGAGTTTGTTTGTTTGAACGCTCTAATTTCAGGAACTAATGGTCCGATTTCAAAAATTCTTTCAGTGTTGGATAGTCCATCTATCGAGGAAAGCTATAGGCTATATTTTATTCTCATAAAAATTAGGGGTCCGTAAGAAAATTGCGATTTTGTAACCCAAGGTGTCAAATCGATATCCTATATATGCGTGCACTGCAAAAACTATTGACAATAGAACAAAATGAACTACCGGTTTGTAGGTCTTATTAAGATCATATGAAAGTATACACGCTAATGACACTGAAAATCCAAGTTTTAAAATTTTTCTCTGTCTGTCTGTCTGTTTGTTCCGGGTAATCTCTGAAACGGCTGGACCGATTTTAACGGGACTTCACTGGCAGGTAGCTGATGTTTCAAGGAGTAACTAAGGATACTTTTATTAATTAAAAATATTAGGGTACCGCGACAATAAGGATGAAACTAAATCTACGCGGGTGAAACCGCAGGGCACAGCTAGTATGCAATAATGTTTTATGATATTCTATTCTATTTAGTACTAATACTAATATTGTAGGTAAGATATATGTTTTTTGTGAAACGAATAAACTTAAAAGTTACATATTCTATTTTATCTCCGCACTCCCACGGGAACGGAAACTACGCGGGTTGAACTGCGTGACATCCGCTTGTTCTATAAACGTGTCTTGTGCAGTAACAAAAATATCAATATCCCAGTTAAAATGAACAATGTAACGTATTTATATAAGATTTTGGCTCATATCACGGTAATTGTAACGTGAAAATTGGCCGGCTAAGCAAGCTAGCAGGTAGGCATGCGTTCTTAGTACATACTAACACTACTCAATCGTCCACATTTCCGACGTCAGAAGATACGTGACGTCTGGTGGACCTGGGATCTTACTCTATAACATTATAAAGCTCTGAACCGAAACTTATAAAAAAAAACAGGTAAAATACGCGTAATGACTTGTACAATACAATAAGCTCCCGTTTTCTGAGGGCGGATACCTTAGAAACCGGTTTTCATGTTCGCAGTGCGCAGTAATTTCAGGGCGAGTAAGACGGTCGGAGCACTCGGAGCTCAGTTACCATTCGGACGCCCGTGAGCACACCCGCCGCCCGCCCTAGAATTGTAACTCGGGAAAATAATACGCGTAACTTACATTTTATATTTTATGAATTTAATTTGATATGTGAGTCTTCAGTTAAGTGAGTTTTTGTGTTTACTAGTGGAGCGTCGTTTTACAATACGATAAGGTGAGAAAAACTTATAAAAAGAAGAAGTCTTGATTCAAATCAATCAAAAATTCTGAAAAAAAGTTATTAGTTTTGTTTTAAGGGAATATGATATTGATAAATTGTAATACTTTTGATTGTGCAGGGCCGCAAAAAATAAACCCCCAACTATAATAATAATTAAGCTGTTTGAACATTATAAGCGAAATCGATTAAATCTTAGCCAAAAAACATCAACTTCAAATGCGACGCCTTGACTAAATAAGGCTTCAAAGTACCAAATTAAAGATGGCATCCGAAAATTTGCGGGTTACATGTAATTTAACGACGTAGGTATTAACCCACAGTGGGTCCATGGGTAATATTTTTTAACCGTAGACCCACTGTTCTAATTCAAATTTATCTTTTTTGAAAACATTGATTACTTATGCTAGGGGATACCCGAATCACTCCTGAATGTTTAGCTAGAATTTTGGTCCGTGGCGTCCAAAGAAACTGACATTTTGAAACGGATAAATTATAACTGGAGCAGTGTGTCTACGGGTAAAAACCATTACCTGTGGGTCAAACAGTGGGGCCACGGTTAATAGGTACGTCAATTTTACAACCTCCTCTAAAACATGCTTACCAAATGTACGGATACGACCATAAAAATTCAGTACTTCACATCAAGTAAGACTCCCAAATCTAATATTGAATCCGAAAATTAGAGGGTTAAATATTTTTTTACAAGCCCTGCAACATGAGTATGTTGCAGGGCTTTACGCTTATGTTTACGAGTCGTAAATATCAACTGAAAGCCCATGACTATAGTTCGACTTTTAATCGTATTCATAACTTAAGAGTTCAAAGGAATATAATGTTACCATTCTAAAACTAATAGCGTTAGGATAGTAAATTATTTTAAAAATTATTCAAAGTACATAAAATCTCAAAAAAAATTGTTTGTAACACGTGGAACATTAAAACATTCTGTAATTATCATAAAATTAATTATTAAAATACATAAATTAACAGATATAACTGAAAAATTATGTTAATTCTTTTCTTCATTCGCAAAAGTTGAGTTTAAGTTTTTTAACTTACATTCGCAGCATGTTTTTGTTTAATCATTAATGTTAATCATTAATGTCTTAATTAATGTTATATTTGATATAATTTTAATACGAAAGTGTTAACAAGAAACACCATCGTCCATAAGTAACTGTTCCTCAAATTATTAAGTACTAAAGAAACAGTATTTATTGACAAGTAACGTTGACGTGACGTAAAAATCCAATTTAATTAATACATATTTCCATAAAATCCCTACCGCTATCAGAGAACAACATGGTTTCGTTACAATTGCTACATTTAATTAGTGTTACCTACTACCAGTGAATCCATTTTGTAAGTGGTATTGTGCGTGCATGACGTGATATACTCGTAATCAACAAAAACAAAAACGCGACGTTTGATTCCACTAAAAATATTGTGAAGCTATCTCCCGTGCACTAAATCACTTATATTTTTTTTAAAACTATAACGCAGTTCTCTCCATTAAGTAGGATTGATTCGGTGGGGAAATCTACTATATAAAAATAAGTCGGGTTTTCCTTCCTGACGCTATAACTCTAGAACGCACGAACCGATTTCCACGGTTTTGCATTCGTTGGAAAGGTCTTGGGCTCCGTGAGGTTTATAGTAAAGAAAATTCAGAAAAAAAAAATCAGGACAAACCAACATTTTAAGTAGATGGCGCCGGTGCGTGATACATGGTTTGACAGCTACTCATTGTTCTCTGCTCAGTTAATTTCATGTGATAAACCGGTATTGTGTTCACTGTGAAATTGTGAAAATGGCGAAACGGAGTTCGCCGGGTTTGCTAGTTAGTTTATAAGGATGTACATAATCAAGTTACTTAGGGCTACATAAATTGAGACACAACGCACAGAATCCGGGAGTATCAGGAGAATAAGGATAAAGAGAATATTCTCAGAAAAGCGAGGGCACTCCACATTAAATATTCAATAAGGAATGAAATTGAGAGTACTTTACGTGTACAAAATGTTTATTTAATGCCAAATAATGAGGACATTATACCAATTGAATAATATGCAGGAAACCAACAAATGCGTATTGCTCATTGGCAGAGTTTTCCGTCAAGTAATCGATTGCATTATTTTATAAATCTATACATCTATATACAGATAAATAAAATTGAAGTGTCTGTTTGTAATTCCAAAATAACAGCTTTTCATTAAATGAATATGAAAGTGTACACGCTACTGACACTGAAAAACTAAGTTTTAATTTTTTTCTCTGTCTGTCTGTCCGTCTGTCTGTCTGTCTGTCTGTTTGTTCCGGGTAATCTCCGAAATGGCTGGACGGATTTTAACGGAACTTTCACTGAAGGATAGCTAATGGTACAAGGAGTAACTTAGGCTACTTAGATTTTTTTAAATACACTAGGAATTCGCAGGCAACCATGACATTAAAATCTTCGCGGGTGAAACCGCGGGCACAGCTAGTGTACAATAACATTAAACTGGTCGTTGGTTGTATAACGTTTTAGGGCGATTAATGAAAAGAAAAAAACAAATTTTAAGATTTTTTTTTGCTTTAATTTGAAAAAGCTTAAATTTTCTTCAGTTTTCATGTCGTATAATTTTACATTCGCGAAGTAACCAAAGAGTAAAAATATATAGAAAAAATAACATTTCTTAAAAGAAAAATAACCTATAAGTATGATTTTCCTCACCGCCAAGTAATTGCAGAATATTTATTATTTCAACTTGAAGGTGAAGGTGTCACACGTTCTTGACAGAACGACGCACATCGTGATGATCCCTTAATTTCTTTTACTGTAAGGAACCCTAAAAAATAAGTGTTTTTAAATGCGGGTATCAGGTACCATTCAAAGCTGGTACAAGCAGCCGGAAGATACAGTGAACAAATGCTTTATTAATAGGATCCTGTTTGCTTTTATGTACACCGAATCACAAAGAACGTTTGCTACGAAGAAAATTAAATTTATTACTTTCCATCTTATCTTTGAGAGTATTAACATTAATTTAAATTTATACGTTGTGAATATTTCAGTTGCCTACAACGTTAGAATCCTATTTATGAAATCTTACATATATCAAAAGAAAAGATTTGTATTTTATTGTAATTAATATACTCAAAAAATACTAAATATAATGAAGCACTGGATCAAAAGTTATTCAAGTTTAACCACCAAGGGCCAAGGGGATGATGGGTCTAGATTTTGAGGCATACATTTTTGTCACGGTGCATCGGTTGGTGGTACATGTAAATAGAAAAAAATATATAAGTATATTTTCAACTTTTTGAGGGATTTTGTAAATTCTTGCGGCATATTAGATTTTAAAATTTCATTCTACGACAAAAATAAGCATTGTTGTCTATTTTCCGCATATCGTTCAATAAGTATCAAGCCCCTTTGCCTAACAAGTACACTTTACCACAAATTAAATTATGAGTTAAAGTTAAGGTCTTTATGTGAATGTACCATCAGTCAATGCTCTGTGTGAGTGATGCTCAATGTCATAAAAACATAAAAAAAATCTTAAAAGCAAACATATTTTTTTTTTTGGTTAGCCTTAACAGCTAGTTCTTAAACTAAGTAAGTAACTCGTAATTTTGAGTCGGCGCCAAACAAGCAATGAACAAAGATGACTAAATTACCTTGAATAATCAAATGAAATAACCAAAATCTTCAGCGGTAAACATTTACGTTCTGAAAAATGCGATTTTCATTCGACCACTCGTAACGACGTGTACCCCTCACGTGTGTATCCGTTCGGGTTGCTGTCTCTGGCATTAACTTACGGCGAAGGGGTGTGTCGGGCCGCGCATCGTGCCGTCCTAAAATTACGAAGGTATAATTACATAAGTTTTAAAACTTAGTTATTGAGGTTAGATAAAAGATGTTCCTTATTTTTGCTTTTCAGTTTTTCAGCGGATATTTGTTTTGTTAAAAGTTTTTATTCATTCGATATGCAATTGCATTCTTATTACCTTACCTACGGACTATTTGTAGCCTACCAACCGATTTTCGTCTTCTTCGTAAATTATCTAACAGGACGCGCAGGTGCGTCGTTAGCAGTGAACGCGCTAACCTAGGATTTTTTTACCCATAGCGAAAAATAACAAAATTCCTGCTAGGTAGGTGGTGCAGTAAGGAACCCGAGATCACACATCATTTTTGAGTAATTATCCCGAACAATAGACGGTGTGCAAAGGTAACTTGGATTCGCTCCCCCAGTATACCCCCATTTTTTCCTTTGTCTAGACGGCTTCGATGACTGACTAAAGCTCTTTAGATTATGACAAGACTACGTTGTCATAAATAGAATTATAACAAAGAAAAACCTCGGGTATAATTAATTAATGAAAGATAAAAGAGTATGTGATATGATTCTAGGAAAGCCTTAATATATACACCTGTATGGTAAAATTTTTATTCAATAAAACTAAATTTTATATACAAGGAACAGTACTTAAAACTAAAAAAACTACACCTGTATTATATTTCTGTGTGGGAGTGGTGTGGAGGTGGTCTTGGTTATTGTGGAGACCGCAAGGTTTCATGATGATACAATAATTTTGCAGTAATATGCTATTCTTAAATATCATTTTGTTCTGATAATATCATTTTATAAGAACATACAACAATACACAGAAGTATTTTAGGAAATAAAGCTTATTTGTTCTGAAAAAGAAAATGATTTATTCAGTTTAGGCCCTGTTATGGCACTATATGTCGAGGAATTTGCCACCGGTTCGGAAACAAGCCTTCTGAGAATAACCGGCTGGTTTATAACTGAAACTGGAATGGAGTTTGAATGTGCTATATTGGCACTATTGTTTTAATGAAAAAACGCACGTTTTAAAGAAACGCAAAGGTTCTGATAACTTGCAAGATAATAGAAGGCAAGAGACCAAGAGGCCGGAGCCGGAGGCGTTGGACGGACCAAGTATCAGAACAACTAAATGCATCTATCAGCGCCGCAATCCACCAAGCGGCGGATCGTCGAAGATGGAGACAAATCGTGGAAAAATTAAAATGGAGTCACGATCCTTAGCAGTGAGGCAACGATTACAAAGAGAAAGAGAGTTTTAATGAAAATGTTATTTTTAGAAAAAAAAGTCTGTATCAGTACAGTTAATGCTTTAATTGTTTCTAATGTCTTGGTGTGCAATATGTTTTGTATAATTGCAGAAATGTTTCAATGAATTGGAGTTTTATTCATTTGATATGGGAATATGTTCGTAATAATAGTTAATGAATGCAGCATTGTGTTTCTATAAAGCCCATATTTTCATTATTTAAATGTTTGTCATACTAATCATCCACAAGGCTCGAACTATTCAGGCCTGGCTCGAATCTAACGTTCCAAACTTTTAAAGAGCTTAAGACTGCTCGACTTGTCCAGAACCAAAACCTAGTTTTAGAGAAACTACAATCTCTACATTTGTGATCGGATCAAACCGGCCTACCAAAGGTTTTTGAATGAAATACTTTTTGATTCTTAAAAGTACATTCGTCAATAAATATATATCATATATTCGGTTTACTGAAATAACACATTACTTCTCAGAGGCCAGACAAGGTCTAACTATCCACGTGTAATTTCGTCCGATTATTTCTTATGTAATTGAGCTTATCGGTCTCAATTTTTCCATAATCATCCACTTATACGCTAAAAAGAGCCCAAAAGTAGATAATTCACTTCCTACGCTTAAAATTATGTGACATGAAAAGAAATTGGATACTTAAAGAAAAATTGTTTTTTGAAACATGATTTAGTTTTTCTTGTTGAATCTCGCTGTGTTATAGTATATTCATCGAATTTCTAATATTATAATAATCGAGTTCGTTCCAATAACATCAAAATAACTATTGCGAACAATCATTTGCGATTGGATAATAAAATTTGACCTCTATTATTTCCTGATGGTTTTTTCGACATGTATCTTTGAATGTCTTGCAGCTGAAGTGTTTATTATCGATTGAGGAAAATATACACTCTCTTGAAAACATTGTTTCTTTTTCAATAAGATGTAAAAGAAACAATCAAACAAATGACATATCTTAACGACATATTCAATCCGTAAAATCTGATCTCTTCGCTTACTTTCTGGCAAGCAACCCCTCTTCTTTAAAAGGCATGACTCCATCCCCACTCCAGATTCCTTCTAAATGAAGCTATTTGAAAGTAATGGTGTAATATTTTTTTCTAAATAAGTACGTTTGATCCATCGAGCGTTGTCACTATTAAAGTTTTTTTAAATATGTTACCAGTATCTCTGTCTGATAGACTACGGTCGCTAGTGTTACGATTACGCGACATTCCACAAACGGCGCGGTGTTTGGTGTTGCCTGTCCCGCGAAGTCTTCAAACCAAAGTATTCAACAGGTGTGTGATACTTGTGGATTCTACTTAAAGCCACGCTAGACAAACAGCGGCCTTTAGATAAGCTTCTTAAAGATTGAATTTGAATCATATTAAGATACTAGCTGTGCCCTGCGGTTTCACCCGCGTAGATTTAGTTTCATCCTTATTGTCGCGGAACCCTTATATTTTTGATAAATAAAAGTAGCCTAAGTTACTCCTTGAAACATCAACTACCTATCAGTGAAAGTCCCGTTAAAATCTATCCAGCCGTTTCAGAGATTACCCGGAACAAACAGACAGACAGACAGAGAAAAAAATTAAAACTTGGTTTTTAGTGTCAGTAGCGTGTATACTTTCATATGCATTAAGTGAAAAGCTGTGTTTTTTTAATTACAAACAGACACTTCAAATTTATTTATCTGTATAGATGTATAGATAAGTAGGTACTACTTATTTTTCTTTTTCAGTCCGTAGTCTCCCACTATTGAGGGTAGGTCGTACGTACAATTAAATAGAATCTCCATAGAATATATTCTTCTATCAACATCATTTAAAGTCTTGACAAAGTACATTTAGCCATGACACAGCTACTATAGCTTCTTCAGACTACCTAAAGACATACATCCGGCACGTGTCAATAAACATTCAGTTTTATACACAGTACCTAAATGAGTTTAAACCAAAAACATGATGTGATTCATAAAGTTAATGAAGTATCAAAATTATTTAATTTTTAATTAAGTATCAAAATTGAACTCCAGCTGGGTAATTTGTTTCTTTAGTATAGAACTTATTGAGTATATATGTCTGGTGGCAACAGTCCTAATCTCTTTTTAACCGTTGAAAAAAGGGAGAAGGTTCTAATATAAGCGTTTTTTTTGTCTGAGGTATGCCTCAGAAGGTAATATGGAACCCTTATAGGATCATTTTGTTATTTTGTTTATCCGTCAAGACTTTTTCCTCAGGAAAATTTGGAGATCCATATAAATGAGGAGGAAATCAATATTGATCAAGATTGTGTCCTTAGATGTTAGTCATTGATTCTTTCCAGATTTGATTTTATTTTATTCTAGGTCAACGGAAAGTACCCTATAGGTTTTGAAACAACATTTTTCCATCACCAAAATTAGATTTATCCCGCAATACAATTTTCCAACTCCAACGTACAATATACTGAGTCTGTTTCGAAATATGGCTTTCGGACAGGATACTTCGAATTAAGTACCACATTATTTTGTAAAGATCTGATGAAGGTCTACTAATTTAGCTCACTTAGATGTGACGTCTTTTATTCAGTTCACTCTGCTCTGTAGGCAGCTTACGAAATTAGTTTAGCTCGTGCCAGGACAATAGTGATGCTCTTCGATATCCATCGATTGCCGTAGGTGGTCCAACATCCAGAGCAATCAGTTGAAATATAGTTCCCTACGCTCTGGATCATCGATATATATAAACGGTAAGTATATTCTAGAAAACTTTAGTAAGTTTTCCGGAAAATACTTTAATGCTTAAAAATAAATTTCATCGGTACGCAATAGTACGTAGTCTGTATTTAAATAGATAAATTCCTATTGGCATGTTGAATAGATCACATCGCAGCCTGCTCAGCCAGATCAAAAGAATAATCCAGTCCATAGCGCTCATGATAAGAAATAAAATCGTCGTTTTCAAATAAATTAACCTACTTTGTGGCTGTTTAATGTATAATCTCAGCCAGTAAAAATACAAACCCTGCCCGTGCTATAAAACTATCATTGGACGAATAACATTAATGTTCATTTATTATACTTGTCTCTCTTTATGCTTGAGCAGTAGTGGTTATAGCAACGATGTATCGTACAAAGAATATAGTGACTGTACCTGAACATGCGTTGCCGAAGCTCAGACCTCAGATATGTTATCTTATTAAACGCGAAATTATTGTGCAAATCTAGGAAACAGCTGATTCAGATGAAATTATAATAAATAGCCGAAGTTTAAAAGTGAAAAAAGGTAATAAAAAAATACCCAGCAAAACTCAATAGCCTAGGACTATCTAGAAATATCTGTAAAAAATTGCTTAAATGCATGTACACATGCACACAGGCAAAGGAATGTTCAATTTTTTTCATTTGAAATATTATATTTACCGTCTTAACACAGGAACCACAAAAAGAATAATTTAAAAAAAATACTTACATTACTAGATCTAATAATGTACATTTAAAATCTAAAATGACATCTTGACAACTACTAACGCCACTTGCATCCAAGGATCCGACGACGTTGCCCTGGTTTGCCAGATGCCTTTACCAGGTAGTGTGATACCTTGCTACGCTACTTATAAAATAATGTATCAAAGGGCTTTTACTGGGAAGCAATATAAAAGCCATTAACGCTACGTAATAGAACTATGTAAAGGGGAAAAGTCCTGGTAATTAAAACTCAATAACGCCCGCAACTACATTGATACACCCGCTTCGTACTCTAAGGGAAATATTGAATAATGTAGCTAAAATAGGAAGAAGGATATGTATTCAAGGGTTGATTAAAGCTTCTAATGTAATAAATCACAGTCCGACTAAAACTATCTATACAGAAGTTATGTAGCCCCTAAATACTGGTTGCCTTTAAGCTCAACTTATAAAATGCTAGTAATATTTGACTTTTAGAGTATATGTTTTTCTTCATTCTATAACAACACCTGAAGCTGAATAACGCCGATTTATATATTTAGTTTGTAGCCCAAACGCTATTATGATCAATATATTTTCTTGAAACTTACATTCAACTTTAATCCTTCGTCCTATAAAAATAATGTAAGTGCACTACAAGGCCTGTTACAAAGCAAATTCACAAGGACAGTGTGTATAAGTAAAATAATACTTTTATTTTCGAAGCAAAATATTGAAGTTAAATATTTGTCATTAACAAACTAAGTTTTTTATTTAATTAAATGTTTATTATTTATGTTATTTTTTACTTTTTATAAAATAGTCTTTTACCCTGATACTGATTCATCCTTGAATTTTAGAACACCTGTATATCTATCCGGCTATATTTAAAACCCTGCATATTCATTTCTCATTTTCATTTTTTTCATTCATCAGAAAAACTGATGATTTTAAAGTACTTTGTAAAAAGTCTAATCTAAATAAAAGATCACCTCAAAATTCTCACTGACTATATTGACATCAGTATCATATGACATAGATATCAACGCACGGCATAAGCCGCAGGTATTCGAGACATACATTTTTGAAGGATGCGTTCTTTATTATGTGTAGCTATTACTAAGAAAGGATTTTCACAAATTCCACCCCCAAAATGGAATGGGGGGAAAGTTTGTAAGAAAAATCCAATGAAATTCCTTATTTTTTTAATCAGATGGGTAAAGACAATTCGTATGGATGTTTGTAATGAAAGAATACTATATTTATTTAGCTTAGCTCGGTATAGACGGGTTTAACGCTATGTCATATACTACACATATCAAGCGGACAAAAGCGCGAGCGAAAGCAAGTTTATAAGGTTGTTTATGTTATTTCAACTTAACACTGAGCCATATCTCTATTGTTCTAGATAATGTCGGTTCAGCCTTTCGCTGCGAAAATGAATAACGGCACCAATAATATATTTGAAAACCCTAAGTTCCGACTGTTGGACCAATTGCAAAAAAAATGTCTATCGAGCAATGAATCACACAGCAATGTTTTGTCGCTGAACTCGACGGTGGTGAACACCACGAATGGTAAGTATCTTGGAAACACGCATTAAAACCATGTTATTTTACTTCAGGTAATTTATTGAGTTTCTTTTGCTAATTGTCATGTATTATATATATTCTTTTTACTCAAATGTTTTTACGAAGATGTCTGATGACGATAATTTTTATTTTTATATACTCTGATTTTGAATTTGGTCCTATATGGTTGACGATTTGATTGAAGTATGTGCAGAACGGCACTCTTTAATAATAGTAGCAAATCAGCTGTGCTACTACAATCATTTGCTTTATGGCAACAAAATAAAAGTATATAGTTTCCATTAAATATCTACGTAACGTGATATTAAAGTAGACTAGCCATGAGGTTTCGTCTAAGAAATGCACAATGCATGAAATACGCAATGCACACACGTGATGCAGCTCACCTGCATGGTAAAGATTAGACGAAGAAAACCAACCAAAATCATCTACTAAGTCAAATGAATAACTTCAGGGTGAATAGAAGAGTAAAGAGGCCAGACTGGATAAATCATTTTCATTTTCTTGCTTTGGAATAATCGACTTAAGTACTGATTAAGCTCTTCACTTGCAGTGGGTGGTTTGTCGTGTCCTCGCACATTCGACGGGCTCACTTGCTGGGACCAAACCCCTGCTGCCGAGATAGCGTATCAAAAATGTCCGGAGTTCATCATCGGTTTTGACTCCAGGCGACCTGTTTTCAAAGAGTAAGATCATTTTAATTTTATACTTGTTAAATCACCACCATTACATATAACCATCCACCATTATATTACAGTAGTGGAATACAATTTATTATTAAAAAATAAAAATTATTCCATCAGTTTTAAAGGGTTGCCAATTTAACGTCTTTGGCAATCGTTACAGGCCAGTCGGAGGCCTAAAAATAATCTGACAACTGGTTTAACCCAGATCACAGATTTTCCTCCTAAAATGGGGTTTCGAAGGTCAGATGGCAGTCGCTTCGTATAAAAATCATGTGATCAGCCACATCGGGCTGAATCAAGTGCCGACCCCAACAATGTATGGGACAAGGCCAGGGAGATGATGATGAGTTTTAAAGGGTCAGAATTGTAGAGATACATAAATAACATAGTATCTTAAGTATAACATCCATTGCAATGCGCTTGTTGCAATCTAATGCTTTTAACATGTTACAATCCATATAGAGGTACGTACGAAGTACGTGTGCGACAGGTTGGTGGAACAAACCTCATAAACTGTTTTATTTATGAGACGGTGACCTTCTCCGAAACTAATGTGTATTCCAACACCGCAAGAGGGTACCAAATTGAACATGTCAATACCATACCTTTAGCAAACGACGGTAAAGTCAGATTTAGATTTTATCGGAGCGTATTAAAAAACGCACCTAAAATCATTCTTCATCTCATCTGGATGGACATATGCATGCATAAGTAGGTAGGTTGTAAAAACTCTACTCTCCTGCGCATTTGATAGCTAGGGTTTAAAATTTTATTAGCTCACTACGAATGTACAAATCTGGCGGTTTTACCCGCGTAGATTTTACAATAAAAAAACTAAGTTATATATGTATGTAATACATACACACTATGTATGTATTTGATTGTTGATTTATTCCCATTTTTATTATTTTCAATTAATGCTGTCTTACTGATGATCACACCGTGCGTGATGTTGTAGAGCGTAAAGCCTTCCCCGATAAATTAACTATCAAACTCAAGTTTTTTTTCAATTCATACCATTAGATTAGCGTGTTCAACCAATCAAATAAATGAACACTGCAGCTTATAAAATTATAAGTATAGATACGTATTTAATGTTTGTATGTGTAATTTATAAAAAAAAACCACCAGGTGCTTGGCGGACGGCAATTGGTTCACCCGCGTCAATGAATCTCGACCCTGGACTAACTACACCTCGTGCGTGGATATGGAAGATTTAAAAGTAAGTGTTGGATACAATCGTACTATTCTAAACATTTATATATCTTTTAACAGAATGAAACTTGAAATTACATATACGTAAATATTACATATATAAGTAAATATTTCTGTCCCTTGTATCATACTTTTTTTTTAGAAAAAAGAGACCGATATATATATATAGTACAATTGAATCCGACTTATTGGTACAATTTGTACTTCCCTTGAATTTTACCTCACTCATGTCGGAGACGGCGTATTGCCATAATAAATTAATAAAGTTTTGTTATAAAAAATCCAACATTATATTCCTTCCTAGGTATTAGAATCCTTGCGCTTCTGTCGCGCGAATAATTTCGATTACTACTTTTTAGGAGTCTTCGAACTAATTACTAATGGGATTAAAATTAAATTTTCATTATTCGCAGTTCCGAAGCAAAGTCAATGATATCTACATCTATGGATACATCATTTCGGCGTTTTTCCTGGTCATATCTATAATCATCTTTCGGGCATATAGGTAAGTAAAAAAAAGTAGTGGTGATTTTTCAGCCTTTGATTATTATTTTTCTAAAATGATATTTGCCTTTTAAAATTACCTTTTTATTCATTATACTAACACTAGAGTGCACGCGCGTCCTTCATGAGCATTCCACTACCTACAAACACGATCATTCACAACAATAAATTAACCGTACCTGAGTACGCAAGTATTCTCAATCCGTATAAAATCAAAGTCCTGACTGACTGACTTATATATCCACTTACAGCCTCAGCCACTGGTTCTAGTAACATGAAATTTGGAGAGTATTCGTTGTTAGGTAAAGATATCCGCTAAAACGGTTTCCCAAAATTCCACTCTTAAGAGGGTGAACTAGGGAGAAACTTTATGCTCTGGATCAAATACCACGCGGCTAAAGCCGTGGGCGGTAGCACGTCGTACATGAAATACTAAGAAGAAATATTATTTAATTTTTAAATATGAGGATGATAGCCGCATACATTACTCATTAAGGTAACTTAATCTACACTGAGGACTTTTTGTTGACCTCCTGATAGGTACGACACTACATGTGCATTAAAATGCTCTACCCCTTCCGCTTTCACCTTCAATTTATCCTTCGGAAATCCATATATCTATACATCTCTACAGATAAAAAAACTTGAAGTATCTGTTTGTAATTCTAAAATAATAACTTTCACTAAATGCATATGAAAGTATATATATGGTATTGACCTGAAATTTCTCGGCCTGTCTGTCTGTCTTTTTGTTCCGGCTAATCTTCGAAACGGCTGCACCAATTTTAACGGGACGTTCACTGGCAGATAGCTAATTTTTCAAGGAGTAACCACGGGTCTCCCATAAAATTAACTTTACACAGGTAAAACCGCGGGGCACAGCATGTCGAGCAAGACGCTACCACGATAACTAATATTCACGCGGACGAAGTCGCGGAAGATCAAACATTCCATCCTCATTTCAGCTTTCTAGGGTAGAATTTCAAATAACCTTTTCTCAGTGTATGTCTAAACCTCACCAAGGACATACCCTCCAATTTCGAATGTGCCTAGTGCGTCGATTTCAGACATTCAGTACTTTGAATTTTACTCGTATATGTATAGGCTTACTTGACACCGCCCGCGTAGGTGGACGATACGAGAATAAAAATGTCTTACAAATTAGGGGTGAAATTTCGGGAAATTATCTAAGTGGACACCTACATTTTACAAAGAACATGTCCTCCAAATTTCATGTCTCTTGGTCCAGAAGCTTAGGCTGTGCGTTGACATAATGGCAGTAAATCAGTCCGTCAGTAAGGACTTTTATATAATTGTATATTAGTATATATGAATGCCTATATGCTATTATTATTAATTCAATAAACGTGTAATCGTTCGAATACAAAAGGCTGATATAGTGTACTAACAACACACGTATTGTAACAAATATTAATAAATGTAAAAAAATTACTTAAATTTTTACCTTTAAATTCTACTTTGAATGACAAATCCAACACTAACTTTACACCACAGCCAACCCATCTTATGTTATCAAACGAGCAGTTAATAGTAGGTATTATGTATGATTTCTTATATATGAAATTCTATTGTCACAATGTTTGTAACAAGACTCTTCCAAAACCGATTTTCATGTTAAATAGTTTAATTAAATGTTATATAAAGTTTACCAAAAATTACAAAAACAATAAACCCAATCACAATCTACGTAAAATAGTATATTTATAACTGAAGAAGAAATATGAATAGAATGAAGAAAATCATGACAGACTGACAGATTCATCGCACACGTGATATAAGAAGTTGTAAATCGAGTTGTATGTTGTATATTAGATTTTAAAAAAACTTACAGAAATTTCAAAAAAAGTGTTTAAATGCGTTGTTCAAATTGTGTTAAATTTGTATTTATGATTCGTAATAATTTGTTTTGACCATTAATTAAGAATATTGAAGTCATACAATAAGAAATACAGACACTAGCTTAGGAATATTGCATTGCATTTTTTTCAATAACTTTATTATAAATATCTCTTTCATCGCTTTGTATATATTTTTCATCATTCACATGACCCTCGCCTGTGATCCCCGTTCTAACAGCCATGTTTGCAGATATATAGATATGATTTGCCGATTTTGCAATTCGTCTGTTTGTAATTCCAAAATGATCAACTTTTCACTCAATGCATATGAAAGTATATAAGGTAGGTATATATTTTAAAGAAGATTTCTGTCTGTCTCTGTGTCTGTTTTTGACCGGACCGTAACTGGCAGGTAGCTGATGTTATAAGAAGTAACTTAAACTGATTTTTAAAGAAAAATAAATATAATTAAGTACCAAAGTTGATTGTTCTTATTGTTAATCCTAAACGGGCAAAAACCGCAAGGCACAGCCAGTCAATATTAATATCTCATTGCATGCTGCTAACATTTAGTGTGCAGTGTGTGGTGAGCATACAATTTAAATGTTAAGGCTGATAATAATAAGCGATATTACCTATAAATATATATATATATATATAAATATATTAATAAAATTAAGTAAGTATAATTTTCCAAATTTAACGTACATTGAATTACATCCTAAATAGCAGATTAAAAAATATACCTACTGAATATGACTCAGGTACAATATTATCTCGTAAACGATTAGGGATATATCTCGATAAGGTTTTGCATTTTAAATTTTAAATTTTTAAATTTATATATACATCGACTGGGTTTTAAGGCGCAAATTGTTGGCTAAGAGTACTGGTATACAAGCTAAAAATAAAATTAAAAGAAACGGTTTTTTTACTATAGTCGTTTATTTCTTAAAACAAATATTCATTTTACTTTTTAGATTCCATTTCACAACTTCTTTTTATTTTTCAATTTCGTATTATTCATCATAAATGACACTTGGAACACTCATTAAACGTCGTTTTCTTTACGCTAACTTGCTACCGTTTCCAAATATAAGCCTGTCAGGAATAAATCAGGAAGAAACGGCGAAACAAACTGCTCGTATTTTTTTACATGTGTCAATTTTTTATACATAGGGTTGTTTTAGTACAATTTAATAGAAGAGTGAGCAACACCTTGCCATGCTTGACTATCATCAATATAATATGCTTATAAGTTTTTGTTTGATGATTTGATTAGCACTTAAAAATGGTTGTTCACACATATTTAACGGTAATTAATTGAAAAAGCCTATACTTTGCCCCACTAAAGAGTTACCAGCACACGGAGTTTATCTCTATTGCGTGTATTTATATTGTACATATCACTATTTTCCTTAAAACTATGAATATTCTTTCTTACATAAATCAAATTTTGCATTTGAATGCCAATGTCATTATATCATTAAATTATATCATTTAGTCATAGACCCTATATCATTAAACTTTAGCCTCAAAGAATCTCTAGTTTATAGATTGCTGTTTCTGCAGCCCATAGATAGAACTGATGTCTGTAGCATTGCCCCATAAAAGGATGCCATAAGAAATGACACTATGGAAATGACTAGAATCCTGCAGAACTGAGTGTTTTCAACAATCCAGCTATATGGGCCCCCATTGCAATTTATGATCCAATGTAACTCCAAGGAAAACTGTTGTTTCAACAAGGTCCAACACTTCGTCGTTGATAAGTACATTGGTTAGCACTTGTTTCACATTTGGCAACATAAACTTGGCAAATTTCGTGTCATTCGCATAGCAAAAATAAGCATTGTGCTATGTTCCAAATATCATCCAATAAGTATCGAGTCTTAAATAATCTCTAAAATCACACTTTACTACATAAATGTTTGCCTAATAAGTCTTGACTCTATATAGTTATTTTTTTTATGTATTAATCATAAAGACACTCAACTTTTTATTTTAGGTATAACAAGAACTTATTACACTTTACACAATATATGCAGCCCACGCGTGCACTCTATTGTAGTTATGCATTGGAACAAACACCACATAACTTTAATCATAATGTACTAAATTAACTAGTTGTTCAAAATTCGATGATCACATTTTTAAACCACTATCTAAAGTACATACAACAACATTTTTAAGATATTACAAAAAGTCTTACTGACATAGTTTATCTTAAAAAAAATATTTATCTTTTATATATAGGTACTACATGTATTTGATTGTTTTATATCATAAATAAAGAAGTTGAACCTGATTGGGGACATAGTAAATGGACAAAAAAATCTAAGTTCCAGTCGTGCATCCCAATAAGCTTTTTATTCATTTAGACGTACTAGTAATTTACTGGATCATATATAAATTAGCAAAAGACGACAGTTAAACGCAGTTTTAAAATAAGTTGACTGAGCCCGAACCATGAGCTCTTATTGCAATGATACTTCAGCTGTGCGAAAGTGACAGATGTATGCACGTCATATACATCTGTCTCATAAATGAGTGAAACTATCATGGCAATAAGAACTCATGGTTAGGCCCCAGTACTCTATCCAGTTCACAAACAAAATTAAGCGTAGGGTTCTAAGTATGCACTGAACAGTGGGATAATATGTTTTGTCTTATGTGATTCAAGCCGTTCAATGTGGTCATCGAGTTTTGTTGCGAGCTGTTATCACCATTCCACTAACCTGTCAACATGAGAACAATACAGCTTGTTTGTGAATAATTACTGCACACGTCAAAAATGTCTAGGATCAAGAATTGCAACAAAAAACCGATACATAATATATTTAAAAGATACATTAAAGTAAAGTTTTCATATATTTTTATTGTATACAAAATAAAACTGTGTTCCGACCATTTGACTAAAACAATCGAACTAATTTGGCATGTAGTAAGCATGTGATATGACGAGCACATCAAAATCACTATGACCTGCCACGTGGTTTCTAAAAAGTAAAATAGTTGTCCTTTTTTAGAAATCCAGAGCTGGAATCCTTGTCAGACAGGTCATTTTACTGTTAAAATTTATTGAGGCCTGGCATTAGAGCGGGTCTCTGGGACGGATAATACTTATAGGTTCCGGTTCCAGCACGCCCCAGCCGGGACGTCCCCAAAGAGAAATTAGTTGCGTTAGTTGCAGTATTGTGCAAATATAAGGAAACACAAGAACTACTCTATAGCTAGCAACGATAAAAAATTACTTCTCTCGGTAATAACTCGAGATTGTTTTATTTTGCCTCGTAATTGCTTAAACGTACCAGTTCATCAGTTTGAAATGTGGTTAGTGCCACCAAAGTAATAGCCAACTTGGTGTCGAGGAATATTTTGTTTTATTCTCGGTAGCATAAAAATATTTATAACTATGTAGAACTTTTACTTGGAGTGTCCCGGCCGAGGGCATACTGGAATGGGACCTCAACGGTCGGACCTGTTAGAGCAGGCCACGATAGAACGTTAACACCAGCATCGGCAAGAGTGCGTGCTACGACTCTAGCTGTGTATGGACTTGCATTGTCATGTTATTACGTTGAAACGAACCACCGAACAGACCTCATAAACGAAATAGCCGTAACACAGTTTTATAGAAATGTTAATTAAAGCTTGAAATTCTGTTTATAATAGAATTGTTATCAAATATATCATTGTGACATTCACTAAATGGAATACATAGATCCAAAATAAGATCCCAAAAACTGTCAGCAATATCCAAAAACTTTGATCCCTAAACACTTTTGATGTGCAAACATTAACTTGAATGTGTCTGAATTAAAATGATTCGCTTCATTTCATATTACCTCGAATAGTATGCTAAAGCAGTTTATATTTATTTTGATGCATAGCGCCATTTTAGTTCAGGCCGCCTAAACAATATGTTCCTCAATATAACGCACGCTGTTTTACTAACCCACTATTTGATCCTAGTGTATTTATAATCCCACAGTATGGCTCAGAGCACACCCAAACGGTAAGGATTAATTTTACAAATCTTTTATAATTATGTCGTGATCCGATCAAAGACGCCATACAATTGAATAAAATTAACGTGTTTTAAATGTCGAAATATCAGCCTTTGTGGATAAAAATAATAATTTAAAAGTACACGTACGATTTGATCGGCACGACATTTGAATGTTAGCTTAATCGCATAGCTCACCGCATTACATTTTGACTAGCCATTACCATTTTAATGAGCTACATTGCAAGGCGTACAATGGGATGTGCCTAAGGCCCTTTGTTTGAGTTTGATTGGTGGTGTAAAGACTAGTCGGATTGTAATTCGAGTGTGCGCTTGTACAGTGTACATAAGCCAATTGTTTAACGCTTATATTTTTTATATATAAGCTTTGTAATATATAGACAACGCCAGCTCCATTGTGCTCACACATCTCATTTGATAATTTATTTTAAAATGCTTCGTGGCAATATTTTTTTATTAATATAAACATAATTTCTATTTCATTCATACATACCTACCTGTACTTACAATATCGGCTTGTTAACATAAGTACTTATGTGTCTAGAAAAGTGGTTGTTTATTAAAAAAGTCCTTAAATTTATAACCATTTTTACATTTAAAGTAGCCCACTTAAATAATTAGCAAGTTCAGCTAAGCATAATATATACAGGGCGTTGGAGAAAAAGGACAGCTGTTAAAATATGTGAGTAAAATATAATTTTAGGAAGCAAATAAAATTATTATGACAAAAATATCTTCTTCCGTTTTCGATTAATTGACGTTCAAAGTTGACCGTATCAAGGCCTTATTTTCGCATAAAAATCTCTTTTCTCCCACTAATAATTCCTGAAATAATCCCATATACCATTTTTCTAAACCATTAACCTTTCTCTTAATTTATTAAGTTGAATTACCGTGTACGTAATGTAGGTAAACGCGGCCGCGCGTTCATTCAATCGCTTAAGGCCGCGAGCTCTTCGGCCCTTAGCAATAACTACGCTATCGTTGGAGCTAGATATTTTACGATTTCAACATAGTGATATATTCATTAAACCCTACAACTTCTAGAAGACAACTGTTCCTTTTTCTCCGATACCCTATGTATACAGATAACAACTACATTTCAGTTGAAAACTACAGCGCTGCTTCGATGCGCGCAATATACGGTATTACCAATTAATAATACTATATCCACTGTAACAGAATACCTTCTCAAATACCCGATCATAGGCTCAGATTACAAGTACTAAGTAAAGTCACTTTAAATCTTGTTTTGTTCTTATACCCTGATTTTTTAAATATCTTTAATATCCCATATATCGTGTCCGATCATTTATTTGGGTATTATTCGATATTCTATTGTATTGGACATATATTTATAATATAAGTAATAGGCACATCAATACATAATAATTATATGCTTACTAAGCAGCATGGAAACTAGAAACAAATCGTTCGAAACGGCACTCACACAGACACACGCATCTACGAGATTCTAACAATTTCTGGTAGCGTTCTGCTGTCATTGGTTAGTGTCTGTCGTGGCCGATCACGTCTATGCCATTTACTTGTTATGGCGAAATTTTTCAAAACGCAACTACGAAAAATCTACTTTACCTTAAAAGTCAATTATGGGGATTTTTTTAAATATTATGTGTGACAATCATTACCCCGCAATCGACCATACATTCTCATTTCACAAAAAATTTGGTTTCGATTATATACTGCTTAGTAAGCTTATGTGTATACTGTGTAGGTCTACGGTGACACTTAATAATTTTCTCAAAAACCGTTCCCTGCAATCCATTATACATTTAAATTTATTATATATTATTCTAAATCCACATGAATTCATCACGCAGACTAAATCGCGCGAAAAAGCTAGAATGTAGTTACATTAGCCATTACATGAATAATGAATATTAGCTAGAGAATAAGGAATATTAGCTAGATGATTGCTCTGTGTAGACAACTTCTGCTTTTATTGTTGTACTATGTATCTGCACCCCGCGGTTTCAACCGCGTAGACTTAAATTCATGGGTGGCTTAATGTCGCGGTAACCTATTTTTTTTTTTTTAAAGTAGCCTAAGTTACACCTTGTAACATCAGCAGTGTGCCAGTGAAAGTCCCTGTCTCCCTGTTCACACGGACATACAAAAAGAATCTATGTAAGTACCGCGTATACGTTAATATGCATGTAGTTAAAAGTGATACATTTGGAATCTATACAGATAAATAAAATTGAAGTGTCTGTTTGTAATTCCAAAAGTACTGCTTTTCACTAAATGCATATGAAAGTATACACGGTACTGACAATGAAAAACCAAGTTTCAAAATTTTTCTCTTGCTGTCTGTCTGTTTGTTCCGGGTAATCTCCGTAACGGCTAGGCCAATTGAAACGGGACTTTCACTGGCAGATAGCTACTGCTTCAAGGAGTAACTTAGGCTACTTTTATTTTTAAAAAAACATTAGGGTTCCGCGGGACAATATAATTAACTCTACGCGGGTGAAACCGCAGGGCACAGCTAGTTACAAATAATATTGAAATGTATGTCTGTAAATCAACAACACTAAATCCATATGAAAATATGCAACGCACATACAAAATTTTTGTTTTTTTATTTTTTTCTCTGTCTTTTTCTATTGGTTCTGGCTATTCTACGAATCGGCTGGAACGATTTTACGGGACTCACTGGTCGATGACTACCACACCCATGAAATTAAGTCTACGCGGGTGAAACCGCGGGGCACAGCTAGTATCAAATAGTTCTATAATAACTTCCAACGTCCGTTAGACCACCAATTAATTAATTATATATATATTTTAAAGGCTCACTATATATGAGTACATTGTTAGATATCAACTCTAAATAAAAGTTTTTGATAGAAAACACGCTTCTTCGGTAAAACATATATTCATAATAATAATATTATAAAATAAAGGGAAGAACTTGACTAATTATAATGCAGATATAATACCTACCCAGCAATCAATACTGGGGTTGTCAAGTCAAAGGATTTAATTTTTTTTACAAATCCAATGTTTGGCTTGGAAGTTTAAAAAGCAACAATTTGACTATACAGTGAAAAAGTTATAACCGAATGGAAATAGAGCTATTCGCTTAATGACCGACACATGGGGAACTTAACGTTTTTAATTAGTGTTAGAGACGATGCTTGTATTGGGTATGTAAGGTAAAGCGAGGTCTCTATACATATTTAGATAACAACAGACATGTGGTACATGCTGATTGCTGGTATAAAGTCTTCTTTGAGCGAAAGCATTACATTCCAGCGTGACAAATGGTGATTCGCTCTAACACATACTTTTACACAGGTCCTTGAATATCTCTTCACATCAATAGATTCAAAATACGAGTATTATGTGTAAGACAGTACTCAAAATCTGTGCTGTGACAAAAGTGACGTATGGTATGTACCACCTGGGGAATGTCCCTGAAGCGTATTTTTTCATGACAAATACTATGTTACTTATAATATCAGCTTTCTGCCAGTGAAAGTTTCTTGAAATTATTCAGACGGAACAAACAGATTGATGGTGAAAAATTATAATTTATTTTGTGTAAGTATCGTTTTCTTTTAATTTGGAATTACTAACAGAATCTTCAACCGCATTTATCTGTAGTATATTGATGTTATAGACAATGCGATCCTTCAGGGACAATCCTTTTTATATCTAAATAGGTGAGTAGGTTTTAGGCACACTCACAAATCACAACTATGATTCTTATTATAAAAGGGCTGGTTTGCTGACAAAATTTAACGGTCTTTTCGTTTTGTTGCAGATCCCTGATATGCACGCGGATACACATGCACACAAACCTATTTATCGCGCTTGCTGCAAACAACATTCTTTGGGTCATATGGTATATGTCCGTCGTGGCCCAACCAGATGTCGTGCAGGAAAACTTGGTAAGTAGAAATAGTAGTTATATTTCATTTAAAACAAGTTGAGCAGCCAAATTTAGGCCCATAATATGTGTCCCTAAACTCCTACTCATAGTCTTCAATAATGCGAAATCAATACACATAAAATAAAAATTGTGTCTGTTTGTAATTCCAAATGAACATTTTTTCATTGAATAGATATGAAATCATAAATTACATTGGCATTACATATATTAAATAACACAATAAAAAAAACTCCTTCTCTCCTGAGTCTGTCCATCTGTCTATTTGACTGTCCGTGTGTCTGTTTGTTCGTTCAAATCTCTGAAAAGGTTGGGCCGACCGACTTTCACTGGTAGATTTGGAACTCTTACATAATAAATATTATAATGTCAGGTATGGTGCCAGGCGCTCCACGTGGTCATGAACTACTTCATGCTCTCCTCTTACATCTGGATGTTCTGTGAGGGCCTTCACCTCCACGTTGCGCTCGTTGTGGTGAGTACTAGAGAACGGTACCTGATTTATAAATGTTTTCAGTATCTTGCTTGTATAAAGAGCTTTTCATAAGATATTATTAATAATAACTGTGTCCTTAACAATAAACAGTCTATAACAGAACTGAACTTCTGCTTTGCATATATTTGTATAGGGAACATCTCTCCAAGTTTTGTGATTTGCATATTAGATCATAGTACGAGCCATCCGTAGAAGGCATCAATACTAAGACACGTTTGTTTAAGGTTTTCGTCCGAGACGAGGTAGCCATGCGCTGGTTCATGGCCCTTGGCTGGGGATTGTCGATGCTTATTGTGGGGATCTACGCAACCGTACGTCTTTTAACTCCTGGTGCCACTGAACGGTGAGTCTACACCTTAATGTATAGTTTCATAGATGGTCTCTTTATATATTGTACTAATGGAATCGCGACTTAACCATTACGATTGAGTTTGTATTATATTAATTTTTCTCACAGTGCATTTAATTAAATTGAATTCATATTGTATGGATATAAAGATGTTATGAAGTATTTAAGCGATATTTGCCACCAACCAATTTTCTCAAGCGAGTGTTATCATGTTATTTCAGATATTTTGATTCTCATGACTTTTTAGCACTTTGTGAATGTATTTTCCTGAAAATGTCTGGAGGATCTTAGTTTTTAATTTGTGTTTCATTTAAGTTGCATTTAAAACGGTGAATAGGTGTTGTCGCCTATAAGTTTATTAGAGTTGCTCCAGAAGATTATTTTGCTAAGCGTTCATATATTATGGTATATTTACTATTGCGAATTATTCGTCACGTGATAATGATCTATTGAAAAAATGATTTGCCGTCAAAAAAACCGAAGTCACTTATGTAGAATAGTAATTTGTAGCTTCAGCGATGGTTATGCAAAATAAGCAATGTTGTAACAGAAGCGAACTATGATCGCTTAAGCTGTGTAAATATTAACTATTGGCTTTCACGTATCATTTTCAAGCCAAAGAATTAATCGTTATTATTAAGAAGTTCTAAATTGATCTAACACGCTGTTTTAAACGATTATAATTGGCAACCAGGCCACAGACCTTGCATTTTACAGACTTTCCCAACATGAGAGGTCAACTTTTACTGGAAGTGGATAAAAAAAATTATGAATTATAAGCAAAGGTGTTGTGATGATAACACCCACTTTTCACCGAAGATTATTCACTGCTAACGTGACAGATGGTGAGTACGTCGCCGTCTCAGGCACTGTACATACGTCTTCGAACTACTTCTCAGATGTATGTTTTTCACGATGATTTCTTTCAGCGTAAAGCATTTTCAGTTGTGCTATAATTTTTTGGCCAATGTGTTTATTATATAATATATTACTTTTATTTTTCACTTCAAAGGTGAAAATTTGTAGTGAAATCTTCGAAAATTGTATTTACGTTTTTAAGATTTAAATGACGTGTTTCAGTGGCTTAATAAAGGATCAAATGTTATTTAGAAAAAGTTTATTTTTGCAGAGAGGTCTTTGATTATTCGTTTATTTATATTAATCAAATAAAGCTGAACAGTTTTTTCCTCAGGCTTCCTAAGTTCCGGTAAAATTGAACCGCGTGGAACCGCGGGGGCTCAGCTACTGTTTAAAATTAGCAATTATTATATAATAATTTATCATAAATGGTTTATTTACAGAAGTAGATTGGTGTGGATAACCTCACGACTTCCTTGAAGATTCTACGAAGGGTAGGCAAAGTTGTTGTACAACATCCGAGGTGCTAACGTGACAGATGGTAAGATCTTCGCTTCAGTACCATAAAAAAACTTTGAAACAATTGCGGGTAATTTATTTCGAAGGGTAGGAAGTAAGTTTTATTCCAGGTGTTAGAAAAAACGATAAAATTACATTATAGCCACTTACTCAATACATAATTGCTTTCTGTTTATAAGATGCTGGATGGACCAAAGTGACTCCATGTGGATTATGAGCATACCTGTATCACTCACCTTGGCGATTTCATTCTGTGAGTATCAAAGTTTAGGCATCAATTATTCAAAATACCTTTTTTTTTCTTACCTCACAAGGTAAAAAAGGGACCCTTATAAGATCTCTCTTGTACTGTAGTATATTTCGTTTGTTGTAATATTTGCAGGCGTCCTCATGAATGTCGTAAGAGTTCTGATCACTAAGAGTTTCCCCCCTCCGACCCATCACAACTTTGCTGCCGCTAAAAAAGCCGCAAGAGCTGCCTTTCTGTTGGTAAGTGTTTGCACCTTATTTATTTCCACACCTCACCATAAACGTAGAGTTACAACAACATTCACTTTTGCCAACCTTTTTTATCGGAAGAATGTCTTTTTAGTTTTCAACGTAATTATTGTAACATGTAAGTGAGTTGACTGCGCAGACGCAACTTAATAGAACTTGATAGCACCAAGTTTTACTTGATAGTTTTCATGTAAATAAAAAAAAATGTACAAGCTCAAATCAATGCATACCCAATTTTGATGTCATTTCTTTAGGATTTTTTACTTTACTAACGTGAATATTACAACGCATTCTTAAACAGGGAATTGACAGTTAGGCTTTCCTATGGAAATAAATAAAATACTATGCATAATTATTATTAGGTACACCAATTATGTTCCATCCAAAAAATATTATTCCTATTTCACTTAAACTTTTTGTGATTTCAATTGCCACGCAGACGAATTCATGGACCAAGAATGAGAAGCATAGAATATTATGCTATAGTGTTTATGTATTTTTATGGTGTCGGATAAATTATTTTTAACTGAAACCAGATTACCTACTCATTCATCGGTGAAATTAATAATTCACAAAATATTGACAAATATACCTACCTTTAAGCTTTCAATACAAACACGTAAACTACCTCTTATCTCTATAAAATGTTGTTAATAACATTACCTGTTTCAAATTATTCAGCGCGTTAACACCTACACACTCAGTTTGACGTCAGAGGCACATCCAATGAAGCGTAACCAATACGTATGGATGGACGTGACCTACACGCACACTGGGGCTTATTTCATACCCGTCGCGGGTTCAACCATTGTTGACACATTGTCGTCTCGTTCTTGTATGTGATTAAGATTAAAGTTCAACCGACCTTCGTTAAGAGGGAGCAGAAGTTTTCACTCGACCGTCATTTTATTATGTTCGGAACTCGATTTTGTATTTCATGTTTAAACTTGTACATAACATAATACGTGATAGTCAGAAAAAGTTTTATTACTTGATCCTTAATGCCTGAGAAACGGCGACTGGCTTCATATAATAGACTAGCTCTGCCCCGCGGTTTCACCCGCGTAGATTTTAATCTTTTGGTTCGCCGCGATACCCAAATGTTTTTAAAAAAATCTAAGTATCTATCCGTCTGTGGAAGTCCCGTTAAAATCCATCCAGCCGTTTCGGAGATTACCCGGAACAAACAGACAGACATACAGACAGACCGACAGAAAGACAGAGAAAAAAATTAAAAATTGGTTTTTATATGTCTATACGGTGTATACTTTCATATGCATTTAGTGAAAATTTGTTATTTTGGAGTTACAAACAGACACTTCATTTTTATTTATCTGTATTATCTGTATTTAGTATTTATTATCTGTATTTATTTATGTACTAGCTATGCCCTGCGGTTTCACCCGCGTATATTTAGTTTCATCCTTATTGTCGCGGAACCCTAATATTTTTAATAAATAAAAGTAGTTTAAGTTACTCCTTGAAACATCAGCTGTCTGCCAGTGAAAGTCCTATTAAAATCCGTCCAGCCGTGCAGAGATTACCCGGAACAAACAGACAGACAGACAGACAGAGAAAATTTTTGAAACTTGGTGTTTTAGTGTCGGTAGCGTGTATGCTTTTGAAGGCATTAAGTGAAAAGCTGTAATTTTAGAATTACAAACAGACACTCCAATTTTATTTATCTGTATATGTGTATAGATTTATGTATTTATGTATTTATCTGTATTATATGTATGTATAGATGTATAGATATAGATGTATAGCCGTATAGATATAGATATAGATACGTTTAGTGTACATCTTCGGTAAAAAGTGAATGCTGCCTGTTGTCACTATTCTGGCAACCCTCTCGGGGGCATTTATGGACAGGTGTGATGATGAAGTTTTATTAAATAGCGGTTCAAAATTCATTTCCATTCACAGATACCTTTGTTCGGCCTGCAATACATATTGATCCCACTGCGCCCACCCAGGGACTCCCCTTTAGAACCCTACTACGAAGTTATATCCGCTTTTCTCATCAGCACTCAGGTAATTACTATTTCTGAAAAGGTGTGTTTTCTAATATGTTTGTCCTATGTTGCACCAATCGTTCCACGGGAGTAAGTCTTATAAAAAAATAAGACAACATCAGAATGATATCCCATGGATTTCACTAGATACAGGTGCATCGCGAGTGTGTCTGTCGTTATGGCGCGACGTGAATGAAATACATGCACAGTACCCCTCTATTCTCACTGAGCACTCATAACTCTTGACGGCACACGTACTACTCGTATATTTGTATGTGGTGCAGCAGAAGAATTTGTTTAATTCAAAAGAATCACTATTAACGAGATCATCATTTACAGGGGCTATGGGTTTCGGTGCTGTTCTGCTTCACGAACTCCGAAGTGCTTTCCGCAACCAGAGCCTCCCTGACGAATTGCCGCCGCAACAACGAGGCTATTGCCATGACAGGTAAGTAGCCTCTTGTTGAACACTTTCATATTAACAAGCGCGAGCCACCACTAGCTAGGTACACAATGGCTTCTTAGTACCCTGACATATTCGTAACAACCGATAGATAACACTCAGATATTATGTAGGTCAAACACGTGTACTTACAAACGGGCTATATTGAAGTGGGTAAGTTTTAAAGTATTGGAAGAGTACGTGATAACTCGCACTGATTTATGTCGACAAAACGCAATGGACGAGCATCATCATTTATAGAATTTAATAGCATATGTACATTGCGCATTTTGATATATTTGTTATTTTGTTACATTATAGGTCCAATACTTAAAAAAAATATATAACATAAATTTACATAGCTAGGTTAGAAATAGAAACTAGGCAGATGACCAGTCCCACAAGCAGCATCAGTTCACAAATATAACGTGAATGCCAGCCATCACCTTCTTGTACAATTATAGAAGCAATGAATTTCAGTTAGTTTTTCAGATAATTCCAATGCGTTACTTTGCTTGAGTATCTGTTTACGGTATTAACGTTGTGTTAAGAAAGGTAAAATAAGGCATCATTTACAAAAATAGAAACAAAGCAGGCAGTTGCAGAAAATGCATTGATTTCTGAAAAGGATCGTATAAAAGATAGCTATATTGTTGCAGGTATCACCGCGGGGGATAGTTTGGCTCCTATACGTGAAAACGCTGTGTAATTTTATTACATATTAAGATATGTATTTGCAGATTACTCTCAATTGTTGATATTGTGAAAAATAAAGTCGACCTAGGCTTAAATCTAGCTTTACGTCTTGCACGTCTACGATTTAGCTTAAATTTCCTTATTAGTAAGATCCCGCATTTTCACCCTTCAGATTTAATATGTGTTTAGTATAGAAAAACTCTCAAATACGAAATATAATGATCCCATACTAACTTTCAGTCCCTATGTAAGCCCCTAGGTACCCCCTTTAAATGCTATATTTATAAAATATCTAAAATACGTGTTCCTTCATCTACAAGAAATACGAATTTTATTCAAATCGTTCATAATTTAAAAAAATTACACACAAGTTTTCAGCTCCCTTTATACATCTTTAGAAATGAAATGTCATACAATCCTGTCTTAGGTCGCCTCTACCCATCACGCTTAATAAATACTCCCGCGAAATTCCACGTCTCTATGACCAGCGGCATAGGCTATGAATATAAGTATTTATAGAGATAGAAAACTTAAGTGTTTATTAATGTAAAATCTTATAAATATTTCCTTGTTGGCCGAATTTAGGCATAGACAAATCGATTGCAAAGATTATCTTGCAAGACGAGAATAATTAGATTTAAGCTTAATACGAGACTTTTAACTTTTAAGCTTCTATTTAAATATATAGTATAATATATCGGTAACTATCGCGGCGTCGCAGCTTATGAAAACGGAATGTCTTTCAAATTGTTTCAAATGTACGTAAGTACTGAACGCTAAGTACGTTCGAAACCTAAGTGTTTTTTAACTATAATAAATGTCAAAATTTGAAATAAACTAATATATTATTGTTTCATTAAACCTTCAATTCCCAAATGAAATTAATATAGAATCAATAAGTCTCAAGCTGGTAACAATAGTTACCAGTTTGAGACTATAACCCTGTTTCTAGATGTCATTTCTCACTAGATTTTTGTACTGTATCATCAATAATATTAAGTAATATAATATTAGGATTAAGTATGAAAAAAACACCAACAAGTTCTATCAGAACTCTCCAGGTTTCTCGTCCAGGTACTCTCTCAGTACCTACATTTCTCCTTTTCTTAATATTGTAAGAACTTAAGTAATTTTTTCGTAGGCACATCGTCCCTTATTTCCTGCTATTTCCATTCACTGATTTATGGACTTGATATAATATCATCAAAATCGATCCAGTTGCAACCTAAACTACTTAAATACCTCAATGAACCATTAAAACCTCCAATTAATGTTTTCTACAGAAAAATATACGGCTTTCGTAAAATAGTCTTCATACAATATACTCGTACATTGCAAGGCTATGAAAAACCTAACCACCCTATTTATTATAATAGGCTCTAATAACATAGTCGTCTGCAAAAAAATCGACCCATGCTTACTTGACTTCAAGTATGAATTTGCAGAATGTAAAAGGACAAATTTCCTTGCAAAGAAGTTACAAATGTTATTATATTTGTAACTGTAAGATATAATATTTATAAATTCATTAAATTGTACTATCTATGCAGACTCCAGACTTTTTGAGAGCATCGTCTGGTGGTAAAGATAAAATACTCTCTATTATTCTAATTTTTAATTTTATATCGTTATACTTCTCTACTGTTCATTTTTGTGGTTAAGTGTAAAGCCTATAACGGCCGCTGCCGCTAGGGATGGTAATGGTATAAGGTTTTATGAAATAAGATTAATTTGTGCATTATCAAAATGATTTAATTCATTTCTTTTTGGATTCACCTCCGCTATGTCTTCAAACCTACAAAATAGTTTTTTACATAATACTATGTATTTACAAGCGAAACAATATGTGTGTATAGTTACTACACACACCAAAGTTGTTGGCATAAAACATTTTACAGTACTTGTGTCAACATGTTTCCGTCATTTGACTATCAAAAAGAATACCTAGCTCTATGAGAATTGCAAAAATAATGAATATTATGTAAAGTACTAAGAGAACGCCACCGATACTAGGGCGTAGAGTAAACTTTCCAATAAACAAGGTGATCCAGAGACAAGCGACCGCCACTAGAAGAGAGCCCACTATGAAGTCGATTCCAGAGGAGTTGATCAAGATTGCCGTTTCTTCCGCGCCCTGCACCACCAACGCGACACTTTTGATCAGCCAAGGCAATCCTAGAGCGAACAATATCGCCAGCGAATTGGCTCCAAGGGCGTTTGATACTCCGATACCTCCTTCGCCTGCAATCAAATAAAATACATTGTAGAATGGGTGAAATGATTTCAGTAGACTGATAAAGAAACACGAAAATAGGTAGTATCATTCGATTTACAAATGCCGTGAACGATAAACACTATCTCAATCGCTCATATGATCTTAATAATTACATGATTACGCACATCAATTTCCGTTATGTAGGTACATAAACGAAATGTTTAAACCGATAGGCATTTAAAATACTGCTTATAGTCATATACGTATACTTGTTATAATACAAAATAATATTATACATGTGTATCTATCTTAAAGGTTTTTCCAAGGATATTCAACTAGATATCCATTAAACTACATACACTTTGGCAACTTTGGAAAAGGGTGCTCAGTGTCTCGCCAGCTATCAGGCAAAAGACTTCTATAAACCTACTTACTTACCTACTGATTTTATCGGAACGTCTTCCGACCGCAAAATAAATATTGCAATTATGTAACTACACGTGCCATGGCAATATTTAAAAACTAAAATACTTAATACTAGTTACTGGCCACACGTGACTTTGTCCGAGTTGACTTTAAAAGAATAAAAAATATACCAAGTGATACTACCAGGTAATCAAATATCCGTGTGGTAACGGACGTACAAACTTTTATATTTATAATTTAGGTAAGATTAGTTATAACTATGTCATGCCCTGCAAGCAAATATTAACTTAAGTAATACCAATATCTAACGGCAATTATAATAAACTAATTAAAGGTAGAAAACTTGTCCCAAGTCGGTGTCTCTCGGGATCGTGCCAAGAAGGCTGGCAGCATTGCCACGTTGAATAGCAATGCTGATTCTCTGGGCGAGAAAAGCCCCAGCTCTCTTGTCACGAGAGGCTTCTACCAGACGACGTGCAAGCTCTTTGAAAAGCTGATGAGTAATATATTTCTTTGATAAAACTAGAGGCGTACTCTAGTTTTATCATCTAGATATCAAAGTTATTTAACGCAAAAAAAAAATATCAAGTCTTTACATTTGCCAACTATAGGTACGTCACGTTCTTATAAAAGAGTAGCCGTGTCTCGCGATTTTGTGATATATTTTCCCGTTTTTGTAAAATTCTTCATTGATGCTTTGCTCCTATTAGTTGCAGAGTGGTATTATCAAAAATACCAGCTTAGTTATAACCTCATAATAACTTATATATTAAGCGTAATAACCTCCTTGATGATCAGAAGCACCGGTGCAATTCAGTGATCAGATAACCACTCTCAAATTTTTCGGAGTGCGTAGGAGCTAGTAAATCGTGTATACCGCTCACTTATAAAAGAATTGTTCGGTATAAAAGTTCATAAATGTTTTTTAATTTTGTTATTCACTTCGAAAAATACATTCGTTATCGCGTAGGCGTAGTAATTAATCATCCTTTCGCCATAGCAAAATTATAGCTGTCTGTGCAACAGAAATTCACTATATTAATAAAATCGCTAGAGCCAAAATTATTTTCTAAAAAATATTAAGTATAGTGTAGTGTTATAGCGTACCTTTTCTGGACATGATATATATTGAACAAGCTTCGGGCAAACATCCGCCGAACGCCAAGAACGTCATACCCATTACAGAATCAGGGATGAAGAATGTATGGCCTAAAACCAATAAATATTCATTTTAATTTCTTCCTTAATAGGTTCTTGTTTCATAAAAAAAAAGACTTCCTTGCCCAGTTATCTAAGTCATCGCAAGGACTATATATATTAGACCGTATACAACTAACCTATAACTGTCATACTCCAAGTGACGAAGTACGAGTTGACACCAATCCAGATAATGCACATGAAGAAAGCCAATGGGTACAGCTTCCGTCTGGTCACGGGCGAAGGAATGGTTAGTCCCAGAATTATCCTAAGGGGCAATGTGTAACACCACCATATTTTTGATAAAAGTGTACTTTCACTCGGGAATGCGAATATACTTGGTGGTTTCTCATCAGCCGCTGCTGCGAAAATTAATAGTAATCAGAGAAAGGTTAATAATAGTGATCATCTCGGCAATCATTTATTATTTTGAAACTACTAACAAATTTCAGTTGCCACTTTCTCTAAGCTCGAACCAGCATTGATAACCAGACTCGAATCGTCAAAAGCTTTATTGGCTATTCCTTCCTCGACAGATTTTCGACCGTCGTCCTTTTTCGAATCTGAAATATGTGTTATAAATGAAATTACATAATTCGGATGCTAAATACAGTTTACCCTTAAATACAAGCGTCTTACTAAGTAAAATCTTAATCGTAAATAAGCTTAATAAAGGGAAGTTATTTATTTGTATACTTGACTTACTTGATTTACAGCAGTTGCCTACCATTCTGTCGTACAACGCAAATAATCTCATACTGTTAAACATAATGACAAAGTACAGGACGTACATGATGGCCAGTACCAAAGCTTCGTACCAGTCCACTTGTCCGTCCCAGATGAACAAAACCAGGACGCAAACGTTCACCATGTAGATAATCACATCCCTGGTCACTGGCCGCCTTTCGATAGTAATTGGCTGTAAAGAGAAACATTTTTTTATGATATACGCTTATTTCTCAAATAGTTCACGAATAAAACACATAATTAAGTTAGATGTTATAGTGTAAGTAAATAAATAATAAAAGTAACAAATAAAGACAAAATAAGAAATCCTGAACTTCAAAATATGTAATATCTTTATCATCAAAATATGTAAAAATAGAATGGGAACATTAAAATCAACGTTGTGTATAGTATTTAGCAGACCTATTTAGCTGTACTTACTGTAATGGCAGCGAGACCTCCGATAGCGGCGACTCCCAGTGCATTAAAAATAGCAGATCCTATAATAGTTCCGATACCCATGTCCGATTCGGTCAGGAATGTTGAGATCACGTTAACGAAGAACTCGGGACAAGACGTAGCCACTGCCATAAAGGTTGCCGCCGCAACGTTCTACGATACAACAGCATTCAAATATATTTGATCATAGCAAGGAAATATTATTAACTAGCTGTTTCCTGCGGTTTCCGCGTAGATTTAGTTTCATGCATTGACTTGCGTTTATTTTCTAAATTTGTAAAGTCTAAGTTAGTAAAGTCCTGTTAAAATCGGTCAGAATGAGAATAATTTAAAAATTTTTTTTTTTAGTTCTGTACCGTATTTACTTTCATATGTCAAAAAATGTCATATAATGTACACCTTTTCATCGGTGGGGGAAGCGGCTATAGATTTCCAAATATGTAAAAAAAAATGTTATATGGGCATACTCGAGCGCGTCAGATATTGATGGCATAAATGTCCTACGTATTTTTAATAATGTATGTATGTTAATCTGATCGTTTGCATGATGGGGGTGGTCGTAGGAAAGGGTTGAAAATGAAAAAAAAAATATCGAGCGCGTCAGATTTTTTTAGGGGGTGTTAAGTGATCCTTAAATAAAGCTCTCATGCAATAATCAGACGATTTCGATGTGACGCAAACTCGAGGCCATTATTATAATATGTAAAAAAAATTCGCCATTTTGAAATACTCAAGCGCGTCAGATTAAGATATATATGGGCCATCTTTATGTCCTAAACGTGTTGTCTCATAATCTGACGATTATCATGAGGGATTCGCCTAATCTGACAAAAAAGAAATATTTTTTTAAATCATTAAACTGAATTAATTGAAAAGCTCAGGAAATGGCATGCAAAAAAAAAGTTTATGTTTTTAAGTATAATCCTTGTATTTGCAAGAAAATAATTTAAAAAAACCTGCTAAAAAAATTCAATATTTTGTAATTAATTGATTAATTAAACATCCGTTGTAGATCTACCTTTAGTGAAGCCAAATTGGTGATTGTGCAAGATGTTATGTACGTTAAAGTGAGCTAACATCTGATTAAGCATAATTTTATCAAATATTTTACTAAGCGCGGGAAGAATTGATATCGGTCTATAATCAGACGGATCTTCTTTAGAGCCTGCTTTAAAAATCGGTATTACTTTGCTATATTTCATAATATCGGGAAATATGCCTTCATCTATACATGAATTGAAAATAGAAGCTAATGCGGGAGCAATCGTTGAAATAATAGATTGGATCATTTAAATTGAGAGTCCCCATAAGTCCTCCGTATTTTTAATGTTAAGCGATTTAAATGCCTTAATGATATCAGGACAGGACGTACATGTTTAAAACTAAAATCTGGGAAGCTTTTACGCAACGATTGTTTCAATAAGCTGTCAGCTTTATTCGGACTAGAGTTAAGGTGTTTGGTAGTCTCTGTAGGAATGTTAGAAAAAATAATCTCAAAAGCAGTCGCGACTTCTAACTTATCCGATATAATACTATCATTGATTTTAAGCTTACTTACTTGCTCTTTATTTTTATTCATAGAGATGAGAATATAGGCATTACGCAGCTGCACGCATTCAACTTTATCGACGAATTTTTGTTATTTCGGCTTGTGGAAATGGTCAGATTATATATTTTTCGTTATACTTGAATTATTTTCTTTAAAGTAAAAAAAAATGAGTCACGCTCGAGAATGTCCAGATGACGTTTTTTTTTTACAACTTTGTAGCCCTCCCCTTTCTTTTCGTCACTCTCAAATTGTCAGATTAGTGGAATATACACTTTATAGCATATAATTAACTCACCCTTTTTTTTTTTTTTTTTTTTTTTATTGACGAGGGGGAAACCTTCAAAAGGTCCCCGACCGCCCTGGGAGAGGCAGATCGGGGTATGTGGGATTTTTACCGCACTAAAACCCCCCCGGTGGCCATCCTCAGTGCTCAGGGGGGACTCCGGGTACTCTGATAGATCGCACCGGTGTCCCCCCACACTTTGCCGGGGCACATCCCCGGGGCAGCTGTGTCGCCGCCCCTGGAGACCTCGCTGTGCAAGGCAGCGCGAGCCACGTCGCGCTGCCACCTTCCCGGGCCCGCGGCTCGGTGGTCAAAGCTCCCACCCCGACCACCGCCAGCAGGCCCTCCGGCCCCCTTTTAGTCGCCTCTTACGACAGGCAGGGGATACCATAGCCAAATTCTTAGACCCTGGCTATTGGGTGAATTAACTCACCCTAACTTAATCTGACGCGCTCGAGAATTTCTGATGATCAATTTTTTTTACTAATCTGATCCTTTATCCTGGACGCGCGGCCTTATTTATGAGGTTCATATTTGGTGGAGATACTTAACCGGGTACAAGGTATCCCCCTGTATATTAATCTGCCGCGCTTTAGGAAAACACGAAATCCCCGCTTGGGCTCCCCTACTATATAGAGATATTAGCGACCCGCCCTCACTTCGCTTCGGAACGGATTTTTAAGACTTTTACAAATCGTTGACTTTTTAAACCAATTATACATATAAACCTTCCTGTTCAATCTCTCTATCTATTAAAAAAAACCGCATCAAAATCCGTTGCGTAGTTTTAAAGATTTAAGCATACATAGGGACAGAGAAAGCGACTTTGTTTTATACTATGTATTGATGATGACGTGTATAGATATTGATGCCATTGAGAATTCGCTAAGCCCTAAATATCAATAATATATTCAATATTTGTTATCTAATGGGCATTGAAACGACTATAACAAGAAGTATTTTGTATAGAAATGCATGTTTATAATACAATACTTCAAGGAGATATCTAACGCATGTTTTTATTACAATTTCATATCACTTAACGTTTTATAAATCAATGTCGGTACTGGGAGGTTATTTATTTAACTGACCTGTGGTATTTTTAGATCCTCGCAAATCAGCTCGACGCAAGGAATGAAGAAATCATTGCATACGATGGCCAGTAGTGTAAATGCGTAGATACCAAACAACACGTATGCGAGAAAAGCGCCTTGCCGCAGTTGTTCATCTGTTATCAATCACTATAAGTTAAGGTGTGTATGTACGTATTGTATAGGTCAATAAATTTGAACGGTTTTAAATTTTTCTATATTTTATCGTTTTTTAATACATAAATAAACTTGTCAAAATAATGGTATTTAAATTCTAATACCTGTAAACAGTCCATCGGGGAAACTTTCCAAGGACGAGGAACAATCTGCCTCTCGTAATATAAAATCATCTACCACTTGCAACCTGGTTCTCAGCCAAGGCGTCCAGTGCCAAGTCTCCAGTTCTTCATCTAACTTTGCTATCAACTCTTCCCTGATATAAAAGGATTTTCCGTTTCTGACAACCGATAAATAGGCACTGTCAACAGTTTCATCTGGAATAAAAAGCACTGCTGTAAATTATATGCCTTTATTTCACTACACGATCTAGACTAGAGCTAATGGCAATTTTCAGGCAACAAATCGATAGAGTGTGCGGTGGCTGTAGCTCATAGATAATGGTCGGCGGTGATTCAACGGTTGGTTCATGTGCAAGGTCATGATAATGAGATTCCGAGTATACATACAAACATTGCGGATTGCAGAATAAATAAACACACGCATGCTTGTTGCATACAACTCTGTTTTGGAGCTCGACACATATGTTTGGCTGTGAACTTATTAGAGGGAAAATTAAATTCAACTGATCTCATCTCACAATTGAGAAATGTCGAGGTGCTGATTCACGAACGGTACTATTTATTTCATTATCAAATATAAACTCAGCATTCAATGACTCATGTTAGACCGGAAAAGCTTAATATGTTTTTGTTAAAACGAAGCTGATATAAACTTGAAGAGACTATGTGAAACAGATATCCGTATTTACTTACTAAGTTCCTCAACTGCATTTGTGTGTAGTGTGCACAGGTACAATACAACCGTTCCATAGAGGACCTTCATGCTTCTCATTTTGATAATTGTCTTTATTATGTATGCTTAATTATTTGAATTCTCTGGAACAATAAGATACGTCTGTACTCTAGCACCAATAAATTCAGTACTTAGCACAGTAGTTATATAGCCTCGCCCCGAACTGGAACCTCGGTATTAGCTTATCGCAATACACACTAATCGAGCTTCTGCTGCCGTTTAAGTCAACCGATTGCGACATCAATACATACTACATATTGTATGAAAATTCAGATTATTAACTGCCTCAATGCTACTTAAACAATATGACTTTGCAAAAGTATCCAATTATAATAGGATTAACTAATTTTGTTAGTAGGTATACTAAACTTCTCAGACATTTTCTGTTTTCTTCACGATGTTTTCCGTAAAGCACGAGGTACACACATTGTAAATAAGTTTTTAGACACTCATTAGTCCTGGGATTCCAACTTTGCGTCGCTTGCATAGCATGCGACTGCTCAAACCCCTCGGCATGGTTTCAGTTAGCAAGCGGCCACGGGTCATCTTCATTATAACGTTCTACAAAATATGATTCGGTTACATAATACTAGTTGGAACAGTAATTTGCATATCAATCTGTGCTACAATGTGATTCCAAACTAAAAACTGTGCGCCGGAATTTGAATTCTTCGAAAGAAACAAGACCAGCCGGAGTTTCGTTTCCGGAACATATATTAAGAAATATCTGTTAAAAAATATCAAATCATGTTTGTTCGACAAAAATTCCATTACCACGTGTAAACAGAATTATTGCTCATGTCTTTAATATAACTATTGACTTCTGCATATGATGAGTAGGAAACTATCTTACTGTTGAGTGTTCGATTGACGTAAATATTTGATAAATGTTTTCAATCCACAAGCACCTATTTTTAGATATCACATCGTAATTAAACAATATCGGATACTGATCCACACGGGTGCACTTACCTAATTGTTATTTTAATTGCTGTTTCTAATATGTAAACATGCCTTTGAAGTTTTGTATGTGTATTACCTCACTAACCGGTGAATATCCACCAAGATAAGAATGACCACGACACATAGAACACCAGGTTTCGCTAGGAGTTATGAGCGAGTACCTCAAAATTGCGGAGAAGTCATTTTACGAGTCTGTCTCTGTTTATATGTATGGTGCAAGGCGAATAAACCTCTCTAACTTCTCTTCACCGTCACTACCGTCGTAATTGGCCAGATAATTGCTGAGCACGTGATACGACTCGTCTACTAAGGCGATTGCAGATGCAGAATATGAGCTCCCAGCGAAAATAGTGGGGGTAGCTGCGCATGTATTTTATTCGCGTTGCGCCATACGAGCAGACATGTCGGGTTAAACAGTGGTGGTAACTCCCCCCTACCGTCAGCGGGAGACCATATCGAAAAACAAACACCTTTAAGATGTTTAATTGAGAATTGTGAGAATCTTCAACTTTCCAGTTTCCATATAACATTTAAAAATGTATGGATAATATATTACAATTAAGCAGCAAGGTACTCTAGACAACGTTAGCAGTTTCTTTGGCATAATAAGGCGTCGTTGCTAATACAACAACACATAGTAAGAATTACTTTGTCGAAATATTCCTCAACAAATCACAATAATAATGGTGAAAATCGCATCATTTATCAATTAGTAGACAGAAGAGACAGTTCTAGGTTGTAGCTAGATATAATAGACGGAAAGTCGGAAAGTCCCGGCAGCTTTTCCATCAATCAATTGATGGTATTGATTTTAATGTTTTCCACATTTTTCCCTTGGCACTACTCAGTGGCACGTCGCAGTAATGATCAAGTTATTCGTCTTACAACTTTAAATGGCAAAAACATATTTATATATACAAGAAGCAGTACTCCAAACTTACAAAAAACACAATTTGATTGATATTTATTGATATATTTTAAAAGCACTTCAACCAGAGATTGTAGTCAGAAGAGGTTTTGAGGATACGTGAGTGTGAATAAAACGATTGTAGTTGATAAACACATAACTATGTATGTTAGTATAGGTTTTTCATTACCTTTTTTTACTTTTTCAGTGCAATAAAAATCACTAAAACTCGCTATATAACCATTTAACCATGCGTCCAAAGACATTTTCATAAGAGAATCATCAGTTACTATCTTCCTACTCGTAAGTCGTAGCTACTTATAACATCATTATCGTGATATCGATTGTACTAATTAGTAACACGTAATGTGTTGCACTTTTTAAATATAAATTGAAGGTTATAATTGAAAATAAATTATTATTGACACTTACCTTGACTGCTGCAATAAACAGTCCCTCAACATAAAACAATAAAGATATATGTAACTAACAAATGTAATACCAACTACGGAAAATATCTAGCACTATATCTAGTGTTCTTTCCTTTCACAGTACAACCAAATTCAAGTACCGGTTTCTAATAGTGCCTGCGCATCGCCTACAAAAAGTGCATGGCTCATTTTTAGGACAGAGCACACGCTTCTATAATAAATTACCAACAAAAATTGTAAACTTGCCCTTCAACAAATTTAAAGAAACAATTAAATCAGTTTTGCTTGAAAAAGGATATTATACTGTAAGTGATTATATTTGTGATAAGGGAGCCTGGGATGTACCTGATAATGTTTGTAAATAATCCCATTGGCACTGTACTTTTGCTACAATTAATTAATCTTAATTTTGCTTTGACTGGCTGGAATTTGCCATGCTCACATATATTTGTACTATATTTTTAGTTTTTAGTTTTTATTTTTGACAATTGAGCATTAGAACTGTGTCCATGGGCTTATAGTTGCTTGAACAATTTATTTTGTATTTTTAAAACTGTATAATATTCTTTAAAAGAGTAATTACTGAGTTTCTTGCCAGGTTCTTCTCAGTAAAATCAACCTTCCGAACCTGGCGGTAGCATGTATAATCCTGTGTAATTGTGTCATTCTGACGATTTGAAAGTACTTTGTATGAAGTCTAATCGAATAAAGATATATTTGATTTTGATTTTGATTTTTTAATCGCATTAATTGTCCATAGAATAATACACAAATAATCCTGAGAGTGATAAGTTCCACAATCCTATAGCGGAGCCACGAGTCATTAGCCTGTTTATAGTACGTTTTATCGGTGTCTTACAGTAACTGCTGTATATTGTAAGAGTCCGCAATTATGTTTGATATTGAACGATAAAGTTAGTATTAAATCAAGTACTCACAGGTAATCGGTAAACTCTGTCTGGACGGATATGATAAACTATTTGGTGAACATTTTGATATTTTGCAGCGAATGCTGCAATCTTCAAGAATCCCTTCCACGGCACTGAAAGAATCATATCAAAGCCAGGTGTTTTTATGTAGATAATCATATTTGATAAGAGATTTCCTCACGGCGATTAGAGGATTCAATAATATAATTACATTACTGTGCGGCTCACGCACTCACACGTTGATTTAACGGCTCACATAAATCTGTCTTCCAATTATAAAAAAAACTTTTTTGATTCAAAAGTAGGAAAGAACAAACAATACATATTGTATGTGCTCACGAGAGTAAACTAATTGATGTTCACCATGCAAAGCAAGATCAATACTGTGATGCTTTAAAAGTACAAGCCCCTCACTAACAGTCTATTATATATTCCTATATATTCCTTCCAGCTAACGCCTCGACTACCCCTAGTTTCATACATCATCATAATACCTAACTCTTACTAAGGACTTTTCCGGGATGAGCATCCTGTCTATATTCGTCTTTTTATAAGTACATTTAATTATTTAATTTCCGATTCGACGTAAATGTTCACACTAGTTACTTTCTGAGTCCTGTTAATAGACAGATTGCATTAGTACGCCCACATCTTAAAAGCCTTTATACGTTTCTTCAATTGTTTAATCAAAGCATTTTTCGTATAGAGTGCGCAAGAAAACATGATTGGCACACAGATTCGAAAAGAAGAGCAATTCTTGCGACGTGGGATTTATAGTGTTTTTTTGTTTTTTATATAATAATTATCTCGTGCAACCTATCAATCATTGTGGATACATAACGGGGATCAAATTCAGTAAAATTTATGCAATGTTATACCCTTCCTTCGGTAAGGATTTTGGCATTCAGAACATCCTGCAAGTACTTACTGTATTGTTTCGCGGAAACAGCGATGCGTTTCACTGAGCAAATTATTCTGCGAGCTCTAATCAAGTGAGCGAATAAGAGCTTCATTAGTACCTCATTCTTATGGATCACTAGCTGTGCCCCGCGGTTTCACTCGCTTATATTTAGTTTCATGTTTCATTTCGCGGTACCCTATTAGCCTAAGTCACTCCTTGACACATCAGCTATCTGCCAGTGAAAGTCCCGTTCAAATCGGTCCTGCCGTTCACGCGTGATGTCGTGACCATGAGAAATAGGGATTCAGTCCTTGATAATACCAACAAGCAAACCTTCGATTAATAAGCTCACTTGTAGCCAAGGCGTATACAAAAACGACAATATATTTGAAAATGTTGAAGATGGCAATGAGGAAAATACCTACTGATAAAGATATTAAGCTTGCTATTTGCGTATACATATACATACAGGAAAAATACGGTGATATCCGTTTTTTAATATTGCCACTTATAGCAAGTCATAGACGCAACATGTTTCCTCAATGAGTACCTATGCTCTAAGAAGATACAATTGAGTACATTTATACAGATACACATCTATTCCTATAAATATGATTGAAACGTCTGTCTGCAATTCTTTATTAACAGCTTTTCACTCAATGCATATGATTGTATAGGTATACGGTATCTAACCTACACATACATTAAAAAACAATAAATAAGAATATATTCCTGTAGGACCGATTTTAACGGGACTTTCACTGGCAGATAGCGGATGACCGAGGAAGGAATAGGCTTTTATTTAAAGATATATTAGATTTACGCAAAATAAAGCCCATAACATTAAGTTTACACAGATGAAACCACCCATGGTTTCACGTAGAACATAACGGAACACACCTCAGCAGAAAAGTCCAATGTTGATTATGTTTTAAAATAGTTACAATACAATCTTCTATTATAGACAAACTTCACATCAGTTCGTAGTCAAATGGCGACGAACTTCATTAAGTACCTACGTATGCGCTGAAGCTCGAAAGTTCTGAAATAACATAAGTTTGATAGATAGTACAGCGTAAAGACCACTTCCGTACGTCTTATATCATAGGTGTTCCCGTATTAGACCAGCAGGTGAAAGTCCTGTGCGGTGACTTCAAATCAATAGCTGATCACAGCGTATATAAGATGCAATTTTTGCATCGCAAGCCTGATACGAACCAAGCATGAATCTGCGCGATGTGTGTAAAGACAGACTTCAATTGTGATTTTGCTATTCTGATACATATACATTTTCGAAAAACTAGGTTATATTAATTGTAATCTAAATATATATATAACTCAAAGGTGGCTGACTGACTGACTGACATAGTGATCTATCAACGCACAGCACAAACCCATGGACGGATCGGGCTGAAATTTGGCATGCAGGTAGATGTTATGACGTAGGTATTCGCTAAGAAAGGACTTTGATTAATTCTACCCCGAAGGGTACAAAATAGGGGATGAAATTTGATATGCTAAATTTACGCGGTTCACGCACAGGGCACAGCTAGTGGTATATAAGTCGTATAACTATAGATTTACAGAATTATCACCGCAACACAACTTTAATAATCCTTGATAAATTCTCCTTGGTGGTGATTTCCGGCTTATTGCGTCAGGTTTGTTTGTTCAGATACAAGAGTAATACAAATATATTTTATTTAATGTACCTATGTAATATTTATTGTTGGTATTCATCCTTCCTTAGATCCAAATCCGGACCTAGACCTGTAGACAAAGTAACATTATCCTCGCGTTTCGCTTATAGATATTTGTATGGGGCTGACATATGTCACGTGCCTGATTTATATCATTTCCATACATTTTGTAGCTTCTATTAGCGCAAGTGCGAGAGAATGTTACTTTGTCTAGGCCTTCGGACTTCACAACTAAGCGTTTCATTAGCATATAAGCACGGTGGGTACTTAAAACAACTATCAAACAAAAATGTGACTGATAGACTGATATTTGCGATAATTTTGTAATATTCGCAATCGATTACAAATCTATTTAAATCTTTTTTAAAAGCGTAATAACTTCCCATTTGTGATACCAGCTATCATGATTAAATATTAATTGAGATTGGCTAATAATATTACAAAGAGCATAATTTTAGAACGCAAACGAGGGTATTAAGTGTCATCTTTACTTTCCAGGAAGAAGGAAAATAAAAACAGACAGCAGATGTCTGTTTTTATTTGTCAGTTATATTACCTGCATGCGTTACTTATTATGTCCATTATCCATTAATGACGATAGGCGGAAAATGCACGACCACAGTGATTACATTATATAATTTTAAAAATGTTTTTGGTAGTTAGATAAATTATAATTTTTATAAATTCAAATAATTACATAAATGAATAGTTTAATGTATTTAATTCAACAAAATAGACATCCATTCTAATAATAAACGTATTAAAAATATGGAGTTGAACATCGACTCTTGTGAACATTTTGTCGCAAGACCTTATTATAGGATAATTACTTAATTGACAAGTACTTATTATAAGGAATTTAAGAGGTGTCAGGATACTAACCATTGATCGAATATAATTTATATTCATGCGATGGTAATCACATACAAACCGTAATACCTATTAGTAGATACGTTAAATATTTGAGACAGAAATATCCAGTTGAGAGAAGAATTATCTCTTTCGCTATTTACGATTCAAGGGCGACTGCTTCTAAAGTAATTTAATGATTTATCTTGTAAATAAACCGAGAAATGTTTGTACATACTAACGAACATGTTAATACATATTTGTTAGATTAGGATTCAATGAGAAATTTTTTGTATGAACTAAGTCACATTTTAAAACTTACTTACATGGCAAACAGTCTCAAATAAACTAAAATAATAAAATTCACCAATGGGCGTAAGATACCTATATTACACACTCAAAATTAATATCAATTATAAATTCATCATCTGGACACGCCAAGCTTTTAACGTGTATCCACGTAAGGACACTTGCGTGATAAATTAACGTAATAAAAGCAGATCATACGAAAGCGTACGAACAATGCTGAGTGATTATATTTATTAAATCATAACAATAAGTTCTTGGTACAGCTGGGTGGTACCCAAAGCCGTGAGCATTAAACATTTTTAGAAGCGAAAAGTATATGCAGAAAAGGAGATAAATAAACGAAGGGATTCATCTGACTGTATCAACTTTAAGCTTAGAATTATTGCCGAGTCCACGTGCCGAAATAATAAAGTAGGTATATTAATTTGAGTTTCACCTACTCTGCATACGTGTGGTCAGAATGTTATGTCCAGTTAGTGAATAACCCACGTAATTCAATATTGACGATAAAAATCTAGCCAAACATTGTGCCACAAATGTATGTACAAAATAATGAAGACAACCATGTTCAACAACAACCTTAGCTATTTTTACATATTTGCTTTCGTTCTGTAAAGGAAGTTAGAGCAAAATAATTACTTATAAATACCTACGTGTATCATAACAACACGTGCAATTATCGACGTGATATAATGTATGCATACAGTAGGTGCTGTAAATTACATATAATAGTCAAATAATAGCTGTCTGTTGCCTATCATGAATTACATTTTTTTTTAAAATACGGCAATATCATATTCATGATAAGATAGTCGTAGGCATTAAGCCTCTAATTGATACATACATACATATGCTCACGCCTGTATTCACCGAGGATTTTCAAGTGCCAACATAACTAATGGTGAGTCTATACATACGTCTTTGAATTGCTTCTCAGACATTTGCAGGTTTCCTCACGATATTTTCATTACCGTAAAGGTTTGAAATCATTGCACATACGATTTTTTGAAAATCTCAATAGTACAAATCCCGCTAGGTTCCAACTTCAGTTCCAGCTTCAGTTGCAGCAGGCGACTGAAGCTTGCTTGAAGAATGCTTGAACCCCACGGCCATCTTTGGTACGCCTCTATTAATAAAAACGTATGGAACTGCAAACGTGTAAGTATACAGGGTGTCGGGGAAACCGGGACAGCTCTTAAATTATGTGATAGGGTATAATTCTAGGAAGCAATAAAAATTATTATGACGAAAATATTTTCTTCCGTTTTCGAGTAATTGATGTTCAAAGTTGACCATATCAATACCTTATTTTCGCATAAGAATCAGCTGTAACGTAGAGTTATTCACGTGAAATCTAAATACGTTTTTATTTCTTTTCTCCAACTAATAAATCCTGAAATAATCCCATAAAACCATTTTTCGAAACCATTAACCTTCCCCTTAATTTAAAAAGTTTAATGACCTCGTACGGAATGTAGATAAACGCGACCGCGCGTTCATTCAATCGCTTAAGGCCGCGAGCTCTTCGGATATAGCTTATAACCACCTTATCGTTGGAGCTAGATATTTTACGATTTCAATAAAGTGATATACTCATAAAACCCTACAACTTCTAGAAGACAACTGTTCCTTTTTCTCCGACACCCTATATAATATTGGATGTAACAGACAAAGAGGCACAATCAATCGCTGTGAACCGTTGCAACTGTTCACAGCGATCGATCTATAAATTACAGCAACGTGGGTGATCAGGCCACGCCAAATTAGATTGGAAAGCTGACCCCGGCATAGTTCGGAAAAGGTCAAAAAGAAAATGTTTCAATTAGTACCATTTTACCAAAGTACTTTATTTGATTGTTTATCAAGACAATAATTTTATTCTATACACATAAATAAAATTGAAGTTTCTGTTTGTAAATCCAAAATAATAGTTTTTCACTAAATGCTTATGAACGTATACACGGTACAGACATCAAAACACCAAATTTAAAATTTGCTCTGTCCGTCTGATTTTAACGGGACTTTCACTGGCAGGTAGCTGATGTTTCAAGGTGTAAATTAGTCTAATTTTATTCATTAAAAATATTGAGGTTCCGCGACAATAAGGATGAAACTAAATCTACGCGGGTAAAACCACGGGGCACAGCTAGTATTGAAATATAATTCGACATTTCTTTGATGATTAAATAAAAATAAAATAAACGATAATATAAACCTCATGGGAAAATGTAACCCTACACAGGCTACAACCTCCAAAAATGGCAGAGGCTCAGGTAGAATCAAACCAAACCAAATCAAAGAGATTAGATGAAACAAATTCAATAATTTTTATAAGAACATTAAACGTTCAATATCTGTGATGGTAATGATCGGATTGAACATTAGCTTTCCGTTTTCCATATTTATTGTGTTTCCGAATCTTCTTATTAGTTTGTTCTTTGTGACTCTTATGCTCTGGATGCTCTCGCACTGCTGCTGTGGATTGCGTGCGTTGCCTTCTTGTTGACGTAATGCTTTTCAAGTTGTCGTAAAAGATTCTGAGAGTGATGAAGAGAACCAAGTCGAAACCGGATATCAACGTGAAACCCAGCATCAGGCTGAGGAGACCACCGAATGCACCTGCAAATAAGGTACAGGATGTCAAACAGACCACCAAAACTAAGGTTCTGCATTTTCAAGACGAAGGTCTCTGTACATAATTATCTCCCTGGCCTGATTGAACCTGATGCGGTTGGTCACCACATTTGTACATGAAGCAATTGCCGTTACCTTTGCAACCCCCAACTCGGGCGATCATCAATCCAGCTACAGGCCGGGGGTTAGAATGCTTAACTTATCTAATCGAATGATATGCGTAATAGCAACTGTACATTAATATAGTCTTGTTATTTTTATGGAGACAAGCATTTTTTCGCTCGTGTAGACACGTAATACAATATTCCTAACAAGTAACTAAGTACAACCCATTAAGGCATGGCTGAGAAACCGGACTCTTTGCCCTTTTTCTGCTACGTAATATTGATTAACGTGTAGTTAGTTAGTAGAAAAACACCACGAAATACCTTTTTTGTCATTAGTTTGGCTTGAAATACTTTTTTTATAATATCCATCCACCCTTCAGATATTTTTAAGCCTGTACTTGCTTGTCAGCCACGGAAAATTCCGTAAAAACATTTAACATACGTCTTTTCAGTACTTTTTTTTTATTATTATTACTCAATTGGCAAACAAGCATACAGCCCACGTGGTGGTAAGTGGTTACCGCAGGCTATGGACGCTTGCAAATATAATATCTCCAAGCTCTTACTTACGATACAATAACTTCGTCGCCGTTTGTTTTTGCCATAAACATGAATCACTGAAATAAATCCATTAACAAGTAAAAAGATACGCACCTAAAATGTTTTGCCAGTTCAAATAAACATCGCGCCTATACCTGGTCGATACCAGATCGTTGAAGAATACATTTAGCAGGGAGTGATTCTTCAATACAACGTCGTTACTGGGAAAAAATAATCCTATTAGTAAATTAATATGTTGATCAAATAAGATTGTATTGGTTAGCTAAATAGTTTTTGTATACTAGAGCTGTCGATTTTATGAACATCTGTCTTTATAAAACCGTATAATCTTAAGCTTTACAAACAGTAAGGAAAACATGAACAAATCGTTCAAAATGACACACGGACGCGCACATCGACGAGGCTGAAAGCAGAATAGCAGTAACGTCAATAATAACTCCAATCGTGTATACGTTAATTACGTGTTTTACCGATTTCTTTCAAAATTTACTTTACTTTGACAGTGAATAAAGGAGTGAATATCAAAATCTTTAAGACTGACAACCCTTACGCTCAATGGAGCAAACGTACTTATTTTAAAAAATACGCCTATATTCCCAACTGCTTGCAAAGCTTATATTTATACTGTGTAATACCACTATCTCAAGGAAAAGTAGTTATGTTTTGAGTAACATAGGTGAGCGTGCAACGCCAGTGCAATTGCAGATTCAGTATTTTATAATGACGACGCTATCTAGCTGTTCTATGCTATGCTTAAATACTTCTACTTACAAAAAAGGTAAGCCGTTGAGGTGATTATTCTTCGTCAAATTGCCCAAAGCCACTTCAAGCGGATAGTCGTAATGCTCACATTCTGGCAAACAACGGAACACGTAGTTCTTAAAGTCTCTCATCTCCTCTGAGGAAACTGAAACGTGTCAAATGGTATCCCTACATTAGTGTTGAATAAAAAATATGATTGCGTCATATTTTGTGATGAACTTTTTTAGTTACAGAAGCGTAGTCACGTTTATTTACAATCAACAATCACAAAATACTGGCAATAAAATGGGGTTGAACTACATTAAAGGCGGAAATAACAAAGAGGTACCCACCGTTGGAGTTAGCTTCAACGTTTTCCATACAAGCCAGGTCCCTGAAACTGCACGTGCGTATTCTATCTGGAAAATTAAGCAGTAGAAGTTTATAATTAAATACAATAGAATATTGAAATTGTGAGCTGTTTTTAATCTGCAATAAAATATCGAAGTACTCTAATACGTACACACACTTTAGTGTTCTTATGTTGCTATACGCGGAATGCCCCAAAAGAACTTAATAATAATCTACCTGTGTGAGGCTTAAGAGCAGACCGCTTTTATCAAAATTAAACGATATTCTGTGTCTGTTTAATCTTGTATTTAATTTGAATAAATTAATTACCTTTTAAAGGGAAGAAAAGTGGAACACACCCGCAGGCAATTTTTATCATTTTAATTTTCTCGTAAGCCATACAGTTATGGAATGAATATTGCTGGAAGTCTCCAATTTGAACCTGTAAAGAAATAATATTTAAGTACTAGCTCGTGTTTCATCCACGTGGATTGCAAACAAAGCAGGAAGGTTCCTAGAAAACTTAATTTTCGTGTATGTTCACAAATTTCTTGGAAATGACTGAAATTAAACTGTTGATTCACCTTAAAAAGGTGGTTCCGTTTTAAGTATTGTACACTCACAAATTTTGTCAGATTTGGTACTATAGTACTTTTGTGAGGATCTGAAGGTCCACTGAGACGTACGTAGTACGACACTCCTTAAAGAAAAACAAAGTAGTATAAGAACACAAAAAAAATGAAAAAACCTTAAAATGGACGCTAGTTGGCAAGGTGAGAAATATTTTATAAGCTGGTGACCAATATTATTTGGAACGATATATATTACAAAAAAAATTTCATCCATTAAAATTCACGTGTTGGAAGATCTGGTGAAGGTATTCAGGGGTAGAGAGAAAAAAAATATCATGCAAACCTCAAGCTTTTAATTATAATATGATATTTCAAGACGATGTTGCTAACAACCTGCTGTATTTTTTTACTTTAATTAAGCATTATGCAATCTTGGTCGACTTGGCGTTTTGCGTCAATAATACTTAAATCCTTCATTATTATCTGACGCTAATGAAGTCATGCATAATAAAGCCGATCAAGATTAATTCGCTGTAGGTATTCATTCATATTTTTCATTAACAGTCCATCACGAAACAAATGCATTTACTTGATAACATAATGTTATTTCTTTCCCTTTTAAATAAAAGTAATTATTGCAATACTCAAGTGACAACAATATAGATATGTTGTTGTTAGATTTTGTGTATACACCGCAGGGATGCTCTGGAACTTAACATAACCGTAACCAAAACTGTCGAATATCTTTTTCCCTTGGTCACGCCATCACGCGTGAGCGACTGAACAGATGACAGATTAAGTTATATTAACAGAAAAATTATTAATAAATTAACAGATAAAGATTGAACGCGTCTTTCACTGGCAGATATCTGATGTTTCAAGGAGTACTTAGGGTACCGTGCAATAAAAAATGAAACGAAATCTACGCGGGTGAAATGGCAGGGCACAGCTAGTCCGAACTAAAAATCTGTCCGAAATTGTAGCCGACTCTACCCAATGACTCTATCTAATATTCGCGTTACGAGCGAGGCTTAAATTTGACATGTTATGACAGGTATTTGAAAATAAATAGATATAATAATCTTTTAATAGTATGAATAGAATTTAGTATGTTCGCCAAAAATTATTTTGTATGTTTGGATACAAAGTTCTTCTAAACTATGTCACGGATTTCTTGGTTCGGGTTTTACTCACACGAGTAAGGCGTCTAACTCCGATAAGCTTAAATTATAAAAAAAAACCCTATTTAGTCTATTATATACATGGTAGAAAAAGTCAACGTTTAGGGATACTTGGTCTTAAAATCGTAGCCAGAAGTGATGAGTTATAAAATTCAAAATACTTATAAAATTCTTCTGTGTGTATAGTACCAAAAGATAGCATATACCTACATAAAGAAATTATAACTTAAAATTATGAAGTCTAAATATAGTAACCAAATACGAAACGGTGAACGAAAACATCGTGAGGAAAGATATGTCTGAGAAGCTAACTGTCTCCGGGATGGAAAGAACTGTCTCCGATGATGGTCAGTACGAATCACGAATACGATGAGTACATACGAGGGCCGAGGGCGAAAGGGTACCCAGCTATATGTATGTGGGCCATTTAATAGCGAAGAGGTCGACACTCACACAGCGACCTAATTGGGCGTTATACTGAGCTGCACCTTAAAGTACGCTCGGTGTCTCGGTGACCGAATAAACATTTTTATTCCTAAGTACTTGACTGTAAATAAGATATTGCAATACAACCTCCGTTACTGGTTACGGAATAGTCTAAAAATATAATAAACTAGTGGACATCACACGGTTTTTCGTACGTAATACTGCCTATGTTACTCGCTGGTAATGTATATAGTACATTGCTGAAGGAATTTTTAGGTCAGTTTAGTAGTTTGGAGCCTATTTAATGCAAACAAACAATAAAAGCTTTCTTCTTTAAAATACATATATGAATAGATAATTCCTCAATTATTAAAACCTCCGCCAGGAGTTACGCACGCCGACAAATAACCACGCCAGTCCTCGTTTAAAACAATATCAATAAGCTATCCGCATTAATATTATTTTTATTTCATGTAGAATATTATAAACCTGTTTACCTCGTCTTTATAGAGACACTGCCTTTGCTCAGGTGTGAATGCCTTGACCCCGGGAGTAGTGTAGGTCCTTTCAGGAGATATACCTATTAGAACTTCAGTAGACGGGTTCACCATCCGAACGGGTGAGTCCAGGTTCGGCACGTTGTATGCATGATCTATGAAAACCTGGGGGGCATGGATTAAAATAATTATTTGACGACGACATTAGCAAACGATTATTGCACTCGGAATAACGGAATACCTTCATGAGATCGAATATAGTGAATAAAAACAACACAACCTCATCACAACACCCAATTACCAGTCGTCAACTGGTGGGCACGTGAAAATAAATACACTAGAGAAATCTCATGTTGTTCTCCTAATTATCCCCCAATTTATATCTGCGTCAGTTGCCAACATGTTTAAGTAAGTAGATACATACGTTGGTTTATTAATCGAGATAATAAAATACATTTTATATTGGTGTTTCCGAGGATTTTTTTAACAAGAATTGTTTTGAACTGGTCACATGAAAACATGAAATTTACATGAATTAGAAACATATTTGTATGAGAATATCAAACGACACATTTCCCTTTATTCCTACTGACATTATAAATGCTAGAGTCTGTTGGTTTGTCTTTGTGTTACTAAAGCTAATTAAGATAAAGCTATTAATTTAAAAAAAAAAAGCTTATTTTATTTGGATAAAACTTTGGGTATTTTGAGCCCTTTAGGTGCAGTTCGTTTATTAATATTTCTCTATACTGTAGGTACAGAGGCCCAACTATGAGCTCTTATTGCAATGATAATTCAGTTGTGAGAAATTTACAGATGTATATATACGTTACATACATCTGTCGCATAAATGAGTGAAACTATCATGGCAATAAGAACTCATGGTAAGGCCCCAGATTGAAGTCATTTACTTAACTGGGTCAGTGTGAGGAAATTCGAATCTTTTGGATATGGAGATACAAGGAAACTGCGCTAGGAAACATTACATCTGAACGAATCTAACACAATGAATACCTTACCAAATTGAAATGTTCACGCGAGTGAAACCGCAGGAGTGAAACCGTAATTCATAAGCCGCTCCTTCTTATTATCGGTTATTTTCAGATCTCAGAACGCCTCTGAATATGCGCATTACATACGCCTACATTTCTGTTAGATTTCAAACATGAATTGAAAACAGCAGCTTATTTCACGCAGGCGTTCCTAGGATTCGTTTTGATTCCATCGTGATTTTTCCACTGCGATAAAAACTTCTCCGAAATTAAAGCCTCGCAGGCTTTTGTCAACTGTTCCTCGAATGTTCCCTTCCTAGCTCTCCACAATGAAATTTGTTGATAAAAATAATTTCTTGATATTTCGGATTCCAGATATTTCATCTTTCTAAAGAAGTGCTATGCACGTGTGATGACGCGTTGACAGCAAATAATTCTAAAATAACATGTACTCTCTCATATCACTAGTTTGGGGAGGCCGGTGTTTGGTATGAATAATCCACATGACTTCACAACCTACAGAGTCATTCGGGCATTACGAAATGATTTAGTTCGAAGGAAGTTGCTCACCGGTTCGATTGACAAGGTACAAAAAGCATATGTATTTGAAGCTATATCTGAATATAAGTCTCACCAACTAGGATTCCATTTTGATTCCTCTATACTATTCCTCTATCTACATATTAATGTAGAAATGTCTGATTTGGACCGTTTTGGTACTGTTAATTTACGCCTCAGAACTTTACTACTAGGGGCGATGTCTCGACCATGGAACTAGTGTATCGCTGGATTAATTAGATAGATTTCTTTTAACAACTAAATTGTGTTTGAGCATTCTTTATTTGTCGACCTTCTCCTCTCGAGACAACTACGCGATGATTTATGACCGAGACGTTTGAGCGTAATAAACAGACGTTCAACCTCCACGCGATAATATAATGGTAATAAGATAGTTTTATGGACCTCCTTCTGTACACACACAGCGAAACATTCGCTATATTAGGATACAAGTGGCTCCATGTAGCTTATAAATAAACAACTAGTTTAATATTATCACATTATAATACCTAATAAAAAAAGCGCTGGAACGAGCTCTTCATTTCCCTTCACCTACATCACACGCAATATAAGTACTCTGGGATAACAAAGCCTAGCTTATATTGTTATTATCAAATGAAGCGGTTTGTGAATAACACACAAACATAAATACGCTCACACCTGTGTTCCCCGAAGGGGTAGGCAGAGGTGTTGTAATAACAACACCCACTTTTCACCGGAGATCATTAAGTGCCAACGAGGCAGATGGTGAGTCTATCGCCGCCTCAGGCACTATACATACGTCTATGTATTACTTCACAGACATATGCAAGTTTCCTCACGATTTTTTCCTTCACCGTTCACCGAAATCAGTGCACATAAGGTTTTTTTAGAAAAACTCATCCGTACATACCCCGCTGGGATTCGAGCTTGCGTCGCTTGCGTAGCATAAAGATAGAATAAAAAATTAAATGTTTTAAGGAATGCTTGAAACTCCAGAAAGTAAGATTAGTTTAGACCGTGTTTTAATACTCTTTTTGGGGCGCTTGATGAAATGATTGAAATTTAAAGGCACCATAAATTCTGAAAAAATTAAGCACTAATAAAAATTTAATGCCAAGTAAATTATTATTTTAAGTTATTTCGTCACTAGAAATATTAAAAGTTCGGGTTATAATAATACATACATCAATAACGATGGCTTCCCTTATAAACGTAGCGATTAGAGAGATATACTAGTTCTTTATTCTCAAAATTGGATACAACTTGCCCTTATAGTAATAGGCGCGTGTATGTCAAGGTCTTATTGCACGTCTTTATCCAACTCCCTTTGATAGATTCACAATTATGTATAAAGCTGATGAGAGTCCAATAATATAGCATCGTTGAGTATTTTTCAATGATGTAGGTATAGAGTATGAATAATTGATAAATATGTAAAAAGAAAACGTTAACTTCTTTCTGATGCTGATAGAAAGACATGTAACCCAAATAACATAAGGATAAGGGCAGAAGGATAATGAGAGTCATATGAATCCATTAAGTTGAAAAAAAAATTGCATATTTCAAATCCAGATACTAACAGTACGTGAATAGCAATGGCTAACAAAGACCGAAATGGTATATAGCGATGGCCGGACGGAAGTCTGGAGTTGAATCACATTGAGCAGTTGTGTGATCGATAACGTACCCAATGTATGTGTCATACAAAGTGATAATTCCACAAACACACAAAAGGATCTTATTAATAAAGCTTTGAAGGAATGCTGGGAGAGACTTGCAGATGAAAATGTCCGGCATTTAATAGAGTGCATCCCTTCTCGGATACGGGAATGCATTGTTAAAATAGGAGATCACACACGTTATTAAATAAACGAAAAATGTATTTCATAATTTTATATATCTATTCTTAGTAGTCTGTAAAAATATCACATTTTTAAAGAACATATGTTTGGCTCAATAATAATAATTAAGTAAGTTATTTATCTACATGTGATACATAAGTTATATTGACAAATTATGAACCGAAAGCAATCTAAAAGGAAATCGATTACCATTGATACCTGCTTTATTTTTAATTTTGACTGAGTTGGCCGAAATACCCCATCCTAATTTCGTAAGTCTAGCTTCAAAAAACAATATGTGACGCTACATGTGTGCCCCTCCCGACTAGGGTCCTTACTATAATCTCTTATTGCCATGATAGTTTGGCTGTGTGACAGTGACAGACTTAAACATGTCATACACACCTTTGTCAAGGTCTTTGTTATTCTATGATGGCTATAAGTGGTCATGGCATGGTAGGGCCGTATATTAAGTCACGTGATTATACCAAGGTTCCATGCGACGCTACTGTGGCGCTGTAATAGTCATCAAGATCAGTGTCCAAAAGTACGGTCAGCGCAGTTTGATAGCCACACGACGCTACTCGGCGTGGAGACGTCATTTGTAACATGCCTCTGGTGACAAAATATAATATACAGACGAGGTTTATTTACCGGTCTTAGTTTGCGTGTTCTGTGTGTATAATTTATTTTTAAGGTGTATCCGCCATCTTTGGAATTGACCCACGTCCCGTCTCCGAATAAGTAAGAAACATTTCTGACCACGCTAATACGCTACTAAATTCGTCGATGTTCTCACGTAAAAAATCCTAGTTTCGCAACTGATTGTAGTTTCCCTACTAAGCCGCCATAATGAAGAAGTCTTAATTCGACTTGCTACAATATAACAATGTACGGCTCTTTTGAGGGATCCGTACCGCAACAAGTAAAAACAAAAAAGGTTTTTAAAACTTACGTATCATTACGTAGTGGCGAAGTTTCGATAGCGAAGTAGTTAAAGGTGCAACAAAGGCTGAGCACCGTGTACACCGGCTGGAACAGTTGGTCGCAGCGGTACATGGTGTTCTTCCACATGCACCTCTGGACCAATTTATTACACGCTCCAGCCGGCGATAGCTGAACAACAACCACAAACTTTCAATATATTAATTAAGGACTTTATCTGACTATAAAGTTATTATTTAAAAAAAATATATCTTATTTTTATTAATTGTATTTCTACCTAAAGACTTCCAAAATTAATGAATTCCAAAATATGCTTTAAGTAACATGGTCGGATACAGAAGTAAGTCTTACCTGTGTTATAAGGTTCTCTATTGTAATGTTGTTAAAGTCGAGGACAACTTGTAGTTTCTGTAGAATTTGCAATTGTTCATCATTAATCGCGTATACGGAATGTATTAAAGGAACAAAACGGAAGCTTTCAAAAATAAAATCTGCTGTGGCGCCTTCTGGTTTCAACCTAGCAACAAAAATAATTTCATGAAATGTATGCACTGAGTAATTTCAATTACGATTTTTTTGGTTTGTTGATTCTGAAAGGTTGTTATATCCATGCCTTTTAAATGAACAAGTTATCACTATAATGAGGACAGGAACCGAAGCTCCACAAACAGTATCTGATGACAATTATATGAATATTCATAGGATAGCAAAAGTACTGTTATTTAAAAAGTCAATTTGCAAAAGGATGAGAAAACTAACAACTCATCCGCCAATCGCCGCGCAGCTTTACGGGATATCAAATTCAAATCGCATATCGTCACTGCAGGAAACGGAACATCCCATATAGCTCCCTGCGTGCTCTCTATCACCTGGAACGTAGATTGCCTTTTATTTATTTGTTATAAACACGTTTATATGCAGTGCTTTGGTAGAATACTGGGTTTCACATAGGCAGCAGGGCAGAGCAACATACGATAGGGTTCTTGTGTCTGGACAGCTGCCTAGCAATAACACACTCTTATGGAGCTGAGGAGGTTGTGGGGCATGTGTATAGTATGAAACTTTATAGGTTACATCGAAAAACTACAACTTAAGCTACTTAGAGCCTATTTACGTGTTTAATTTACCTTGTTTACCTAGATTAGGTACTCGAATTACTTACGGTGACTATGGGGTTCCTTGCATACCACTTGTATGCGGTCACAACGGAATAGACTGCAAATATGATGCTCAATACTACAGCCAATGCCCAGAAACTCCTGCCAACATAGAATAGTAGAATACTATGTTGAGGAATATTTTGTTTTATTAGTTTCACCGGTCTGATATTTAAAATATATAAGTACGGTCCAATTGAGAAATCTCCTCCTTCTTTTTGAAGTCGATTAATATCTACCAGAACATCTATCCATTTAAGAGATGTAAGCACAATTTATAAAATGACACTACTACTACAAAGGATAGACAAAGATCCCCCAGAAATTCATTAAAGTAGATTAGCCTTTTCCTCAACTTTTGTAACGAGTAAGATAGTCTTCTGCCATTTCATTATGTTTGGAGGACTACATCATTGGATCGATTTGTCACTAACATTTATCGCATTGCACCTTTCAAGGCCGAACATACGGTATGCGGCTTAGTAATTCATGACATTTCAATTTGATGGGCACCGGATAGCTTGGCTACTTTTTCACGATAAAGCCTGAGAAAGTACAAACTCGACAGGTCTCCGAATCTTACGACAAATAACCATATTTTCACAACAATGGCCATATAATAGCACTGACCCTGTGCCTTGAAGGAATAAAGCTATGGATTTCGTCACGAGCACAATAAAATATACTCAAATGATATGTATGGCACTGTACCTTTCGACTACGTTCAGGTCCTTCATCACGATGTATTTGTAGCCGTGTAAATCAGTTCGCCTGCAAAACTCCGCCAATTTACTCGTGTAATTAGAGGTGGGTTCGTTTTTGACCCAGGCAATTTTATGCGGCCTGTCCTTTCTAGACTTAAATTTTAATGATTTTTCATAACTATAATATGCCATATTGCTTTCAGACCTCGGACACGAATAGGCATGCAACTTGATCAAACTGTTCATTTACAGTGAAAAATATATGTGATTTGTCAGTCACACACAAACCAGCAATTATAACTCAGATCTAGATAGTGACACAGAATGACCTACACGTTGACACATGGTAGTAATTATACATTTCAAGGCCTTTTAGAAACACGGGAAAGAGAAATTAAAACAAAATAGCGTTATTTGAATTAGATCGTAGGTGCCTTCGCTTTTCCATTTTCCATCGCAAGTCTCACTGATATCATAATGGAAGTAAGCATAAGTTTTACGCTATAATATTACATGCCGGCTAAAGATATTAAGGAAGATAGAGGAATAACTAAACTATACTAACAGTGTTAAATCATCCGTAATATATACAAGCACTATATTAATGTATTTCATCACCTACCGTCCGACATTTACTTAAAATGACCGGAACGGCCAGAGCTTTTCTAAAAACGACAAAACGTAGCATTCTCGTGAAGGATCAGTCGTAAAACTATTATTTAATTGGACATAGATTGTCCTACTCTCTGTCTGTTTGTTTCGGCTATTCTCCAAAACGGCTGGACCGATTTTAACGGGACTCTCATATAGCTTTCTGGCAGATACTTAGGCTATTTTTATTAAAAGAAAGACCACCCATGAAATTAACTCTACGCGGGTAAAACCGCAGAGCACAGCTAGTTATGTAAATTAATAACGCCCGTTATTTTATTTTATTTTATACCTGGTGTAAAACAGTCTCTTATAAAATAATCGAATCGAAATCGAAAGTGAAAAACAACGCTAAGTGTAGAACGAGTTAAATTACTTAGTTTTTCAGTAAAAACGTGTCCCGTGTAGTCGCGACTAGACTGCTGTCAAGCCCCTAACTACCTCAGTACTATGATTTTTTTCTGTATTGCGATCTTGATGGACCTAGGAATCTATGGATTAACAATTGTATGACCTATGGCTACTATTATGGCCTTCGCTACGTTATCGTAGGCAATTTTCTTGTCACGTTTTAACATTGCTAAGAAAATCGCTTATATAGGCCACCTGCGGACAACTTATATACAAACTTCTAAACAGTGCCTTAAAAGGAAACCACAGTAGTCGCAAAGGAGTTTTTGCAAGTAGGGTACCTGTTGTTTGAACCAAAGGGCGCTCCCATTTGGCACGGACAACATTGTATTCCAACCTTCTATTGAAAAAACATTTCAATTTACGCAACCGACCTAAATTAATCGGAACATAACAATATTAAACAATAAACAGGAGGTAATCAAATAATTTCGCCCGTCTGGTGTAAACTATTCATGCTATTCATCCCTCGGAAACCTAACCGAATCCAGGTAATAAAAATATCTACACCCAAATCCGTGCAGCCGATTTTGTGTGACCCAATCAAATAACTTAATTGTGTTCTGGGCCACAACAATAGCCTTTTATCGGAGTGAAGTGACCAATAATTTAAGTTGTTAAATAGTTGAACATTCTTTGTGATATTGACTAAGCTACAATTTAACAAATTTTTTGTCATGATGAAATGATTGAATATATTATTTATAAATTTTTCTTCGTGTAAAACCGTCTCCTCCCGTAACGGACCAGCAGTTAACGTGCACAGAGATTTATGATACCCTCAACTCTTTGATACCTACATTCCACTAACTAGCACTAATTAGCACTCGAGATAAACTTGGTCATGTATCTAAGTCTGTCACTAACTCCCTTACAAAAGGACTAGGTACCGATGCGCTCAAACAGACAAAATAATCTTGTATAGAAATGGACTTCAATTTTATACTAAGTATTTAAAGAAGTAGGTAAGTAAGTATCTAGGTACATAAAATATAAAAGAAATAAAGCATCCAAATAGGTACCAAAGAACGCGGTAAAGGGATGGTTCCAACAAAGGATTGCCTCTCGGAGCAGGAAATCTCAATCCGCTTATCATCAAAGCCTTCGACAATCATACTATACACGTACCTACAAACTCTTTGAAAAATGTAATTTTACCTTACTCTTAGAGTCACTCAAATACTCAAGTAAGTACCTAGACTGTTATAGTTATTGTGTGTTATTCGCTAGACCGCTGAGAAGCAATTTTATTGTATCGCTTGTTTAAAAATAAAAATGTAGGTACTTACCTAGGTTTTGACCAATTTTATTTACCTAAATTGATACCTACAGCTACGGATAGCATTAGGTCAGTGACACCCAATAATTAAATTGTTAGTAATTGAGATAGCAGAGGTTTCCGTGACCTACCTCAATATCAATAAGTAAGAACAATAGTAAAAAAACAAAAGTCACGCTCTCAATAGTATGAAACAGAGTGATTTTCATAGGATAGCCGTGGTCATATGCCGTTTTGTTATATTTAAATTGAATTGAATCGGAAATACAATATAATCGTATATAATATGAGGCGATCTATACATGAATTATACTCAACACAGTTTTGTATTAACTTGTTTTATTCACGTCTTATTTATCATTAACGAGCAACAAATGGCGACAAGAAGAGAAAAATGAGAGCGTTAAACAAAACAGGAAGTAGAAAAATGTCCATAGACAAAACGAGATAGACAGGGAACCGAATATATTTTAGTGACTTTTCGTCGGTCAATCCACAGATGTAAAATAATCATCACATTGTTGTATTTTCGATTCACCTAGAGAAAATAGGATGTGATTTTGGAAAATGTTCCCAAATATCGAGTGCACGCAAATCTACGTGAAACAGCTATTTATATATATATTTGTAATGTGCTCATTTTATATGTGATCTTACATAGGTAGATACTTATTACGACAGCGTCAGCTTTCAGTAAAAATATCATAGAAGGCAAGATAGAAGGAAAGCGAAGAGCGAGACCATGGATTAGTTATATACGACAGCTGTAGGAAAGTAGTAGTAGTAGGACAGAAGTCAGCGTCATGTCGTACAAGGAAGTCAGTGCTAGCGGACAATAGAGAAGGTTGGCAATTGCTTCACCCACAAGAGCATTCAACAGACAGAGACAATCAAGATACATCCAACCTTGCATCAAAGCAAATACCTCATTTGATAAATTTATGTTCTGAGGTTGAGGGTGGTGCCAAACGAGCTTCAACGCCGAGTCTCAGGCGGCGGTTATGATATCCTGACAACCCATTCTCGGGTCGGCTACAGTGGCCGTGAGGAGGAAATGCCTCTTAAAGACTGGGACGGAAAGCAACGGGAAACTACCGTCACAGCACTTCCCAAGAAAATCACCATGAGCAGTACAGATAATAGAGAATAAAGCTCTGGCCGTTCCGGTCATTTTAAGTAAATGTCGGACGGTAGGTGATGAAATACATTAATATAGTGCTTGTATATATTACGGATGATTTAACACTGTTAGTATAGTTTAGTTATTCCTCTATCTTCCTTAATATCTTTAGCCGGCATGTAATATTATAGCGTAAAACTTATGCTTACTTCCATTATGATATCAGTGAGACTTGCGATGGAAAATGGAAAAGCGAAGGCACCTACGATCTAATTCAAATAACGCTATTTTGTTTTAATTTCTCTTTCCCGTGTTTCTAAAAGGCCTTGAAATGTATAATTACTACCATGTGTCAACGTGTAGGTCATTCTGTGTCACTATCTAGATCTGAGTTATAACACCTAGCGGCAACTTACAAATTAATGCTGGCAGTCCAGACAATAGCTTCAGTGGCGTAGGCTTTCTGGTATCAAAACGCTTGCGAGATATGGTCATCGGTTACAATACTGTCAGCGACAGGATATTGATTTTCAAAATGTCAGGACAGCCGTATCCCATACACTTCATAACAGTTTATGCACCAACATCGCAGTCATCAGAGGAAGTAATCGAACGGTTTTACAGCGAGCTCGGAAACGTCTACCGAAAAATCCCTAGCAATAACCCAGTCTTAATTCTCGGCGACCTAAATGCCAAGATTGGTACGACGCAGGATGACAATGATCTACGTGGGGTGGTTGGAAAATTCGGCTTGGGAGCACGGAATTTGCGAGGACAGGTTTTGCTTGAATTTTGTGCAGGGAACGGATTGAGCATTATGAACTCTTATTTCCAGCAACACCCACGTAGGCTCTGGACATGGCTCTCCCCTAAGGGACATAAAAACCAAATTGATTACATCATGATCGGGAAAAGGTGGAAGTCATCAATACTATCAACAAAAACTCGTCCAGGAGCTGACTGCGGAAGTGACCATCAGTTGCTCGTTGCGCAATTTAAAATACGGCTTAAATCGGTCAAGAAGGCAAAGCTGGATAGAACCCTACGATTGCGTGAGGGAGACGAATTACCGTTCAAGGATCTCCTACAAGAGAGACTGACACAAATAGACCAGGACCCTTGGGAATCCTCTAATACGACGTGGGAACGGCTAAAAAATGTGGTTAAGGACTGCGCCATAACGGTTAATAAAAACACACCACGCACTAGACCGAGAGCAGAATGGATGCATGAGGAAACCTGGGCGGCCGTTTCTGAAAGAAGGGCTCTGAGAGATCGTGGTCTTAATACTGAAACCGGAAGACAACGGTATTTCGAGCTTAACACTCAAGTGCAATACCTTTGCAGAAGAGACAAGAATGCTCAAATTGATTCCATATGTAAAGAGATAGAGAGAACCAACAAAACAAACCACTCAAGGGATATGTTCCAAAAGATAAAACTCCTGACAAGAGAGAAGAAGTTGAGTAGTTGGACAATGGACGACCACAAAGGAAGAACTATAATAGACCAGCAACAGGTACTGGAAGGATGGAGAAATTATTGTCAACAACTTTATAGTGTAAATGAAGACACAACTTCGATGCAAAGGATGGATTTCAGAAAGCGAGAGCCGGATATTCTACTGCATGAAGTGGAAGCTGCGATTAAGAAGCTCAAAAGGAAAGCTAGCGGGGGCGACGGAATCACTGCACAGCTGATCCAGAATCTAGGCCCAGAAGGCAATAACAACCTTCACAACATATGTAACAAGGTATGGAGGACTGGGCAGTGGCCTGAAGACTGGACTGAATCCATTATTGTCCCTTTACATAAAAAAGGCTCCACTCGTAAGTATGACAACTATCGCACCATCTCCCTCATCTCGCACGCGGCTAAAGTTCTACTCTATATTATAAACAGAAGACTGGAATGCTATATAAGCGGACAAATAGCCAGTGAACAGGCTGGTTTTGTGAAGAATAGAGGAACTCGGGAGCAAATTTTGAATGTGAGGCAGCTGATACAGAAAGTACGCGAATATAACATCCCAATGGCTCTCTGTTTTATTGACTATGCCAAAGCGTTTGACTGTATCAGTTGGGATGTAATGTTTAAAAGCATGTCGGAAATGGGGGTACCAGAACACCTGACATTTTTAGTACAAAACCTCTATGCGGACGGTCAATCGAAGGTCAGACTCGACGATGCGTTGTCTCATTCTTTTAAAACCGAACGTGGCGTAAGGCAAGGTTGCATCCTCTCCCCGCAGTTATTCAACCTAATCGGCGACCACATTATGCGCGGAGTGTTGGACGGTCGGAAGGGTGGTATCCGAGTCGGTGGTCACCCTGTCAACAACTTACGGTTTGCTGATGACACCACTATCATTGGCGCAAATGAAGGTGAGATAGCGGAACTGTTAGGAAAGTTGGAGACCGTTAGTGTGGAGTACGGATTAAGGATAAACAGGAACAATACCAAACTCATGTTTGTCGACCGAGCGGGAAAATCCCAGAGAACGTTCGAGTTGCACGAACTTGAGTCTGTAGAACAGTTTGTGTACTTGGGGTCTTTGATTCGTAATGATGGGGACTGTGAGGGTGAGGTGGTACGTCGAGCACAAATTGCAAAGACGGCAGTAGCGCGCTTAGATAAGATATGGAAGAATCGCAACATCTACCGCAGTACAAAAGTTAAACTGATGCGTACGCTCGTATTCTCCATCTTCCTATACGCCTCCGAAACATGGACGCTGAAAGCCAGGCTAAGAGACAGGATTGATGCATTCGAGATGTGGTGCTGGCGTATAATGCTGGGACTGTCGTGGACTGAACGCCGCACCAATGCGTCAATCCGAAGCCAATTAAAAGTCCTCACTCCTCTCTCTGTAGTCTGCTTTCTTTCTTTGGACACGTGGCGAGAAGAGAACCACACAGCCTAGAGAAAAATATAATGGTTGGCCGTGTCGAGGGAACGAGAAGTAGAGGCAGAGCTCCAACTCGCTGGACGGACCCTCTCCTAGAGGCCCTTAATAGTGGCATGCAATCCGCACTTCATCAAGCTCAGAACAGAACAGCCTGGAGAGCTCTTACAGATAGAGCTACTTATGGTGGTCACGACCCTCAGCTATGAGGAAAACAACGAAGAAGAAGAAGAAGTTCTGAGGTAACAGATGACCATACATACCGTTCCAAAAAATAACCCTCCTTTTGCTACGCCGTAGTCGTGTAAAAATAATAGTTAACAAAAGCCAATCTCGATCAGTCGACTGTGCTTTGCATATCGTTCCTCACACTGCTCACAAAAATAGAAGACCGGCATATAAAACTATGAAGTAGGTTAGTTGGTAAGTCACCATTTGCCTGCAGTCAACCGAGTTCTAACCGATCAAGTACTTTCTTGTAAAAATAAATTCGAGCTAAGATAAAAATATTCCTAAGATATATAACTTTACTTACTCCGCTGGCTCAGCAACCCGAAGTAAGATATATACTTATACAAAATGTCTTCTTCTTCGTGAAAAACTTATTAATACTAAATATTTCAGAAATATAAACCTACTTTGGAATTATGACTATCGAGAGTAGGTACTTAAATAAAATATTTTTTTTAAGAACTTATTATATTCCGAATATATGTATAACAACGATCCCATTCACACTCCTCATTTAAAGTGACATTTAAGGCTAAAATAATATATTTAATTAACACTTTATTGTGACCACAGATGAAAAATACCCTATAAAGAAGTTTGAAAAGGTTTTATTCACGAATTTGATCCCAATGTACTAAGACAGCTTTATTTGTAATTAAGCAAATACATAATAACAGCTCATGAAATATGACATTAAGTAAATAACAGACATACAACTTGTAGCAGCGTTTCTCCACTCGCTCACAGATGGCGCTAATCGCTAACAAATGCGAAGTTTGAGTACAAATACACGAGAACCTAAATCGCGCCAGAAGAGTTTTCAAGCGCATTGCAGTATATATACAAGTTTCCAACTAGAACAGTTGGAGCCGCGGTTCCCCAGGCATGACACCCGCCTGGCTGGAAGATCTTCCCTTTGCTGGGGATGAGCATGATCACTCGCTCTCCCCACAGTGGTGACCCCGTTGAACCTGAACATCAACAACCTTCGCATCATTCTCCTCACAACCATCAGCAGCAGCAGCAGTCACACAGCAAGCCAGCATTGAGTATCTACAGGTCCATTACAGCCGACGCACCGCGCTACTGGTCCTGGCACTCATCTCTCCACCGACCCCGCACGTCCACCTCACGCAGCCCACGCCGGACGCCTGCTCATCGCTCCACGTGGCACGCCTGCGCTGAGCCTGCTGGACTCGGTCGGCATCTCCGCTCAGTCTCGACTCACCGCAGACTTCGAAGCACCCTGGCCCTTGCAAGCTATCTCAAGCACGCACTGCACGCACACAAAGAAAAATGGATCGACCTTCGGTCTTGGAGGGGAGTGATGTAGCAGCGTTTCTCCACTCGCTCACAGATGGCGCTACTCGCTAACAAATGCGAAGTTTGAGTACAAATACACGAGAACCTAAATCGCGCCAGAAGAGTTTTCAAGCGCATTGCAGTATATATACAAGTTTCCAACTAGAACAGTTGGAGCCGCGGTTCCCCAGGCATGACACCCGCCTGGCTGGAAGATCTTCCCTTTGCTGGGGATGAGCATGATCACTCGCTCTCCCCACAAACTATTAAACCTTTTCCCCAAAGAATCTATATATAGTGCATCTTAACATGCCGTAAGTAACAACAGATCATAATAATAACATCAATTATTTCCACATTCACATAATGGCCTATTTTGAAACGATTTGAAAATATGAGTACCTATCCTACAGTGTATATAAATAACAAATTTTACTTAACCAAACAAACTTACATAATGGTAACTAGATCTCTCAGATCAAATGTGTATTTCGTATTCAATTTGATTGTAAAATTGTTAATAAAAGAACAAAATCTTGATCTGAGTTGAACCACTTCAAATTGAAATATATATACAAATTACAATTATCTTAACTTACGAGTATGTAAATAATACTATAAAAAATATAGATACCTATGCGGTAAATTCTTATTGCATATTTCCTTCAATATTAAAAAAATATATATTGTATACTTTTATATTTTAGCATTACAGCAGCAACTCTGATAATCGAATGTCGAACAAATATAATAATTGTATCAATATCTAATAAGTCAAATATAAATGCAGACAAATATTTTTTTTTTACAGATAAGTAATCTTAAAACCTAACGGATTAACTTCTTAAAACGTGTGAAATCATAATATGAGTATGATCGAATTTTAGTCTATAGTATCTACTGCAGCTTATTTCCTATGTTTATTGTTCTTATAACTTTGGCTTATGATTGTTTTAACATAACATGCATTACAATTTACACAGCACAGGGACTAGGAAATAGTCTGCCTCGAATCTCGATGCAGAAGCAGTGTGGATGGGTCTAGGATAGGCCTTCTCAGTAAAAGCAACCTTCCGAACCTGTCGGTATCATGTCTAATCCTGTAAATTGTGTCATTCTGACGATTTGAAAGTGCTTTGTAAAAAGTCTAATCGAATAGATATTTTTGACTCTTTGACTTTGAATTTGACTTAGTGATACCATGATATAATAACCTTAGCGGTTACACACTTACATCACCAGGCTATCACTTATATATATGAAAAGGAATAATGTAAGGACATTATCACGCAGCGCCATCTGTTCCCAAACTAAGTAAAGCTTGTAATCGGGTAACAGACAACGGATATAATACTTATAAAGTTTCATTTACTATAAATAGGGTCCCCGAAGGGATGTGACGACCACTAGGCACTTGAAACATCATAATAGTTTGTACTATTGCAGTGAATTATATGTATAACGTTGTTATTTAATGAAATATAAACCATTAAAATTTTTATCGGACACACGTATAAATAAACATGTTTACTTTATGTTATGGCGCCCTCAGCTTCAGGCACTTGGCACCAACATCGCCCGTGTTTTAGCACTCTTATAGTCCTACTAGGACAGGTTGGAATAAATCTTAAAGATACTTTCTTGGACCATAGTAAATATTGTAATTATGAAGCGGCGAATGCTTTGTACAATTAAGAATATAACAACATACATCGGAAAATGGAAATTATTCATCCAAAATGTATATCAATGATCCGACACAGCTATTTCAGTAAAAAAAGAATAATTCTAAATTAAAATCATTTATATCACAGATACAGTCATATGAACTAAGGCAATAAGTCATCGTGACTCAAAATAGATAGGTCAACTACATTCTACTATGTACACATGCTCCACAGGCGGAACATCTAAGGTCCACATATACCCATATATTATTGCTTCTCTTTTTGATATTTAAACAAAAATATTAAAAAAGTACCAGCATGAATAATGTTAATACTACGGGATTTTTTAACTCTTTACAACAACTCAAAAATTGCTTTACAATTTGTTCATGGAATCGCAATGCATAAACGTACTAAACTATAATACCTTTTACGTTACTGTAATGGTGCCCTCTGCCGTATATATCATGTATCTAAAGAAATGATTTACAAGAGTGAGTAGCTTAATTCTTAAATCTCCCTAAATGTATAAGCACTAAATATACAACCAGGATAAATGCAATTTTGTCTTAATCAAAGTATTCAACTGAAAATTCGCATCAAATATCTCACGGCTTTATTCCATTGTGTAGCAGTAGCAACAGGCCAATTATGCCCAATTTCCACCTCGCATTTTGTGCTAGTTATGGCCGAGTTGGTGATTTCAAACGTAAACTTTGAAATGTGTATTGTACTCCAACATTGCCATATAGTGGAACTAATAATGCGGAAGTAGGTCGTCAAGATTAGTTAAATTCTTGACAAAATGCGGCCACTCTTTGATGATGTCAAACAGCTTGTCGCCCGGGCTGAGGGTGGAGAACAGCTGCCTGTGCGCGAACAGCTTGTAGTCCTTCGCCAGCTTCCCTGACTCGACACCTCTCCGAATCAACTTCTGGCAGGCCGCCAGTTGTTGCTTTGGAGGTGCTTCATTGTTGAAGGTGCCTATGAACGCAATGGCGATACTGTACTTGTTGTAGCCCAGTGTGTGCGCACCAATGTAGTCCCAGCCGCGGCCAAAGTACGCTGACCCGTCGCCAGCCACTAAAAAGTTATACGCGATGTCGAACCACTTGCGTGATTCTATATGGTACGACTGAATCAATCTAACGCGAAGCACGCACTCGCTCTGAAATGTACAGAGTACAAATAAGTATAAAGCTTATCTCAATTATGTCATTCATTGAAAAAACAATAGGCCAAAACTGATGGACTTTAACCCCCTTATTACAAAACATCGCCTACAATAATACTTGGTTTAAAAGTAGTTCGATCTCTTTTTGTGACACAGATTTAAAAAGGGGTTGCACATAGTTTTAGTCCGAGTTTGGTCTAGCCTTGGTTTAAACCACGTTTTGTAATAAGAGCCCAAATGGTTGACACTACTGCTGACCCATTGTATTAAAACACTACTTACATATTTTTTGCATGCGGAATATGGCTCTGATTAATTGTGCTATTCATCCATTCACATTGTAAACTTAACAAGATGCAACCTCCTCACAAATGCCATCAAGATTCACAGCAATTGCATTAATAAAATTATAAAATCAATGATGTTCCATTTAAACATTTACCTGTGTAGAACAGCTCTCGGTGGCTGTGTGTGTAATAATGACCCAGGGAACTGGTTGTCTAATCGGGTCGAGCTCACCTTCAACGGGTTGTGCAAGCCAATCAGATCTTGGCACTATTCTCAGATGGTTAGGTGCTATTAACAAGGGATCACCTGAAAATATTGAATTGTAATTTTTCTTTGTGTGCATTAGAACTTTCCATTGAGTTCTAACATTTTTACTTTAAACATCAATTACATTTTACCTGATAGTGGGTGTCATTGCATTATATACATATAGTGCAGTTTAACTTCTGCTGAGGGCAGATTAATAGCATGAGTAGTCAAACAGAGCCGGCAAAACCCTACCTCAATGCATAAGCCTCAAAACTGGTATTGTAACTGATGCTTTAGAAAGAATTATGAAACCAACACCTTGAAAATACCACCATATATTAGGAAGAAACACAGACAAGTCAAATAGCTAGTAAATTGTCTGTGGCAAGGAACCATCCCAATGAACATTAAGAGATCATTAGTGTGAAATATCCACTCTACTGTTAGCGAGAAGGCCAACAAAGATAACAAATTATTTAATTAATATGTGTGTTCTATCTAAATTTTAAAGACTTATTTTTCATGAAATAATAATGTTATAGATATAATAAATTGCAATATTACAAACTATTATGATGTTTTTTAAAATATTCTTATTAGGTTTTTTATATTCATGACTATTGTTATTCATACCTATATGATTTGTTTTCCTCTTGGCATATTTGTTTATGTTATAAGCATCTGAAGACTCCCGTATTAGTAGAAAGTTGGACATCAACATAAATGTTACAGATGTCAATGTGAATGTTAAAACAAAATGTGTAAATAATCATAAGGAGATTCCACCACCATTGCATGTTCTGAAATAATAAGACAAGCTAAGATTTACAACAAAATAACAGCTCCAATGTTTTGTCTCTCATGTATAGCACAACAATTACTATAATAATACAAGCAAATGTAGACACATTTGCCACTTTCATAGCTCAAGCTTTATAATTATACATTTGCTTGTGTTATGTTTCCTAAAAGTTACAAAATACAAACTGCAGCTTAGTAGGTTGTTGATTGATGCGATGTGTCATAATTATAGTTCTACTTACTTGAATCAGAGACATCCTCATTGTGATTGTGACTTCTCTGTGAACTGCCTCCTCTGCTGTTGTTGATTAAGACTACAGATAAAACTGCACAAATTCCTCCAATTATAACAACACACATAGCCAAAAATGTCACCTTATGCCACAGTAGGATTTCAAACTTCTTGGAAGCTGGGGAAAAGCAAATTATTACCTTAAAAATAGAATTAGTAAACAATATCTCCCTTATAACAAAACAGACTAAGATTGTCCTTGGATTAAAAGTAGCTCCGTCTCTTTTTATGATATGGATTTTAAAAGGGATGGACACAGCTTTAGGATGAATTTGGTCAAATCTTTGCTTAAACTTGTTTTGTAATAGCCTCTTACTGTTATGTTGTATATGTGTTTTTATAATCATCATATTATCTAATAGCAACATACAAATGTTGTAGTAGGTATGTCTATGTGTGCCTACTCAGTACTCATGTAGAACCAAATGCATAAGAACTAACTGGGACCTTACTATGAGCTCTTATTGCCATGATAGTTTCACTCATTTATGAGACAGATGTATGTGACGTGCATACATCTGTCACTGTCGCACAACTGAATTGTCATTGCAATAAGAGCTGATGGTTGGGCCCCTGTTCTTAACCTGCCATCATTCAAAGAACAAATTGAGTATAATCCTCCAAAAAACTGGTATTTTCACATATTATTTTACCTGAATGTTGGCCGTTCATAATATACTTTGAAATTGTAATTGGTGTTGCACCATACAAACGGACAAAGACAGACTCATAAAATGACTAAGTGCTTCGTAGTATAATTGAAGCACATTCAAGGTCAATCTAATATATAAAATTCTCGTGTCACAGTTTTCGTTGCCATACTCCTCCGAAACGGCTTGACCGATTTTGATGAAATTTTTTGTGCTTATCTGGTATCTATGAGAATCGGCCAACATCTATTTTTCATCCCCCTAAATGTTAGGGGTAGTCCACCCCTAAATTTTTTTTTTTATATTTTAGACAAAATCTTTAATTTCTATTTTTTTATGATACAACATACAAAAATACATACAATCCTCAATTTTCACCCTTCTACGATCAACCCTTATTTTTAATAGCCATTTAAGTAATTTAATCATTTTTCCTCTCCCATATATAAAAATGAATCCCCATTTCTTTTGGTCACGACATCACGGGTGAAAGGCTGGACCAATTTCGATAATAATTGTTTTGTTGTGTTCGTTATTGTCAGGGGATGGTACTTATGAAAGAAAAACCTAAGAAAATTGTGTGGAAAATTTGAAAATTTAATGATACTTAACCACCATATTAAATTCTTTCTTTCTTCTTAAATTGAACCTTAGCGCTTTGGACAATAAAAACTTGTTGATGTAACCTTATGACGTTTGACATAGAATTGACAGAATTCGTGCTGCATTCTCATAATTAAGACAGGGCAATGTCTGTCGGGTCAGCTAGTAATTTGTAAAAGATACAGAAAAAAACTTACATGACACCTCAACACCTTTGGATTCTGCCTTACTATTGCCTGGAAGATCATTGTCTTCATCTGTCTGCACATAGGAAGCATTGTCAACACCAGACTTGCTGTTGATTACTTGCTTGATAGTCACTGGTCCATTGAAATAAGTATTGTTACCAAACTGAACATTTTCAGAATTCTTCACCGCCACACTACCATACACGGGTGCATGAGAAGCTTGGACTAAATTTGAGGGAATGCTTGATACACGATTATTATCTGTCCTTGCAGTTTCTGGAGTACAGTCAGTTTCTTCTTTGATCTGAAACTCGCCTAAATCTCCTTTTACTTTTATTCCAAGGTAGCTATCATCTACACAACAGATTTGTGTTTTTGCCATTTTAAGACGACAGTTTTGGGTTGGGTTATCGCCAGCTTAATTTGTTTCCTCGCATGCACTCTCAACTTAGCTCAGCTTGCGTTGATTTTCCTTTGAGAATGTGATTTAAACAGTATCAAACTCATACGTAACATAATAATAATGGTTCAAACCATATACTATTTGTTTACCAGGTGTTCAACTTTTGTGTAGCCTTGACATGAAAAATATAAACAATAGTAATAATAATTTAAGAGTGAAATAGTGAAAACTAAAAACGAATGCCTCACTCTATGAGTGTTAAAGCATTTTTGGCTTGTGGTTTGCTTCTTGCTCGATATTGCTAATTACTATAAAAGTGAGGACAACACAAATACATACAATGCGATAATTAAATCATATTATTTCCTAAATTCTATGATTTTATCATTTTATCAATGGCCCAGCCAGACAGCTGACTGACAGACGTGAGACGTTTTCGACATCGCAACACAAAACAACGTACGTACGTCATTGCCTGCCACAGATAGCCTATACTTATTGATAATACACTGTTTTATTATAAGTTAAATATTTAAGAGCTAAGAGGTAGCATACCTAATCTCACAGAATCTCAAACAATCAGACAAAATTAAGTTTCATCTATTGTAGATTAGTGTTGGCATGTAGAAGGTCGTAATACTGCACCGTATTACTGTAATACTGCAAAGCATTTCTCCTTTCGCAATCATTGATAATTAATTGACCACAAGCAAACATAAAGAATTTAACCACTTTGCATCTACTCATTACGATAAAGTTATTATATCGAGCATGTCGAAGAATGCTGCTCTTTGGTAGATGGTGAGTACTCTATAGCCGGATGTGTAATGTTTTTGTCTTATGGTAATAGGATTAAATTGTGATAATAGTGTCTACACTATTTTACGATATCGATAATCTTCCACTGTACTTTAGTGAAAAATAACGTAAAAACTTTTAATCTGTGGTACCTTAATGTATCTTGTTGGAAAGCTGAGACGTTGTACATGATTTTGTGTTAAATGTTGAACTGCTGTTAAAGTACTTGCGTGATTGTTTACAGAAATCAACCATTTCAGTCAAAAACTATTGTTTAAATTTTGAAATTTGTGACGATTTATCACGAATATTTTATGTCTTCCACATATTGTGTTGAAATTATATCGATGTCGACACGAGAAATTTACGTGTCGTTTCTCTAGTCACACACCGGAAGTAGCTTGGTCGATCAATAGATCCAGCGCTTTTGGCTTTCGGTCACAGACTGTCAATTGAAACGAAGAGCGGTGAACATCGAGGAGAGGTCGTGGAGGATTTTACCATCTAGCCACCATCGCCGTTCGCCAATTACACCATGGCTGATACCGAAAAACCGCCGCAGCCGCAGCCTCAACAGCCGCAGCAGGAACAACAAACCCAACTGCAACAAGCCAAGACGGCTAAACTTAAGCAGGTCATTGGTGAGTGCCGATACGCCATCTTAGTTTTTGCGTGCCCGGCTTCTAATGATCAAAAGCACATGGTGATCAAAATCTTTATTAGCCCTATTTTTTAAGGTTTACTTGGTTTTAATATGTCTGGTGATTAGCCCTGGCGGATATAATCATATATTGTTTATCCCATTGCGGTGTGGCGTCGTTATTATGTGTGACGTTCGCTAGGTAGGCATCGATCGGCGTTTGATGAGGCCTTTACGAGGTAGCCGCGCTTTAGTCAATAATGTTCAACGGCACGGTACATCGACTTGCCTGCCTCCAGTACGTGCAGCTACCGACTAGGTTTATTGTGAGGTCCCTTGCTGCCATAAGTGTTGTTGAAAGAGTACAATATTCATCATCATCGTAGCTATAGATAGCGTCGGTGTCTCGAGCAGGCAGTGTGCGCCGCACAAGTCTCGGTGGTAGTATTGTATTGTACATGAACACATTTCACTGTCATGTTGAATAGTTATCAATATTTTATAAAACAACCTTCATTTGTGAATTTGAATAATACATTTTTTGTTCTGTTATGTTAATATTATACAGCTTTAGCGGATTTACAAGCGATTTTATTAGGATTCACATGTATCCATGTTAGGGATGTTTATTTTACCTTAAATGGCGCGAAATTATGTATTTATATTCTAAATTGGTAGGCATTTTCCAATGCTGCCTCAAGCCAGACCACAAAACTATTGGTTCCAGACAAATTAGAATGTACCTATTGTTTGTATTGTTCTTTTGATATAAATGCTGTGTGACTATACTTACATACAACCCTGAAGCCCTTTTTGTTTATTTATTTATCAGCACTTGTTATATCTATATAATATAAGATAATCTGAGATCCAAGGTAGTGATGCAATCATTGTATTATACTTTCCGATCATAATGTATTCACCCATCCATTAGTTCATTACATGACAAACTATGTAAGTGGCAAAGCGAATGTGTATTTTTATAAATTCATTCGAACAAACTAGTTAAGTGGATGTGAATATAAGTTTACAATCCATCCTTAATCCCAATTCAGCAAGTGAGTGAAGATCTAGATTATAGTTAAATAGTCTTCTAATCCACTTTTATTTGCAAAGGGTGTCATTTTCGTTTATACTCTCTTTAGGGCTCATCTGTAACTGTTCTTTTTACAAATTTGTTTACAGAATGCACAAAATTTGATAATATTTATTTGAAAATTCCTAATGTTTTTCAAAGAAGCCTATATAGATACATATATTTCTATTTTGCATCACTTTACATCAGTAACTAAATAGATTAGGTTGGTTTGCTCTGTCATTCCTCCATATGCATATATACGGCAGGAGATAGGTCCTGCGGTCTCGGAGCAGAGCACCACCATTAATTTGTCTTTTCAATTATTGTGCTGAGTTATAGCCTCTTAATGTAGACTACCTAATTATTGATTATTGGTAATGGCTTGCAAGGACAAGGCTAGGAAAGCTAGCAAGACATCTCCTATTATTTGGCTTGTGAATGCGGTAACAATGTAATGTTTCTTCTGCATATTGCTCTCATTGTTCAAGTGCGCGACTCAGTTTCTTTGAGTTTGTTCCCAACTTTGTCTTCCATCTAGTTGTAAACAAAATATGTATGTATGGTCACCAGCATGCTATTAACCCTGTGTCTTTGCTTATTTGAACTTCCTGGAAGCGATAATACTTTACAACCAAACAAACCAATATTAATAGATACCTTTGAAAATAATACAAGTATTTTCAATAGGGCTAGTCACAGATATTTAATTGATGTAGATTATATTTCAAAATACTTTAATTGTATATTGATCCCATGTTGCTGTGATAAATATTTTTTTATGAGTAACTTTATTTTTACTTAATTACCTTTTTGCAGCTGAAAAAGTTACGGGTACCGTCAAATGGTTTAATGTCAAGTCTGGATATGGTTTCATCAATAGGTAGGAACAGCCTTTTTATTTTGATAATTACTTGTCATGTGTGGTGATGATATTTCATTAGTATTATTTTGAATCAGGAATGACACCAAGGAGGATGTATTTGTGCATCAAACAGCAATCGCCCGGAACAACCCACGCAAGGCTGTGCGCTCGGTCGGCGACGGAGAGGCGGTGGAGTTTGCCGTGGTCGCCGGGGAGAAAGGCTATGAAGCATTTGGAGTGACTGGTCCCGGCGGCGAGCCAGTTAAGGGCTCGCCATATGCTGCAGACAAACGCCGCGGCTTCCATCGCCAGTCAGTACACGCTATTCATACATATTAAAATAAAATTCGGAACACTCGTAACTGAAGGAAGTGTATAAAGAGATGCATGACTGTGGATGGGATACAAGCGTGAGCATCTGTATGTTTGTATGTATTTGTTAACATCTACTTATGAAAATAATTAAATACAGCCTTAACCCTAGTAAGGCACTTGTGACATACAACTTGGTTAAAGCTTGTTACTAAAGATACAATTCTCACAACATTTGCCAATTGACAGATTAATTAAGTTCAATGCATTTCACTGTCATAGCATATTGTCATCGTTAAATCTCTTTCTACTTCTTTGTTTAAGGGAAGGATAAAAAGTAAAAATTATATTGGTAATTCATGTGTAAACAAAGTGCAATAATATGTTTTAGATACTATCCCCGTCAAGGCGGCGGACGTGGCGGTGAAGGCGCTCCACGTAGAGGCATGGGACGTCGTGGGCCCCCGGTGGCCCAGGGGGGTGCTCAAGGGGATGAGGGGCAGGAGGGAGGCGGTGGTGCTCCTCCGCAGCGCAGGTAACACACCACTCATATCACACACACACACACTGGAACAAACTCACCTATTGCTATTCAACAAAATAAAAAGTAAGTCCATGATTCTTTTTGTTCTTAAATTACGCCCGAACGTGGGTCTGCAAGAAAATTCTTTGTTGTTTATTATATTCTTAGCACAAAATGAAAGTTGATTTTGGTGTAAACAAAACTACTGAAACTTAATTTGGCTTTCGTTTGTATACAAAGTTTCGTTATCGGAGAGAGAATTTAGAAGGAAAAAATCTTTATTTCAAAAATATTATACACTTTTCAATCACTTTTAAAGATGACTGAGCTGTAAATGTATGCCACCTAAAAAATTCAGTCACTATTATATTCAGTAAATCGTTAAGATCTTCATATTTTACAGATTAACTACCTGCATCTAGTTTTCAAATGACACCTACTAATATCACAACCTAATTTTCACTGTCATTTCATAATGTTTGGAGAGGAATCATCCATCAGATGCGTTATGCGTGATTATTCGATTTCGACAGTTACTTCCGGCGTAACTTCCGTGGCGGTCGTCGTGGCGGGGGCCCGGGGCCGATGAACCGCGGCGGCTACCGTCGCGTGCGGCCACGCAACTTCCCGCCGGGCCAGGGACCGGCGCCGGGCCAGGAGCCCGCCCCGGGCCAGAACGGACAGGAGGGCGAGACCCCGTCCGCCACCTCTACGCCCCAGCAACAGCAGGCCAAGCCCAAGACTAACACCAAACCAACGGGCACTACCATCGAAACTACCACCAATGAAAGCCAGGCCTAAACACCAGGCACCTGTGTGTGGCACACGTTTATGTAGTGCATGTTTAATTATAGCCGTGCCACACCTCCATCACTACCTATTTTGTCTGTTCAATTTAATGAGTGTTTTGTTTTCATGTTGTTACAGACAATGGAACTGTCAATGTCTTATATTAACAGCAATTTTAACCCTATCAGACCCGATAGGTGTGTGTCAAGGCTACAGTTGTTTTTTCCATGAGAAGTTAGTGGCCTTAATAACATTTATTCAGTTAGACTTAATTTTACAGTATAAAGAGCCTTTCAGCAAGGGCCACTGATGCCCCATCAGTTTTAATGCTCTCATATATTTTAATATACCTATGCCAACAGTAAGTTCTCGTGTTTTAGACTATCCAGTGTGAAAGGGTTAAAATTAAAGTGTCTCTGTAGGGGATTGTACATGGAACTGCATAGTATCATGGATCAAAGATGTGATATTTTACTTAATATGAAATTAATATATTGTATCGTTTGAGGTTTTCCATATTTTTTGGTTTTATACCTGTAGTTTGAAAGTGTTAAGGAAATCAAATTACTTTATATAAGTATGAGATTTTCATACATAATAATTATTATTGTGCAATGAAATATATACATAATAAGTTGAGAAATGATGTGCAGGTTCCAATGCCCCAAGAAAACTGTATTTTTTTAAAAGGCTGTCGATGACAAAATTTTAGGTTGAAATTATATTCTTTTTTTTTTTAAATTGTGTAAGGAAATTTATTTTAACTACTACAAACAAGCTGTATAAAAATTCTGAAAAATAAAACTTCTTTTTACCTGTGTGAAACTTGTTTGATTCAATAAAAGTTTTTTTAAATGAGGCCATAACATTTATTGGCCTAATTCTCCTTTTCACATGTTATGAACGTTATGATGTATGATGCAGATAATATGCAGGTACACGTAGTTAACAGGGTCGGGAGTAGTAATATACATATTGATTTTTAATTGCGCCACCAAAATAAGGAAATGGGATATAGTGGGATACTACATTTAGAGTGAATACATGGTGTCCGTATAGCTAGCGTACACATGGTGGAATCCAGGGTCGGGAGTAGTCTTAAAAAATAGTGCCTAATTAGTGCCATATTTAAAAAAATAGTGCCACAATATTTAGGGAAATATAGGGCTTTCTTTTTGGTACGCTAGCTTGACGTAAAGCTAGCGTACACATCCTAGATCTCGATAACGGCTTGCACTAGGATGATGCTTTTACTGCCAAAAAATAGTGCCTCCGGAATGCAAATTTTCAGAATGATTGCTCCACGGAGAGCTTCACAAATAGGCAAGCAACTCAAATGGCATTCGTCCCATCGTCAAGCTAGCGTACACACGCTGTTCATAGGGAAAGACGATGGCACTAATTATGAGGAGTATACCAAAAAATAGTGCCTGAAATAGTGCCTCCAGATCTGCAAAAATATACTGGAAATTCGCAGAGGAACCGTTTCAAAAATCGATGTTAACTTCTACATACAAAATGACTTTTGTACAGTCGCGCACAGCAAAAAATCATTTTCATTTTACAGAGGTGATACTTTGATTAAACTGTATTTTTATCATCATTGTATTTATTAGTGTGCAGTAATAGTAATAATAAAAACTCACCTACCTCACCTTACAAAAAGCCGTGATGTAAATACCTGCTGAATTACAGCAAATTGACCTATCGCTACACGTGCTCACCACACACAATACTATTAGTGATACTCACTTGGCCCGTGAATATTTAAAAAACCATGAAAAAGTAAATACCTTAAAAAAAACAAAATAATAATAATAATAGTAACCCGCCTCTGGCTCCTCTAAAAAGGTATAATAGTACCAATCTAACAGTGATCTCTACTACTGGGGTCATACCCAAACAACTACATCAGTCTCTCACCACCCTGAACTTGCACCAAAACTTCACCACCTTCTACAAAAGGCAGCCATCCTAAATACTTGCAGACTAGTGAGAAACATCGCACGAAGAGTTGTGTAACATCATCTAAAAACCTGATATATATATGGGTCATATATATGGGCCAATTTAGATTTTCGCGAAAACTTGTAAAAGTACCAAAATTTTCTTATTTCTAAAAGTACAAGTTTTTGAATTTTCTAGAATGTTTCCTTTATTTTTGCTTTAAGACCTAGTTCAAACAAGGTTCCGAATGTATTATACAAAAAATAAAAGTATGTTTCATAATTATTTGGATTTTTACTCTTAAATACCTTGAATGGACCCACAGTGGGTTAATAGCAGTGGGGCCACGATTAATATCTCAAAATGACAAATATTTTGTAATATTCATTAATAATTTATTAATTCGGGAAATTTAATATAATCCATCATAATGTTCGCTTTGTCGTCATATTTTTGTCGGGTACTACTGAGAAACTTATGGTTTTTTTTTGTAATTTCTCACATATCTAGTAGCTGATGACATATGTCACATCATCGATTACCTTCCTCTCTGTGACGTATTACCAAAATATTTTTAATCACTTCTTGACTTGCCAGTACCTTCACTATGGTAGAAGTTTACATAGATTTTTGAAACGGTTCCTCTGCGAATTTCCAGTATATTTTTGCAGATCTGGAGGCACTATTTCAGGCACTATTTTTTGGTATACTCCTCATAATTAGTGCCATCGCCTTTCCCCATGAACAGCGTGTGTACGCTAGCTTGACGATGGGACGAATGTCATTTGAGTTGCTTGCCTATTTGTGAAGCTCTCCGTGGAGCAATCATTCTGAAAATTTGCATTCCGGAGGCACTATTTAGGCACTATTTTTTGGCAGTAAAAGCATCATCCTAGTGCAAGCCGTTATCGAGATCTAGGATGTGTACGCTAGCTTGACGTCAAGCTAGCGTACCAAAAAGAAAGCCCTATATTTCCTTAAATATTGTGGCACTATTTTTTTAAATATGGCACTAATTAGGCACTATTTAGGCACTATTTTTTAAGACTACTCCCTACCCTGGATTCCACCATGTGTACGCTAGCTATACGGACACAATACATGCAGCTATGATCTAAAAAAAATTACACGTTTAAGTCTACATTTGACTTAAGTCAAAAATACGATAAATGCTCGTCTATTCAAATAGACTTGATAACATCACGCTGCACTGCAGCCAATAGGAGCGAAGCCACATTGGAAAATGTTGCAAAATCTGAAAAAAATACATTCATGTGGACGAAGTAACAACAGCTAGTCAAACTAACGAGTACAGTGACTATAGTTAGTCACTCGTCGAGTAGGTATTTATTTAATTTTAATAAACAGCTATTAAAGTATCGATGCCCCTAATCTATATCTATACAGATAAATAAAATTAAAGTGTCTGTTTGTAATTCCAAAATAACATTTTTCACTAAATGCATACGAAAGTATACACGGTACTGATAATAAAAAACCAATTTAAAAAAAAAAATCTGTCTGTCTGTCTTTCTGTTTGTTCGGGGTAATCTCCGAAATGGCTGGACAGATTTTAACGGGACTTTCACTCACTTTTCTTTCACGATACTGACACTAAAAAACAAAGTTTTAAATTTTTCTGGCTGTCTGTCTGTCAGTCTGTCTGTCTGTCTGTCTGTCGTCTGTCTGTCTGTCTGTCTGTCAGTCTGTCTGTCTGTCTGTCTGTCTGTCTGTCTGTCTGTCTGTCTGTCTGTCTGTTTGTTCCGAGTAATCTCTGAAACGGCTGGACGGATTTTAATTGGACTTTCACTGGTAGGTAGCTAATGTTTCAAGGAGTAACTTAGGCTACTTTTATTTATTAAAAATATTAGGCTTCCGCGACAATAAGGAAGAAACTAAATTTACGCGGGTGAAACCGCGGGGCACAGCTAGTAGGTTAATAAGTTTAGTTACAGTACAGTATATATGTAGGTAATAAGGATGTAACGAATGACATTTTTTAAACATTCGCGAATGCAAATGTCTGCTACTGACATGTACTAAGTTTTCATGAAAATTTAATTATTAAGCTTCAATAATGAATAAATAATACCAAATGATAAAGTGAAGACTGTTAATGTGCTTATGAGGTTAAGTTACTTTGTCTTGCATTTAAAACATAAGAAATGAATAGATTTTATTGACTTACCATTATCTTCAAATTGTTTTTTTTATATTCATATTCGCAAAACATACGCGGAAATTTTGCGTATGCGAATGCGAATACGAATATCCAAAAATATGCGAATATCCGCGAATGCGAATGCGAATATTTAGTTACATCACTAGTAGGTATATTAGTTGAAATAAAATGGCGCTAGTTAGAATAAAATATATTTTCAGTATCTGTGACATTACACTTAGGGGAACTTAAAAAATGACAAATTTTCACCGTGAAGGAGTATACTAACCCTTAGATCCCAGGAAAAGGCTGAAATAACCGTTTTTTTTTTAATTTGTAGGTATCTGTTGGTAAGTACGTTACACTTGTAGATTTTTTGTCCAATGTTGTTCTACGGTGGCAAACTCATGATACGGGAAAAAATCTACGTGTTAGGTATACTACTTGGTAGTTATACGGGATAATTAAATTATTTAGTTTTATGTGGTTATTTACATAATGTCTGATGGTAAGCGGCTATAGCAGCAAAAATACAATTTTGGTTGAAAAGAACTACTGTACCACCATAGTAAAAGATGATGAGTCCCACTTGGTATAGGTTACATCGCTATTATTTAGTTATGTACTGAATTTATTGTGAAATAGTGCAATTATGTGATTGCATGCGATTACATAAAGCAGTCATCAACATAGATTTGCGGCTATGCTTGCACATCAAATCGCCGTCGAGGGCCATGTTGATTTTCCCATCGGCGTGCTGTACAAATCGTGCCGGTATATGTTGATGATCGTATTGAAAGAACAATTCTCCAGTTATTTCTTTAGCTGAATCTGATTCATCTGAATGTGTATTTTCTACTTCTGAATCGGATTTCAAGTTCGTCGAACAATTTTCTGAGACACAATCAGTTACAGTGCTTGCTAGGGATGACACATGTTTACTTGAATTATTAACTCTAATACTGTCATGACCAAAATCGCTGCTATACTCAATTCCTACATTGCTGATGACTGTATCATTTGAATATTCTTTGGTCACTATAGATGGGATTGTATTTTCTCCCTCATTGTACTTACTGCGGCTAACAACATCATTGTTAGAAAGTGAACTGTCCATATCAGCGTAATCACTATTTAAATATGAATTATCTGTAACATTTGCTTCCGGACTTATGGTACTCATGATCAATTGACTGGTGTAAGCACTCGTAGTTGAAAACTCAAGTTGCCTAATATTATTGCTATGTTTCAATAATTCATGATGTTTCATATCACCAGCCAAAGCAATAGATTCCATCTGTGCTGATGTAAACTCATTATTTTTTGAAACAAGATATTTTGCTTCTTCGTTTTTTGTTTCGTAATCTTGCCCGTCATTTTTAACAATATAATCAGTTAGATCAGTTGCATCGTATTTAAAGGTAGTAGTTTCATCACTAGTGAGGGCAGCCAAAGGAGACACAAGAGAAACAGTGCGGCCCTCATCTGTACTTTGATTTGATGCTTCATCCAAAATCGTAGTGCTACGTGTAGACTCCATATTATTATTAACATGGCTGTTTTCTGTCACCTCAGTAAATTGAGTACGTGATACTAGATTGAAGTTAGTGTTTTCAATATTTTCAGTACTCCGATCTAAAATTTCTGTCTCTTCTACGCTAGAGATTGTAACAGGTTCCCCGGATTTTTCATACAAAATGTCTGTTTTAACACCGAATTGTTTTTCATGTCGTTCTGTCGCAATATCCTTTACAGAGCGATTTCGTTTCACAAATATTTTTTCCTTTATTTCGTTACGACCCTCATGAATTATATTAGCAGGTATTTTGCATTTATCTTTAATTTTCGCCTGTAAATCAAGTTCTGATATATTTTTATACCGATCAATGATTTTACTATTCAATTTGTTCTTAAAATCAGTAACATTCTGTTTTCTAACATGGGCTACGTTGTGTAAATTTAGACAATCTGATACAATGTTTTCAGTTACCTCCAGGTCATTTAATCTAGTTTTTAAAACACTATCGCTGATTCTCCTTTGACCTTTTGACCTGTGTATGTCGATATCCAAGTAAATGGGAAGTCCTTCAGCTTTTATATCAATTTTAAAAACATTTTCTTTATGGTCACTGTGCGTTTCATTTGAAACCCTCCGACGATATTTAGGTTGATTATGTTTATCCGCATAATATTTATGTTTAGGTAATGTAGTTAGAAATGACTGTGGATAGTTCACCGCAGCATCGCCTTTGCTAGGCTCGTAGATATGTCTCGGGGCCAGTTGTGGGCTATTTCGATTTACCTTCCATGATATCAGCGAACAGTTGCAGTCTGGCCGTAACGATACTTGCTGATCCCAAAATCTGAAATATTATATGTTTGGGTAATCGTTCGAATGATACGAAGAATTTTAGTGAATATTGTAATCCATACAACATCACCCATTTACTCACACAATCTTCCGCACTTAAATCTTTCATCCACTACATCACACCACAACAGCACTCTCAAACGCTTCAATAATACTTAATCAAATGTAATAATACCATAAGTACCAATGTAAATACGCATTAATTTTAATTATATATATTCTAAAATACAACCGTATTCTGTATCAAATAGCAGAAATAAATTCCCCCAAAAGGTGGGTAATCTTTTGGGGACAAAAAAAAAGCATAGATGGCAGAAAAACCCAGTTTAAAAAATATATATTATACTGGGCACATGGGCACATGGGCACATGGAGGGAAAGTAGATAAGACATTTTTCTATTTTAAAAGTAAAAATAACGCAATAAAGGTATTAATTTCATTGTGAAAAAAGTATAGCCTGTTTTTTCATGATGCCTGTCGAAAGGATGTCCCATAAAGAAACAAGTAGGTCTCTTAAATTTTAATGTAATCTATACTAATATTATAAAGCTGCAGAGTTTGTTTGTTTGAACGCTCTAATCGCAGGAACTACTGATCCGATTTCAAAAATTCTCTCAGTGTTGGACAGTCCATTTATCGAGGAAGGCTATATTTTATTCTCATAAAAATTAGGGTCCCGTAAGTAAATTGCAATTTTGTAACCTAAGGTGTAAAATCGAAAACCTAATTATGCGTACGCTGCAAAAACTATTGACAATAGAACAAAATGATAGTACGGGTTTGTAGGTCATATTAAGATCTACAAAAAAGTCCGCGAGAGCATATATCTAACTCTCATAGTTTAGTCACATTAACCGCTTTCATGTTCATAAAAATAAATTAATCGCCTGAAGAAAGAAACTACGTTAAATGTGTATCATAATATTTAGTCTTATCCGAATCAAGCATTATGCTGTTTAGAAATTATCACGAGTATAAAAACGCAAAGAATTGGTACCTAATAATGTTATTTTTCAAAGATTAATCTCTGAAACGGCTAGACCGATTTGAACGGGACTTTCACTGGGCTTTTTATTAATAAAGAAAATTTAGGATTACACGGTAACCAAATTAAATCTACGCGGGTGAAACCGCAGGGCACAGCTAGTATCAATATAAATTGTCGATTTTCATAAGATAAGAAGGATCACATTTTGAATAGTTAATGATTAATTTACAAAAATATCCTATTTAACGTTTAATGAATAAATTAAAAATATGATGTCCTTTTTAGCCTCGATTCCCCAAAGAGAATAAAATTAAAAATATCTTTGAATGTAGTGTACTTAGGTAGTTTAAAAATACAAATTAAATATAATTTCAGCAAAATGTCCTATGTACAATATTTAACACTATCCCTCCATGTGGCATGTCGTGGGACGCCCCGTGAAATGGTTCTCAGAGCTTTGCCAGCTTTGTGCACAGTTGCTGAAATAGCATTGTGGAGACCTACCTATATGTAGGTACGGACGCTAGAGATAATTCAAATGCTTCCTAGAATGCAGAAAACAATCTGATACAGAAATATGCGACAGCTGTTGCACCGCAATCTCTAGTTAGACCAAAGTGATAAGAATAACCAAACGAAGTGAAACTTTCCACTTAACTATATAATTACAAATATAAAGTTATATTAAAGAAACTTAATATGACTTATTAAAATAACAAAACGTCTCACATAGATTTGCAGTAGTGATTGCAATGGGTCAGCGCACGAGCCTCCGCGCCTGCCGACAATAGGGCGAGAGTCAATGGGATAATGGCACGCATTCTGACGACTGTACCTTTAGGGGCAGAATGCACTTCACAACTCTCGCAAAGTAATTAAGAACACTTTCGTTAGTCACAGACGCCGCAAAGCATGACCGTGTACTCACAATCCGTCACAACATTAACAAATGACCAAAACGGATAATTTAATTACGTGCACAACTCATGCGTCAGCTGTTTGATTCCCCGGTAGCATGGCGAAACTTGCCAATGGACATTGTTCATTCAACGTTTTGCAATGTCAAGGAAATGCATTGTTTTGGGTAATATCAAATGGTATCGGAAAAAACTGTGCCAAAAATTACGCACCCCGCCCGCTCCCTCCTCGTCGCCAACGTAACTACTGCTCGGTGCCTAAAGTATAGGTTGTAACATGTTTTTACGTTGATGATATCTCCTGCATATTTTCCTCATTTTGTATGGGAACGTTAAAAAGCGCCCCTAGCGGCGAGTGCAGGAAGTTTTAAATGTCCAAACAAAAAGCAAGAAAAAGCCACTACGTTCGATCGTTTCAAAATTATACATGGGGCACTGTTCCATTAAAGATGTATACATACATGTTTAAACGTTTTGATTGGCGCGATATGTGTTCAGTTAACCACAGCCTGCCTCCATGTATCAACACATTTTGACTCAGTCTAAAACGCGCCACCTTATTACCTATAATAAAATTCGCGGAAACTTCTGTTTAAAATACTGAATAAATCTAAATATTGGCAGGATTCCTACCTGGCAATATTTAGATTTGTTCAGAATTTATATAAATATATTATAAACATTTTACTGAGAAGCATAACCATCGAGAGTAATAGACATTTTTGGAATAAAAGTATTGGTAATGTTAGGCTGTGGTACCATCATGCATTACGTTGTGCCACCGCTAGGTAGCCTGACACAATTTATTAAGCATATAAATTAATGTGTCATGCCACCTAGGGTGGCACAACAACGTAATACATGAATCTATATGCTAAAAAAAATGTACGTAAAATGCACATAACAAAAAATTGTACTAGTCAGGTTTACGAGTAAATCGAATGTAATTGGCGCCGCTAGAAAGCATTCCTTCCAGCGGTGGCTAATATAGGCACTATTTTTTTAAATATGGCACTAATTAGGCACTATTTTTTAAGACTACTCCCGCTCCTGGATTCCACCATGTGTACGCTAGCTATACGGACACCTAATTAGGCACTATTTTTTAAGACTACTCCCGACCCTGGATTCCACCATGTGTACGCTAGCTATACGGACACCTATTTAGTGCACAAATCTGGCTTTTGGCGGACAATTATGCACAAATATAAGCTATCTGTCCACACAAAAAATCTCTCTCGTTAAAAAAATTCTTGCTGGAAGAACGTTACCCTAGCAGAATTCGTTTTTTTTTCCGAAACTACAAGACGCACAAATTTTATATTTGGCGCACATTTACAGCAGACGACGCACTAATTATTGGTACCACTCCCATCTCTCTAGGAGACACTTTCTTGCTAGGGTAACGTACTGCAAATGGGACCTACCGAATCTGATAACGTTGGAAATAAAATGCAATACATTTTTATCACTTTTATTACGTTAAGAAACCTAAATTTGACAATTTCTGTTACTATGTTTAAAATAGCATTCTTATACATACAATATTGAATTTCCATACTTTTAAAATTCAGTTCCCAAAAACATGCACAAAGATAATTATCATATTCATTTAGTAATATTGAGGTAGTTATTAGTTTCAGAACTTATACCAATTATTAAATGGCTCTAAAAATAACAGTAAAAATTCAAACAAAATTTGGTGGAATAAGTATGTATGCGCTATGAACTTCCAGTCTGAATATGCAATTCATATTATTATTGAAATAAAACTAAGATGTTAAAATGTAAAGTTACATAATCATTAACACATCAATTAGAGAAGGAACTAGCTCCTCATTATAGATAAACATGGCGCGTGTGCCCTACGGTCAGCTCACGTGCTCACCTTGTAGGTGCATGGGCCCGGACGCGAGACGGCCAGCGTGGCTTGGGGGCGAGGCCCGGGCGCGAGACGGTCCGCGTGTAGGGAGGGGGGAAGGGCGGCGCGCCTGCCGCCCCCTTGCCCCCCCGCACCGCTCGCCGTCGCGCACGCGCTACGCCAATAAATACATACCACATACATTTAATAAACACTATTAGCTATAGACTCGATGAAACTTCAATAATATAATGGGGTGTAACATACGAACAACAGAATGAGTGCTCCTTAGTCCCCACTAAAAAAAGTTAACAATAAAAATGAAGTGAACCAAAACTATCAAAATACAGTGCGTTCAACTTAAAATATTCTGTTCTATGTAGATACTAGTTGTAAAAATATATCATGCATATGATAATGAAACGATCGATTCAGTCATTCACACATCAAATTCACACAGTGGTTACACACATGAGAAAGTAATATTATAATATGTAAATAACAGTAGAACCATCATCAAACAAGAATGATAAAAGTATATTATTAGCGAGAATGAAATGTAAAGTAATGGGCGCGGGGGCGCAACGGCAGGGGTGTAGTTCAGTCTCGAAGCCGCGTGCCGCCCGCGCCTACTCTCAACTTATACTACGTCACAACGATACAATTAATCAACTAAAACTATTTCTGCATCCTAACATTACAAATCATAATGTACCTCTCTCTTGCTTACATTTGGGAGGAGTAAACAACATGCCTATATGTACACACTTCCTGTCGCAGCAAAGTAACTTTTTATACTATTGACTCCATGTGTTAGCAGATGTAAACGGAATCTGGCTGCCAGTGTGTCAGTTAAGTTCCGTTCAAGTTGGCAGTACTACATGCGGCTTTATTTTTTTTTTCATTTGTTTATAGCCAATTGTATAATTTATCAGCAAGACAAAAATTATCATTTTCTTTTCTTTCAGAGTATTACGAAAAAGTAAAAGGGTATACAGGTTGTGATACACAGATGACTGGACATTTCAGACTGTAAACTTAACGCGTCGTCAAAACTTGGCTACTTTTGGTCTAACCTGACAAACCAGATATTTTTTAGGGACAGGATATAATAAGCCTTATATATGGCTGACCAAAGTTCGACCGAAACTTAACACAAACTTGACACGTTGGTGTATACATACCATTCAAATTCACTCGCACAAATTATACGTAAGACAATGTGTTTGTTCTGTTACAAAAGAACTAAACGTAACTGCTAATAAAGTGATTACATGTAATTAAACTATTTGCATTGTGTGGCCAATTACTGGCTCCATGGAGATAATTTACAAGCCCCTACCCACATATTTTATCTCTATCAATCTTAGAGCACTCAAAGATGTTACATCTATTTAAGTATGGAATGTTACAATTTTATTCCGAATACATTACACACAAACAGATTTACACCACGGAAAGAAACGAGATTTGCCTCTGCGGCAACGTTCAACCATTTGCATGCCAAGAGCTTCTCAACTTTATAGAGCCAATCCCTTACAACCAAACAAAGCCTTCTTACGGTACTAACAATATTGTACCTATGCCTATCAACTAAAATGGCAAACAAATAATGTCATATCATGAATATACATACTTTTATTAGGTGCGGTGGTGGTTTAATTTACTATTTTATTCAATCGCTTCTGAATGACGCAGTTGTATGGTAGTCATCGCGTGTAAATCATAAATATATAATACCAAAGTTGATTAATATAAACATGTATATACATAATATGTGTTAATTTCAGTATCATGGGTAGTAAGGGTACAGTATTTCAATATAAGCTGCGTGTTTGTGTCATCATATCAGCTGCTAACTTCTTACAGAGCAACTTCGTTATTTTGACTTTGGAGAATAAATCATTAAAATCAAACACCGCGGCATGATCTGTTGCTGAAAAGTATCCGGATGTTTATATTTAATGTTAATAATGCTCAACTTCTATCTTATAAGTTTTAGTACGCGCACATCCAATGAGATAAGTAACTACGTTTTAAAATATCTGCCGTTTAGAGGGGGTAGGTTTTTGTCCCAGCACGTGTAGCGTTTTACCGATAAAATGGAAATGATGATCCCAACATTTGTTAGGTGTATTATGGTCGAAGCCCGGACAGACTGTTTACCAATCCATAACTATACATGTATACCTATTTTATGACTAACTATGTAATAGAATCGTTAAGTCAAACGCGTATACAGCCTAATAGAATGTGCATTAAGTAATGCTTAGATCAGAACGGATTTCGGAATTAATTTAGTCTTACAAATAATTAAATTTTGGACACATGCACATAACAGATAGACTTCAAGACTCCTCAAATCCTTTGCAGTCAAAACTCTGTGTGCAAATAAAACCTTGAACAAATCAATTTAGATAATAACTTAATATTCCGATACTTCAACATATACCATGATTTTGATTGGTACTTGTGATACATTCTCAATCTTATCTTCAAGACAATTCTTTCTCTGATGTTGTTTTCTTTTCATTATGAGATTATTTGGTTCGGCGCTTACATTGTGCATGTTACGTATTCTTTATTTTTTCACGCGGCAGTAACTAACTATCACTTGAAAATTGCCCCCGTTGTCTTGCACAGGTGCGCTTTTCATGATCATATAGCAACTAGCGTTATCAGACCCGACAGAGTATCATTTACATTGTATTATCTCCCCAATACAAAGTACCACTGACTATTCTAAATGTAGAAAAGCAGAGTCTGGATATTCAAAGAAGAAACACTATTGATTGCCTTTATCAAGAATATCTGATGTAGCTATTTTCATATTTGTTTTTAGAAATTTACCGCACCAACGTATAATGAATGTCTATGCGAATCCTAAGCGGGCGCACGGCGCGACCAATATGCGTATTTGGCTCAGCAGCATTATGGTATCAAAAGTTGGTAAAGCTCATTTATAAAGAATTACAGCAAAATAATTGAATCTTTAACATAATGCATTTCTAATAAGAACAATCTAGATGTAATCAAAGGAAAGGATGTTATTAAGCGCTGTTATATCCAAACGTCAATCTCAGGATTTACAAAGAATTTAAACTAATCAGCCAAATGAAATACTTATCGATTTACTGTCAATTAAGAATTATTTTTCACACTCCCAAAGTGTAGTAATTGCTTTCTTCTGTTAACGCTAATAACTAACTTCGTGTAATAAGAAAACATGCCAAATGTGAGAGTATTGTCAATAATATGTGGAAGCAATACAAAAACTGCAGCTGAAGCATTAAGGTTTAGTTTATAAAGGACAAAGGAACCCTTCATACTTTTTGACGTATAAAGAGAGATGTTATAGAATCAAACCATTATAATCAAGTGAGTCCCATATTAATTCAAGTAGTGGGGTAGCCATTCAGCAACGTCCATATGAATGAAATGAAAATTATTTGAATGCATTGGGGACGTGGAAAGTGTATGAAGACGACTTGTTGAATCCCAAAGAGGACGCCTCAACGCGACCTCCTTAGATCAATTTGTCATTATTATAATCTAACCTAAATTGAGAAAATGGAAATTAGAATGTGTTACATTCTTAATAACTTAATTTTTGTCAAAACTTCCATATATTATTATCACATTTATAAATATAAACATCTAAGCTTTTAATTAATTTTGATATTATCCACTTAATCTTAATCTCTCATATTTAATTATCTCACTTGGCACAATTATAACGCAAGTCGTACACTGAAAAATAGAACATCACGCTAGAACCGAACAATACGACGTTCGTCTTCGTACTATAAGCACTTCAGACTGGTCACAATTTCAAATTCCTTCAATTACATTTTCAATACAAGAAAACATTATAAAGCTAACAAAGACAAAATTACAAAGAAAACGATCAACAAATGTCACTTACAAATTAAACCTCATAAGTTTACTCCTTACTCTCCAACAATTACTATTACATATATCAAAAATATTTATATCCATCGTAGGTGGATTCTCAACTCCGTATGTTGGGAGTGGCCGTGGCACACTCCAGTCTAGTCAAGGCTCGTTACCATGTCGAGTAGATCGATGCGACACACACGGCGTTCTCTTTGGATTAGGTACTAAACATGCAGCACAGCGCGCGCTCATCGCGATTGCGCACAACGTCAGCGTGCTTCTTGCAGCGTCATTCTTTGTATGCATGCAGAAATTACATGTATCGTTAAAACAAATAATCTTACAATATACTTGCAAAGCATCAATTTGTCCATTGAGCCTCCACGTTAAAGCAAACTCGGTTTTTCCGTTCCTAGTTGGTTTGTATCCCACACACCCTTCAAAATAATATTTAACAGACTAGCTAGTGTAGTGATTTCAACAGATTAATCTATTACATGATAACAAAACAAAATAAGTATGTATGCTCTTCTAGTTAGTATAAAACGGTGTGGTACTAAAGATAATGCTATCAACATGTGTATATGTATAGAGAACGTAATCATTAACTATTGCAACTAATCATACGACAACTTTACCAGTATGACACTGTATGAACACAATGTAACAATTACTATCGGTAAAAAATAGTGTATATGAATAATATTATATATATTGTTTAATATATATTCAATACATTAACATAGATAATCCCCGGAAAAAATATGGATATATCAATAGTATTTAATTATTACATTTCACTACATTTAATATAATTACGTCAACAACAACATTTGGACACAATATATGCTGTCAACAGCAGCCCGAATGGCGGAGCTGGGTCCGTATGGGCGCCGTCGATGGGTGAGTCGCTAGGGCACGGCGAAGTACCATGGTACCTGCCAGAGCCCGGCGGGGGAGGGTGCGGGGTGGAGAGAGGGGCGCGGGGGGCGGGGGGCGTTGGTTGCAGAGCCTTACTGCTGCGCGGGCGGAGGCTGAGCCGCGCGGCGCCGCGCCGGTGCGTTCGCCTGCGCCACCATGGCGCGGATGCGCCGCTGTGCAGACTGCATACAACAAAACACAAAGGTCATTAAAATGATACAATATACAAGCTTTATCAATCACCAGGTTTACATTAACTTCACAACGTCACAATCGCAAACGCTAACACGCAAAAATATTTTCGCGATGACAAAACTATGAGCAAGCCGACTGTCTGTCAGTCATAACCATCAACCACCATATGAAGTAGTGCTGGCAGACCAGATAGACCAACATTTTAGATGATGTTTAATCCCATTTTTATTCTTATTTTAAACCACGTCCACGTCCTTTGGAAAGTAGACCTAGGCCTGATATATAAATATAACACATATTCATGATGTTTCATTCGAAATGTTTTCAATATTGATAATTTCAAAGTATTGTACGGCACCCCCTTGCAAATAGTAACAATTACAAATATCATAAACTGCTTTGTGCAGGTACACAGTTATTGCCCTTAATACTTCAAATATTCTTGGTCAATGAAGATTGGTGATCGTTCGACTATAAGAAGAAAGCCCGCACTATAGCTCTTAACATCACAGTATTTTTCCTTTCCCTTATTCCTACTATTCAATCTTGAGAGGACATCGTGTCACCTTTTTGACCATCTAGGTGTAAGGTTGTAGTACGAGCTGAAGTAATATTTCAACTAAAACGCTCTAAGAAATATACCCACAAAGAAAACGCTGACGAAATGAAATAGCACTTTTTGTAATGAGTATGCAGTGTATTCTTACTGAAATGGTCGAACAGTTCGCTTCCATATTCTTTGATTTAAAGCCCTTTTCGAGAATAAACCATGATATTGTTCCATTCGAATTACTAGTATACATATATAGTCATTATATAGGGCCATCTCTATCATTTGCTTTTTATGTTTTTTGTGCATCCGTAGCAGTAACGACTAAATGCTAAAACTCCAGCGAATTTCGCTGAGAGGTCCTCTTGTTATCCGCCGTGACCAATCTTAACAGCAAAAACTAAACTATCATTTATAATAGTAATTGCGTATAGCTAACAGGGCGCTTACAATATGTGCTTCTTGGCGAACTGTAGATGATCCCAGTGGTCACAATCTCACGGTGGGGATAAATGATGAAAACTCCACTGGCCTTATTTGGCTTAACCAACGAAGTTTATCTATTATTAAATCAATATTTGTATTTTTTTTACATACAGTGTGAAAGCACTGGGCAACTTCATCTAAGAACACTTATGTCCTTTACATTAGAAATGTAAGAGATCCCTAATCATCCGCGAATAATAATAGTAGCACCTATATGCAATGATTAGTTTTATATATATAGCATTATAAACTATTATCATCGCACACAACACATGTAGTTACAATAGTCCATTAACTATAGAGGCATAGCATAAATTAAAGATAATATAATTTTAAAACATTTATATTTGCAGTGGGTGTGACATCCGCCATCATCAAATTAGTACTGAAGATGAACTCACCTATAACGTAGCATCATCAAAGGCATAAATCAAAGTCGACAAAGCCATCAGTTGTGCCATTTCATTGGGTCACATAGTGATTCATGGAACCCTTATACAGGCTGTTTCTTGATAATGTCTCATCCGGCGTCAGATGCCCGCTACAAAATGTAAATATCGTGTTATGACACATTGAGTCGTACACACGTTAACGTTAGTATATTGATAATGTTACACAACTTCGCAATGCATCAGTCAGCAATTAATTGAATGTACTTATCTTATTCACATAAACTTCAAATAAACGTCGCGTCGCCGCATCATCTTCAGTTAAATTTTAGTTCTAAATTAGATGTTGGACTTGTAACTACATGTGTATAGTATAATTCCCCGAACTTATAAGCAACAAATCTTATGAATTTCGCAGAAGCAGAATTTAAAGAAGAATGCCTCGTACATAATTATCACATATGAACACCATAAATATCAATCAGAAATACAGTAATTTTATCCTAGAAATGAGATAGCCACACGGTTAATTGCACCAGAACACCGAATTGCTCGCCGAGCACATAATTTTAAACCAGTTTAATGTGAGAATAAGATGTAACACCCACCATTTTTTGTCTAGGTAACTTACTATCATAGTTACATTATTTAATAGAGAATGGAGGTATCACATGCTTATTCTTACATTGATCGATCAAGCCTCTGGAACAATCAGTCTACCTTTCTAATTGGTCTATTTTGAAAATGCTTTTAATAACATTAACCACCATATTAACACCAATATAAATGGTGAAAAATAATTTACTAAAGATATAATAAATGAAATAAATAAGCTATGTTTTAAATCAAAATAATAAACATAATAACTGAAGCAATCACAAAAGTAGACCATATTAGTAGGGCATAGATGTATCCGGAGGGTATTCGGGTAGGAGGGAAGTGGAGGTACCTGCACGCTGTAGAAAGGCCCGACGATGTGCACGGTGGTGTCGTGGTCTTGCTGCTGGCCGCCCGGCTGCTGCGGCTGCTCGGGCAGCTTGATCAGCGAGCCGGTCACGCGCTGCAGCTCGCGCACGTTCTGACCACCCTTGCCGATGATCCTGCCCACCTGCGACGACGCCACCACTATTTCCACTGTCAGCCGAACATCGTCCGAGCCAGACATGAATCCTTCTTCTCTCATCTTTTCGAAGATCAGGTACTGCGCCTGAAATCATTAATTGAAATGCATGGTCAATTGTCTTTAGAAGTATTTAACTGCACACCTAAATATCCCTGTTTCAATTAATCAATAGAAGATACCTACCAGAAAGAACCAAAAAATACTGATTGTGCATCAAACAGTACATTTTTGTAAAACTAAAACTGATACTTCTCCTCAAGGACACAGTACATGCACCAGTAAATTGAACTTCTCTAATTGGCATAGATTACGAAAAAAGTCGTGATTCAAATCCGCCTGTGCTTTTAAAAATTATTGTGTTGTGGCTTTATTATTTGACGTACTAACCGTAGTCCCACTGCTATTGACCCACAGTGGGTCAACGGGTAATATTTTTTACCAGTGCTATATTTTAAGTTTTTGTGAGCCTCTGACGGTTATTAAAGACCAAAGCATTGCTGGGTTACACATACTAAATTGTATGTCAGTGGGCAAGTGGGTTCAATGGTAACACTGCTGTTTGTAAACATCACAGCTCATAATTCATTTAATGTTGCCAAATTATAACATGTTCTATGAATGGAATTATTTATAAAAATCCGCACCTTCCACTGAGCCTCAGGGCTACCGACGATGGTGACCTTGCGCTCCTGTTGAGCATTGTTTGGATTCTCAACCTGCTTGTCTTGTTCCAAAGGCGCGATCTTCACCGAAGCATTGCTGAATCGGATTATATTACGAATATGAGAGCCCTTGGTGCCGATGATTGCACCAACAGCATTATGCGGGATGTACAAATATGTTGTTTCCTGCAATCGTAAATAAATAAAGTTAATGATTGTGGTTGCTGAATAGAAAAGGATATCACATTTTGTAGCAGGTACATAAACATCTAAATACTGAAAAACCTATTTACTATTCCTCCCATTATAGTAGAATTACTTTCAGCGTGTATATATATTGATTGCATGATTTAAGTAATGGATGTAGTGAATACCTGCGAGTCTCCAGCACCTTGCTGAGCACCACCTTGGCCGGCCAGCGGAGCATAAATGGGTGGCGGGAATGGCGGAGGAGCGCCGCAGAAACCGCGACCGGTGGACATCATTGCCATCGGATGCAAGCCCGGGAACATTATACTTTGAGGTGCCAGTACCTGTAAATCATTGATTTAATTCTCTTTATAAAATATATCCACCAATCCACAAAACTTTTAGGTTGTAGATGTATTTTCGTCTTCTCATGATAGAAAACTAATCGTGCATTTGTCCTTTAAATTAGAACATCAATTTGAAAATGAATTATTCTCCTTAATTTTGAAATATATGTAAAAGTTATTAAGTGAGATAACAATTTACCATTTTTTAACAATTATGCAATGTTTTATAAAAAATGGTTTCATATTGAAAAAATACTCAGAAATGGTAATTATTATCGTTCGTGATTAAGTATCACGTTATATATCTGACACCCCTGAAGAGAACACTACTACAAGAAAAAGTTAAGGCGTAAGTTAGAAAGAAGTTACAAAACTCCAACCACATAGGCATCTGACATAGCGACAATAGCACACAATTATAATGCATACCTGCAAATCGTTCTCATAGCTCTGACGCAACTTGGCAGATATTTGTGACTCTGCTTTAGCCATGTTTTCAATGGTCCCCTTCACAGTGATAATACGCTCTAAATTGAAGCTGTTGATGTCATTGATGGATGACACAGTGATCTTAGTATCAGTTTCTTGCATGATTCTTTTGATGGTGTTGCCCCCTTTACCAATGATACGGCCGATTAAGTTATTGTGCGCCAAGATCTTGAGGCAAATTTCGCTGAAAGCAAACAAGATTACTTGATTCGGGTATTCACGGAGATAAATAGTATAGAATGCTATAATGCTTTAGCATTAGAAGCAAGTGAACTTCGAACATTTAATCTTACCCTTTGTTAGTGTTATTGGCCTCTTGCTGCATGACTTCTAGGATTCTCTTGCAGGCGTTGGTGCAATTCTCTGGATTACCATAAATAGTAATAGCCTTTTCAAGGGAGCCCACGTTGTCCTTGCGGTGGACATCTACGCGAGCACGGCTTTGCTGAGTTATGAGGCGGATCGTGCTGCCTTGGCGTCCAATAATGGCGCCTACCATGTCGCTCTGTACCAACAGCCGCAAGGGGAAGTCTGTAGGCCGTGAGCCACCGCCAGTGGCGCCGCCACCGCCGCGGCCACCGCCCGGTCGCCCGCGCCGCCCGCCACGGGAATTTTGCTCAGCAGCCTCAACTTTCATCCGGCTACCTTCAAGTTCACACCCGTTTAATCCGTTGATAGCTCTGTAACAAAACAAATCAGGTTTTACACAATCCGAAAAATCCATTCCATTCCGCAAAAAACAAAGAGGTATAAGAGGCGTCCCACATTATGCGTGCACAAATATAAAAATACACAAATACCATATTTTGGTGACTTTTTATTCAACTATATTATGTTTTATAATTAGGTATATAACATTATTAAAATTCATGCTAGTTATTTTGTTAGAATATGATCATAGTAAATTAATAACGCCACAATTACCTGGAAGTAACCACTCGAAGCCACATAAAGAAGTCATGCAGATATTTGGCAGAGAGACAGAAAGCAGACCAATCATCCAGAGAAGAGAAGACTAGAAAACAAGGCAAAATATATCCAGAAGGGTGCAACAGACTGTATGGTAATGAATACTCACTGCTGCGCCTGCTCCGGGCTCTCAAACGTGATGAACACCGCTTGGACGTTGGCATCGCGTGAGTTCGCTTTGTCGCAATGCTGCACGTTGCCATACTGTGATAGGAGCGGCTCGATGTTGTCGAATCGAACATGCAGGGGTAGCCCACTGATGAGTACCTTTGATGATCGGCTGCGAGAAGCGATATTGCTACTTATACACAACTTTTCATATTTTTTTTATACTATACGAGAAGATACTAATAGAATAAAGAAAATGTCTAATAAGTACCTAGTACAAGCTGATAGACTTTTATTAACATTGTTTTTATGTTTATGTAATCAACCTTAATGAACCGCTTATCAATTTCACGCATTTAACTAAGCTTCTCGTCGTTAAAACCCAAAAGACCTTCCACAGACGACACTTCCAAAGTCGTTTTAAACACATTGATGAGCTGACAATCCGAAGATTTTAGAGAGAAAGAAGAGAAGTATAAATCATCCGTGTTTATCAATTTAATTTATGTTCAAAAATAGGGCCAATCCGCGTTGAAAAATATTTTCTTGGGACAATAATTCACGCTTGATACCATTTAAAAATACATATATTATAGATGTATATTTATTCTACCTAGATATAACTCAGTTAAAGGCATGAATCAATGCCTGTTCACTTTTTCAGGAAATAATAACATGTGCTTGAACACATACAGTCGAATTGATAACCTCCTCCTTTTTTTGAAGTCGTCTAAATAGGTTTTAAGGAAAAAGAGCGCAGGACTTTAGAAATACTCGAACATCATCATAACTACGGGCAATATGCCTTTACCGTCGTGTGACTTGCCCCCAGCGTACATACATACTAACATGTGGAAGAAGCAATAAATGCCCGTACGACTGGCTATGAGTACAGCAAAATGGCGGAGATGATTTCATCGCGCGGCCGGCTCCCATTAAATTAGGCCTGGATCACACTCAGTACTATAATAGTGATAGCGATGTGCGCGTAACCTACACCGTTACTGCAACGCATAGGGATCGGGCGCCCCGCATAGCGAGCAAGCAAGCTATCGACAGCGACGCGAAGACGCGGCGGGTGGCGGAGGCGCGGTGCCGCGCCTGGTCAACACGTGACGTCCGCGCGCCCCCACACCACACCCTTCGCCCGCGCGCCATTCACAACAATGTTCCATTGCATTGCACACCGATGCACGCTAACTAACAAGTGGCTATCCCTCCCCACTAACTAACTAGGCGGCCAGTCGGCACTCATCGGCACGTTTCATAAGACTTCCTAAACACGTAATTTGTCCGATGGATAATTAATGAATTCGCGGCGGAGATTTTTTTAATTTGTTATGCCGATTTCGAAAATTCTCGCTTAGTGCTAGTCGTACTCACGAACAGAGACGGGTGTTCCGTACAAACTTGTTTGATAACCATCAAGTATATCAACGATAAGAGGACAAAATCCAAAGGACTGCTGTAAAGCAACGTCAAAGAAAATAAACTCAGGCAGCAGCCCTGTTTTATTATGCACGTATCATTTGGAGGAAGCCACATTGACCCCTTTAATTGCTCATATCTTGCATATTATTTACTAGCTGGGCCGCGCGGTTTTACCGGCGTGGACTTACAATAAAATCTATGTCACTAAGTGATATTTTTTTCCGTTTTTGTAATATGTTCCATAGGTGCTTCGCTCATATTACGCACAGCGTGATAAATCTCGGTGACTAACTATCCAACATAAAAATATATTTTCAATTCGACCCAGTAGGTACTGAGATCTTTGATGTAATAGAGCCCGAAATCCTTGTTATTGTAATAATTATCACCCAATAATTATAATTTTTGTCAGTAGCTGACAGATCGTTTGACTGCCGACTGACATATGGATTGACAACCTAAACCACTTGATGATCTAAAATAAAAATAAAATGTTTGTAAGAATAGCAACAGTAATATAACATTCTGTGAAAATTTCAACATTTTACTTATTACGGTTCGTAAGACATAGTACACAGCCCGCTGACAGACGGACGGACATGTAAATCAATCTGAGATACTTATCGATTTCTCAAAAACGATGTTACTCGGGTCGAAACATTCCACACCAGCACAAAATCTGTGTCTGTCTGTCTGTTCCGGGTAATATCCGAAACGGCTGGGCCGATTTTAACGGGACTTTCACTGGCAGGTCGCTAATGTTACAAGGAGTAACTTAGGCTACTTTTAATTTAAAAAAACTTAAGGTTGCCGCGGGACACCCATGCATTTAATTCTACGCGGGTGAAACCGCGGGGCACAGCTAGTCTGTACTAATATTATAAAGCGGCAGAGTTTGTTTGTTCGTTTGTTTGAACGCGCTAATCTCAGGAACTACTGGTCCGAATTCAAAAAATCTTTCAGTGTTGGATAGTCCATTTATCGGGGAAGGTTATAGGTTATATTTTATTTTCAAACCATTAGGGATCCGTAAGATAATTGCGATTATGTAACCCAAGGTGTAAAATTGAAAACCTGTTTATGCGTGCGCTGCAAAAACTATTGACAATAGAACAAAATGATGTACTACAGGTTTTTAAGTCTTATTAAGATCTACAAAAAAGTCCGCGGGAGCACATATCTAACTATCATAGTTTGGTCACAATAACCGTTTTTATGTTCATAAAAAATATTAAATCGTCTGAAGAAAGAAACTACGTTCAAAGAGTATCGTAATATTAATCCTTATCTATATGGCGGTAGCATGTATAATCCTGTGTAATTGTGTCATTCTGACGATTTGAAAGTACTTTGTATGAAGTCTAATCGAATAAAGATATATTTGATTTTTGATTTTGATTTTGATTTTATCCAAATTAAGCATTATCTTAAATTTTCTCTATATATCTGTCCGTCTGTCTGTATGTATGTCTGGCTGTATGTTTGTCTGTTTGTCTGTATGTCTGTCTGTCTGTATGTCTGTCTGTATGTTCTGGCTAATCGTCGAAACGGCTGGACTGATTTTAACGGGACTTTCACTGGCAGATAGCTAATATTACAGGAAGTAACTTAGGTTGCTTTTATTAAAAAAAGACATTAAGGGTTCCACGGGAATTAAATCTACGCGGATAAAATCGCAGGGCACAGCTAGAGTGGAATAAAGCGCAATTTTCTAATATATAAAAAAGAATCCCCATTTCCCTTGGTCACGGCATCACACGTAAACGGCTGGATGGATTTTAACGGGACTTTCACTGGCAGATAGCTGATGTTTCAAGGAGTGTTTTAGGTTAATTTTATTTTAGAAAAAACGCGAGGGCTGCGGGACACCCATGAAATTAACTCTACGTGGGTGAAACCGCGGGGCACAACTAGTTGTTATAATATATTACATACACATACTTTTATAAACTTAGATAATAATTATATTATACTGAAATACTTTCCCCGCACGCGTTTCCCCACAGGCAAGTGAGTTCCTTAATGAAGCAGATGCGACGTTAGCAGTGAACGCGTTAATCGCCGTGACTCACCACGAGTTGGGTGGAGGAACCGGGGGTATTTTTTATGCAAGTAAGTTAAGTTTTGTGGTTTTTAAGTTCATCTAGACACGCGGCAGCGCGTCAAACCAAGTTCAAGCAAAGGTACTGGCTAGCCAGCGCCGAGTGTAAATATTACACGAACCACTTGGTGCCACTTTTGACCCATCTATAACTCAAAACCGGCAGACGAGGAGTTGAACGCAGAAATAAGTCCTGGCTGAAGAGCATTCGCGAATGGACCGGCATCAAGAGCGCTGCGGAGTTGTTCGACCTCGGGATGGCAGAAAATGGAGATTCATTAATGGGAGTGGCACTTGAAGAAGAAGAATAACTCAAAAACAAACACATAAAACTACGTGTGTTTAATTATATCTATAAGGACATGTAGAAACCAAAATTTTATGAAGCTAGTTCAAACGGTTACCTAAATCTAACCTAGTTCCGGATGACCTAGAAGGATGAAATTTGGAATCCAGCACGGTAATTGTAATAAGTGGTGTCCCCATACAAAAAACTTGTAATACGCGCTAAACCACCGGCTAAATGCGCACCATTATCTCTAACATTCAAGAGAGTGTAAGTTGTCTTACACTTACAAAAGAATGAATGAGCAAAAGAAAGAAAACCATTCAGCGGAACCGCAAAAAAAAGATTAAATCTCAATACCTGCCTAGTTTTCCCTACAAAAAGTAATGATATCCAACCAAAAACATAAAATGTAATAAAGAGAGCCAAGTTCAATGCATAAATTAAGCTGAGTGCCAAGTTCTCTGCAAAATCGAAATATGTATTTATAGGAACAAAATACCAATACGAGTATGAACAAGTATTAAACTCTATTTTCATTGCTTTATTGGATACCTATAATAATTGCTGTTATTTAAAAATGCGAGAACTTTATGTGACAACTTGAAGCGACCCTGGCGAGGAGGATCGGAAGTTGGTGTCATTTTTTTAATTTGTTGTGCAACCTCTCGTTTAGATCGCCTTTGTTAAGATTTAAAAATACTTGAGTGCCACATTACTTTTCTTTTTAATTATCCAACATTAAAGATTGAGTAACATGTATAACTCCTTATCTGAAGAACAGTGGAGCAACATTCCCCGATAAGTCAATTTATTAAAATAACAAGTAGAGGTTTATAAGTTCCGTTCACATCTGATGACAGAACCAAAATGGCGAGCTTCAAATAGGCACACATTCAATAAGTTGACGACTATATCCATCCAGTTCAACGTACTGGTATAGGTAGAGGTCAGTGTATCTAACTCTCCTTCGCTCGTAGCGGCACATGAGTAAATATTTAGTCATGTGGTAGCGACACACAGTTTCACCGGGTCAAGGGGAGTGCGCGGTCGAGGGGGTGCTGCTGATCTGTTCATTGCGCTGTGCGCGATGCGCGCACATTTATACACCTAACCGAATACGCTATTTTGTCCTGTTCATGTATAACTTCGAGTTATAGTTCTATTTCTATCGTGTTTAGTAAGATTTGGACTTCAAAAACTTATTTTTATATGATGAAGTGATATAAAAAATTTCCGCAAGGTCTGATCGTTTTGAAATGTGGTATTATGTTACTTCAATGATATCGCAAGGTTAATGTAGCTTTAATCATGCAGCATCACCTGGGGCCTTACCATGAACTCTTATTGCCATGATAGTTTCACTCATATATGAGACAGATGTATGTGACGTGTATACATCTGTCACTTTCGCACAACTGAATTATCATTGCAATAAGAGCTCATGGTTGGGCCCCTGGAAAGCTCCACGATCCCCAACTCCTCAACAACTGTAGATAGCCATTATAGAAAGCCAGGGTCAGATGATGGTGCAAAAAAAGGGATATTGGCCAAAATAAGTCTAAAAAGCATCAACAAATTATATTCAGACCTCATTTATCTATACAGATAAATAAAATTGAAGTGTCTGTTTGTAATTCCAAAATAACAGCTTTTCACTAAATGCATATGAAAGTATACACGCTACTAACACAAAAAAAACAAATTTTAATTTTTTTCTCTTTCTGTCAGTCCGTCTGTCTGTCTGTTTGTTTGTTCCGGGTAATCTCTGAAACGGCTGGACCGATTTTAACGGGACTTTCACTGGCAGGTAGCTGATGTTTCAAGGAGTAACTTAGGCTACTTTTATTTATTAAAAATATTAGGGTTCCGCGACAATAAGGATGAAACTAAATCTACGAGGGTGAAACCGCGGGGCACAGCTTGTAAAAAAATAAAATAATAACCCCGACACCGAAACATTAAAAACGGCGTTTTTGTTTTTTTTATAGCCCTATTATTTTTTTTGGTTCTTATTTTGTTTTCCTCTTGTATATTATTATTGTTGTTACGATTGAAGATGACAATTATGTTTAGCTACTTATGACAAAATAATGTTGATCAACTTAGGTAGGCATAACATTTCAATGATTAGTGTAAGAAATGATTCGGATTAGTGTTCAGGTGTTTTGTTCATTGCCTTTAGTTGCTGACTGTACCTACGAAGATAAAATGTTTGAAATACACATAGTTAATTGGTTAAACAAATTATAAGGACGAGAGTGTAGTAGTTATTTCAACTCCCTATATTTCCTGATACCTTGTTAAATGAATGCTAAATATTTAAAATTCATGGCAGCAAAGAGGACACTACCAAGTACCACGAAATCAGAATAGTACAAAGTATATGAATGTGCCTGGTTCACTTGTATTCATGGCGCGCACAAACCCGGCCCCACTAGCTCCTCCACCGGCGACAGACGCGGCGGCGCGGCGCGCGGGGCAGCGCGGGCGCCGCCGCCGCCGCCAGCCACCAGCCGCCATTTTACATTCATCACACACCACGTGTGCGGAACGAATTTAATTTCTTGATTCATCATTCATTCATCTTATTTTCAGTTTGAATAAATACAATGTTTGGCACCAAGACCCGGTTAGAACATGACAGAAAGTTGAACTTATAAGAATTAAATATTATGCCAACAGTAAAATACCATTGGTTACCAAAATAAACGAAATTTTCATTATGTACCTATCTACCCGTTCTTATTGCCTATTGTGGAAATAATTTCATACCTGCCAAATTTCGCCATTCTGTACGCCATAAGCCGGTTAGCGGTTGTGAAACTCAAAAACCTGTGTTCGATCGACACACCCACAAAGTCGGGTCAGTTAAGTTCTTTACTATAATACCAATGGTTGAACTGCTTGAACGACAACAACGATAGCCGCGCTGAGATCCGTAAAGTCACATTGAGGTAGGAAGCGAGTTCAAAGGCACAATTTAAATAAAGTGGCAAACAAAATGTGACAAAACAGCTTCATTCGCGCAGGACTTGTAGTGCAACTGCGAGTGTTGCCGTGTGACTAAAGAGCAAAGAATGATTGAGTGAACCGGCGCGGTCGGCTCGGGAAGTAGGCTAAAAGCTGTCGTGCAGTGCGTGCGGCGCAGCAGACCGAAGACAACGGCGGCAGCGGTGGCGGCGGCGCGGCGCGGCGGCGGAAGAGCGGACGCGACGCGGGCTCACAACGGACTTGCATGCAATGCAAAACGGATTGTACCAACCGACCGACTATAATAACATGTTTGCATGTATGTATATGCTACCACGCCGCGCGGCCGCAATCACCACGCCGCCCCCCGCAACCCACTCACTCCGACAACGCACCACACCCTAATAAATATAATGATGATAAAACAACATTCCTTTAATAATAATCGACTAGCAGACGTCACGCGGTTTCACGCGTAGTTTCCGTTCCGTAGGAAGTACGGGGATAAGATATTACTAGGTACCAATAACTAACAAATTTTTTTAAAGTGTTTTGGAGGCTTACCATGACTTCTTATTTCCATGATAGTTCGGCTGTGTGACAGTGACATATTTGTACGAATCATATACCTATCTGTATCATGGACATAATCTATCATGGCAATAAGAGCCTAACGGTAGAGCTTATAAAATCGAAAGCTTAAGAAAACGTCGAGATCAACGTGTTATATGTTACTATGGTAAACTAGTAGAATTTGAACTATTTCAAGAAATATCAGATAAATAGACATTAGAAAAACAATGAGTTACTTGTTTTACTTAAATTGTTTTCTTATCGCCTCTAGGAAATGATGGGACATTCACGGTCATGTCTCCTCCTATTGAACGAGATTCTCTCAGGGCTATGGTCTCACCTAGCCATGCATATGTTGGCGCCACGTGCTATGAGCGCTGACCTTTAATGCGCATTAGTAGGTAATTAAAGCGTGCACGAATAAAATACATGCGCAGCTTCCCCCAATATTTTCACCACAATATTGGCACCTGTAGATAGGTACATCCATATTACATACCTATCAAAATCATAAAACCTCTGCGAATCATAGTCGGGTAAAATATATCTTGCGAGCTTAACATTACAAGTTGCTATAATGTAAGTTGAGTTCAATATTCTACACTTTTAGATACCAACATTGCTATGTTGTATCGGACTGTACTGTAACTAGTATAGCTAGCAAGCGCAAACGGAACGGAATAGAATGGGACAAGAGGGCAGACGACTTCAAAATTTGGTCACAATATATTATATGTATACTATAAGCTTTCTAAGCAGTACGGAAATTAGACAAATTTTTTGACATTAGAATGTTTGCTCCATCGAGCGTGATATAGTCGTCGGTCAGGTTTAAACTTTTAAACATTTAAACCTTAATTTACTTTCAAAGTAATGTCGATTTGAAGTTTATAAAGATGTCTGTACGCTTTAGAAGTTGGTGCCAAATATAGCATCACACGTTGGTGCCAAACAGCAACTTAATTTATTTCACATAATTTTATGTTTCTCTTCTTGAAGGTGGTTTTACTTTTCTTGTAATTCTTACACGATAAGCCACCCCACACTGACATTACGCCGCCGTGGTCACACCGGCGCCCGGGTCGCAAAATTTCTCGCAGATGCACTCGTCTGCGTATATGTGTCATTTCGAACCGTTTGTGCCAAGATTCCATACTTATTGTAGTAAGTTCGTTACGTATGTGCTTTAGTCGTACATCGTTATTTAAAGACTCACACGAACGAGGATATGAGCATCTCGGATTTTTCGAACTCCGTCACTAAAGACGCTCGTAAGTATGCATGCTCTTGTTTCCGTCCACTCAACACTGTTCATATTCGGCAGTGTGCGTGTCACACACAGTTCTAGATCAAATTGCCATGCGCGCGAAAAGAGAGGGTGTGAGGTGAGAGGGCTGCGCGGCGGAGGCGCGTGGGGCGGCCGATTTGTCAGAGAGATCGACATACTACGAAAATAAAGAAACTATTACTTTATAAGAAAATATTAAGTTTCCTTTTTACATTATTTTTCTCTTTTACACCTGGAACAAGGCTCAAATGGTACGACACGAGGGCTTTTTTTAAAGTTATGTTTTATGATGGCTTGATACATATTACGCGACCAATATTAATACCGCAAGTTATACAGTGATTTAATCCAGTACATTTCGAAGGAAATTAAATATGAGTGGTTTCTCAAAACCTCCTGTCAAAAATGGTTCCAGTGGCTATCGAACTCGTGACGCCAGTTTCGTTGGACACAGACGTTTTGGAGTACCACACCGGCGACAGTTGGACGTTGAATATTTCGCAAAGTGATCATATTCTTTAATTACGGAATAACACCGCAGGTCCCCTTGCGACTTTAGAATATACAGTTTTTATTTTATGACTGTTTGTTTATTTTTATGTTAGGACGAGGCACAGTATCCAGTCCAGAATAAAAATACGCACGGTATCCCCACTATTTTCCCTACAATGGCTCGGTAATTAAAGCACGTTCAAATCAAATAATGGGTATACGGTACAACCACATACATGACGCACGTCGGTGGAATATTATTGATTTATTTCCTCAGTTTAAATACCTGTGCACTGTGGTTTTACTTATTGGCATTATTTGGCAAAGCTCAATTGTTTTTTTAATAAATCTAGCGCTGATATTCCTTTAAACATCAGCTTTCTGTCACGCGGAAGAAGTCGCAGGCAGAAGCTTAAGTATAGCCTATAGACTATCGAGTAGCAGCGAGACACTCTCGCTTTACTTTAGAATACTTTGGATTGTGATATTATGGGCAAACTATTTTTACCGTACTTAATTCCTTTTCAAACGCTTAAAATAAGTAATTTCATTTTAACTGGATTCATCTTCGAAGCAAGAATGTCTATGATACTCAAAAATATATTTCCCTTGAATGTCAGGTGTTATTATGTAATCTTTATGTACTGTAATGTAAATACCGATGTCAATATAGTGCTCCACGCTACATTGATAGTACATCGTCTATTATAATCTGATCGGCTTCGCTCAGCACACGCCCCTATGTCAAGGGTTAATGGTGCGGGTACATTACAGGTTTTGATTTTGCCCTATATGGTTTTCTGACAAATCTCCGCTTGGTCTCCTCTACTAGCAGTTTTGGTATCATACATACATATTATCATTTAATTGTGTAGCTACTTATGTACAATTAGTCACCCAGGAGAGCAATAGACAAACAATATTTGCATCAATATGCTCATGTTTGGACATCTAAAAAAACTATGCATAAAGATTTTCTATTACTTTCTTCTATGAGAATGGCCGCTAAGGATACGTTATGTCTCGAGTGTTTCAAAAGAAGACAATCATTACTTACCCTTTATTTATTATCTCTACCATACAGACATAAATACCATACAGAAATGACTACAGTCTGTATTAAACAAAGGTATACTACTACTAGGGCGTCAGTTTTTATAAAACGTATGTTTTTACTAACAAGTAACTAAATGTTTACTAACAATGAAATCTATGTCAATGTTAGTTAGAGATATTTATATCTCAATAAATGTAGCCTATGTAAAAACGCCCCTAGCGGCGAGTGTAGGAAGTTCCCATACAAAATAAGGTAAATACGCAATCGATATCGTCAACGTTAAAGCATAAACCTATACCTTGGGGTTCAGTATGCTTTGACTGTTAAATAACCAGGCCCTGAGTTAAGCTCGTTCAATAGCACTGCCGCGAGCAGAAGGACCATGAGTGCAATTGCATAAATTTTTCGAGACGACTTCGAGACAAGTATAAGTACCTGGTTGACCGAGCTGTGCTCGGTTTCTTTATCTAGAACCTAGCTAGATCAATTTTTTGCACCCGAAACCCCTACATAAAAAATTTCATGAAAATCGTTGCAGCCGTTCCCGAGATCCAGAGTCTATATATACGAATTGCTCATTTAAAGGTATAAGATAAGATATATATAAATACACTAGCTGACCCGACAGACGTTGCCCTGTCTTAATTGTGAGAATGCAGCACGTATTCTGTCAATTCTATGTCAAACGTCATAAAGTTACATCAAAAAGTTTTTATTGTCCAAAGCGCTAAGGTTAGATTTAATAAGAAAGAAAGAATTTAATATGATGGTTAAGTATTCTTGAATTTTCAAATTTTCCACTCAATTTTCTTAGTTTTTTCTTTCATAAGAACCATCTCCTGACAATAACGAACACAACAAAAAAAAAAATCAAAATCGGTCCTGCCGTTCACCCGTGATGTCGTGACCAAGGGAAATGGGGATTCATTTTTATATATAGATTAGTTAAATAGGCAGTAAAGTAGTAGCCCGTAGATAATAGAGAACGCGCGATGGAGGTGGTGACGCGCTGAGTATCACACACTGCCGTATGGCATTGTGAATTTGTTTGCGTGCGCGCCGGCCGGCCGGCAGCGGCGCCACCACAGATCACAATAAAGGCTTGCAACAAACGGCGCTATAAGATATAGCACGGTATATTAATATATCCTAATTTATATTAATATATAACCAGAATACGGTTATATTCAATATGTTGCGGCCTTAAAGACAAATCGTACTACGCGACCTAGGAATAAATTACCTACTTTATTTAGTGTTTTGATTTATTAATATTTATTTAATCCTGTTAATTCTAATACTCATATATTCAAGAAGTAAAAGAAGCAAATTTACACTTACATGACACATTGGATTTTCCCCGACAAGGGAATGAAACCCGCGGCAATAGGCTAGTTGCCTAAATTTAATTGATTGCTAATTAATGTACCTTGGTATCCATAATGCATGGAAATAATTATTTTTTTGAAAATATATCGATTTTCAATTTGTATTTCACATATAAAAAAATTACATTAAATTTCCCCCGATAATGCTCAAAGCTGTCATGGCGTCGTGTGTGACGTCAACGTGTGTGAAAAACAGCTGTTCGTGTATAGCGATTTTTCGTGATAAAAAAATAATCCGTTGTATTATAAGTACTGTGTAAAAGCTCAAGCATTAAAACGCCAAACTAATTATTTATATTTGTCCTAAGAAAAGTAGAAGTACGGAAAAAGTGGCTACTAACACATGCAAGGCGAAATGATGCAAATTGTTTATCATCAATTTCATTAATATTTTTTGTGAAGACCATTTCAATGTATGTATTAAATAAAATGCAATTTAGCGAATATATAATTATAGAAAAACATATGAATTTTGCTCGATTTTTGTAAATATTGTTTGAGGTGTTCGAGGTTAGATCTTTGAAAAGTTTTGTCGTGGAGTTCTGTGATTACACCTCATTTATTGTACACATGTTTACGTTTACAACTAGACAAGCTGGAAGTTAGTAAATGTAAAGACAGTACCTATACTAACGCGTAAAAGTATCATTTGTGTATATTATGCTTCGTATTTTAAAACCTTAAAATATGTAAAATCTGTAGCAGATCAATCAATAATTAACACAGTATAGATAAAAATACTAAAAAGTTGGGGGTTCAACTTATAATTATTATATTGCACTCAAGTATACTTACTTACTTACATCTAAGTTTTAACATTGCGGAATTCTAATGAGCAAAAGTCGCTGATTGATGCGAAAAACTTGCCAAGCATAATAACGTCAATTCTGGGCAAGTTAATGCTGTTTACTTTCAAAAATCCAGATTCCATGATGTTCTCTTTCTATATAATGCTTCGAATAACTAAATAAATCGAAAGATAAAACCGTGAAACAATTACTGACGCTCTTATAAACGATTATTTCAACAACAACAATGGTGTCTTACTCGGAATGACGTAACGCTTCCTAATTGGTGTTCAATGTAACGTGACGTAATGCTTAAATTTTCATAACTTTTATCGTGAAATTATCAAGAATCTTTTAATATTTCATTGAATTAATTTATTCTTCTTTAGCTAAATACAGAAATAAAATGTTAGACCATTTAATCCATTCTATTTGTTCTTAGCGGAAAAATGCCTATTAATGTTGCAGTTAGGTACACCACTAGACACTCTACAAAAACAGGTTTTGATGTGTAGACAAAGAGGTCTTGATACTCGATGGCTGCCTCTTTCCTTGATCTGTTAGATTTTTTGTATTGAAAAGGATCCGACACAACTAGAAAATTCTTTCAGCAATTGATAGCTACATCATCAGCTAGTAACATATTTTATATCCCCGTACTCCCATGGGAACGGGAACTTCCCGGGTGAAACCGCGTGACGTCATTAATATGTTTGAACAATCTGTGGGTTTACAAATTTTGAGGGTTTTAATTAATCTATGATAATATTATAAAGAGGAAAGATTTGTTTGATGTGAGATTTGTTTGAATGAAGAGGTTTTCATTGAAGCTTCTCCTAAATGAGTATAATCGTGTAATAAAGTTATATTGAAATTAAAATAATAAACCCGCAACTTGTTGTCAGCCTCTTATTTCAACTAGCTGTGCCCCGCGATTTTACCCGCGTAGAGTTCATTTCATGGGTGACACGCGGTACACTAAATTATTTTTTAAATAATAGTAGTTACTACATGTAAAATTAGCTTTCTGCCTGTGAAAACCCAGCTAAAATAGGTCCAGCCTTTTCAGACATTACCCGGAATTAGACAGATTGACAGACAGAGAAAAATTGCATAGTGTTTATTATTTTTTTAATTATATTAATATTTTTTTTAGTGTCAGTAGCGTGTATACTTTCATATGCATTTAGTGAATAGCTGTTATTTTGGAATTGCAAACAGACACTTCAATTTTGTTTATCTGTATAGATATAGATGTTTAGTTATAGATGTATAGATTGTTTTTTTCATTTCAGTGCCGTATATACTTTCATATTAAAGTAGTAAAAAGCTGTCATTGTGGATTTACAGACACTTCAATTTTATTTATGTATATATGTATAGATAACTTATATTACATTTATTTCATTAAAACTAAAAACCAGGCTACTGTAAAATCACGATCTCAAATTAGGTTTGTTTGATTACGTGGCACGTGATCACGGCTATTCTCAGAACATCACTCGTATCATACGTTTAAGAGCGTGATTCTTCAGCATAGGTTCCGTAACGAGGTACGAGCCTTGAGCCTTGAATACGTAGTAGTCATTTTATAACTCTTATGAAATGACTTCTCCGCATTCGAACACGTATGGCGCGAGGCGAATAAAATCGTATGCAGTAATTCCTTATAATTTTTCGCAGCGCGTTTATAGCTCGTGACGGGACCTGTAAATCGGGTTATAGTTCGTTTTGTGTACTTATGTTTTGCGATAGGATTAGAAGAAATTTTATGTGAATCCAGAAATTGTTAACAATTATCGGTTGCATGCAAAAGCAAAGTCGCGTGAAATAGCTAACAAAATACATTCTGTAATGTGCCCATTAAGCCCTATCATTTGATAATATTTACTATTAGAATTTTATTTGTTCACCAGTTTTTCTCCCTTAGAGGCCACATCCAATTTTTACTTCTGCATTGTATGACCAGCGGGCAACCAAGAGGCGTCCAACGGAACGATACCTCATTTGTGGCATTATGATAAGTAATTTTGGTTTGGAATTATGTAGGAGCAGATGAGCATACATACATACCGGTCGAAATCATAACACTCCTTTTTGTGGTCGGTTTAGTCGGGTAACAGTTTTATTATTTCTCTCATACTTATTTTGTGTCCTTACAAATTACAGTAGGTACTCTTTTCGTGACACATGCAGGGCACTTATCAAATCCAATGTTAATACCGTTTCTGTTCAGCTATTTGTACCACTATCATGGTATAATGTAAAGCTTCTTATTCTTAGCGTATGAATTTTCAGGTTCGGTCATAGTGAGACACAATTTTCTTCAAGCTTCCATGCAAAGAATATTTTTTCTTTTAGTACCTTTAGTTAATGTAAAAGGTAATAATTTTTCTTCTTAAATTCAACCTTAGCAGTTTCTAGATTTACTTGCACCACAGTGTGACTAACTTTTCCTGGATCACTCTCTCTGCATAATCTTGGCGCCCGGGTTTCCTGTACCCTCGGGTGCAGGCGGCCCTGCCTTCATCCATTCATGGATTTTAGACTCAAACAAATTCATCTTTGGAAGAACCAAAGTAAGTTCTACTTGGACCTGTTTTATAATATATCAGCTAAAATAGTTTACCTATTGGCCTTATAGCATTACTTATCTTCTGTTCAAGCGTGAGTTGTCCACACAATGATATTTGAAGGCAAGTAGGTGTGTGAATTAATTTTAAAATGCAGCAGAAATTAATCTTTGTTGAATAAGGATTTTGATTTCATAGTATATTGCGCGGACATTCGGTACCTAACCTACTTTCATATAATCAATAAATATCACACCTTTACAATCCGATGCGTAGATACAGGATTAGTAGGTAAATGGCATGTTTGGCTTCAACTATACCTACCTACCTACTGAGTATGACCAAGGTACCACCACTATCTACTATATTAAATAGGCATTCTTCTTTCAAAATGATGAAAATTATTTTATAATACCTGGTTTAGCTATCACTCAGAAAAGTCTATTTTAACAACCCTGTCCGTTATCAGAGCCATTGACTTTCAGAAGATTGACACGTAAGTAAGCATTGGCCAGCCATTAATGAAAAGGAACCGTTACGAACAGTAACCTAAGTACGTTACGTCCGTACAGATTAGGGTTTCCACTACGATCTTCCGCTTTTCGAGTTTTAAAGTACCTTGATACTCTTAAACATTCATAAAATTTACTCAGGAACATCGATTAGGAAGATAGGTACCCACCTAAGTATATTGTCATTTGTTATACACACTAACCTTAGATCTTGAGGGTCTTCTTGTTCAAATATTTGATCATGATCCTCTTGAGACAAGTTAAGCTCGCTAAATTGTTGCTCCACAGAGTGAGCCATTCTTCACAGGTCAACAAATTCCACACAATTTTATTGATAAACTGATACAAATAATGTAACGAAATTAGACTTTCGTTTTTATACACTTATCAATTTAAAAAGGACTTCCTCCAAGAACTGATCACCAGATTTGTATTGATTTTGTTAAGGTTTCTTTTTAAACTAATAAAACCAGCCAGTGCCCACACTTTGGCAGCTTCAGAATATGTTTATTTTGTATGACATAATACGAGGAATTTAAAAAGCACTATGAATGGTGACGGCTTCGCGGCGGGGTGTCAACCAACGATGTCTGACTGTATGGCGTCGTCGCGTCACCGCGAGCAAATGGTATCGGGCTCTGACTGGACAAATTGCGGAGAAGGGACTGGCGCGAGTTCGACGGCACGTGCGCGCCACCGTGCGTATGGTAAGTACGTCAGCTATCGAGATCACTAACTCAACTGAGCTGCCTACCTAACTGATGTGACGTGCGTGACTGAACGAAATGAGCGACGCGTCGTCGCGCCAACTATACTCGATTCTTTGCAACCATTTTGTTTGAGAATGCGCGCGCTGGGCGTGGTTCATGTCGGGGCCCGCGGGGAGAGCGCGCCACACCTTAGTGAGGCGCATGTATCGATTTTGTACTTTATCGAGACTGCCTGTTGTTTTTTTTTCATTTTTTCCACCAAATATCTATTACTACTGTTAGTAAGTAAGTAACCAAGTCGCTTCGTATTGAAAATATAATGTGCAAGCTACATCAGGCTGAACCGGGTGCTAACCCCAACCGTTTTAATTACAGCAGACTGACTAGTGAAAGGTTCATAAATCGATATAACCGTTTCGGAGATTAGCCAGTAAAGTACTCACAGATAGGCTCTCTGACGGGCAGGTATCAATTAAGGCTAAATAGACCTCGTTGGATTCAAGCATAAATTAAACATGATACGTATTCCGAATTGATCTGTAATGACCGAACAGACTGTATAACGTGCACACATTATACGGTCATTTCGGTTAAAAAATTATTTATTATGAAATGTAATAGACAAAATCTTTAAAGAAAGTTAAATAAAGCATCGTTGAGTAAATCTCTTGTCGACGTATCTTATGCAATATTTCTCAATTTTCCTGTGTTCACCTCTTTTTATTTCATCACATTTTCTGTACCTTGGATCATGTATCAGATTCATCATTATTTCACCATTGACCACGGGCTAAGCTAACGTTAATTGTCTGCATAAATCTCTCAGATTCCTAAGGCACTTCCTAGTCGGACAGCTCCACATTCCCATCGGGAGTTGATTTACCGTTTCGACGTCCTACCTATTTTTTTTATGAATGTATAGTAAGTACAACAATTACTTTTACATTTTGTGTAATCCACGATACCGCGCTATTTCATTTTAGGGTAAGAAGAATTAAACAAGAGTGAAATAATGATTTTCCTCAATAAAAATAAAATGAAAATAGTTATTAATTTAACCGATAATGTAAATAAGTTATAAAAACACCTTTATCCTCGTCGTACCACCTGCTTATGCCACCAATGGTACGAGAAGGAGTTTTCATTTCCTCTTCGTACCACTGATTGAAATTCTAATGATACGCTATGCTATTTTCTCTACTGAAACCGTACACTATGAACGTTTAGTTTGTATGATATGTAATCTATACTATGATATAAAAAGGTCAAACAGTGAAGTTCACTGTAAGAATGTAAGAATTAATCTGGTAACTCATTCGATCAAAGAAATATTTTATGGACAGAGAAAGTATAAAGTTTGATGTCCTGACGGACTGATTGACTGACTCATATATCAACGCACAGTCCAAGTCGTTGGTCTTAAGGACTTGAAGTATGGAGGGCGTGTTCTTTGTGCGGTGTAGATATCCTCTCCGGGTTTCCCAGAATTCCATACCTAAGAAAAAGGGGTACAAAAGTTTGTATGCTAAATCTTATTGCCACGAAAGCGGCGAAGCCGCAGTATATTGAATTGTTTTGCTCAAGTTAACGACAGCAACATTTCATTATATGTAATCAATACAACCGTTTTAAAACTGCTTACATAATAAGCTCATCGAATTCCAGTACAGGGAAAACATTTTATTTACAAACAAAATGTTGTGAGCACAACGTAATCAAGCTAATCATAACCCCATTCATACATAATGTAGGTATTCGAAGCTTGAGGCCAAGGTACTTGCAGCTAAATTATTGAACGACTTCAGTATATTTAAGTCTTTGCTGGTTTCTAATTCACGATCAGATACCACTCTTGTCATGTATTTAATGTTCACGATCCAGTCAAGGCGAGCTGGTGAGTGGGCACACCAAGGACCAGTTTTCCGCGGGGCGGCCTTTAGACCCCGGCCTTTGACTTGCCTTTACTGACCGCAGAAAGTGGAAAAGTTAAAGCTACTCGAAAAATAATCAGAATGCGTGATGTATGTGAAAACCCACTCGAGGTGCAAACTGCTGCTGCTGTGTTGCGTTGAGAGTGGCGGGTGATATAAGGGTTTGGCCTGCGAATTTCTTATATCAAAGCTAAGTTTAATGCAGGCGTCCGCGGTGTCTTTCCATTGCCAAGCAAACCATGATAATTAAATACCAATAGAGCTTATCTTTGGATTATAAATTCGGTAATGATACCTGCGATCTATATTCCTCATCTATGATATGAATATGAACCTCTACGTTTGGACTTGTGTCCCAACGGAAGATTCGATAAGGGATTTCTTCCTACTGATCTGCTTTTTAAGCCGCGCCTTCCTAATTTCCCGGTAAGGCTATAGATGGTAGATAGAGGTCGCCTCCAGAGAAACTACGACTTTTCTTCGAAAACAAATTAGATCCCAAATGTCGCATGTATAACATAGCAACACTACTCCGTACGCAACATAGTTTGCTAGTACTATGCGACCGTCATTGTTTGTGAACAACAAGACGCCAACCTAAATTGTTATTTAAAAGCGCTATTTAAGTATTCTGGTCGCTTAAGTACGAACACAATTTTCCAACTTGTACAGTTAGAACTGCAGTTTCTTAGGCTTCACCCGCCTGGCTGGAACAATTTATATTTGCTGCGCTGAACATAATCACCCCCGCAGTCCCAACAAGTCTATCATCACCGTTTCTCAGACATTCGTCTTTGAATTTCTCTTAAATAATACCAAGAAAGCAAACTTTAAGATGATCTTCTGTCGGGTCCTAAGTGGAAATTTCAAACTGAAGATTCTGTAATGCCCTAACTTACATAACCTTTATTTTTAGCAAAATTTAATTCCGAGAGGTATAATTTGGTTTTCTTTTGATTATCGACAATAGACAACGGATTACTGTCAGTCACTAAAAGCGATAACAGTTCGTGAAGTATATTTGTTACTGGGCCCGTGCGACGGCGCCCCGCGCCCATGCGTTTTCCTCAGCACTCACCCGGGGCCCGCGGAGGGCGGTCGCCTGACACCGCCTACTTCGTCTGGTACAGGCGTCACCCGCCTCGTGTCCCGCTTTACCTTAAAAATTACAAGTAGGTAGTCGCAACGTCGATCCAAGGAGAGAAAACGCCCTTCAAACAGAAGATCACCCTTACTCGTGAAGGCTAACCGAGTGACTGATATTGTTATAATTTAACTCATAATATCGACCCCAAAGTGACTTGATAGGTACGGTTGTACACAAATAAAACAGATCTGACAAAAAACAGGACAATTCAATTGCCCCTAAAGAAAAAAATATTAAATGTTTAGTAGGAACCTACTCAAAATAACTTTGAAAAGGTAACGAAGTGTTGAGCTGGGACGTCGACTTTCGCATCAAACGATACGTGCGCTCGGCCCACGAGAGCGATCCCACTAAACAGCAGAACGCAATTCCGAACGTTTGCACAAAAACGACGCTACGTCATCGAGTGATTCATATTCGTTGGTTTGGCTGTCTGTGCTGTGACGAAAATCAGCTCATTGCTAAACTGAAACGTAGGTACCTACGCGCGCATACGCCTGCCTCAACGTCCTCAACTCTGGTAGGTTACTTATTTATCAGAATAACGTTTCGTTATTTTTGATAAGTAAGTTGAGTCTTTACACTCGTGCTTAAAGCGAGTTTACCTAAATTACCCACTTAATTTCATACGTAACTAACCTACCTAGCTGCTAACTACTTAGGTACTTAATATGGTACTTACTTACCTATCTAAATAGAGTTTTTAAATACTCCTCCTATGCCAAAAAAAAGTCAAGAAAAGATTCTCGTTAACTGTAGTAAGAAGGTTAATATATAAGGTACCTTCATATCGTACGCTGAATTCGCAGTACGTAGTCATATTCATATATATTTCATATTCATATATATTTATTGCAAGTTAGTATACAATGTTGACATACAATGACTTATAACTAACAACCCTGTTAGGGCACAGCAATTTGAGAGGCACTATTTAGTTATAATATATACAGTTTATCTTATATTTATTATTCGTTGCTATTACCACTATATTATTTGCGCGCTCAAAACTCGTGACGACACCGGCTCCATCAAACCAAGGGATAAGATCTGAGGTGGTAGATACTAAGATAGATAGAATGCGCACTAGGCAAAGGTACACATAGTCAGGTCTTGTATTTATGGAGCGATGCGAACAAATACATGCGCGTAGTTATCCCCACTATTTACCCGGACTACGGCAAAACGAAAAGGAGAATTATGATTGTGACTAGAATGAAAGTGTGTACCTAATCCTATCGGAAATACCTATGGTCGAATGAAATGTTATAATTGACGGACCGAACATTGCATTTCTTAGAGGACGCAATTTTATTTTAGGGACATATGTGGGGCGTCAATAGAACCTTAACTTCAAGTTTGTGGGGTTGCCACTCTTGTCCCCCGGCCGCATCTATGAAAAAGAGGTGAAAACACTTTTTCGCGATATCTAGGAAACTATGCGTCTTAAAAAAATTCGTAACGACATAATTTTTGCTCTAAATTCAAAATTAAGGGAGTTGAGCCGAAAAAAAAAGAATTTTGTTATAAAAATGTTATTTTTTGCTTTATAACTTCTTTTTTAAACATTTTACAAAAAAAGATCGACCAAAATTCAAGAACGATGTGAACAGTGAATTATTTTTACAAAGTGTTTCTGAAGTCGAATAGATAATGTTGTTCGTCGTCTCAGCTGTGTAGCAGTTCATCTTTAGTATTAGAAAATCCAGATACTAATTTTGATTTCTCAAACAATTGCTTTATTTGCGGCGCCTGAATCAGAATGACTTGCGTCAAAGCCGTCAGAGGAACATATGTAATGTACGTCATGAAGGTATGAAAACAAGCATTTTGGATCCTTTCCCAAACGTTCCGATGATAAGGCAAAGTGTTAGAAGAGCCTTGCTGATCGCATAGCTAATGTTTCTAGCTTAGTCAATGATGGAGGAGCTAGGTATCACAAGGATTGCAAGCAATTGTACTCCAAAAAATATAGTGACGAAAAAAGACAAACATGATGAGCAAAAATAGCACCAATGCTATGGGGGATGGTTTTGCTTACTTGCATGAGAATAGTGAAGAGTGCCAATTTCGACTTACGTATTTTATGAAATCCTATGAAGGAGACTTCATTTTATAGAAGCGTACGGTCATTGAACGATTAAAGGCAAAGTATGAGGACGACATTGTTTACCTTTAACGAAGGTAAACAAGACATCATTATCTGCTTCAAAGGTTTTATATACAAAGATATATCCAAATTATCATCTCATAAAAAAAGATCCTCAATAGGAGAAATTGCAGAAAGTCAGAGATGCAGCTGCAATTATTTTTGAAGACATCCGATCACGGCGCTATGAAACGAACCAGTATCCCCGCCTTCAGATATTTTTTTAAAGCAGTAAATTCATTTGTTCCTGAATCTTTATCAGTTCTACTTTCTCGAATTATCTGTCAATCCAAAATTAACTCGTTGGTTGCAGCACAAAGAAAATGTACATCCATTGCTCTCTCCATCATTGGAGCAACATGCAGCAAGATTATGGAAATGTCAAAGTTAATGGAAGAAAATGAAGTCGAAGATGAACATCCAACTATAACTCTTGTCATGTATCAAACTTTCAAAATTTATGTGTCTTTAGATTCTGAGCCACATCCTGCTGGACCATCGAAGAAAAGTAGATTAGACTAGCCAGCTAATAAGTAATTGAATATATTATGATGCCGAGGATTGCCCATAAAGGCAAGATGTCCGTGGAGTAGGCCTGCTGGGATCCCCATTCCCCAGTCACGTAAGAAAAATCAAAAATAAGTTAAACATTTCGTTTTGACCGGATTCTCATGAGCATTGACGAACCCGGTCAATTTTGGACTGCTGTAAGAACCTTTTTTTAATTTATATTTTTATTTATAAAAAAATTCTCGCTTTTTACATATAACTTCTTTAATTTTAATTTAGGGCTAAATTTTATTTGAGCATATTTGTAGGCAAAACAATTTGCTACAAATTATGTCCTTACGAATTTATTTGTAAGACGCATAGTTTCCGAGATATCGTGAAAAAAGTGTTTTTCACCTCTTTATCCAAGATGGCGGCTGGGACAACACAAACTTGAGGTTAAGCTCCGATTAACCGTCCACATATGTCCCAAAAATAATATTGCGTCCCCTAAAAAATGCAAAGCTCATACGTAACATTTCAATGGACTAAAGGTTAGGTACATAATTTAAAACACTCAATAATAGTATTGTATGTAACAAGACAAGTGATGTTTCAGTTCAGAGGATATCCAGCGGGTATATGCCAAATAAAACAATAATTACTTAAATAGTAGCTAAGCAGCTTGTTCCACACTTTTGAGAGCGTGTTTTCGCCAGTTTAGTCGGGTCTTACTTTTTAAACATACTTGTTGAGCTGAGCTCTTAACTTGACGCTTGACCTTGTGGCTCAAAATGTGTTGTTTCTCTTACGGAGGCGGGTAAGGTTCAAATTCCAAATATGACGGAGCAATACATATCGAGCCACGCTAATGTGCACGGTAAAGCCACGAAGTTAAAACATGAAGTTCTAATAAAATTGCAATAATATTGCACTGAAAACGGGAAAAATCCAAAAGTAAAACCGCCTCAGTATCAGTGGGTGTGGGTGTATATTCTCAATCCCTCTTTTCCATACTTTCATCTTTCTAATAAAGTTTTGACACAGGTTAAAATCGGACTCAGGTATGATAACTACCTAAAAAATCTTTAGGAATGTTTTAATTTCCGAAAAGGTACATTCTGATTAAGATACGACCTTGCCTAATCATTTATATTAATTAATTAATTCATGATATACTCTTAAAAACTTCAAAATCCGAATATTGTTAGTTTTCATAAGTGCATATATATATAAAACAAACAACAAATGCACTACAAAGCCATTCAGTATACCTAATTTGTATGAAACTTCCTTTTGCAATATCTACACTAATCAGCATCATCTCGCCTCGGGACAAGTTCGTGAACTAAGGCGACGCATTGACTATCTGTTTTAGAGTTGATAGGTACCTATGTGTGCGATAACCTTTCTCCCTGAATTCATAATATCAGTAATTAATTATTTAATTTGTCATAAGTGTTGTATTGTTGGTACTGTGTTGCGACTCTTCGTACTTAGATAGTTATAGGTGCCGTCAGGACAAATGAGCGCTGACGTTGAATGTGCTGTAGTAATTTTATGAGTTTGTCTCTGTCTGTCTGCATGACACGAGGGGAATAAAATACACAGCATCCCCACTATGTATTTTCACTGAGCGCTCATATAATTCGTGACGATACCTGTCGTCCGACGTCGTAATCATACGACGTATGACGTCTCATCCTATAGGTAAATTAACATGATTCCCACAGCATAATGAATCTAATACGCACAGATAAACTTAGATTACTAATCTATATCTGTGGACTTTAGGTTGTGGTCGTAGGGTTTTAATTTAATAATTAAATGATTAAATTTTTCACTAAATCTTCCTTTACACAATACGTTTTCAACCATCGAAATCGGTCTAGTACTTTTCGGTGTAAGTACATTAAAAAAAAATCTATCCCTCCCCCACAAAAATATATTATGTGGAATGAATTAAGTTCTTACTTACTTTCGAGGTTGGTGTCATATTGAAAGTATCTGAAGGTACGTTTTTACATTTGGTATAAGGCATCGATCAGAAAAACTTGGTACTTCATTAATTCCTTAAATATTTTTTTTTCATTTAAACTAGTTACTTACTGCATGTATTGCGAAGCTGCTTGGTCAGATAGTATACATTAAAAAATAGATTTAGTATTTACAAAAATGAGTGAGTATTAGGTGGTTTGGGATAGTGAGGAATGTCATTCGTAAATTCAAATAAAGTAGGCGAGAGATAAGTAAGGAATGCAAATAGATTGAGTAAGGAAAAAAGAACCTGCAATAAAACGTCATGGGATGAGTACGGCATAACCTCGTATAATCATTATCTATACATCTATACAGATGATTAAAATTAAAGTGTATGTTTCGCCATCCTCTTGGTCCTCATCCCATGTTATTTGGGGTCGGAGCAATGTGTTCTTCTTCTCTTCCATTTCTCGCTATCAGCCGTCATATCTGTATTCACTCCCATTCTTTCACACAATCCATCCATCATTTCTTAGGTCTTCCATTCCCCTTGTACACATCGACTATTAACATTCACTACGCGGGCAAAACTACGGGGCACAGGTAGTATATAGTAAAGTAGGTATAAGTACACACTTAGTGCCATAACAGAGAAAAATAAAAAGTAAAAGGTGCGTGTCGAAAAAAGGTACCAAAGAGCAATCTCATAAACAGGGTTAACATCTTCTAAGCAGCTATTGATTCTTCCTGGCCCATAAAACATAAATAGCGGTTGTTAAGTACAAAGAGCCAAGTCAACCAGGCCAGGTATACACCTCACACAATAGATGGTCAGGGAGGGTAGGCACAAACTGCACAAAGCGTGTTGCTATCTCCCTCTTCTTTACTTGTTTATTTTGCGAGTATTCGTTATAAACCGATTTTAGAACCTTGAGAATCTATAGGTAGGTACAGTTTATATACGTGAATAAGCAGTGTATTCTTATGTTAATATGGGAGTCTGAAATAACCATGAATGTGAGCTCAGACGTACATGCAGTGACCTTTGTTTATTTTTTTATAATTGTGCCTACCTACAGTCACGAGCATAAATATCTTTAGATTTGCATGGGTTTCACTCGCGAATAGTTTTAACAAAAATCATTATTATATTAGTGAGCAGTTATCTGTATTCTATTCCTATAGATAAATAACATACACCCATCTCAAAAACGAATTTTCTGTCGACTTATATCATATTCTGCAAAAAAATACAGTAGAGTTTAAATACCATATTAAATATCCTACGAATGCCAGACGTCAGAATTCTAACGTCAGATTTTGTTCTTTTACGTAATATGTATTTACAAAAAGAGTAGTCCATATGAAATTTCGCCCCACATTGTGTTTTTTGAAAAGCAATAGTTGAGACTCGAGCGAGAAAAACGTATAATTTACTCATATGGTTTAAATAGTTCATCATATTTGATTTAAAAAAGAAAAAAGTGCAAATATTTAAATTTTATGGTGATTTGGGGACTTATATTTACCAGTTATGTAAAGTTCTCATTAAGTTTTCTCAGTTTCTCTTCACAGTTCTCTTGCCCCTTTAACTAGCTACTCAGTTATATCTGTGCCCCAAGTATATTTTTAGTGATGTTTTGACAATTTCGTTCGTCGTCGCTTGACCTTGCGTTTTTTTTTGTATAGAGGCGTAAAACTTCCTACACTCGCCGCTTGGGGCGGTTTTTATCGTTCCCATAAAAATAAAGGAATTGCGTAGTATATTTCAATTCGTCAATAGCGATTGGTTGAACTAATCAGCGTAAACCATTTCAAAGTTCGCAACATTGGTTACTAAACTGAAACAATAGAACAGTACCCCAAACAGAGGCTTCAAATGGTTTAACGTTGACGATAGTGATTGCGTATTTTCATCATTTTGTATGTGATCGTAAATGCGTCTCGGGTCAGGACCTACTCGTCGCCTTAAATTTTTGAGGTTTCTATTCGCCCCCTGATCTATTTAAAGTACTAGGGCGTCAGAATTTTAAAGAGGTAGTTTTCAATCATTATCGATAATATATCCGTATCTTAACGTAACATTTATACCAGGGGAAGAGTTTGTACCATAAAATAAATTAATAATTAACTGTTCTCCTCCCGGTAGACCGATGGGCACCGATTATAAGGGCTGAATCTACAGCTTTTACCCTAGGGGACGAATATTAGGAGACCAGTGAGTCCTGACCCGACGCCTCTAACTGGCTAAAAATTTTTTTTGACAGTATTTTTACTCTTAACTCAAACCATTTCAAGTTAAATAATTGTCTAAATATAAAGTATTCGTGCACGCCAGGTTAGAGTTTAATGTGTCGAAACCTATACTTGGGGTAGGATCAAATACTACAGCTGCCGTCATGAGTTTTAAGCGCTGACCTCGAATGCGTGATAATAATTTTACGAGTATCTCTGTCTATCTGTGGAACATGGCGCGACGCGAATAAAATTCATGCGCAGTAGCTACACTATTTTCATTGAGTGCATTAAACTCGTCACACCTGTAAGTAAAGTAGTAATTTTATGGGTATTGTATGGAGTGAACGTGTACAAATACCTACATGTTTGCCACCGTTTTCCTAACCTTTACTCGCTAGCTCGATGGCATCTCTGCCGAATATTTGTATGAGAAATTACAGCGCCTCCTAGCAGTGACGTGGAGAACTAAGATATCTCATACAAATATTGTCAGTGATGCCATCGAGTATATTTTCTGTAGATTATGAAAACAGTGATTGTGACAAAATTCGTGATAAGGGTACTACTATACGCAGTTACGTAGTAATAGCACAAAATAGTAAAGTAGTAATAGCGAGTGGACCAATGGTGCGTCGGCCACACCCCTCACCCCAACATTGCACAATGCATATTGCTGCACTACACCCTAAGGCCTACTCCCCTCCTCGAACTAGTTTTGCGGCTTACCTACCTACACTACACCAACTACTCTAGGAAATCCTCCAGCCAGCCAGACCAAACCAAAACCCCGGCAAAATGGATGGACAAGAGAATGAGTGATCCAGACCACACTTTATTTCTTTTAGATTTTGATTTACGAGATTACATTTCATCTGTATTTACATGTATGCAATGGTAAATACGCAAAAGTATGTAAATGACAATTAAAAAATTTACTACATAAAGAGTAAATTTATTATAATTTAAAATAATAGCACTTTCTTCCATACCAGGGAATAAAATGGTTGAACCATAGGTGTAGGTAAGTGGACTAGCAAACAATACCCAAAAGAAGGTGCAGATTTTTATGAAAACTAAAACTGTGCCATAAGGTTTCTGAAAAATTATTTCTGTTCTGGAACCGAACCCGTTGATTTAGAGAAAAACAAATGCTGTATTATTTTTATAACATTCGATGGTGTCACTAATAAGGAACGAGTTCTGGAGTAATTACATACGCTGTACCGAATGTAATTACTTCATAGGGAATTTGTTCTTTTTTAGAAAAAGATTCATATTTTCCAGAAGTCTTTGATTAATCTATACAGATAAATAAAATTGAAGTGACTGTTTGTAATTTCAAAATTAAAGCTTTTCACTAAATTCATATGAAAGTATACACGCTACTGACACTAAAAAACCAAGTTTAAAATTTTTCTCTGTCTGTCTGTCTGTTTGTTCCGGGTAATCTCTGAAACGGTTGGACCGATTTTAACGGGACTTTCACTGGCAAGTAGCTGATGTTTCAAGGAGTAACTTAGGCTACTTTTATTTATAAAAAATGTTAGGGTTCCGCGACAATAAGGATGAAACTAAATCTACGCGGGTGAAACCGCAGGGCACAGCTAGTATTTAATAATAATACTATGCTTTAATTTATAAAGGAAGGTTCAAAGGTATAAAAATAATACCTTAGTACATTCCTGCGCACAATAGATACCTATTCTTTAAACAATCTCTTTTTTTAAGTTGGTAAATTATTATTTGATAATGGACCCTTTTATAGTAGCGATTATTTTACGGTTTACTTTAAATGGGACTTACATAATTGGCGAAATATGGGTGAATTATATGGCCCTTGGCCTTCGGGGTAAGAACGGGCTTTTATATGTATAGTTTCTTCCTATGGATTTACTTTTTCACATTTGGTTGGTTCGATTCGTTGGCGAAGTAAGCAATTTGTGAAGTATCTTCGAAAGTAGAATTATGAATATTATTCCATGTAAAAAAATAAAAATATGTGTAAGGTCATGTGGAATAGCCATGGGACGCCCTTTTAGTTGATTTACATTAACAAAGCGTGTATATTTTATGTATGTGTTGGCTGATCTACGTATAATGTTTGCGGATATTAATATAACAGTGGATATTTGTGGAGGGAGCGCGGGGCGCCGGCGCCGCCGCCCGTCGCAGTCCGATGACTCCGATGGATGACCGGTCGCAGCGAGCGACTAGCGTTGCTTACCAACACTGCCTACACACGTGCCAGCCACGCGCCAACACGCGCCCCTTACAATCTTAAAATGCACGAAACTTTCTCCTCGGTGCATTTCGCATAATCGCACCCCTCATATTAAAATTTACTGTTGTAATATAGTCACAACCGGACAATGACGAGATGTTTTCCTTGTTTGAAACTACACGCACGTGTCGTACAAATCCAATGCTTGGGGTACCTATCAAATACTATTACAGCTGCCGTCACGAGTTATTAGCGCTCTAGATACCTAACCAACCTGTGAGTCCTGTGACGCACCAATAACTAAGTGTCTATTCCATTTGGGTAGATAAATAGGTGCACGACTTATATTACCTATGATTTATTGATCCTGGATATTGATCAATTACATCCATTTCTGTCTGGGGAGATCAGTCGTATCTACTGATAAAATGTTTTGCCATATTTTTTGCCTAATTACTTACCGAGCGGAGTCAATTGGCTTCACAGAAGCCGTTTTGAGCTCAAGCCGGGCCCGGGGCCTTGAGCAACGCCGCGCCGCCCCTGGCGGGAGCAACAGTTGTCAGTTGCCCGGCAACGGGGGAGAGGGAGAGCTCACCCCTGTCGTGAGCCTGAGGCAGCCGACTCCCCTAACCCAACCCTAGCCACCTCCTGCCATCTAACTACTTACTATTGCCATGCTACACACTAAGGCTACTTTAACTTCTTTCTTCTGTTTAACACGTTGCTGCGCATTAATATAGGAAGAAAGGTATAGGTTGTCCGGAGGAAAATTCTGGATTTGGAATTGGAATAAACGAAATAAAAACATTTCAAAAATAAAAATGAAGAATAGTTGTGGTGGTCTAATTTTATAAAAACAATCATGCCAAATACCTTTTTGAAATCTGACCCTAGTTTAGTATTTCGTCCATCCGTGCGACTCGCTGAAGGTCAATATCATCGAAAATTTAAACGACTATATTTTCTTTTAATTTCTTGCGATTTTAAGGAGTACTAATGATCCCCTTTAACAGCGAGCTAATCGTAATCCAAACTCAAAATTACCGATTTTACAGGATAATATTATACTAACAAAACTTATTATAAGTATTATAAGCAGCAATTCATTTTGTAGGCTCTTATTAAAAGCAAACCACGAACGAGCTTTCTAATCTAAGCCACAAAATTTGACATATAAGCTTCATGGAGTACGGAATCTAGGAACAAATCATTCGAAATGACACCTTGACACAGACGCGCACTACTACGAGATTTTATGCGACCCCGGGGCGTGCTGTCAGTAGGGGGTGCCACGTCGTCGCCGATAGCGTTTATGTCATTTACGTGTTTTACAGACATTTTTCAAACTTCAGAATGACAAACCTTGAGAGTAATTCAACACATATAAATGTTAAAAACGATATATCAGGCATAACAATCCTCACTCTCGCTCAAAATGGGGAAACGATCTAATTTCTAAAACACTGTAAATTATAAAACACAAAATTATAAGCTTCATACGTTCGAAAATGTATAAAAAATATATTTTAACGTGATATACCTATCCAATCATTATCTTCTTGCTAACGCTAATTGTCTCTTATCTCTAACCGTAACAATCATCATAATATGTATTGAGAACTGTGGTTCCTGATAGAGAGAGCCCGCGAGTTTCAGACCCTCGTATTTCATAGAGGTTGAAAAATTGTTCAGCGTATGGTCTTAATCTGGATCGTGGTATCTTTGGCATATATGAGCTCCTAAAACTGGAAAATTTGCGAGAAAATCTCGTCATAAAGGTCTGGTCAGGTTTAACATATGATATTGTAGGCAATAGTATTAAAAGTCACGTGTTCCAATGTTAGTCCGGTTTTTAAAATGAAAGAGTATTCAAAATTTAGGGCTTACTGATCATAGCGTAAGAGCTGAAATGCGAATATGTTACTTGGGGAACTATCAAGAGTAACACTAACTATCTTAAGCTCTAGACACTTTCGATGGTTCCTAAACCTTGTCAAACGCTTTAAACTTGGCCGTGAGCGGGAAGGTGAGGAGCAAAATTCACTGGAACTGCTCAAAATACATATTTACATATGGATAACATGTGAAAAAGATAAAATCAAAACAACTCGTTTAGTATCGAACTCAACTCAGTACCGAATGAAGTTTGAAAAATTTATTCATTATTTTAAATTAGATTTGATTAAAGCGTGTTTTTTTATAACCATATTTTTTTGGATTTTAATTCTGGGAGGCTGTCAAAGTACCGAACTTTGCGATGTACGAGTATACGAGGTTAGCGGACTACAATAATAATCTAATATAGTACCTAAAACATAAATGATCAAAAGAGGTTTCCGAAGCTGTCGGACACTATGGTTTCTGCCTATGCCTTGTCAGATTCTTTACGCGCGAGTATGAGAAGCGTGCGATTATGAGAAGCGTAGGCCACGGGAGATGTTACCTGTCAGTGGTACATCTATGTTCGCTAGACTGTATAATATTAACTATGCAAAGCTGAAAACAAAAAAATATATGTAATCCTTGTAACCACACTAAAAAGTATGAAACAATCTCCATCTGATCATACTATAGGTTGGTACTTGCTGTGTTCATACCAATTTAAAGAATAGCCGTGATCTAGGCGGGGTCTGTAGGGTCACTGGCGAGCGCGAAGAGTTCAAACTAAAATAAAAATATGCCTCGGTAGTTAACTAGAAACTAATGCGTGTGTTATGTTACGCATCACACCCAAGAAACTTCGTGCGTGTTTTGACTAAAAATATTATATCCGTTAATCTGGTATCTGTTTTATTGTAGCGCTTATTAGTAGTTACTCGGTAGTTAGTAAGTAACTACCTAGTAACTAAACAGGTAGGTACCTAGGTACTTGACTTGACTCGCAGGCGACTGACCGCGCGAGTCAGCTGGCATGCGGGCCATGCCATACGGCGCGGTGGCGAAGTAACTACCTACGCCATTCTTGCAGAATAGCATTTTACAGAATATAAGATGTCTTGGAAATGGAAAGCGAATAGTAACATAAAATAACCTCCCACGCTATAGACAATTATACCTATTTGATTGATGATTTGGTGCCAAATCCTTTGCAGATTTATCTTACGTGAAGGTAGTAGGTAGGTATAAGTACCCAGCCGTCGCGAGCTTTTATTCGGTGAGTGGCGTATACTGCCAATGATATGGATCTTTATCTCTTTTATGGGTCTCTTCCTCCGAAAACGAAATTTCGCAAATGAAAGACAATCAAACGAAGTTTTAGTATTGTAGTGTTATTTTTATCAAAACAACCAGATAAACAATTTTATTAAAATATACTGAAAATGGTTTAATGTTCAGTTAAATGAAGACTAGACCATAATCGCAAAAAATTATGTCCATACCTTTTTAAATGTGTATCACAGACAGAGTTGAAGCTATTTTGAATCCAAGGGCCATCTTTGTCTGTGTTTTGTAATAAGCCCGAAGGAATTTTCTTGCGAATCACGTTAGCACTTAAGTTTAGAACGAATAAGAACCGTGGTAGGAATTTTGCGAACATTCGATCGTAACTTCGCATTCTGTTGAATATGAAATAAATAGAATAATCCCGTTCTTGACAGTTTATTTTTTTACCAGATAAGCTTGAAGTTGATGGCAAATGTAACTTCAAACACGGAATCACGCACTAATTTGAAAGGAAAGTATAGACAGGTCGGCACCTGTTTCAAGGTCATTTAAGGTCAGCGCTTATAGTTCGTGACGCCGTCAAGCGCTTATAAGTCTATATCTGTCTGTATGAAAGTAAAGTACTTATTATAAAGTCTAATCGAATAAAGATATTTTTGAGTTGAGTTTGAGTTATGTATGGAGCGAGGCGAATAAAAACATGAACAGTATCCCCACTATTTTGGTTGCACTCATATCTCGTGACAGCACCTGCACTTCAAGGATTGGTTTGTAAATGTTCAAATGTCGTTTGACCTTCTGTTTTTGCGTGCCAAATGTGATGATCCGTAATCTTTGACATTTAATCACGACCTACCGCCGAAAAAGCATCAACACATTTTGAGCCACGTTAAAACGTAAGGTCAAGCGACCATGGTAGAACGTGCCAAATAAAACCCTAAACTAGGGAGGGGGCACTGTCTTTCGGTCCCGATATAATTATGTAGATTTACAGGATAAGCCGTAAATAATGGATAAGCCTGTATCTTCGGGTGGGGGACCCCAGACAGACCCTATGATGCAGGGCACCCCTATTAAAGCTTTCCTAACTATAACTAAATAACTTTGAAGCTGACAAATAAAGTGCCAAAGGAAATATTATGTTTGTCTAATATTATTGTGAGTGTGTTTGTTTCTTGTCGTAAATGGAGTACATTTTAGGAGCAAGTTAGGAATTTAGTTTTCACCATTACGTAAATCTTGTCCCGGATCCCCACTTTGAGAACGCCTGTTATGGATGTTACCAAATTTCAAATCAACAATCAACTCTCCGATGACGGATATGTGATATTTTTTATAATTTAAATAAACGGCACTTTTCTTATTTCCTCGGCCACCATGATCACAGATGAAGGAATTTTAATCACCTGATTTCTGGAACTTTCAAAATATTCTTATATCAAAGCATGAGATGAGTTTAATTAAGAGCACCTTAAGTGGTATATTTTTATTTAATAAGATTGCACCATGTGTACGCTAGAGCTTGACAGACTTTTTCCTAAGTTCCTGAGTTTATCCGGTCTAATATAAATGTATTCAATACCTAGCTAGCTGCCCATGTTTTCTAAAACTTGTCCATTTAATATTGTCCAAGATGTGATATCAATCAATATGTAAATTCTTTCTTATATATAAAGTTATTGCTATTTTTTAATTCTAATCAATCAAATTTAAATCAAATGTGTTTTTTGCAATGAATCCTCATTGTTATTATTTTAACAAAAACTTTTATCATGCTTTGAATGACGTTAAAGGGATCACTTGCTGAGATACTACACTGTAAAATATGACAATAGGTATTTAAAAAACTAAATCTTTGTTCCGATTAAATGTCGATTAGACTTCTTAGGATCAGGGTCCCAACCATGAGCTCTTATTGCAATGTTAATTCAGTTGTGCGACAGTGACAGATGTATGTACGTCACATACATCTGTCTCATAAATTAGTGAAACTATCATGGCAATAAGAGCTTATGGCAAGGCTGCATGACTCCGGGGATTGAAATTTTGTTTAAGTACATCATTGGAGCTCGGTTCCCCTTTGTAAGATACATGTGCATCTATTAGGTATTTACAACACCACACCCTGCACGCAAGGTAACCTCTACCTGCTAACAATATTCAACATTTTTAAAATTAAGTACTTATTCAATTAAAAATACTCTCCTGGTAGGTAATATGTAAATTAGGTCTATTACCTAACCTTTACCTATCTACTAGAACAGTCTGTTTTTGGTAAATGAAGGTCTCGAGTCTGTCCAGATTTTTAATTAAGTACAAAAACAGCCGCGTTATTCACTAAGGTTGCACGAGCATTGGTTTCAATCATAGGAAATTGATACATAATACATAGAGTATAAGGTTCAATTTCATATCTGTAAAACCGACACTTGACGATGAGAGGGACGCTGAGAAGTCTTAATTAATAACCTACCAATTTCATAAAAAAGCAATCATCATCATCATCATCATCATCAATGTTTACTGGTACTAGGTATTTTAATTTTAAGCCAATACATAGCAAGTAGGTAAATAGATTATGTATATACTCCCCCGGTTATACTTATAAAGTACAAACAAAGATATAGGTACCCTAGTTCAAGGGTCATCATAAGTACCCATAATAGGTGATATCTCTGCACACCACCTTAAATTCGAATTTCATTTGCAGGTTTATGGGTTTACAAGGTCTATTTTCGTTTGCACATCTTACATGACAGTTGCCGCTATGATACTTATCTAAAAAAGAACAAGATTCAAGCGTAGGTTTCAGGCGAAGCTATTTTAAATTTGAACTGTGTGTACTTTGTACCTATACCTACCTAGCAAACATTTTATATATGTATTTATTATCTTAGCCGAACTTACCGACCGACCTACAATGGCTGAAAGTAGTAAGTAATAATTATGTTCCTTTACTCACGTGGTTATATTTTATGAAAATACTGTTTGATGAGATACTTATCTACCTAACGATTCATGTAATTAATTATCTAATTCAATACCTAGGTCCGAGGTACTTATAAGTAGGTTCCTGTCTAATTTGACTTATCTATTTTTAAATAAAATTGTACTCACATATCTTCATAAATCGGGGAGACATCGCCGGACACATCCTGTGACAAATCACCATCCATTTCGAAAAAAATATTGATATTTTTTACTCAACGGTATTCGGACCTCAATCGGCGATTTTGAGGAATTAACGGAAGGAACGAACCGGTGGTGGTGCGCTCGTGTTATTTAATAAGGACTGTGCAGAGTGCACGACAAAGCGCGACGCGGCATGCGGCGACAAGCGAGCGTCGTCAAGTTGTGTGTGCTTGCTTGTGCTTGCGTTGCCGGGCTTCAGGCGTAGCGCCGCAAAATAAAAATATACAGAAGGTTAGCTTGCACACATTGGCGAACCCAAACAGGCGCGCACGCACTTATTAGCGTTGTACTATGAGCTTTTCGATCGAAAGTCTCCTATTGATATTTATTTAGTACCGGCTTGAGCGGCAGATCCTCATATTATTCGAGCGTTTATGACAGATAATGCGCAAGGAATCACGCTCGATCAATTTAGTTGACCGCCCTTCTGCTACCTTTCTAATTTGTAGTAGCAATGAGCATTGTGGCACAGACAGCACGCGGGCCGGTCTTGGTCAGGTCAACGTGTGGTGGCGGGCAGCGGGCGGGCGCGGGGCGTACATAGTGGAGCAGCCACCCGCACACCGCCACCCGCGCGCGTCACCACGGTAACGAGGCCACATACCACAACGCACGCACGTGCTATCATCGTGCACCAGCTTTCAGCTCTACCTCGGGCCCTTTAATAATAAGAATAAAGTAAAGGCTAAAGCATACTATATATTTTATAGGTTGTGTTCCGTCCCGGTAGTAAGTATATGAAATAAACCACTATACAAGTGCTCAACAAAGACTTTGCGTTTGTACGACGATACTTGATCAATATAGGAAGCCGCCCTTCTGCTACCTTATATTTTGTGCAAGGTAAAAAATACCTATTGCATTGCGTTAGTTTCTCTTTTCAGGTTCGTCAAGTTTTGTAAATTTTGTCAGTAAAGTGCTTTACTCATGAATTTCCCACATTTATCATAAGTTGGACATCCCAGTGTTTGTTTGATTTCTCGACCTGTTAGTATTTGACAATTGACAAGGAGGGAAGATCGATCATTCCAACGTAAAGCGCTCCCGCTGCTGCTCAATTTCGAAGCAATTTTTAAATGTGTAGAGAACCTATGAATTAGCTATGTGCTGTATTAAATTTCTTATCTGTGTAACTCGGCTTTTGGTTTTCCAAAGTAATAAAATAAAATATAATATGTAAAATACCCCTTCTGGGATGGCGAGAGGGAGTACATTTATTTAAGTACTTAATAATTAAAAAACAAAACCGGGCTATAAACAGGAAGAAAACGAATTGTTCCTGGATTGCTTTTTGTGGTATGGAATGGAAACCTAAAAACAATGAAACTGTAGCAGTTAATTTAGTACCTAGATTTAATCCATAATAGTTTTAGTTGCTTGAGTGATTTTTATTTTGTATTTTTAAAACTGTATAATATTCTTGAAGAGTGATTACTGAGTTTCTTGCCAGGTTCTTCTCAGTAAAAGCAACCTTACGAACCTGGTGGTAGCATGTATACTCCTGTGCAATTGTGTCATTCTGACGATTGGAAAGTACTTTGTATAAAGTCTAATCGAATAAAGATATTTTTGAGTTTGAATATACTTAGGTAATATATTTATATTATATCAAATTTAGGTACGAGAAATAGAACTATACTATACTAGGTAGAGAGGCCTTTGCCCACCAGTTGTACAGTAGAGGCTACCTAGTTAATTATAATACTACTGGTGGGCAAAGGCCTCTCCTCCATCCAGATATATACATATAAAGGTACCTACAAACCTACATTTTTGTAGGTAACTAAGTTATATTGTTACTTAAGTTATAAGTTATTTAAGTTATAAGTTGTAACGACTAGCCTCTTAAGGATTAGAACCAACTGTCCCCATTGATACCAGATTATCTTGGACCAAATACTTCTTCAAATAATAAGGACAGAACTTCACTTAATGTGCCTAAGTTCGTTTAAACCTGTGATTATAGAAGACTGTATAGTTTTAAAATGTAAGACTATGACACCCCTGTTTAGTATTATAAGAGGTCGGTGGTTCGGTGCAGATGGTTGAATATACTATAATGACGGAGAGGCGGCACCCTCGGCGTGCTCACTGCTCAGTGAAATTTAAAAACGCTTTTTCGTTCGACTTACTTAAGAAACTATCTATTTCACCTGATTATTTTAGTATATATGACCAAATCAAAATAAGTTCAGGAACCTGAGTAATCTCATAATAGAACTTACGATATTGGTCCATGATTAAATACATGGATTTTATTGATGGATTTATACATGGAATTTATGGATATTTGTAGTTTAGTGCCTGAGTTTGCCACTCACGATGGCATCTAATCGTCTCTTATGAAAAAAGGCACCATTTTCTTTTCTTTCGTAATCTATATCTATACAGATAAATAAAATTGAAGTGTCTGTTTGTAATTCCAAAATTACAGTTTTTAACAAAATGCATAAGAAAGTATACACGCTACTGACACTAACAAAACAAAGTTTTAACTATAGCTGTAACTTAGGCTACTTTTATTTATCAAAAATATTAGGGTTCCGCGACAATAAGGATGAAACTAAATCTACGCGGGTGAAACCGCGGGGCACAGCTAGTGTAATATAAATCAGTACACCTTGCCGGGAACCCTTCTGGTAAGGCGTGTGTCTATTACTTGCGATTCAAATGACGTGGGCGAAGAGGGCGATCATACAAAGAATGTGATGATGGGAAGACAGTCGCTACAAGATCAATGACGCAGTATCATATGTGGAATTAAAATACACCAATGAATTCCCATGGGCTTATTGAGCCTAGCTCCAAGAAAAACATAATTGGCCAAAACTTTGTCTTAATGTTGCAAAAATAAAAGTAATGTACGATTCAATAAAGAAATACATGGCCGGAGGTCTGTTACTATCGTTAAGGAGAAATTGTTTACTTGATATTCTCTCGAAGACATAACATAGAGATATCGATCGAGGAGGGCGCGCAGCCAGTATTCAATCTCGTGGTTTCCTATTGCTAACTGACTTTGCCGCGCAACTGTCTGACGGAATTATGAAGAAGCGTTCTTGTAGGTAATCAACAGGGAGAAATTTAATTAGGTTTCAATGCACTTCAAAAAGAATACTCTACAGAAAATCTACTTATCGCAAAGTGTATTTCCAAGGAGGTAAGTACTGGTTAATGGTAGTGGTTTCCCGATGCGTAGCTACGTTTTTAGAAAATCGGAAAATATATTTTTCATCCCACCATCTCGGAAAGAGTATTTTTAATCTTCAATATCAGAGTGGAAAAGCCGTTTTTATTCTCTAGAGGATAAAGTAAATTGAATTTAGAACATCGTGTGCACTAAGTTTGTGAATAAAAAGATTATTCTGTAATACTTACCTGTCATAATGTAGTAATTAATACCTAAACTGAAATAAAAGTGTACCTATCTTGTGATTGTAAACGTTTTTTTTTCGCATTTAGTCATTTCCTCGCTGAGGTGGAATTAAAAGTTGCGTGTTACACTCGAGTGCAAAGATTTTTCACCTCGTGCTCTTTTGATTCCCTCGCTAACGCTCAGGATTCTAATTTTAGAATCCTTCGCTTGCTCGGTCATCAAAATTGAACACGCGGTTAAAAAGCAACTTTGCACTCTTGTATAACAAATAACTATTAAAAATGATCTTTGAATTGAAAGAGACCATGTCCTACGTGCAGATTAGAAACATTTAATACTTGGACTTAGTCTCGTGTAATAAATTTGTTAGGTTGAAGTTGGTACCAGATGCTCACTTACGAGCATTTCAGGCTTGTGGTATTAGGCACCTTAGTAAGTTGGGTATAAGTACTTAAGTACTTTGTTAGCACAATATACTGTCAGGCCGAATCCCACACCACACGGGCTACTGCTTAGACATAGGCGTTTTATTACAATTATTAATAACTAGCTGTGCCCCGCGGTTTCACCCGCGTAGATTTAGTTTCATCCTTATTGTCGCGGAACCCTAATATTTTTGATAAATAAAAGTAGCCTAAGTTACTCCTTGAAACATCAGCTACCTACCAGTGAAAGTCCTGTTAAAATCCATCCAGCCGTTTCAGAGATTACCCGGAACAAACAGACAGACAGACAGACAGACAGAGAAAAATTTTAAAACTTGGTTTTTTAGTGTCAAGATCGTGTATACTTTCCTATGCATTTAGTGAAAAGCTGTTATTTTGGTATTACAAACAGACTCTTCAATTTTATTTATCTGTATAAATTATAATGTATACATCTGTATAGATTATAATGCTTAATAAACTAAGTATGTATCAATAATTGACAACAACTAAAAAAAATATTATCAAATTAACCCACACTTCAATCAAAATTGTAAGTGGATTCGTTCTTCACAGTTCGTTCTGTGTTTGGATATGTGGTCAGTTCGTTTTGTTGTCCGCTCGCTCACACTGATACTTTAGACATAATATGAGATACCTACAGAGAAATGGAAACGATAAATATATTATTGCGCCTACACTTCCATCTGCAAGCAAACGCAACTGCAAGCAATCGCATCGGTAACAATATTACGTAAGTTATCACCTAGCTAATGACCTATTCAAGGTTATAATCTCGCTGGGGATGTTCTAACAAATATATTTGTGACTAGCTGTGCCCCGCGGTTTCACCCGCGTAGATTTAGTTTCATCCTTATTGTCGCAGAACCCTAATATTTATGATAAATAAAAGTTACTCCTTGAAACATCAGCTACCTACCAGTGAAAGTCCCGTTAAAATCCATCCAGCCGTTTCAGAGATTACCCGGAACAAACAGACAGACAGACAGAGAAAAAATTTAAAACTCGGTTTTTTAGTGTCAGAAGCGTGTATACTTTCTTATACATTTTGTTAAAAACTGTAATTTTGGAACTACAAACAGACACTTCAATTTTATTTATCTGTATAGATGTATAGATATAGATGACGGTGACTTCTATATCTTTGTGATGGGCCGTCTGAAACAGTACCTCACTCTACCTCGCAGTTAAAGATGTATTTTTTAATAAGGTAGGTAGGTGAATTATAATGCTAGGTAACAGTTGTTAACCATAGGTATCTATCTAATGTTAAACGGGACCTCTCATTGGTAACGTGATAATAAATTGGAACAAATTATTGTTAGTGTTTCCTTACTATTTTAGAATGGAAGAAAGAAGCAAAGGGGGTGGGAATGGTTCGCCTCGCCGAGGTACGGGCAAGCTAGAGTAGGGGTGCGCTTGCGTGGCACCCTATATTGATCGGGTCACAGCCAACGAGGCCACGTGGCCGCATGGGCGCGAAGCGTTCCTCGCCTCGCCGCCATCTCTATCAAGAGACCGGCCGCGATACTTTTCCCTGTAAAGTGTGATACAAGCACTATTCCCGCCGATTCACGCCATGCAAAGCACATATCAATGAAACCGCCGCTATTTACGTCGCTGGATCTGAATTGACTCAAACAATAACGTAATTTACGCAGTAGGTACACTTGTATGATAGAAGTATATAGAAGAATTAATTAGCGGGAGGGGATTAGGGTTTAAGTTTAGTTCTATTCTTGAAGCCTACTCCGTGAGGTGCCAAGATTTTACTTCCATTCATGCCCAAAAAAATCCACCACCCACAAACCCTACTTTTTTCCGACCGTCAACGTGGCAGTGAGAGATAAATCACGTTCCGGCGACGGCGTGAATAACTAAGTACATACATTTTCAATTAAAAATGTAACACCAACCAATTCAAAATCAATCTTCTGTTAAACAAGTGAGGTGTAAACCAATAGTAGTTTTATAACCAAAAACGGGGAAGGCACCTTTCTTTGTACCCACTACGGTCTACGGTTTTTATAATTATTATTTGCACATTTATATTAGAATTCCAACGATTTATTTACTTGACACCCACCCTTGCAGATTCATAAGAGGTTGACGTAACGTAACTTAATCGATCGGCACGTGGTGTCAACCCGGGGCGTCTGGATAAAGATGCACTTGTCTTGCTAAATTAAAACAAAAGAATATGTTGACACTTGATATACGATGATGTCAAACAACATCCTAATTTGTACTAGTAGGAAAATATGTCAGTCAGTATCCTAAATTCGTAAGTAGGTATAGTAAGGTAAGTCAAGTACCTACCCACTACCCAACACACATACCAAGACCCTCTCTAAGTAAGTAAGGTAAGTAAATTCACTGGTTAAGTTCGAGTTCTCTCGAGCCGCTCAATTCGACAACGAGCAAAATTGAAAGGCCTATTGATCGAATTGAGATTAGCGATCACGCACTAGATACGGGGTGATAAGGGCGTTGTCGGTTCTCTCCTCTGTAAATTCAATTTTATTATGAGCCTGTTATGCGTTATATTATTATTTTGCGAAAGTCAATATTGAGATATAACTTACTTGCCATAATAATGTCGTTTTATCCACGTCGAGGGCTCGTACTTTGCAAGCAGCAACTTAACATACAAAAACATAAGGTGTCACTCACCTCCAGCCTCCGGGGGGAGAGTCGTTGCTGCCTTCCTTCAGCTGAGTTGTGCTGGCACTCTGTAGATTCGGCACATTCACACTGAAACAACAACAAAATATGCTTTGCTTAATTTTTTGGTGGACGTGGCACTGGTGAGTAGATTATGCCAAAAATAGGTCCTCGGTTTTGCTTCAATGTCGCTATGGAAGTAAAGTTAAGTGAGGACCAATTTTGAGGAGCGCGTAAACTTTTATCCCCTATTTAAACCCTTTAGAGAGTAGGTGAGGTAGCTAGTACTATTAGACAATCCTTTCCTATAACTTGGGTGTGTAGGTCATGGAATGAATCTTTTGTACTTTTACGACTCTCAGTTCATGAGACAGTCAGTCGGGACATTTTCTTTTTTTTTCATGTATGTAGTAAGTAGGTACCTAAGTTATAGGTTGGAAGAATTTTACTGATGCTATATATTTTGTAAACTATATGTAGATAATGCAACATCCTTATCCCACCCGGTGGATTCCGGACTGGGTTAAATTATAAAGATGGCGACCCTATAATCATAGATACTGACTAAAAAGATTCAGAAGCATCCAGCCTCGCATTCGAAACCATTGTTCAATCAAAGTAGAATGCACAATAGCGTATTAATGTCCATAACATCAGGTAAACATACGTAGTCCTTCCATGGAAGTTAACTTATATTTGAAGAACGATAATTCCAGAAGAGTTATCTCCAGTCGGTTCTATCTTTATGAAGTGAATACATGTGTATCTTGGCGTGCCCTGCGGTGTCACCTGCGTAGACTTAATTTCATTACATTTACATGGCTTTATGTCGCACATTTTTTTTAAACCATATATGATAATAGGGACTGTCCCTTTAAAATGGGATCAGCTGTTTCAGATTTTAGTCGGAACAAACAGACAGAATTAAAAACAAATGTATTTGTATGTAAGTACCGAAGTATATACTTTCAAAGGGATCTAGTGAAACGCTGTTAATTTGCAATTACAAAACAGACACCAAGTAATTTTTTTACGATTTTTTTTAAATGACTGACTGATTCATCAACGCAGAGCATAAAGCCATTGGTCTGGATGGGTATCGATCGGCGCAACAAGAAAGGATTTCTTGAAATTCAATAAAGTAGGTATGTACTCAAGGGGATAAGTTGGAAATCCATAATTTTTTAAGAGGGCCATAAAAATTCGTATTTGAATTTTTATCTATGATACTAGTAAAGTTTTTTTTTTGTACTTAACGAAGGGTTTTGTCGGTCACTATACCAGAAATTATTAACTACTAGCTGTGCCCGTTAATTTCATGGGTGTCCCGCGGAACCCTTGAAACATTAGCTATCGGCAAGTGAAAGTCCCCTTAAAATTAGTCCAGCATTTTTGGAGATTACCCGGAACAGACAGACAGACGGAGAAAAATTTTTTTTATTCCATAGCAGTCGTGTATACTTTCATATGCATTTAGTGAAAACCTGTTATTTTTGAATTGCAAACAGACACTTCAATTATTTATCTGTATAGATGTATAGACGTACCTATAGATTTATGCAGCTTTATGAAGCAGAAAGAGCTCTCTCATAAATACTGTACGGATATTACTTAATTTGGACTTACATTTTTTTATTCGCAACGGACGGTTCGACGATCAGCGGCAATCCACAGTACGAGTAACCTGAAACAAGAAGACCGTTATTAAAAGAAAGTGATGCTACCTACCAGTAAGGAAGGATTTCAAGAAATTTCAGTGAAAATTCAATGGGGGTCGTATGGAAAACCTTGATTCTTACAGAAATAATAACCGTTAGTCCCAAATAACTCGACTGCTTTCCCAGGCCAGAATAAACCTTTTTATTTAATGTAACTCTAGGCATAGTATCCCAACTCCCCCTTATTACAAATCATAGACTAAAATAAGTCTTTGGTTTAAAATAGTTGCAACTCTGTGTGATTTACGGATATACAAAGGAATGGACATAGTTTTTAGACCGAGCTTAGTCTAGTTTTCGTTTATGTAATAAGATGTATAAAGTATAACCAAGTGTAACAACTTTTAAAACTTAAGTCGCAAAGAGGAGTCACATTAGTAGTAGTAGAAACGAATATTATATCAGACTGACAGATGGCCTGCATCATATTTATTATTCATATACAACGCAGATTATCTGTACCGCACGTGAGCTACAACTCTCAAGGCACGGCATGACATGAGCGAGAGTACCTAATAACCGTAACATGACGTCCCTGTTTATGTGGATATTATACCCATAGTTGTGTATTGTTTATCAACAAAACGTCCATGTAACAAAAAGTCGAGCGAGGTTCGGGAGCCATAACAAACAACCATAATACCTCGTATCACCTCACCAATAGGTAGCCATGTAAGTACTTATCTCGTCACATCTACCTAGATGTATGAAAGTAAAGTCAGCCGACCAAGTTGTAGACTTGCAGTAGCACTAAATTTCGTCAGGGCTCAGACTTCGAATACCTAGCCATCTACCTAAACTTGAAATGAGCTTATGTTAAGCCAAGTTACCAATATTAATAATCAATATTGAAAAGTAACTAGCATGAAACTAATCTTTATGAAAATGTACATATATTAGGAACTAGCGGACGTCACGCGGATTCACCCACGTAGTTCCCGTTACTCGCTGATGATGTAGCTATCCATTACTGAAAGAATTTTCATGTTCGGTCAAGTAATTTCGGAGCCTATTAAATGCAAACAAACAAACAAACAAAGAAAACAATCAAATCTTTCTTCTTCATAATATTAGTGTAGATGTAAGAGTGTTACCGTGGAGTTTGTCTATAGCACGATCCGCAGCAGACTGGTCGGGGAAGTCGACGAATGCGTAGCCGCCTCTCTTCACAGAAATATCTGCCACGGTCAGGTTCTGCTCAGCAAACAACTGTCTAATAGCCGCTTCATCAGCTTCAATGGGCAGGTTGCCTATGTACAATTTATTCATTGCAGAAACGGTCTTCAGTTGGTCACTCATGTTCGTGGTGGGTAGCTCCAAGAAAACAATATATAAATCCGGTAATCGAGGTGTATGCGATGAACGACAACCGAGTCCAACAAAGCGACAAGTCTATTGACTTTCTTTTGTCTTTCACTGTCAATGACATACCCGCTTCTAAAAATGGAATCTTATCTAGAGATTTGTTTTTCTCTCTACGGCCATGATTTTATTGACATCACCCACTATACATTTTAAAATATTTTCTCAAATTTTTGATTATGCAACACTAACAAATAAAATTTTTACTTTGTTCTCATTGATAAACTACCTAAGTGGTATTAAGTGGGTGTGTTAGAGAAAGAAATAATTTAATCGGCCCATTACAGGTGCGGTCACAACATATAAACGCTCAGCAAAAATAATGGTGATAACTGCGAAAGTATTTTACTCACGTCGCACCATACAGACGGACAGAGGCAAAGCCATAAAACCTGTGCACCGTACCTACTCACCAGGGGCGGATCCAGTTTTGGCGCCAGGAGGCTTCTCATAGTCGTTCGTTCCCAAACGATTGACATCATACAAAGTTATTATATTATATTAAAATAATTAAATATTGAAGGCATGTAGTTACATTAAATCTGTCTTCTTCTTTAATTTAAGAGCTTTGCTCTTGTCGGTGGAGCAATCGCCACTCTTGTCTCTCTTGTGCACAATTCTTGACCTCCTGATACGACACTACACCCGCTTTCTCCTTAAGTTGGTCCATGTAGCTTCTCCTTGGTCTTCCTCTTCCTCTTCGCCCTTCGATTTTCCTTCCAGTACTAGTTGTAATAGCTTGTCATGTCGTATCAAGTGTCCAACCATTTTTCCTCTTCTATTTTCAATTGTTCTTAGCAGTGTTCTTTTCTCATTTATCATGTCCAATACTTCCACATTACTCTTCTTCTCTGTCCAGCTAATTCTTTCCATTCTTCTCCAGCACCACATCTCGAATGCTTCCAGCCTCTCTCTATCTTTTTGTGTTAGTGTCCACGTCTCGCTGCCATATAATGCTATGCTCCATATGTACACTTTTATTAGTCGTATCCGGGTCTTTCTGGAGATGTTTGCTTTAAAAAGATGTTTTTTGTTGTTGTAGGCTTGTTTTGCCATAGCAATCCTAGCGGTCACATCGGGTGTACATCTGGAGTCATGGGTTACTATACTACCTAAGTATTTGAAGCTTGTGACTTGTTCAATGGGTATATTATTCAATTTGATCGGGTTGTGTATGTTGCAATTTTTTTCTGCTGTTAATGTTTTTGTTTTGTTTATATTAATTCTGAGTCCAAATTCTATAAATATTGCGTCCATTAATCCAATTAACTCTTGAAGTTTAGTGGAATTTTCAGCAAAAGCCGCTATATCGTCTGCGAATCTAATAAAATATATATTTTCTCCGTTAATTTTGATTCCTCCTTTTTCTGCTTCAACAATTTTCCTTATAGCGCATTCGATGAATATATTAAAAATGATTGGTGAGAGTGGACACCCTTGTCTTACACCTTGTCTTATCTTTGCTCTTCCTTTCTCATCCCCTACTTCAATTATAGTTTCCTGGTCTTTGTACAACTCATAAATTAATCTTCTGTCTCTATAGTCTAAGCCTGCTTCTTTGAGAATTGTCATCATTTTCTTCCAATTTACTTTATCGAATGCTTGAATAAATCTGTATGGTGACAAAATATATAAATAACATTATTATGTTCAATTAGTGGACCACCTAAGTCCTGGAACCAGCTCAGGGGGGGGTCATGACCCCAATGACCCCCCTGGATCCGCCGTTGGTACTCACCTTTATGTATATGTACTTACTTCATTAGCTTTATGCATATGTACTTAAGTACTTCATTAGTTGTCGAGATCAGTGCTAGCTATAAAGACAGAAAGAGACAAGTGCCAGAATTGAGATTTGTTTTTGAATTGAGAATGAGATGTTGAGCGCTACTATTTGTTTTTTAACCCGGAATAGGCATGTTTCCACTAAGAACAAATAGAATGGATTAAATGGTCTAAAATTTTATTTCTGTATTTAGATAAAGAAAAATAAATTAATTCAAAGAAATATTAAAAGATTGTTGATATTTTCACGAAACAAGTTATGGAAATTTAAGCATTAAGTCACGTGAACACCAATCAGGAAGCTTTACGTCAACCTGTGTAAGGCATAGTGCCTAACAGCTGTTGTAGGGATGGCGATGCTTTCCAAACAAGATCGATTTTTAAATTGATTCGAATCGTAACTTGATGAATCGCTTCATAAAAAAATCGAGGTCAAAAAGATCGATTTCTAAAAAATCTATTTTTTCTCGAGTCTGCATTTACAATGTAAAATCCATTTGATGAAAAACAAGATACCATAATAAGCGGTCACTTAGTATTAAAATCTGGGATTTTTTTTAGTTCAAGAAATTCGATGATCACAATCATTTTTATAACAATATGAAAGTATCAGGTAAAAAAGAAGACATAATTTTACTTTCTAAATGTATTTGTTATATTAAGTAATAATTTTAACAAAAAAAATACTGATTTCAAATTTTAATTCTTAAACTACTGAATAGATGAAAATCGTGTCGTGAATAGAGAACATCGAGTGTCGATTCTCTAGGGTGAAATATTGATTCACTGAATTGATTCAGTTTTCCATATCGATTTAAAAAATCGATTCTTCGATTAATAGATCTCATATCGCCATCCCTAAGCTGTTGTGTTGAAATTTTCGTAGATAAGAGCGTCAGTAATTGTTTCATGGTTTTATCTTTTGGGACAAATATAAATAATTTGTTTGGCGTTTTAATGCTTGTGCTTTTACACTGGGGCACCATACAGTACTTATAATACGACGGTTTCATTTTTTATCACGAAATATCAAAATCGCCATATACGAACAGCTGTTTTGCACACGCTTTGACGTCACACATGACGCCATGACATTACCGAGCGTTTTCGGGGGAAATTTAATTTAATTTCTTTAAATGCGAAATACAAATGGAAATCGATTTATTTTCAAATAAATATTTTTTTCACTGCATAATGGATACTTAGGTATATGAATTAGCAATAAATCAAATTTAGGCAACTAGCCTATTGTGCAAGCACCAAAGAAAATTACATTTATTTCCGAACTAAGTCCAGGGGCCTTACCATGAGCTCTTATTGCCATGATAGTTTCACTCATTTATGAGACAGATGTATGTGACGTGCATACATCTGTCACTATCGCACAACTGAATTAACATTGCAATAAGAGCTCATGGTTGAGCCCCAGCTTTCTCCGTTTGTACTGTACAAATGTATTACGCTAGATTAATAAGTAACTTTAAAATTTGGCGCATTAAATAAGGATTCCAAAATGGAATTAGTATAGAATAAAAGGGTTCCGTTTTTTCCCTTTCGTTACGGAACCTAAAATCTCTGCAATTGGCTACCTCTAAGTGCAGACTGCAGATTACCGAGCGACAACTTCTTGATCTGAGCATTACATAATCTAATACTAAGAAATTAGTTATATGCATGCGGGAATAGAACCTTGAGAGAATCGAGAACCTTGAGTCGAGGTCTAATTATTATTCAAGGCCCTCGGTCCAGACTAACATTGAGGAATAAATATAACGTATTCAAATGAACTTAAATAAACTATCTGTTGCTTGCGAAGCGTGGTGCAGCGGTTACAAATTGCACAGGATATTGTTGAATAAGTAACTAGTCAAAGTTTCCACATAAGCAATAGTTAGGTAAAGTATGGCTTACTATTTTATTTAGCTAGTAGATGGTTTAGATATTTATGTTTTATCCATAGATCTTGTAGATAAGTAGGGTTCATTTAATTACTATTGTTGATTATGAACTTACCTACTATTCCACTTACCTCTATAGTCTCATCACGCACGTTCCGACATGGGGTAAGTACCTACCTAGCAGGTCACAAGGCGTACCTATACAGGTGTCCCACGAGGCATTTATAAAAACGAACAATTCCACACTCTGCGATAGCACTTTAACGCAGTTACTACAAATCTTTATTTATTATTTATTAATAATTTTGTCTATCATTTGTTATCCAGCCGCGTTATTCACTAAGGTTTCTCAGCGTCGCACTCGTCGTCGAGTGTCGGTTTTAAAGATACGAAATTGAACCTTATCCGTTATGTATCCATTTTCTATGATTGAAACCAACGCTCGTCTTCGATACATTAAACTAAAAGCGGCTGAATAATGTTACAAGTACGGAAGAAATGTCACTTGTTTCCGAACTAAGTCAACTTTGTCGGCTTGTACTGAAAAAATGTATTACTTACGCTAGTTTACCAAGTAACTTTAAAATTTGGCGCATTAAATAAGGATTCTAAAATGGTATTAAGTTTGCTAGTAATCGGATCAGTTTCGTGGATATAATTTTGGTTCTTAAAAAAAGTACCCAAGGCTTTTGTAGAGGCCGTCTTGAACTAAACTAAACCAATAGAGATGTTTCGGTGGTCCCTGTTGGTTCTAGTAAAGGGTGCTTGCCTTGCACACTTGTTGGCGGGGCCAGTGCCGATGCCGTGAATCCTGATAGTGTCGCCATATCTATTGAGTGCATGTCACTGACCACATTCATCACCTTATAAATGGGCCCTAAAACATACCTAGTATTACTACAAAAAATGCATCCATAGAATGACGTGTACAATTATAATTCCGAAATTAGCCAATGCTGCTACTTTGTTTTTTTTTTGACATTTTCTATAAATGAATCTCAGCTAGATCAATTTATCGCCCCTAAAACTGCCTGCATGCAAAAATACATAAAATTGTTGGACCCGTTATTCAGATACATACATACAAGAATTGCTCGTTTATTGTATTAGATAGATAGATAGATCGATGTAATGTAGGTAGATCAGTACAATGGTGCCATTGCTATGCAACGTACGGGAATAAATTGTTCTTTACAACTGTTAATCTTATGGTCAATCAAGATCGCTGTAGGCCAGTGTAATGTATGTGCATGGAATTCTAATAGTATTCGGGAAAAGGCTTAAGGGTAGATAAACATTGTTCACATTTAGGTACGCCAATTAATTGACGAATCCTTTTTTATTGACATTTACAAAATACTTTCTGAAAACATTGATTTTTTCTAAATACTCATAATTACTTAAGTAAATTACACCATCCCGATTCCTATATAACAACAAATAATGTTTTCTTACCAAGTATCTAGGTTGTAGAAATTATGATTTCAACCGTTGAATTAAAATTTTTTGATTAATATTGTGACATTTATTAATTTTATAATTAAAAAAGAAAAAAAGAACGCAGCCCAGTGCAGCCTTGCATTTGAATTTTCGAAAATCTCATTGGCGACTACAATCAATAATTATATTATGATAACTTACAAACAAAATAACCAAACTTTTAATGTTAAATGCAGTAAGAATAGGTAACAGTTACCATACTAACATTTAGACACAACAAAGCTTTTAAAACAGTATGAAACAATATTATCAGACACCCACGTATAATAATGTGTGTCAGACACATATACTGGCGTTACTATTACTATCTCCTTATGGCTCCGACACTCAGACACAGTCAATTGCAATAACACCCATATTATATTTATAATAGTTAGATAAGAAGTACAGAGCGCAGTTTGCATCCTCATTAATAAATATGTAATATACAATAAAATATCCAGTAGGTAACAACTCCTACTTGGATGTTGGTGTATAGGCGTACATCGCCAGTGTGTGTGTACCCACTACACAGGATGTTGATAACAATGGTACCCTTGATCGTTTAAGCAGCAATTTTTTTTTGACACTCGTAAGGAAACCAAATCCAATAGGGTACTTCCCGTTAATCTTCAATCATGACATATGGCAAGAATTTACATTACAAATTCAATAACACTAATTTCTCACTTTTTTACTAAGGAATGACGAAATCCAAAAACTTCCTTAGAAATTTAAAAAAATGGATCCCTCGAGTCAGACCCGTCTGTCAGTCCCAATGAGTTTATAAACCCTAAATGCAGTATTGTTACACCAAGAGCTTTACGGTATAAGAAGACATCGTGCAGGGACCAATCTATGTCTGAGAAGGAATTCATACTTATTTATAATGCCTGAGACGGGAATGGACGCACCACCTGTCACGATGGATCAAGAACCTTCAGTGAAAAGTAGGTGATTTAAAACATTCGTGACAGATGTTCGTCATAGGTTATCTTATCATATACCCCAAAAATAATATTTATTTAAATAATATTTGACTAACGGCAGGAATATGGACCGCTTCCGTGATTCAAGTGTTGGGGTCCAGGGCATTTGCATAAAATGTTAAATACTACTTAAGCATACGATTTTATGTTAAATTTTATAAAATTCTTTATCTTCTTTCTATCCCCTTTAGCAATAAACCTCTTTCTAAAACTTGGAGATAATCTATTTATATAATTACTTAAGTGTGATAATTTGAGTGAATAAAGTCACACAAAAATGTTTGGCTTTTTTAGTTAAAATTCCTAATAAACTGTTAGGCAATTTGCCAGCCTCGCATCTCAGTTCCAAATGAGTGGAGTTTCCCATATTGTATACGAATTATACGATCAGACTCATATATAAGGGACCCCCATTTCCCAAAGTATTACTTGGATTGGAAGGCTAGCTTCGACAAACTTCTATCTATTTCATTATTATTAGGACCCAATTTGTTGATAGTTTCGTAAGATAATTAAGGTCCCTCGCCTATGTAAACTTCTAAATAAATGTATCACCCTGGATATTCACTTTGACAATCTAGCCAAGTTCCGTCAGCACTTACTGGATAAGAAATAACGTCTAAACTGGTATTTGTTTGTACATGATGTTAAAAATCAGCATTTCGGCTTTGACATAAGATTAAGACCGAATTTTATCATTTGCTTTTCTCTTCCTTCCTTTTCATTATTTCATTATTAGCAATTTTCTTATTATATAGTATGAGCGTTAGGAAGTACAATCTTTGTGAATCCTCGCACTATAATCATGCGGTGTTTGCCTGTAAAAGGTTTAACACATTAGCATAAGACCATTAGACTAATTCTATTTAACATAAGTGATGTGTATAAACTGTTGGCAAACCTTAAATAAATAAATAATTATGTATTCATTAGTTAATTGTAGCGTAATGAAGCAAATTTAACAAAACTCTCCTAAAATTATCTAAGTAAGTATAGTTCCCCAATTCCACCGAACCCATCACTATATATAACTAAATAAATAAATAACTACGGTGAAGCTTCGCTATCAATTAAATATATTGGACGACATTTCTTAAACTATAAAAACATTTCTTTATAAAAAAGCAACATTATACATAAATAAAAAGTTATACAAATCCGGTTATGAAATTGTTTGTTCAACTTACATATTATATTAATAATTGCATCAAAAACAATAAAACCTGTAAAAAACTCCTTTAGCCCTGAACAAACCATGTGCTATTACTTATTAGTATAGTCAAAACTCTATCCGTCATCAAAATCACAAATAGTAATAATATCTCACACACACAAAATAAAGTAGTGATTTCGTTATTTAATAATTTATTGTACTAATATTTTCTGGGACTAGATACATTTGTAATCACCTTTTGTACCTGCAAATACAATACTATGTAACTTATACATAACGTTGTATAAATTATTAAACAAATATCGTTTCTTACATAATAATGTATATGGATTTATATATACTAGAATATTTAACATACATACATAATAAATATATGAAAAAGTTCTCACGATATACCAGACCTACTGTTGTAGCCAACTAGGTATATAAATATGTGTGTACAACAACTTCTAGTTGATAAATTTCGTCTAAACATAATCAGATGATGCGTGTAAATAGCAAAGAGACAATTATCACATTAAATATGCTAACGAAAGTAGATCTTGTGATTCCATGAGGTGTAGGCAAATGATAATACGGTGTTTCATGGCTGACTTTAAATGCATATCATGAGTATTTTCATGTACTTACCTAGACATTATCGTAAAACCTTCTCTTGTAGAAGTAAGACATAATGAGTAGTAGATGAGTAGTTGCAAGCGTTCATAGATTTCACCATCGCTTCGTGGCTATGCATGTCACCTGATAGCTATATTGTATACATTCAACACGCTTTCAGATTTAAACTGCCACTGATTTAGCGGATATTACCAGGTTTCAAAGTATTAGTTTAGGTTTCATATAAAATTATACTATTTTGTAGGGAATGCAAACCGTTTACAGTGAAGTCATTTGCGAAGTTGCCTCCGATTTGTCACCGCTAATACCTTTGACGATCTGTATCTTGGAGTGTATGCGAAAGTGCAGTCTCGACTCTAACGAGTAGCCGGAGAACTTTTTCCTAAAATAATAGAAAATACAATATTTATTTAAGAGCGACTCAGGCGAAACTATCAACATGACATAGTTTTTGGAAAGTCCATCCGTCCATCATGAAAAATCATCAAATTTCATCCATCCTAAATTCCAGCTATTGCTAGAAAATATATTCCACCCTATTGAAGTGTTGGAATATGTTTGTCATGTAAAACATATCAAGAGCATTCAGATGCAATCTGCTATTCAACGACTACGAGGAGATACTTACCGGCTTATTACTAAACAAGTTTAAACGGAGACTAGACCGCACTCTGCCTAAAACTATGCCCATCCCTTGGAAATCTCTATCACAAACAGAGAGAAGAACAAGGCTTATCTGAGGCAATGTTTTGTAATTAGGGGATTAGTGATCTCATGTAGACGCGAACTACGGTCTACGGTAGTTAATGAAGTACCTGGCGTCTTGCAGCAATTGAAGAGCGCGCTCCTTTTCGCCGAGACTGTGGTGGCACATCGCTATCTCCACCAACGAGTACGGCAACAGGAATGTATCTTCCTTTATGTCTGTTTTCAGCCTGCAATCACGTTTTATTATTATAGCTAGTACAAAAAACAACGATATGCGTTAAGTTAAAATGCAGAATATTAAAGTGGACAATAGTACAAAAAAATTGAGTCACTGAATATTGTCGCTCAACACTCAGGTCTATTTGTAGCCAATTCTTCGCTAGCATGTCAAAAGTATATTCATGAAAATGTCATAGAGAAAATGAATACAGATGTCCGTTCCTTGAATAGCCTGACAGTTTGTCTTGACCGTTTACTACTCCAAGTTAGATAAGTAGGAAAGAGGTGGGCTAATGTCTTAATGATTCAATTGTATACTCAGTATTGATACAATTCTGGAAGTTTTAGTTCAATTATTTATGTAAATATTAATTATCAATTTAAAACGCTATTCAAGTAGTTTTATTTACGTTTTATATTTAATTTCTAACAATTATTACTGCTTTATAAGGTATTTTTAAAATATTTTTTATGGTATCGAATTTATTTTCCTAACAACTCGAAAATTTATTTATAATCTGTGGGAAAGAAAGTTTGAAAGAACGTCTCTAATATTTACCGCGCAACTGTATAATTTAACATTTCCTAAGTATTTGACTGTCAATGATTACAACGCTTCAAAGACATGAAAACTGCTTAGGGTTCAATGAATGGACAAACTATAGTTGTCGAGAGTGATAGTAAGTAAGTATAGTAAAGTGAGCATTACAGGAAGACGGAGTCGAGCACGTCGATGGCCATACGCGGCAGGTTGAGGACGGCGAGGCAGCAGCCGTGAAGGTAGCGCAGCAGAGCTCGGTTGTCCGCCTCGTAGCCATCCATCCACTGCTGCGGACCGCCCTCCACGCGCTCGCGACACACCTCGATCAACTGACCACAAAGTTCATTATTACAACTTACGCACTGTAAGTAAAAGCCGTGGTGGCCTTTAAGGAATCGCCTGCTAAGTAAGTGCCGCAAGTTGTATTCCAGCGGACTGTACCAATGAGTTTTGCAAAAACTTACGTGCAATGATTTCTCACCACGAGCTTAGCGGTGAAGGAAAACAGCACATTCTGAGAAGTTATTCAAAGACGTAGATATGGTGCTTGAGATGGCGATTGACTCACCATATGGCGCGTTGGCAAAAGTGGATGTTGTTATTACAACAACTGGGCTTACCCCTTCAGTGTCCCGAAGGGATAGTGAAGGGAAGGTAACTAAAAATTAAATATAACTGTTTTAATAAATAAATATTTGTGAGAGACCCTCCATAGTGGAGCTTCAAATCGTCACAAAATGTATTCTATTCTAGCTCTTCACACTGAAAGCGCCGTGTTAAAAGGCGAGTTGTCATAGAGTATGGGGATGATACCTTGAGTAAGTGTTGTGCGACGCGCTCGTTGTTGGCGAGCACTGGGAACATGTTCCAGAGGCAGAGCAGTTCGACCCCGGGCAGCACCAGGCGGCCCTGAGCCTGGTAGCGCGCGCATCGCTTGATCATGAACTTCTCCATCGGCAACGACTTGCCCGCGATGCGCTGCTTGTATTGCGACGCGTTCCTGACACATACCCTCGTATAAGCCCTCTGATCTGATACTCTGACCAAATGTTTCTTGTACCATCGCCATCGTCGGACAATATAATTAAAAATACACCGGTAGAAAGCTAAATCTTCAGCATATAACATATTGTTACTATTTTTATTACTAAAAATAATAAGGGTTCCGTACAGAAACTAGAATTATTTTGTTCTTCTTGACTACGTTACGATTTTTACTAACACGTAGAAGTTGAATATTGATGGGTTTATAGGTAAAAAAAAAAACAAATTAAGTTTATATATAGATAGGGGTAGTATATAGGTAGGGATATAAATAGGGGAAAGTCAACACAATGTAATAATCTTAAAAAATTGTAACCCGAAATGAAGCGAGAGTGGGTTGCTAGTAAGTAATACGGGTACTTGAGTAGGTGGTTGCAGAGCTGCCTCTCTTCGGGAGTGAGGTCGGGCAGCTGCAGCAGCATGGCCGCCTGTGTGTATAAATAGATGGTGCGCGACCACGAACTCTCCTCGATCAGCTTGCCGGCGTACCGCGCCGCCTCTCGCCACTCCATGCGCAGCCTGCAAACGATACAAACGTCACAAAAAAAAGTGTACTAAAATACATAATTACCGCTCAAAATCATAAACCTCCCTTTTGCTTCACCATAGTTGGGAAAAAGTAAGGTTGTATTGCAACTCACCCGTTAACCCACATGATCTCCCAGTAGCAGAGATGGCGGAACTGGCTCCAAGTGTCCTGGCTGGCTACGGCGCGGTTGTAGGTCACAATGGCAGGCTCGAAGAAGCCCCGGAGTAGCTCGAGCCGCCCTTTGAACACCAGGAACCATACGCTCTCCGGGAACACCTGACAAAATAGAAACTAACGTTGGCTTACAGATCGAGTGTTATTTCTAACATATTAGTGAGACACACAATTAATAGAGAAGGATCCTTCGGCGAAGGCTACTTTCGCAAGGAGTGGCAGAGTTTGTGCTTAGTGGAAGATTTACTGTACTAATATTAAAACTTGTATTTCACAGACTACAACAAAGTAGCGATATTCAAAGGCAGACAATGTTACTTTTTATTACACACCATGTAGTACAGATACTATATAATATTATTGTAAAGGGTAGTAATGTTTGACCTTCATTTCTTTGTGCAGTATTTCCTCACAGACGGCCAAGTCGCCCTGAGCGCCAATGAACTGGCAGATGACCAAGTGGTACCCGAGCAGTGTCAGGTCGCAGAGCACCGACCTCATGCCAGGCGAGCGCGAGCCTGCCTCCAGCTCCGCTAAGCCAAGCGCCTGTAAACATACACCTTCAAAATTGAACTGCTTATACTTTTATATTTATGTCGCCAACACAATGTAACTACATTATACAGATAAATAAAATTGCAGTGTCTGTTTGTTATTCCAAAATAACAGCTTTTCATTCAGTGCATATGAAAATATATACACGGTACTGACATGAAAGATCAAATTTTATATTTTTTTCGCTCTCTGTCTGTTTGTTTGTTCCGGCTAATCTCCGAATCAGCTGGACCAATTTAAACGGGACTTTCACTAAAAGATAGCTAATTTTACAAGGAGTAAAATAGGCTACATTTAAAAAAAAAATAAGGATCCGCGGGTAACCCAAGAAATGAACTCTACGCGGATAAGACCGCGGGGCACAGCTAGTAATAGATTATTTCTACAGTATAGACAAGCACAAAGACTCAAGGTAAATGCCATCATAATTATAGGCGATGACTGCATGCAAATTAAAATGTACCTACACATAATTTTACAGAAATAAGCAATAAATGGTAAGTACAAAAACTGAAAATTTTATATGTTTAGGTTTTAGCCAAAGCTCGCTTAGTTTTGTGAATACTATGGGCAAATACATCCTCAACATTCGCGATGGCATTTAGTTTCTTTACTATTCTATTCAGACTGTAAACGCTCACAATAGCTGTAGACTGTGTGTTTCTTACTAAATTATATTTACAATAAATATTCATTATAGGGTTTAGGTGCCTTCAAACCTATTACCAATTTTATTATTCACTAACAAACCCGGCGAACTCCGTCTCGCCATTTTCACAATTTCTTTGCTATAAACCTCACGGAGCCCGAGACCTTTCCAACGAATGCAAAACCGTGGAAATCGGTTCGTGCGTTCTAGAGTTATAGCGTCAGGAAGGAAAACCCGACTAATTTTTATATAGTAGATATGCCTTTCGGCTGGGTTTATGTCTATTGTGATAGATATTTTACATTTCTACAAGTTTTGCTAAGGATAATCTATACAGATAAATAAAATTGAAGTGTCTGTTAGTAATTCCAAAACAACAGCTTTTCACAAAATGAATATGAAAGTACACGCTACAGACACTAAAACCCAAACTATTAAAATTTTTTTCTGTCCGTCTGTCTGTTTGTTCCGGGTAATCTCTGAAACGGCTGGACCGATTTTAACGGGACTGGCAGGTAGCTGATGTTTCAAGGAGTAACTTAGGCTACTTTTAATTATTAGAAATATTAGGGTTCCGCGACAATAAGAATGAAACTAAATCTACGCGGGAGAAACCCGGGGGGCACAGCTAGTTATATAATATTTTTCTTCGTATTCGTTACGAATATTGATCAACAGATAAATATACATATCTCCAACACAGATATAGATTATTTACTTATCTATGTCTGTTGTCTAAAATGTATTTGATCAAGTGAAAGGAAACACTTACGGATTCGTCTTCTATGTATATAATTGTTTTAAACCAACCGATTACAGAGTATATCTTGATATGTTTGTATTTTTATCGCTGGGTTTGGTTAAAAAAAGCGTTCCTATGAGTGTGCAGTTAATAGGCATGTTTCCACTAAGAACAAATAGAATGGATTAAATGGTCTAAAATTGTATTTCTGTATTTAGATAAAGAAAAATAAATTAATTCATTGAAATATTAAAAGATTGTTGATATTTTCACGAAACAAGTTATGGAAATTAAAGGATTACGTCACGTGACATTGAACACCAATCAGGAAGCGTTACGTCAACCTGTGTAAGGCATAGTGCCTAACAGCTGTTGTAGGGATGGCGATTCTTTTCAAAAAAGATCGATTTTTAAATTGATTCGAATCGTAACTTGATGATTCGATTCATAAAAAAATCGAGGCCAAAAAGATCGATTTCAAAAAAATCTATTTTTGACGAGTCTGCATTTACAATGTAAATATAAATCCATTTGATGAAAAACAAGATACCATAATAAGCGGTCACTTAGTATTAAAATCTGGGATTTTTTTTAGTGCAAGAAATTCGATGATCACAATCATTTTTATAACAATATGAAAGTATCAGGTAAAAAAGAAGACATAATTTTACTTTCTAAATGTATTTGTTATATTAAGTAATAATTTTAACAAAAAAAATACAGATTTCAAATTTTAATTCTAAAACTACTGAATAGATGAAAATCGTGTCGTGAATAGAGAAAACCGAGTGTCGATTCTCTAGGGTGAAATATTGATTCACTGAATTGATTCAGATTTCCATATCGATTTAAAAAATCGATTCTTCGATTAATAGATCTCAGATCGCCATCCCTAAGCTGTTGTGTTGAAATTTTCGTAGATAAGAGCGTCAGTAATTGTTTCATGGTTTTATCTTTTGGGACAAATATAAATAATTTGTTTGGCGTTTTAATGCTTGTGCTTTTACACTGGGGCACCATACAGTACTTATAATACGACGGTTTCATTTTTTATCACGAAATATCAACAATCGCCATACACGATCAGCTGTTTTGCCCACGCCTTGACGTCACACACAACGCCATGACATTACCGAGCGTTTTCGAGGGAAATTTAATTTAATTTCTTTAAATGCGAAATACAAATTGAAAATCGATATATTTTTAAAAAAAAATTTTTTCCTTGCATAATGGATACTAAGGTATATGAATTAGCAATAAATCAAATTTAGGCAACTAGCCTATTGTAACTAGATCTTTAAAGTGAGTCTGGCCTATTGTAGGTACATAATAAGGTAAGTCAGCATTAAATAGTTGATCGACAATATCAATTATGAACCTTATTTCCGGAGAAGCCGACGAACTCCAGTACGCTGATGATCTTGGGCGGCAGCAGCGAGATCATAACGTTAAAGGTTGCAATGCCGAGACGAACACCGCTATGGAAGTGCATCTTCGACTCCTCAGTCTCCCATTGTTTCTTCTCCAGAATCTTTGAGCAATCTCTGCGATTAACAATGTGTGGGTTTAACAAATGACGCAATCAAAGCAGGCAGTATATGTGTGACAGTTAAAATAAAATAATTAAAATTGTGGAGGAATATTATAAGTGACTGCATCACTGACCATCGGTATGAGTAAACTGAAACATCATAACTCAACATAGTTGAACTATTACACTAAATACAGCAGGTAAGCAACCCCCACACCTACAATGTTTACAAGTAAGGATGCACGGAACAAAACCACTATGCTCCTTGTGTGTTCATCATTATCTATGCTTGACTGTGACGCTACATGGTGAGATCCGGAGAATATAATTGGACATGTATCTGTGTTAAGATTCAGCCAAATGCAATAAGTACTTCAACTTTTTAACTGCACAAAACACATTGGCTGCTTATCATCAGATAGCTTTGCAACAAATTGCATTTATCCTACTATACAACCATACATGCATTCAATCAATTATTATCAAATTGGACAGCTCAAGTACATACATGATTTGCAGATAAATTGTGCAGTAAATTATTTAATTGAATGATCAATTAAATATTTTTCTGCAAAATGTTTAACATTCTAGCTGAGCCCCGCCGGTTTACCAGCGTAGAGGTGGCATTATTTATTTTTATCGTATACCCCTATTTAAACAAAAGCAACCTAAGTAACTCTTTGTAATCTCTTTGTAATCAGCTATCTGCCAGTGAAAATCCCGATAAAATCGGTCCAGCTGATTCAGAGATTTAGCTAGAACAAACATAATGTGTAAATATGTTTTTATGTTAGTTAGTACCGTATATACTTTCATGTGTAGGTATTTAGTGGAATTACAAAGAGACTTTAATTTTATATCATTGATACGGTCATTTGTTTTTGCATTTATGGTGTTACCAATGACAGTAGCGTGCACTTTGTGCAAAATCTCTTCTTTATATTTATACACAGATAAAAAATATATGTTTATATCTAAAGTACGATTGCGCACGTATTACATACACATGCTTAGCTAGAAAAACATTCCTACGAATACGATCAATCGTTTCATTTAATCGCGCCTATTTGGATGCCTGAATGGGTACAGTCACTTTTTTTCGTACATTACATAGGGTCACAAGCAGAATACTTACTTACTAAGTGTTTTTTTTTATAGTACCTATTGAGGGTAGAGTGAGAAAAGTGCCTTATTTTCTCAAGTAAGTCAAGATAGATCACGTTTTAAAACATACAACGCTCCAAGAAATGGCTATATTTTGAATGACTGATCCTTTAGTAAGAAATAATAAGGCAAACGAAAACTAAAAAAAACTTAAAGATGTAATGACCATCGAATAATTCTCACTGAAATACATTTTGATAAAATCTTGTACGTACCTATTAGTTATCGAATGTTCAAGTTCATACATCCAAACAAGCCAATCAGTCAGATTATATTTTATCTAGTTATAACCTACATTTTTCGCATCGTCATCTATACAGATAAATTAAATTGAAGTGTCTGCTTGCAATTAAATATTAACAGCTTTGCATATAAATGAAAATATTATAGGACCTTCGACTTATATTAGCGCTTTGGTACTAGCTGTAAGTTTATATTTATACAAATATAGCATCTATATCTTATATATATAAAAATGAACGAGATCACGGGTGAACGGCTGGATGGATGGCTTACAGATAGCTGATGTTTCAAGGAGTGCTACAGGCTAATTTTATTTAAAAAAAACCATAAGGGCTGCGGGACACCCAAGAAATTAACTCTACGCGGGTGAAACCGCTGGACACAGCTAGTAAGAAATATTACCGGTGCAGTTGCTGCATTACGGCAGTAAGCAGTTATTTGATGTCATAATTGTTTTCTATGACGGCAGTGTTTTCTTTTTGTCGCAATGAAACTGGGTCACGAGCGACTCTTAACATAAGTAGGTCACAATAAAAACGTGTCACATCACATGTTTATTAATTAGATAACACACAGTTAATACGTTATGATATTACTTTATTATTATCAGTAGTCAGGGATAATAATTCTAAAGGAGATATCCGAGTATGGCGATACAGCTGATAATTATAAGCCGCATCGAAGAATATCTTGATTTTGTTTAACAATTGACGAATGCTCTTAATCCTAAGTGACCACACTAATAACGTCCCGATTTCTATGCTTCGTTTATGTTGGTTACCTAGCAGTAAGCAACATTTATTCTTTCATTTACTGTCAAAAGAACGCAGATGTGAAGTTTTTTAAAATATCTGTTAAACACCTGAATCGCGATCGGCCACGACGTGACATATCTTACTGTAATTACGCCTATTCCGCTTATTTTCTCGTAGATGTGCACATCTGTGTGTGTCATTTCGGACGAGTTCATCCTAGATTCCTAACTGCTTGTAAAGCTTATATTTAAACTGTGGCACACAGTGCCACAGTTTATTAAATATGATCAACGATTTCATAATAAATTAATATATTTATAATAATTAAGTCAAATCCGAGATAGTGAACATAATGATGAAACATTGGCGAAATACATTAGTATGGTTAATCGTTAGCTGGTGAAAGGTTTGTTTCGAAATAATCGCTTATCGGGGCTTGTTTGCCAGGGTTCAAGAATATTAAATAACTTACAATGTAAATGCTGTCTACATTCACAAACCTTGCGATTTAATCCATGACCTGATTAATGACGTAAAATATATATAATTATTTATAAATATGATAATGGCTAAAATAACACTAATATAGATACACCGTATTTCGTAGTAAACTAGTGCGGTTTATCACCGAATTGGAAATGAAAATGAAAAATATTTATTCAGTTTAGGCCCTGGTAAGGCACTTATGAAAGTCGAGAATTTACCACCGGTTCGGAAGCTAGCCTTTTGAGAAGAACCGGCAAGAAACTCAGCCAGGTATCATGTACATATCATCGAAACAATATAAATCATATGAAATCATCTTACTTACTTACTATATGGTCGCCCCATTAAATTAGTCCAAACGTGTCGCACATTTTCCGGAATAAATAAACAAACAGACGCACACAATTTAAAAAAAGGATTTTTTTGTTTTGTTTTCAAAGTTCATCTCCCGGGTCGGCATTTGATTCAACTGCCATCTGACCTTCGCAACCCCTTTAACGAGGAAAATCTGTAATGCCTCCGACTAACCTGTAACGATTGCCAAAGGTGATAAATTGGCAACCGGGGCCGACGGCTTTACGTGCTCTCTGAGGGTCGGAGGGAACTCGGGCAACCAATTACTGGCTAGGGTTAGGGTTGCTTAGCTTCGCTAATCGAATGATGTGCGCAATAGAAATTATGCCAAGAGCTCCTCTGCATAAATATTTTAGTTATTATACGCCATTTGAATGATGTAAATCCACTAGTATTAATTAATTTCGTTTACAATTAAGCATATTCAATTCAAGATTAAGATTACATGAACAGTTAGACTCACTTGTAGCTGTTGTAGCAATTCTTAACCTTGATGGTGCCCCGTATGAGACCGGTCAGATCCTCGCCTTCCATGATCGTCATGGCAGCTTGCAGCAGCAAAGCCTCTGCATAGCATAACTCTGCATGGGCTTCCATGTCAGTGAACGTACTATAATTTGGCTGCAAGTAATAATAAAATATAATTAAACTTTGGATTTCTGCTTCTAAAAGATTTAAATCAGGTAAAAAAATTGCAATAATATAGTTAACTTGTATTTATTACACTCTCACGCATGCCTTTGTTTATCATGAAAAATGGAATAATAATCACAACTCTATTTCATTTTCAATTAACACCCATCTAGGTTGTGGTTTGTGTATATGGAAGGAGGTATATACTTATACCTAATAATAAAGTTACTCGTTTTTCTACTGAATATGTTAGTCAGATTTTGTTTTTAACACGGATATAACACGTAATCTAAAGATGAAAGCCGTGATTATTTATAGGTAAATCAAAATATCTGTATTTGATCAGACTTCATAGATAGTATTTTGACGAAAAAATTACATTATGGGAATATAAATGTGACAGAACTAAAAAAACTGTATACCGACACAGTTCTGTATAATATATACCTTTTTAATAATGGTGCCGATGCTCTCCACCAGTGAGTAGTTTCTTCGACGTTGACTGCAGAGGTTAATGCACACTTTGAGTGCGGCCAAGGCTTTGTTGATCTGGCCATGGTCGAAGGTAAGCATGGCTGGGATGAATTCGAATATAGAAGCGCCCAGACTGTGATACAGTGAAGACCGAGACCTAGAAAACGTTAAACAGGACGTGAGAAATTAAAGGTACCTTGAACGCTACGTAAACTTAAAAGTCTATATTTTTTAACGTTAAAAAATTCTAATGTAAAAATGTTAACAACTGAAGATTTCTTACCAAGGTGTCATTATTGCCATTGCACCAATCAAGTCGTTATTGAAAAACTTCCTAATGGCAACCTGACAATCATCGAACGACGTCACCAGCGGCATTTCGTTCCTAAAAAAGACAAACACGTGTGATTCATTCGTTGCACACTTTCACTAATTGACAGTACCGATGGTCTAGTGGTTACTTTACTAAACACTTTACCCCAAGTAAAGGTTTGTAAATGTTCAAACGTAGTCGCTTGACCTTGAGTTTGAGCGAGAATCTGACCGTTGTCTTCGAGGATATGATGGGTAATATGTAAAATGTTATGTGTATTTCGAAGGTGTTGTGTAGATCGACGACTGGCTGAAATGGCGTGTTGGAAAAATCGATTTGACGGAAGAATCTAAGAATCAACAATCCAAGTCACCATTTTACGAAGTTAGACCAGCGTAAACCGCAGACAATGTTGCCGAGTCAACAACGTGGCTATATCACAAAAGTGGGCCGTAATTATTTCTCACCGCAGTTAAGAGACTAGCAGTCCAAACTTTCGATTGAGATAACTACAGAACTTAAAGAGCGGATGTATACCCAACAATCTATTTTAATTCCTTCGTCTAAAATGTCACTACACCGTGGATTGTGGAGATTCTATTTTAATGTTCCATATTAAGATTATTTTTTTTGACATCTATACATCTATCTTGACATCTATATTATATTATTCCGAAAATTGTTTAAAATTGTATGAAGAATACACTTTGAAATCTTTACAGCAATGGGGGATCGAATGGCGCTAAATACAGGTGCTGAGCTGATGTGCTTATACAACGCTTGAACTATGCAACCGTCGGTGGTGAGACAAAGGCGTGTCACCGACTCAATACTGTTCACCAACGCATTGGAGTGGAGTACGGCTTCAAGTAGCTCGATAGGAGTGGGATTGACATATACGTTAATGCAGAAGACATCGTTCTACTTTTTATTCCATAGATGGCAATAAATTTTCCTGTGAAGTAAGTGGCCATAATAAGAGCTATGACTTACGGGGGCGCCTGCTCCTCCGCAGCATCTTGAAATTCATCCTGAAATAAACGCAACATGTTAGTAGTGAGCGAAATAATATATCATAAATGGTGTGATACATATATGAAATATGTAAACTAACCGCATCATCGAAGTCTTCCGTGGCTAGGGGAGGCACATCACCCCCAGGTGGATCTCGTACCAGGGTTGGTATGGACACATCTTCTTGTCTGACAGCCATTTTACCTGTTCAATGAAGTTTGTATAAAATTAAAATAGCTCGTATGATAAGTACTGACTACTGATCAGTAGTACTTAAATGTAGATAAGCTGGTATACAGGATAGCCAGATAGTTTCTTGATATTTAAGCTGCTAAAATTAATCTAATCTCAAACTGAGTGGCCCTCCACCTCGTCCAAACAACACGTGTTATACAACCACATATAATGATAACAATACGTAACCCAAAGTATAAACACTTTCTGGGCGTTAAATGTAAACTGAATATACTTATTGTAATGCTTCAAATGTATATATGGATAGACATTTAATAATACATGGGTATGGGAAATAGGTACTAACCTTTATATGAATTGAAGACTTAAATGTTTGTTATCCTGCATGTCATACTTCCATACCTGAAACAAAAGACAATTTGATTTATTGCCGCCGTCCAATAAACTCGATTGACGCTAGAGGTGGATAGGAGATGTGGAAGGAAGTTTCAGGACATTAAATTTAATAGTTTTGAAAAAAAAAGAAATTCCGTGGGGTCATACACTACATTTCGCTTGCAATTGCGGATTACCTTATTATATATAATAATTCATCACTTTCCATGGTAGGTACACGTGTCTGTGACACCACGTGATTAGGGGTGAAAGATAACAACGATAGAGAAAGTGAAGATTATTATGTGTGTGAAAGACGTACGTATTTCTAGGAATCAAGTTTTACATTATTTATAGTATCCAAAGAATGCTTTCCAATTTACATAAATTAAGGTTGAAGGTTGTTTTTTGAGAATTGAGAAGAATTAATCATACTCATATAGGTGCGGTTACGAGATATGAGCGCTAACCTTGAAAGCACAGGAGTAATTTTATGAGTCTGTCTCTAGTCTCACTCCTAGGTACATACCTACCAAAATAAATACACAGGTAATAAGTAGCACGTCGTGTTCCCCACGGAGTTGAGATAAAAGAGTACAGAAATTAACAGCTTTGCTTCATTGTTAAGGAACACGAAATAACGAACGAGTTCTGATTGTTGAGAGCAAAAAAACACATATATTATTATAAGCCTACTATTGCCACGAGAGTAGTTAGAGAAAGTCGCTGGGTGGCCACTATTACACTTTCGCTCATCGTATTACAAAGGTAGGTTCGTGTGCGTCGTAATCGCATCAAGCACATATTCAGTGATCATTTTGCATTAAGGCTGTGGTTTGTTTTGTGGATTAGGTTCTATATTACACTATACAAGGTTACATGGAAATATATCTAACCTACATCATTTTGATGACGCCTAAGCAGCCAGTCTGATTTCTCATCTATACATCTATTCTGTATAAATAAAATTGAAGTGTCTGTTTGTAATTCCAAAATAACAGCTTTTTACTAAATGCATATGAAAATATATACGATACTGACATACAAAAACCAAGTCTGTCTGTCGGTCTGTTTGTCTTTCTGTTTCCGGGTAATTTCCGAAACGGCTGGACCGATTTTAACGGAACTTTCACTGGCAGGAAGGTAATGTTACAAGGAGTAACTTAGGCTACCTTTAATTTAAAAAAAACATAAGTGTTCTGCAGGACACCCATGAAATGAACTCTTCGCGGGTGAAACCACGGGGCACAGCTAGTACTTGAATAAATTACTTAGTTTATTTAAAAACGGTCAGCCGGTTTTGGTAAAAAAAAAACCAGTCAGTCAAGCAAGTGCAAGGACACGAGCTTTTCGTAACAAGTATCTAAACATTTAATTATGGGTCACAAGTTAAATTAATGTGCCACATTTGTCACATGTACAGGTGATGTCACGAGTTTAGAGCGCTCAGCGCAAATAGTGGTGATGGAGAACTAGGAATGTATTTGTTCAGGCTCCCTCCATTGCGATTCCAAAACTTACTACTCAAAACTTGTCAAAATATCTATCTACATGTCTTTGTTTAAACAAAGACATGTAGATAGATATGTTCCCATTTCCTAAGAAATAGTAAGTTTCACACCATAAATAAAACATGGGATCTGCATTGATTCAGCCATTCTCTAGTAATAGGTATTCCCTATGCACATAAAGAAAATATTCTTTTTAATCAATTACAGAATCTTTTTTAGGGTTCTGTAGTTTTGAAGTCAATTAATTTAATGGGTAAGGCATATTAAGTAAACTTTGAATGTTCCATATGATATGTCAGCCTATATCTATTGTATGCTATTAGACATGCAAAAATTATCATCTATATTGATCATGATTAAATTCCAAAAAGGTTTTGACCACAGAGATTGTGAGGAAAAGGCTCACCTCACAAGTGGGTAGGGACTTTTCACTTTCAGAGATACATAATTCCAACCAAGTGTTTTATTTTTAATGAGTTATATTAAGTAATACTGTTTAAACCACCCTTTATGTTGGGATCTCTAATCATTTAGTGCAAAGGATTTAAGCTTTACTTTTAGTCTTGATCTCAGACACTATACTGACATGTTATGTATTTTTTGTTGTTGAATAAGAGCTAAAATAGAAGTTAACATGTTCCATAGCAACACACTTTATTGGTTTATTGTATGTATGTATGATTGTTGTTTTTTCATACCTAACAGACACTTTATTTTAGTGCCGACCTCTCCTCCCTTATCATTGAAGTCAAAAACAAAAGCACATATTTAAAGATAATATTTACCTAGGTACACATTGAACAAGGTGGGGACTCTGTATGCATGTATACAATATCTGCTTTTAATAATACTTGTAAAGTTCGCAAACAGCCAAGCCAACAGTAAACAGTTTAATGTAATATTTTTTCTGTGGGAAAATAATAATGGCGATATTATGACGACATTCTTAAATTCATTGTTATTTTCTGCATGTAACACAGGCAACAGTAAAAGAGATGTAATTTTTTATGCAAAGGTGATTGGTTACAAAATACATTTTGTAATATATATCTATATAGTACATAAATATACCTTTGCATATTAAATTATAATTAGTCATCTGGTGAGCAAATCATTATTAATAACACCTGGTTACTAATAAAATAACAATGCTTGTTTGAGCAAAATAAAATAGTTCGCTACGCATGTAGATGCCCACCCATATGTACACTAGGGTGGGTAAGTACTTGGTTTATACTAACATTAAAACAACATCTCCAGCTATAAATACCGACGATTATTATAGAAACAAAACTATAGATAATTGTGACAATAGTAGTTATGTGCCTAAAACAATAAATTCCGAACTTTTACACGAAATAAAATTAAAAATGTTTACTTACTTTGAGCAGGATAAATGTGTCTTTTAAATAATGTTGTTTGCAAATCAAAATTAAAGTGAATAGTTCCACAAGCTGGTTCAAAATACAATTAAATAAAATAGTTTTTAACAAAATAAAATAATCCAAGTTAACAAACCGAGCGTCTATCCACAGCGACATACATACAATTGAATGTATATTGATTTGATTGATTGATTTATTCCACCACAAACAACAAACACTATGACACTAGCAAAGTATACGTCAGTCACATCCAAAGATAAAGATAAATGATTAAGAATAAGCGAAAATGTTTCTTCATCTATGGTCACATCAGTCACATAAGTCAAAGACAGACAGTGCTGCTAGTATAATAATATGTATCCCGTTGCTGATTAAAGGCCTCCATTCCCTCTTTCCATCATCATCATCAGGTAGGTGCTGAGTTCGTCCTGCTATCTTTTTCCCGACCTGCCACATCTGCGCGTCCCATTCGGAAGGGTTCATAGTGTGGTTTGTCTATTCCACAGTTCGTCTGACATGCTACACACGTCTCCAGCCCTTCAACTTAGTAGATTGATAAACAACATCGGCGATTAGTGTTTTGGAATGTAGTTTCGAATGCGCTCTGTTAATCTCACTCCTATTCTACTACGTTCCATGGCTCGCTGGCAGGAGGTCACTAGTCTATTACATTCATAGCAAATTCGCATACTCAATCGATAGATAGAACCATTCAAGTAGAAGATTTTGAACTATACGTATTTGCACTTTTCATACCAATCTCCACCATACATACATGTGTCGCCACTTTCTGCCGACAGCTGTTCGTTTGTATATCCGCGATTTTTTTTTCGTTATGTATGGTATATCCTAAGTGTGAGCTGTGTAACATCAAAGAAATAAAGAAATAATTTTATTCTTCAATCAAGGAAATATACTCTCATACGTGTTATAAAACGAAAGAGTCGCGTGTTTTAAACGGAAATTAATGTAAAAAGTAAATTATAATTAAAAAGTATAATGGGCTCTGTTTTTTTTATTAGTAAGTGGAAACAAAAATTATTCAGTTTCTCGCAGCTAAACTTTCGAACAGTTTTAAATTCTATACAACATTCTCTATATACCTTACGGACACGACCGAAGTTTTACTCCGTCTATTGTGATTATTTTTCATCTGTGGCGTTTTTCTTTGCTAGGGTTAATTAAAGCATAGATGGAAAAAAATAAACGGCTACGCACGCTTAGTAAGTATCATAGACGATACAAATATTACAAATTCTATTATTTAATTAATTGGCTGGTTCGGGCGGGAGAGAACGACCTTTTGTGAATTTTATTGTGAAAAACACCCATTGAACTAAAATTGAATTGGCGTAATCCGTATACTACCTGAGTGGCTACGCCTTCTAATGAAATAAAGGAATCCGCGTATAATAACGTTCTACTTCTGTTGAGGCATGAGACATAATATGTATAATACTTGCTTCTTGTACATGTACAGCGTGAATGTTTGTGATGTGCGTGCCCTGCCCATAACATGTGAAATGTCTAATGCCTATGCAGTATAAATACTAGGTCTGTAAATATTTCTATATAAATTATATATAGCTCGCGCCTTTGTTCTGCACAAAATGCGATTGTACCTTTCCTAGAGGAAAGGCAATGTTTGTTTTTAATTTTCCCAAGTTTTTCTACTATGAATAAGATTCTTCCATTTTAGCCTTTCCTCATACCAGCAATAAAATGTTTAATGTCCAGTGAATTATCGTAAATACACTGAACACTTCCTGGTATCTAAATAATCTAGAAAGACTTATTGATTAATAAGTTCAAAAACATAAGAAATGTCACAGACAAGCTTTTGTGTTCCTAGCTAATCAAATAAGGTATTTAAGCCCAGTAGTACCCTGCCATCTCACAATGGTTCTCTTTCTGAATAGACTTTGATATGCAATAATAATAATTACTAGCTGTGCCCCACAGTTTCACCCGCATAGATTTAGTTTCATGATTAATTTTGCAGAACCCTAATATTTTTTATAAATAAAAGTAGTCTAAGTTACTCCTTGAAACATCAGCTACCTGCTAGTGAAAGTCCCGTTAAAATCCGTCTAGTTATTCAGGAGATTACCCGGAACAAACAGACAGACAGAGAACAATTTTAAAGCTTGGTTTTTAGTGTCAGTAGCATGTAGACTTTTATATGCATTTAGTAAAAAGCTGTTATTTTGGAATTACAAACAGACACTTCAATTTTATTTATCTGTATAGATTATGCTCATGCCATCCCAGAGGGGTCTCCAAAGGTTATTGTAACTACACCCACTTTTCACTATTAAGGACCTCATTGGTATAGGCCATTGGGATTTGAACATGCTTTACTTGCTAGTTCAAACCCCATCACTACCTCAGCTGATTGATATGTATTATGTGACAATATGAGGTTCATAACTTTTAGAATATACCATATCTGCCAATCATAGCCATAAACAAACAATCACTGGACTTTTCAGGACACAATGTAAAGCACCCTGTAAAGCACCCACATAGTTTGCCGTTGTTGACAGTGACTAGGGTCAGGGTTAGAAACAGAGATTTGAAAGTCCTTATTAAAATTTCAACAGTTTTTTGTTTTATTGTACTAGATGTGGCCTGTAGTTCCACTTGAAAATATTCTTCATCTGATGACAGATTTTATTTGATTATATACAATTTTATTAAAGAAATGTGCTAGACCTTTAAACAAATATATATATAAAGTAATGCTACATTATCACTAAGTAGCAATCTTAGGTTATTTTGTTAAAGAAATAAACACTAATAGTGTGCGGGCGAAGTCGCGAAGTGAAACCTAGTAAATTGTTTATTCCATAAATGTTATTTTAATATCATGTATGTCTGTTTTGTTTCAAAACATGTTGTTTGTTTATTTGATTTTAGATAGAAAAACTGCTCAAAAACATAGAACTTAGAATGGACATTGAAAGTATCAACTGCAATGTGAAACTAGCACAATAAATATAGGTTAGAAATTGGAGCATAAACAAAGTTGAGAAAATGGATACAGTGAAGTATGCTGAAATGATAAATGAAGAACTGTGTCGAACATGTTTGTCAAAGGAAAACAAACTATATTCAATATTTGATATTTCAATTGGATCAATCAATTTTAGTTATATATTAAGTGAAATGACTGGACTAAAGGTGAGTTCCTTTTTTTATTGTATTCCATAAACTTATGGATTAAGTACTCCCCTGAGTAATGTATCTGAAAAAAAATTGTGTACCTCTTTAGCATATTTACTCCTTAATTTTAATGAATGACCATGTTAAGATATACTAATGAAAACCTGGTGTATCAGAAAAGTATGAAAGCAAAATGAATGCAGTTGAAATGCAACCCTAGTGGAAATGGGGAGGATATTATAGGATGATTGACAACATAAAATTAAGCAAATAAAGACACTAGTTATTACAGTCATCATAAAGAAGAGCTAGATTATAATCTATACTAATATTATAAAGCTGAAGAGTTTGTTTGTTTGTTTGAACACTATAATCTCAGGAACTACTGGTCCGATTTCAAAAATTCTTTCAGTGTTGGATAGTCCATTTATCGAGGAAGGCTATAGGCTATATTTTATGAAGGCTATAGGCTAGATTATAATTATTTATATTTTACATAGATTCGTAGAGGAGATGGATTCCCAACAACCATATGCAGTGATTGCAAGGCGAAAGCTGAGGAAGCATTTGCTTTCAAAAAGAAATCACTAGAAGCACATGTGTCATTGAAGGGACTTTTGGAAAAAGAAAAGGATATATTAACTAACCAATCAATTATATATAAGGTAACAATTATTTGTGCATAGATATTACAGTGCCAAGCCCCTCATAGTGTGGGCAGAGAGAACAGCTAGCTACTATATGCTTCTCATAATTTTTGTGATAATATTTGATATTCATAAGTGCCTTACCAGGGCCGAAACGGAATAAATATTTTTCATTTTCATTATGATCGCTACACAATATTGTACTTAAAGAACTAAAAAAATATCTCATACATAATTACGCACATACATAAAATTGAACTATGTCTTTATAATTTTAGTTTGTCCAGGCTTATCTCTGAAAATTATCTCCGACTTTCACTGGCAGATCTATACTAATATTATAAAGAGAAAAGGTTTGTGTGTATGTTTGTAAGGAATTGGTTCCAAAAGTACTGATCCAATTTTAAAAATTCTTTCACCATTTAAATGCTACATTATGCTACAGATTAATATAAGCTATATTTTATCGTTCCCACGGGAACTACGCGGATGAAACTGAGTGACGTCCACTAGTAGCTGATAAAGGAATAACTTATACTAATTCCATTTAAGAATAAAATATCATTAAGGAAAATAATATAGTTTTATTAGTTAATTCTGAGGCACAGCTATAATGTAATATGTTAGAAAAATGCTGGCAAACTCGTAACAGGGGAACTTTTCTCTCTGCCCACTGTGTGAGAGGCTTTACATGGTAAAGAGCACCATTCCACATAATTTGTACTGGCTATGTATCCTGTGGTGAAGGGACAGGGGAAACCCTTACCTTTATAATCTATTTCGCTTTGATCTCTGATATTTTAGTGTAACACAATCCAGACATATGCGGTATCCTCACAATGTTTTCCTTCACCGTAAAGCATGTGGTGTGAAATCACTTTAGTTTAGTTTAGTTTTTGAAAAACTTATTGGTAAAGGCCCCCTGGGATTCGAATTTCCGTCGTTTGCCTAGCAGGCGACCGCTCTAACCCCAAAGCCACCACGGCTCTCACTGTTTGTATACTTTTTTTGTGGCAGTACATGCAATGCCTGAGTGATGATTCATTGTTGTGTTTATGTCACAGTAATATACTCTTATTATATTCTCATTACAGCCAAATGATGTGGATGTGAAGACTGAAAATGTGTTACATGATAATGATGATTACTTAGATGGTGATTTTAATATTTTATCAAACTCTCAAGATGATTTGAACGATTTAAGTTTAGGTTGGTACAAGACCACTATATTTTTCAAACAAAAATTTTCTTCTCGTTAGATTAACTTTATTCTTTAATTATGTACTTGCAATATTTCTTTTAGATATGGTTAAAAATGAATCTCAAGAGATGCCATTTCTGGAGTGCAAGAGTTGTTACCTGGTGTTTGAATCCCAGTTTGAATTTGACGAACATAAGAAAAAGAAATGCATAAAAGGTACATTTTCTAATACTTTTATGTTGTAATCTCCATTCCAGAATAAGGATGTTAAATATTTTTTTCCATTATAGTTGAACTTGAAGATCAACCACAAAGCACCGCTTGTCCTCTATGCGGTATATGCTATGAAGGTGTGGAAAGGTTGAATAAACATATGTGTGATTACCATACAGACTTAATGGGGCCAAAGAAAAGAGGGAGGCCTAAGAAAGTATTAACAAGTGTAAGATTATGTTTATATTGCAGTGTATTAAAATAATTGTCTTAAAATATGTTTAGCAATACTACATATAATTTTGTTTACAATTACAGGCTATTATAAATAAATTATCAGATAATGGTTTGTTTATAACACCAACTTCTAATAAAAACTATGATTGTGCATTTTGCAAAATGCAGTTTGATACCAAAAAAGAATTTGTTGGCCACATGATGACTGTGCACAGAGGTATGTAAACTGCAATGATTTGACGTGCACTAACTATCTATACCAAATTCAAACAAAATAAGTCCAATGGCTTAGCTGTGATGAAGTTAACAGCAAATGGACCACAACCCCCCTTTATAATCCAAGCCCAGACCAAACTCCCACTAAAACTATGTCCATCCCTTCTAAAACGTTATCACAAAAAGAGCTAGAACTAATTTTATACCAAGGATCATCTTACGTTATTTTATGTAATGAGGGGTAATAATTAATATAATAAAATGGCTTGTATTTAAACATAATGTAGAAATTATTTACAGACCCGCCTTTGCCTATTTATATGTTAAAGATAATGAAGTAGTGATGGCATGATGAATGATATTTTTGAAGTAATTTTGTGTTTGAACTATTTACAGATTTAAAAGTCTTGTGTTGTGTTCTATGTAAGAAAATGTATTTGAAGAAAAAATATTTCGATCTTCATAATTGTGTTGGAGAACATCGTGCGAAAAATGTATGTAAAGTCTCGTCATTTAATAAATTCGTATAATGTGCTGTTTACAATGATTATGTCAGTTTTAATTATTATTTTCTATTTTATAGGAATCCCCATCTAACTTGCGGAATGACGAGAATAGGAAAATAGATTTCGTGAACGAAATATATTTGAATGAGCTTCTAAATCCCGATTGTGATATTGTAAGTTTCTTTTTTCAAATATATTTTTTTAAGAAACAAGAGATTATCTAGTGAAGCATTTCGATGACAATATATGGAATTCGGTTTGTATGTATTTGATCAATACATTGATTATTCACACTCTTCCTAGAATTTAGTAATATGGTCTAAAAGTGTATAATTTGTCTAGAAAATACAAGGTACAATTTTGTTTAATTGAGTTCGTTGTTAAATGTTGGTGTTATGTAAAATAGCCGTTGCAAGATCACCTTAATACAAAATGGATGGGCATAAAAAAGTCATTAGCACGAACATTTTTCCTTTTTGCAGGATAATTTTAGTGTAATGCAAGTCTGCAGTGCCTGCAATAGCATGTTCCTTTCAGTGGAAGACCTCATTAATCACCATGATGCTGAACATCCGGAGCTTTCACTACGATGTAATATTTGTACCAAGGTGAATGTTATTAAAGGCTACATTAACATTATTAAGATAGGTTACAATAGTTTCTTGTTTAGGATTAAATACGTGAACTACGGCGGGTTAATATTAGTTTTTTTTTACTTTTACCCAAATAAACATTGACATAGTACATATTAATTGAGATAAGCAAAGCAAAGGCCAACAGACCCACTTTTTTTTATAAAAAAATGGTTGTATAATTTGTCTAATCCGTAATGTGAAGCGGCTACTGCTGTCTTTAACTCGTGCTTATATAATGAATTGCTGAGCTAATATAATGAAGGATGAAATGTATAGCTAGCAGCCTCTGCCCCTTTAGCCCCTTTAGATACCTTCCAGTGAAAGTCCCGTTAAAATCTGTCCAGCCATTTCGGAGATTACCCCGAACAAACAGAAAGACAGACCGACAGTTTTTTTTTTAAATTGGTTTTTTATTATCAGTACCGTGTATACTTCCATATGCATTTAGTGAAAAGCTGTTATTTTAGAATTACAAACAGACACTTCAATTTAATTATCTATTTAGATGTATAGATAATTCAATTCAAATTCAAACTATAATTCCAAATTTTTTCGGGAAAAATAACTTAATTAAGTGATTATTACACCATGTGTATACAACAGGAGTGTTTTAGGTCTTTGCAACAGTGAAATCGGCAGCCCGCCACAGAAGTGTTTGTAAACAAGTTGAAAGAAAGCACAAATGCGATACATGTGGTCTCAAATTTGCTTACGAAATATCTCTTAACAAACACATATTGCGCTACCATGAGGGGCAGAGCGTTTCGGTCAAGTTCATGGATCCCAAGGCGAAGCTGAATGAGCGGCAGTATCAGTGTGATACGTGTAACAGGTGTTTCCACAGGTAATAGTTACATTACAACGATTCTTATTCAATAAATATAATATTCTTTACATTATTATAAAATACTAATACAAATCAGTTTTTTGGAATAATTTACTAGCGACCAGCCCTCGCTCGCTTCACTTCGGGTTAAGATTTTAAGATACAAAACGTTGTGACGTTGTGTGTACCATCTATAAATAAATAAGGTTATTTTAGATATAAACCCATATAATTTATAACTTGTAACAATAATCATGTAACATAGTAGAAGAACGATGGGTTCAACGGACAAAATAATTTTGAATGGTAATGGCGACGTCAATTTATATTTATGATAATTTAATGAAGGCTAGCCAAACAAATTTAATTTATAATCAAATGGAGATGGATTGCTTACTGTTACAGAAAAGAGTTGCTTGTTCGTCATACTAAAATTCACATGCCCAATGAAAAGTATTACGAATGCGATGTGTGTGAAAAGAAATTCCATAGAAGTGATAATTTAAGGTGAGCAATTGATTTAATCTTGATTTCATATACTATTCATGAAGAAAAAACTCTGAAGAACGTTTTTCGCTTTCAATCAGGTCTCACAAACGCGTTCACGACTTGCAGCGGGAAAAGAATAAGTCTAGTAACTGCTTGTGCTCATTTTGTGGACGCAGTTTCTCTAATTCCTCAAACTTGATCGTGCATATGCGCAGGCACACTGGTGAAAAGCCATACAAATGTGATTTTTGTGGCAAGGGTGAGTATAATATCAATACCCATCGAGTTTAATAACCGTAGTATAATGTTTGTTTTGGTTTTCTTTATCATGAATGCGGAGCTGGTGTCACTATGATAACTTAGCATTACTTGGTATTATAGTAGGTATAGTCAGACCAGCCCCAAGTTTAGAGAAACATAACTACCAAACATATTTTCATAGAGCTGTAGGGCATATCAAATGTATTCTGTCTATAAATCATAAATATTTTCAACATTGCAAACACATAGACTGTCTCTGTAAACCAAATGACTGAGTACAACATACACACACATCACAGTATTGGCAATACGACATACGATTATTGCCATAACGGTCATATAAAGGGCAAGGAAAGTCGTGTCTCTAAATATAATTACTTATTTGCAGGTTTCCCAAGATCTTCGGATCTCCAGTGTCATCGGAGATCTCATACAGGGGAGAAGCCTTGTGTGTGTAGTATATGTAGAAAAGGTATTTCATCGTTACTTTCTTTCTTTCAACTAAATTAAAGTATACGGAGTGTTTTTTTAACTGGGTCTGTATCGGGAAATACGACTCCTGATACATAAGGCTTGTATTTGTATGTATATTGTGATTTGTATGATTCATAAACAGCATTCTGCTGTCATTTTTCTTCCCACGTTGAATTTTCCAGCAGTATTAAAAAGTGCCACTTTATAACTTCTATACTTACTAATTATAGAGTTTTTTTGATTATTAAATTGCAAAAAATATATTTGATTTTTAAGGTGGTCATATTTTAGAAACTAGCTCCCGTAAAATGTAGGCAGAGAATGAAGTGGAGGCAGACTGGTTTGAGTAATTGCCTGCAACGCAAGTTCAAATCCCAAGGGTCGTCCGTCACTACCAATAAGTTTTTCTTAAAACTTAATTACCATCACTGCAATTAAGTTTTAAGCAAAACTCATCGCGTATATAGAATCAATTCCCCAAGACGTATGCAGCAGTAAGCTTGAACTGGCGATGGCATCACTGTCGTTGGCACCATTTATAAAAATAATTATCTTCGATTTTTGTGGCAGGTTTCTCGCGCAGTAACAAACTCTCCCGGCATATGCGCGTGCATACGGGCCAGCGGCCGTACAAGTGCACCTATTGTGACAAAGCCTTTTCCCAAAGCAACGACTTGACGCTCCACATTCGCCGCCACACTGGGGACCGCCCTTATATCTGCGATGTCTGTGGTGATCGGTTCATACAGGTCAGATTCGGTTATATTCTCAAAATACTCAATAAATCTTTTTGAATTTGTGGAGTTGTACAATCCAGCAATTTTCTATCTATACATCTATACAGATAAATAAAATTGAAATGTCTGTTTGTAATTCCAAAATAGCAGCTTTTCACTAAATGTCTTTCTGTCTGTTCTGGCTAAACTCTGAAACGGCTGGATCGATTTCATTAGCGGATAGCTGTTGTTACAAGGAGTAACTCAGTTTATATATATATATATATATATATATATATATAAAGAAAAAAAATGTGGTCCGCGTGATAAAGTTGCCCATTAAATAAGTCTATGCGGGTGAAATTTTTGGGCGCAACTGGAGAGAAATAAGAAAGACAGGCATAAATATAACTATTATTTCTTTTGTAATACCTTTTCAGGGCAGCGCGCTCCAAAATCACCGACGTGCGCATGGGCATTTCTCAACGCCTGGATCTGAAGGTCATAATCACATGAAGGCAATCACTTATACTGTCCAGAATGTAGCCGCGAGGGATCGAGTGTCTGAACAAGTACCATCTGGCCATCCCGCAGATTCGGCCTTAATGACCTAACTGTTACGGTACTTATTTATTGTATTGTTGCCAATAAAAAACGAATTAATTTTGATTAACCCACGTTCACTGCGCTACGAAATACTACGAAAGTTCCATCCACAATGGTCCCGTCTCTGACCGCAAGGGCAAACAGTGGTGATCATTTAATTAGTTACTGAGAGTATTATGTCTATATATACGTATATTATTATGTAAAATGTAATTTTAATATTAAGTGTATACTTATACATATTTCGCAATAATATTATTAATAAGTTATGTTATTATCTAATGTTATTAATAAGGCTAGTATGAAATTTCCGTTTTGTACATATATATTTTTTTAAAGATCTCCTATTTTAAATGTGTATATTGAATAAAATGATTTACCCTAATTGTCTATACATATCTGCCATCTCATGGAAATGTTATTTTTGCGGTAAAAGTTCGACAAACTGTGTGTAATTGCCTGCTGCTCGCTGCTTCCTGGTGAGAATGTTTTTAAAATTGTGCAAATCGGGCCATGTTCGGATGGTATCTAACTGCACGTGCTGTAGTGTTAATGCGTGCTATCGAGCAGTGTGAGGCCTCGAATTGTCATAGTACCTACTTATCTCGAATTGTCATAGATCGATGCTAGAGTCTGGGGGTGATGTGCGTGATCAGATCACTAAAATGTTCTATGGATTAGGTGAACTTTGTTTTGGGTTTTTTAAGAATCCAGTTTTCATATCATAAGTTATCATACGTTTCAAATCAATCCATAATCTCTGTCCTACGAAATAAGGCAAGCTTCAACGCGGGGTTTCTCTTGCGAATCTAACAAATTGTAAGACACCAATTGTTCAAGTTTCTCTTCACTTCTCTCGCCGATCTTGCCGATTTGATGCATATGGTTCATATTGTGGGTGCTAACATCAAGCTGGTAATTTATTGGTACTTTGATACGGATTTGCTTCCGCTATCACTTTTAGTTCATCGTTTACATCGGTCTTCCCCGGTGGTCATCATTCAAGTCGAAGTTTTCACTGTGAAAGCGATTAAACCAAATATATTAGTTGCATTCATATTAGCCTATCTCTGGTTTGGAAGCCTAGTTCTGGTTTAAAAGACGGCCGAATGTAGGCTTGCAGTTGAAGACCTGTTAGTAAAAAACAAAATCGCATTGTGGCGTTTTCTTCTTATAAATATAGTTAGTAATCATTTAAATCCATGACAGGAAGTCAAATTCTTTGATGACACAATCCAGCAGTATCAGGTTATTTGGTAATTTGCTCGATTTGTTGCTAAATGTAAATACTTGTGATCCTTATAGTAATGAATACGATCGAATGTCTTCAAACAAGTATTTGTTGCAATTCTTAATTTTCTTGCTGATTGTAGAGTGTTGTTCAAGTGTGTGTAAATAAAAAAAAAAAACTATAAAAGAATCAAAAAATGTTAATTTAGGTCTAAGAACGTTCTCCTCTAGCTGCAGCGGTTAAGTACCTTAGCAGTATGGAACCCTGAATTGATTTCGGCAATTTCCTACTCGAATACCTCGCAAAAATAATACTTTATTTTCTTTAATTAATAACATGTATTTTTCACTATTTTTAACTGTTTTTCCCGTTACCTTTTCATTATTAAACTAGCTGAAACATGCGCATGATTAGTGGATTGTAGCTATGTGAACTTAGCACCCGACTTGAAAAAAACCAAAATTTTTTTTTGCCATCTGGAAGGCTTTCGTTTGTAGTTGTTTGTAGTGAAAATTATTTCGTTTGTAGTTGAAAAAAAAAAAAGAATTTTCAAAATTTTAAAACGGCACGTTTGTAGAGGATCGTTTGTAGTTGTTTGTAGTACAATTATTTTTGTTTGTACTAAAAAGACAAAAAAGTTATGGGACAAAAACAAAAAAAGATTTTTATTTTTTACTTTTTTATGATTATGCTATAAAATAGCTTCAAGTTTGTAGTAAGCCACAATTGCTAGTAAAGTGTCGAGGAACATTCCTAGACGTTTGTAGTAACTTTCATTCGTTTGTAGTAGCTTCCAATCGTTTGTAGTAAGCCAGGAATTGTTCAAAAGTGTCGACGAAATATCCTAGACGTTTGTAGTAACTTTCATTCGTTTGTAGTAGCTTCCAATCGTTTGTAGTAAGCCAGGAATGGTTTGAGAGTGTCGACGAACAATCCTAGACGTTTGTAGTAACTTTCATTCGTTTGTGTAGCTTCCAATCGTTTGTAGTAAGCCGTGAATGATTTTAAAAAGTCGACGAACAATCCTAGACGTTTGTAGTAACTTTCATTCGTTTGTAGTAGCTTCCAATCGTTTGTAGTAAGCCGGGAATGATTTTAAAAAGTCGACGAACAATCCTAGACGTTTGTAGTAACTTTCATTCGTTTGTAGTAGCTTTGTATTGTTTGTAGTAAGCCAGGAATGGTTGTAAAGTGTCGACGAACAATCCTAGACGTTTGTAGTAACTTTCATTCGTTTGTAGTAGCTTTGTATCGTTTGTAGTAAGCCAGGAATGGTTGTAAAGTGTCGACGAACAATCCTAGACGTTTGTAGTAGCTTTGTATCGTTTGTAGTAAGCCAGGAATGGTTGTAAAGTGTCGACGAACAATCCTAGACGTTTGTAGTAACTTTCATTCGTTTGTAGTAGCTTCCAATCGTTTGTAGTAAGCCGTGAATGATTTTAAAAAGTCGACGAACAATCCTAGACGTTTGTAGTAACTTTCATTCGTTTGTAGTAGCTTTGTATCGTTTGTAGTAAGCCAGGAATGGTTGTAAAGTGTCGACGAACAATCCTAGACGTTTGTAGTAGCTTTGTATCGTTTGTAGTAAGCCAGGAATGGTTGTAAAGTGTCGACGAACAATCCTAGACGTTTGTAGTAACTTTCATTCGTTTGTAGTAGCTTTGTATCGTTTGTAGTAAGCCAGGAATGGTTGTAAAGTGTCGACGAACAATCCTAGACGTTTGTAGTAACTTTTATTCGTTTGTAGTAGCTTCCAATCGTTTGTAGTAAGCCCGGAATTATTTTAAAAAGTCGACGAAATATCCTAGACGTTTGTAGTAATTTTCATTCGTTTGTAGTAGCATTGTATCGTTTGTAGTAAGCCAGGAATGGTTTGAAAGTGTCGACGAACAATCCTAGACGTTTGTAGTAGTCCAAAGCGCTAAGGTTAGAATTAAGAAGAAATAAATAATTTTATATGGTGGTGAAGTGTTCCTAAATTTTCAAATTTTTCACGCAATTTTCTTAGTTTTTTCTTTCATAAGAACCATCTCCTGACAATAACGAACACAACAAAAAAAATTGATCGAAATCGGTCCAGCCTTCACCCGTGATTTCGTGACCAAGGGAAATGGGGATACATTTATATATATATAGATTATTGCTAAGACTAAGGTAGAGCGAATGTGAGCGAAAGTGTCGGTAGAGGGCGCCCAAGGAAAATTAATGATATGACCAAATTAATAATATTTTTCACAAAGGTCACATTCGGAGCTCTCGTAACCGATGGACATGTGTGAAGAGATGCATGATTGTGGATGAAGCGAAAGAAGTATGTAAGGATCGTAGCATGTGGCAAACGGCGGTCTCTGCCTACCCCTGTGGGATACAGGCGTGAGCTTATGTATTTATGTATTCTTAGACTTGTACATAAAACAAGATGTGAATTCTGCGAGTCTGCAATAGAGCTCGATCAGTTATTGCTGCTACTTTTAGTTTTAAGTCATTGTGCTCTTCCCACCTGCCAGTTACCCTTTTTACGAATGTAATGTAGTGGCCACCAGAATAGACCACAGCAGATACTAATTTAATAAATTTGTTGCAACATAGCAATTTGTCGGGAATTTCTCTGAGTGAAAACTGGCATTTGGAATTTGGATAGCCGTGTCTAGCTGATAACAAATCATTCCCGGCGTCTTCAACATCTAAAATTATGTGTTGGCCGGCAGATACAGATTTTTCAAGACGTGCACTTCCACAGCTGAAGCAGATTTCCGTGCTTCTTGGCTTACAAATTTCATCCAATGAAACTTGCAGACCCGACATACCATACTGATTAATTGGGAGTGGATTTAAATGCAGAACCGGTAAGGTCTTTGTCACTCGGTTAAAGCAATCGCAGCATTCTATTTTCTTGTCAAGAGACGATATGTCACTGAGCAGAATTTTTTCTTGTAAATATGCAATATTTATTGCACAGTCTAAAATCTCACCTTTCATTTCTTTTGTGGGACTTAAAAAGCATCGTCTTTCCTTGTACAGCTTAGCTGTGGCCCCTGTTCTTGCCAGCGATACGACAAAGTCTGAAAAAACAAAACTACCCTCGCTAAGAAATTGCCTGTACTGCTCGTAATCGTGAAAAGCGGCAAGCATACTCTGTGCTGTCGTATCAAAAGCACAGGTGTTACGCACGCTAATTGATTGTTTACCAATCCTCACTGGCCCCAGGAGATTTCCGTTGGCCAACAGAGGCAAAACTGTGGTAAACTTGGCCTGCTTGTGGATTATTTCCAAGTCGGGACACGCAGTTACATATTTTCCACGCTTTTTGGGATGGTCGGGCCTCTTACGTTTATGAGAATCATTGTTCTGTCCCCTCCAATTTTCAGTTTCATTCAAAACCGGCGAATATTCAGCAGCAGACGTATCGAATGGGGACTCACATATAACTAAACAGAAATATTATGACTTCAATTTGTCTATTATGCACTACTCCTGAATTAATGTTTCTAATTTTAATAAGTATTTTATGAAGCTTTTTGCATTATTGCTCTCTATGTCCTTATATTCCTCATTAATGTATCCCCATCCCTCGTTCATCGTTTTGTGGCAATAGAAGAAGAGCACAAGATAAAATCACCAATCGCCGTAAAACTTTGTTTGGCAAAACAATTAAATTGGGAATATAACATATAAGGGCATTTGTAATGGCTAGCTCTAAATCAGCATGAATATTTTTTTTTGGTTTGAATTTAAGAACAACGGTCGTTATTAGATCAAATAGTGTTTTGTATACACGCTCTGTTTTGTTTTGGAATAGCCCAAACATCAGCAGCTTCGTTTTTGTTTGATTGTTGGTACTCCCAATGGTACTCCCAAAATTGATAAAACGGCGCAGGGAGGGACTGTAAAGTGACATCAACAAATTATTTTTTGAACAGTGTCGGAACTTCGACTTCACTTACTTTACTGAAAATTGTGTTTGAAATTTGAGACTGATTACTGCGATGGGTATATAAAACATGCTTTGTGCTTTTAAAGGTAGGGATCGGGGCTAGCATTTGTATAATTTCATTTCTCTTTTAACGGCTCGATATTATTTTCATACATTGTGGTAACCGGTTCAACCGATGATGCTACATCTATTTTGCAATTTTATAAATAATGCAAATTAAAAAAATCATTCTTTATATTTCATATTATTTTAGGACACTCGATGCTTGCACAACCGTCCGCTGCACTGTAAAAAATCATTGATTAATTGGAATATGTATGACCTTTTCATGTGGACAATATGTGGTTCGATTAGTAAAAGGGAATATTTTTTCAGCATTAATTGAAATTACTATTATCAGGGAGCTTTGGATTGCCATGGCCTCTTATTGACAAAGATAATGAGGCTGATGTATATAAGGTTTATAAGTCGGTCACTATCAGACAATTAAAACTATCATGGCTTTATGAGCTACTGGTAAGGCCCCAGAGTGTCTTTTAGACAATATATTTGTATTTCCCGCAAAAACTAGCTTAAACATTAGCGAGCTTAACAGAATGGTAGCAAGCAAAACTTCTTTACTAGATACATTGTAAATTTGTAACCAAACATAGTAAGTCGGTTTTGTCGATAAATAGGGCTGCGTTGATGAATCAATCAGACGTAATTATTTTATTACTTACCTGAGATTTACACGCCGCGCCGGCGCACTAAAAAAATATCTTTATTCAGACTACTTTTTCATACTGTCCAAGCTTCGAAAATGATGTGTTGTATTTTTTAGTTATTATTTATTGAATTTAGTTAGTGATTGTATACTTATACAAAAAAAACGGCGGAAAAGTACACCATTGATATAAAATGATTGCGGTAGTGCTGCCGATTGTCTAAGACTTTTTATCAAAGCTGCTCAGTCAGTTGCAAATCAGACATTTTAGGAAATTATTCTCAGGAATGTGCTATAAATATCAGTCTTGTTAACCAGGTAATAAGTAAACTTTTAAAAGTTCTTCCTACACTGGCAACTCACATTACAAGTAAACTAACGCGTTTACCAGAACTTGCTAATGTACATATAATATATATTTCAAAGAATTTCAAAACTGTATCATCTCTTTTTGTTATTTTAAACCGACTTTAAAATGAGGCAGTCATGTTTTTATTTTATTTTATTATTTATTGCATGTGTTACTTACGTGAGCTACACAACGTTTTCCATGACACTGAAAATAAAGATTCAGCATCTAGACAGCCACTGGTATTTCTGTACTCTCAGAATAGGTTTTTACATGATTTTCTATATGTCCCATATTTGGTGTAACCGGCGTGGCTCGAAACTAGTTAATCTGTCATCTCTGCACCTAAACCACAACCAGCCCCTAAATAAGTAGGTGGTATCAACACATTTTGAGTCACGCAAAAATGCAGTCGACGATTAAACGAGTCAAAACCTGAATTTGGGACACTGAAGAGTATCTAGTTTTCTATTCCATTCACTGAAAAATTGAAGATAAATATTTCAGTCAGCATTGAATTACTCGATTATTATCTATACCTACAGATAATTAAAATGGAAGTGTCTCTTTGTAATTCCAAAATAACAGCTTTACACTAAATGTATATGAAAATATACACGCTACTGACACAAAAAAAAACATGTTTTAGTTTTTTCTCTGTCTGTCTGTTTGTTCCGGGTAATCTCTGAAACGGCTGGACCGATTTTAACGGGACTTTCACTGGCAGGTAGCCGATATTTCAAGGAGTAACTACTTTTAATTATTGAAAATATTAGGGTTCCGCGACTATAAGGATGAAACTAAATCTATGCGGGTGAAACCGCGGGGCACAGCTAGTTTAATTATAAAGTCAGTTGTACTAACCCACAGTGTGAAAAATGACCTCAAAACGGTCTTCCGTTTATTATGTACCTATTCGATACATTATATGAATTCAAATGCATGAGTAGAACTCCTGATGACCAAATGTACTTAGATCCAGAGATATATTTTTTTAAATATTTTTTGTGGTTATATCAAACTAAACAAAATTAATCTCTAAAAAAATTTTTTTACTAGTATTCTCGTGTCTTCGCATGAGGGTCCGAAGCGAGCATAGTCCAACTGATTTAATTTTGCTTTGCACAAAGGACATCGGAGCTGGGAGTTGGTATTAGTTATTATATTTAAAGCTTTCCCGTCTATTATGAGCTGGAGTTGTAGCTCGAATTTGACGTTTTAAGTTTTTCCTTGGGATGTTTTGGTTCTAAATGCTGTGATCTTCTACAAACTTATTTTACTCCGTAGTAAATTTTTTAAATTATTTTTTATATTGTATATGAATGGGCCGATAATACCTATAAGATTGTAGGGTAGGATTTAACCATAAAACTTCACCGCATTCTGTTTTGATCCTAAGGGATAAATGTTGTGGCAAAAAGATTATTATCATACTCTTGACCATCAGAATTTTTTGCAAATAAAAAGCCTGTCCAGTGCTGCCATCGAACCCCCATGATCCCTAGAACACACAATTAAATATGTTAATGCACTTCTAATCGCAATATTGGGAGAATGTTTGAGTACGTTACTCTAGCAAGAAAGTGTCTCCTAGAGAGATGGGAGTGGTACCAATAATTAGTGCGTCATCTGCTGTAAATGTGCGCCAAATATAAAATTTGTGCGTCTTGTAGTTGCGGAAAAAAAACGAAAAAACGAATTCTGCTAGGGTAACGTTTTTCCAGCAAGAAAATTTTAAACGAATGATCGGAGAGAATTTTTTTTTGTGTGGACAGATAGCTTATATTTGTGCATAATTGTGCGCCAACAGCCAGATTTGTGCGTCTTCAGGTTCTCGAGATATTGCAATTCCTGCTGGGGTAACGTTTGGCAAAATCGCGTATCTCCAAAACTATTGTATGTGCGCCTGTATGATAAACGTGCACGAGTAGCTCTTAATTTGTGCTTATTTGTGACAAAATTAGATTTCAGAAATTATTTATAGTTTTCAAGAAATCGCCTTTTTATTGAAAACCCGAAAAAAGCTCGCAGCGCCTAAATGGGAAATCGTATAAGTTCACTGAAAACTGTATTCGATCCTTCTTGACGCTTATAATAACCATAGAAAGTTTTAAAAGTGTACATGCATGCGTTATTGAATAATTTTGATAAAGTCGAAACTACGTCGCATTACTTTAACGGCAAAATACAAGAAACTGGCTCAAGCCAAGATATGAAGGTATAAACTAATAATTAGTGCGTGTAATGAAGTATATATTGTGAAAATATTCAGCTTGAAATGTTTCGCATTAATAAGATATAAGGAAAAAAGAGAACAAGAAAAACCACTCGTTATCCGACCAAATTATAATGACTACAAAAAAGCGACGGTTACATACATATCGGTGACCTTCTTAATTTGATGCATTTATACCTGAGCTATGTCCGTACAGTCGCGGTAAAAACGTTTATTTGGGAATTATAATCAGGAATTACTTGTATTATTAGGTAGTTGGTGTCCGCAAGTTTGCATATCCATACATCATACTTTCGCGTTTATAGTATTATATACTATTGCACTATTATTCTTATAGTTGACTTAAACATGATTTTGTTAAGTTTTATCTATATATACAGTATACAGATAAGTAAAATTGAAGTGTCTGTTTGTAATTCCAAAATAACAGTTTTTCACTAAATGCACTTGAAAGTATACACGCTACTGACACTAAAGAACCACATACATACATATGCTCACGCCTAAAGTATTCCCCGAAAGGGTAGGCGTGTTGTTGTAATTTTCCACCACGACACTTTTATTTTATCGGGACTTTCACTGGTAGGTAGCTGATGTTTCAAGGAGTAACTTAGGCTACTTTTATTTATTAAAAATATTAGGGTTCCGCGACAATAAGGATGAAACAAATCTACGCGGGTGAAACCGCGGGGCACAGCTAGTCTAAATTAAAACCATCCAAACCAAACCGTTTTTTATTTATTATAGCATCAAAATAAAATCAAATTACCCATCTAGAGATAAAGTTAAAGTCAAAAATATCTTTATTGGATTAGACTTTATACAAAGTACTTTTAAATCGTCAGAATGACACAATTTACAGGATTAAACATGCTACCGCCAGGTTCGGAAGGTTGCTTTTACTGAGAACAACCTGGCAAGAAACTCAGTAATTACTCTTTTAAAGAATATTATACAATTAAAAAAAAAACAAAATAAATCACTTGAGCAATGTAAGCCCATGGACACAGTTCCAATGCACAAATGACGATAAAAATTAACATAAAGAAAAGTCTAGTAGTTCTACTTATATCTAAATGCGTAGCTTGAGATGACCAGCCCCCACAAGCAGCACCTGTTCACAAGTATGACGAGAATGCCATATATACATATATTAAGAACACAGATATTTCAGTAAAACTATTTATTTACTCTTTATTATTTTAAATCACAGAAATTTAAATTATATTCTTACTAGTAATTGTAACTGCTTATAAATAATAACACAGCAAAATATTTTTCAAATCACAGTAAATGATCTTATTATGAGTATTTGTAACTGCTTATAAATAATAACATAACTAAATATTTATCCTTTAAATATAACAACACTAGTTGACTCGGTGAACTTCGTACTTTACTTAATTTAAGTAAGTTTTGAAGTCGGTTGAAAGTGTAGCCTATGCTGTAGGGGTGCTTCTTCGAGTAAGGCATTCTTTGGTGACTACTTTACTAACTAAAGCAAAGCCGCTTGAAAAACCGATCCAAAGAATAACCCATAGAATACCCAAAATCACCTTCATGTATGTTCACCAAATGTCTAAAAAAATCTTGGAATTTTAACCTATTGTTTTTTTTAATGTTTTATTTTTTTATCTTATTTATTACTAGAGGTATACACGATACACTATAAACAACTATCCAAAAAGTAAACTATCACATGTGGCATAATATTATTCTCCCCGCGACGCGGACCTTGGATTTTACCAAACAGATCGTCATAACATTCAAACAAATTACAATTCTTTCTATAGCAGTGTGCCCTGTAATGACCAACGCTCCTGAGATCAGTAGCAGGTTGAAATTCTACTACAGAAAGAATTGTGTACTCTTTGTTTTTTATTTGAATATTTCGCGGTACATCTTCCAATATGACGCATACATCATGAAGCTCAAAAATTACAAGGTCTTGAACTTCATGAACGAATGAAATAGTTCCAGTGTGACAAATCCTACATTCTGGGGTGAATTCTGTCTCTAAGCAGGATTCACAGGCTTCTTGCAAGAATTGTATGCCTTTTGTGTTTATAATGGAAAAGTTAAGTGGTAAATATTTGCAAGTGTACAATTTATTTTCTTCTGCGTGACTTTTGCACGTTGTATTCGAACAACGCCTATGTCTGATTGCAGAAGAAAATAAACTACCTACACATATATCATCTAAAATTTTGGTAGTATTACAGGAGCAGTCTACTATGAATTGGTTGTCAGATAATTTAAAACATTTAAGAAGCATTTTCGCTCTCAGGTCGTATAATTTATTACTAAAAGATTTTGTATGCGACAATTCTATAATAAATGATGTGAAATCACTAAACTCACCATTTTTAAATTGTGCATCTACAGAATCTCTAAATTTTTGCCTATCTTTGTAGGCTATTGCAAACGTTTGGGAAATAGAATCAAAAGCACACGTATTAGTTATCAGAGTCCTACTTTCTGTAATTTTTGAATTAGCCACGTTGCCGTTTTGTAAGATGTAAATCGGTTTGGGTTTTAAACTTTTTGGTGTAGATACCGCTAGCCCTCTCCAATTCTCAATCTTAATCGGGTCATCTTGAAAAACTGACTGTGCCTCAAAATCATTATTTTTGGATTTAAGTTTTAGTTTTGCTCGTTTATTTTCCATCTGTTCGGTTTGCGCAGTTGGTTTTACTCGTTTGCCTGAATTTATTTTGGGCAAAACGTTACTGGAACTAAGTTTTACAGCTCCATTTATGAAACCGTGGTGTTGTACTAAAAACTCGTCAAATCTCACGCGTTGGTTTCTCGGGTCAAAATATATAGTTTTCAAATCTTTGAAATGATTTTCAGCATTTGAGCTTGATGCGTAGTCTTTAGCATTGTTAAAATATTTGTTCATAACGCAACCCCACAGAGGAATTTTTTTTAGAAGTCGTTTTAATGTAATATTCAATTCCGGTAAGAAATATTCATTTTTATCAAATGATGGTTCAACTAATTCCAAGTATAATTTTTCGGTTTCAATTAAATTATCACAAAAGTGTATTAAAGATATAGAAACATTTTTGTCATTTTCGTTGTGTAGTAATTCCATTTTTGTTTGCATGTCATCTTGAGTTTGAATATCATCATAGTTTTTGTGATGCATGTGATTTACAATTTGGAGCTTTAAGTTTTCCAAAGCCCTATCACATTTGGGATACGAATCATTCAGTTCTGCACTCCTAAACTCATGGAGCGATAAAGTGATTATGTCTCTTATAATTGTTTTGAGTTCGGTATAGCTACGGAGCTGCTGAATATGTTTCAAGCAACTAATGTAAAAGAACTTAACTTTTTCAGATGCTTTATCGAAACAGGTTTGTTTATAAAGATTTTTAATAAAATGGGATTTGTCCATACGAACGTAACAGAGAGGTATTGTTGTGGTATTCCCTTCAAGCACATCAAAACACTGTTGTACATAATCATTGAATTCGGTTTTTAAAAACACTTTAGTTATTGCTCCTAGGAGCGCAGAACTATCGTCACTGATGATTTCATCAGGCAAGACTTTTCCACTTTGCCACGTATTTAACCATTTGGCTATCGTCTCCATTGTATGGGATTCAGAGGCCATGTAGCACATTGGTACACTGGAATCCAGGGTGTAGGTAACAACAGTATATAAAAATAAATGCTTAGGAATGCGATGTTTCAATAAATCATTAGCAGGTGGTGGCTCAATTGGCTGAAACAGGGAGCCTGTAGCATGAACAGAAAGTATTTTTGGTCTATTTTTTAAAATTTCATTGTAATATTGGTTTTGTTCATTCGTCCAAAAATATATGAAAAAGGGAACAAGACTGATTTTACGAATAAAATTATCGTAAGGAATGCAATGCGCCATAGCATACAAAGACAGTATTGTATTTTTGTCAAACTGAAGTGCACTTCTGGCTTCATGACGGAATTTCCTTAAATTGAGTAATTTAGGGAAAGTTGTTGGCTGTTTAGGGTTGTCTACTGTTATAACCTCATCTGCTAAAATGTGTTGGACTTTCAAAGCTTTTTCATATTTCAACTTTTCTTTGAATCGGTTTACTCTGTCAGATGTAAGTCTGTTTTTAATGATTGGGTCATGTGAAACACTTTGGTCATAGTTATTTAGTTTACAAGTAACCTTAACACAATTTTTAGATGGAGGAGAGATATTTAATGACAGTATTGTGTCACATTGAGTACACCTGCCAGTACATTTGATGTCATTATAGTAAGCAAAAGTGCAATCTATATCACTTTTAAAGAATATTTGGTCTTGTAATTCGTTTGTCCATTTTTTTGGTAAGAGGCGGTAAATTGAGTTCTGTGGTATAATATTGGAGTATTCTGCAAGACTCATTTCAAAGGTTACAATATAGGGGCCAGTTTCTTCTTTTTCTTCACATGAGTTTATACTATCATCAATATCAAAAAAATATTTTTTATTTCTTTTTATACACATTTGTATAGCTTTGTTTGTCATATTGCAATTAAATTTTTCATGCAATTCGTGCTGTAAGTATACATAAACATTATTGTTTACACGAGGAATTCCTGCTAGGAATATGTCTTTATAGTTACAAATAACAGTCTTAAAATTTTCTATAGAAATAGTTCCTTTTCGACCCGCCATACTAGCATATATTTTTTTTAACTAATTAATGGAAGTTACCATATCTTGTTAGTTCTTCCGGTTATAAATATATTATTCAACGTACGATGGGTGATAGTGGGTTTTTAGGACTTGAAATGAAGAGGAGAACTTTCTTGAAGGTGGGTCATATTCTGATAAATAAGGAATATCATTAGACTTATTCATGTTTTTTATTTAAATATAAAATTTGTGAAATTATAAATATTTATGACTTTCAATTGTATTCAGTCCGTAAAGCTTCTTATATTCGGCGCTAGGGGCGCCTATTAGTTCCCAAACAAAATGTGAAAATTAAGCAATGGATGCAGTCAACGTTAAAACATGTTAAAAACTACGAGTTGGAATCAATTGGCTTATAGCCAGAAAAAAAACATATTATATTTTAATATATCAGAGAAATGTCTACGTTTTATAATAGTTTTAAAAATCTTAACTCAAAGCACTTTCTTTTATATATGTATAAACTAGCTGAGCAAATATATAGTATGAGAGTATTGAATTCAATATGTACTATTTTTATAATAATGTACAGTTAATAATTTAAATTATATCATCCTTAACACAGAAAAATAACTTAACATATCAACTCACCCGTAATCTTCCCGTAATATCACAAAAAACAACATTTAATGAATAGGGATGTTTAAACTTAAATAATCGATTTTGTTATATTATATTATAATTAATAATATTTTTTGCGCTTCCAAACGTCATAGCCGACAGCCGTGACATTTACCTATATCAAATTTAGTATTAAAAAAACAATTGACTAAGAAAAAATATTGTATTACAAATGTTTTATTTACTTACATATCGCCGGTATTCTAGGGTTGTAGGCCTCTGCCTACCACCGTTTGCCACGTGCTACGATCGTTAGATACTCGTAATAGTCCGTAGAAATCCCAGTCAAGTTCGAGTCGTACTCACGCATGAAGGATCCGTACCATAATTTAAATTATGAAAAACATTTCTACTATATGATTTTATTAAAAAATTACGGTTGTCGCAATTATTTCTTCATAATATGGGCTTTAAGACCTAGCTTCGGACCAAATTTCAAGATCTGAATTCTCGGGAAGTAGGTAAAGTAACCCTGTAGGTTGCCTTGCGAGTGTCGAAAATTTTTAGTATATACTGCAATTTTTTATTGTAGCTCCAATGGTCAGTAGTATTTTTATGAATGTCAGCTTGATATCTCCACGCGTTCCTGAGAAAAAGAGTCTTGACAGACGCGCAGCTGGACAACAAGATGATCCTATAAGAGTTCCATTTTAACTTCTTGAGGTACGGAACTCTAAAATCGGAGGATAAAAATTAAAAACTTTGTAAACGTAAAACGAATACATTTAATGTAATTAATTATTAATTCGTTTACTACTTACGATTACCTAAGCACTGAAGCTTATACTACAACAAGGTACTGAACCGTGTGTAAAGTCGCGGATACTATAATCCATCAAAAGTATATATTTTTACTTATTTTCTACTTCACTGTACATTTTTCAGCCGGTTCGTGTGTCAAATTAAGAAGGTCACCGATATGTATGTAACCGTCGCTTTTTTGTAGTCATTATAATTTGGTCGGATAACGAGTGGTTTTTCTTGTTCTCTTTTTTCCTTATATCTTATTAATGCGAAACATTTCAAGCTGAATATTTTCACAATATATACTTCATTACACGCACTAATTATTAGTTTATACCTTCATATCTTGGCTTGAGCCAGTTTCTTGTATTTTGCCGTTAAAGTAATGCGACGTAGTTTCGACTTTATCAAAATTATTCAATAACGCATGCATGTACACTTTTAAAACTTTCTATGGTTATTATAAGCGTCAAGAAGGATCGAATACAGTTTTCAGTGAACTTATACGATTTCCCATTTAGGCGCTGCGAGCTTTTTTCGGGTTTTCAATAAAAAGGCGATTTCTTGAAAACTATAAATAATTTCTGAAATCTAATTTTGTCACAAATAAGCACAAATTAAGAGCTACTCGTGCACGTTTATCATACAGGCGCACATACAATAGTTTTGGAGATACGCGATTTTGCCAAACGTTACCCCAGCAGGAATTGCAATATCTCGAGAACCTGAAGACGCACAAATCTGGCTGTTGGCGCACAATTATGCACAAATATAAGCTATCTGTCCACACAAAAAAAATTTCTCTCCGATCATTCGTTTAAAATTTTCTTGCTGGAAAAACGTTACCCTAGCAGAATTCGTTTTTTCGTTTTTTTTCCGCAACTACAAGACGCACAAATTTTATATTTGGCGCACATTTACAGCAGATGACGCACTAATTATTGGTACCACTCCCATCTCTCTAGGAGACACTTTCTTGCTAGGGTAACGTACGCAGAATGTTTTGTCACATGACTGGATTATTCTTTCGTAAGAATGAGATAGCAGCCTTAATAAAGGCATTAATGCTTCCCTGTCCGATATATCGATAGGCACAAGTGGGTACCTTTTTCTCCAAGCCAAGAGTTTCATATGTAGCCAGAGATGATAACAAAAAACTACCACTTGGACATGGTTCATGTTTAGAAATCACGTTAAAATCTGTAATGAGGCATATTCGATTTTGATCAAGCTCTGGTGGCAAATACAGACCACTTGGTCCAGATTCATGTTGTATCACTTGGCCAAAGTCCTGTTCGCGATTGTGCTGAAGGGAAGAACTACTTCGTTTTGGTTCAGGTGCGACCTGGTCAATGGCGTGTTCTTCACTCTGCTCTATTACCAAGAATGAATTGCTTGGGCTACGTACAATTTCCCGTGTCCGTTCATATTTTGGCTCTTAATTCTGCACCGAAACATATGTTGAACACTTTCATGTTTTTTAGTAAAAAATGTTACATTATATTTTGACTGCTTGTACAAGTTTTTCATATGTGTTCGTAAATTTACTTATAGTTTGCTTTATAATTTTGTCATCAGATATAAAAAAAAAATCTCATTTTAATCAGAATCAAATGTTAAATTATATTTAATACTACATCACGTTATGGTTTATTTTCTAGTAGATACCTATAGCATAGGAGGAGCTACTAAATAAACGAATACGTAGCCACCCTAAGCTAGTTTCTTTAAATGTTAATAGATCGGAAATACCAAGGCTCTCCAATTTTAAATATGTATTGACCGGGACTTAAATAATACGCGCGATCTTAAAAAAAATGTTACGAAAATAAGGTTAAAATTACATTGCTCTTTTATTTAAAGGGCTAAAATTATATAATCCACTTAATTACATAATTAATGGATTTTACAAGTTTACAATGTGCCATTTAATTGCATACTAAATAATAGCAGCATTTTTAATTACAGCTCTTTCTATGGTTTTGTTGATATATTGTAAAAAATATTACATCCCTGGATGTTAGTAGATTTGATCATCAGGAGTTCATTCTACTCATGCATTTTAAATCTCGTAATTTATCGAATAAGTAAATAAATAAACGGAAGACCGTTTTTGAGGTCATTTTACACACTGTACGAACGTGAAACAAATAATTTTTAATTTAATTTCTCATTAATATGTGATATCGAAATATTTGATAAAAAAGCGAGAAAAATATGAAATTGGTTGGAGCGTTTTAAGTACTTTTGAAAAAATTAAAAGTAATTAGCAAATTTATCTGTATCTCATGTTATATATTTTTTATCAACGCCATAACTTTTCAGATTGCTTATATTCACATCCTGGTCGATCTCTGTTGCTTAATTATCATAATGTTTGTTATTATTTACCTCCGATATACAACCTGTTCCTTCACACTAGAATGAATTGCACATATGATTAATTTTATTCACATAAATTGTAAAGCTGGAAACAGAAAGGTTAAAAAAGTTTGGTAAATGATTGGTAAATCTTTTCTCAATTCTGGGGCCTTACCATGAGCTCTTATTGCCATGATAGTTTCACTCATTTATGAGACAGATGTATGTGACGTGCATACATCTGTCACTGTCGCACAACTGAATTAACATTGCAATAAGAGCTCATGGTTGGGCCCCAGTTGTGGTTCAGTAAAACATTGTAGAGCTAATGAGTCGTAATTACTTTTATTCTTAAATTGATCATTCCTTAAACACAGAAATAATACTTACCAGTGATGAACATTTTTCACTGGTGCACTGTGGGGAGCAGTTGGTTTTATAAAAAAAACTGATTAAAGTGGTACGGTTTGCAGCACGCAAAAAACGTGTGTTCCAAACAATACACCAATAGTCATGATTTCGTCTCTATCTATCTCAAATTAAATATAATTTATAACGGACGTTATGCCCTTCCATGGATTTTGTGAGAGTAAAGTGCTGGAAACACTACGATTTCTACTGCAAATTAAATAGATTTTGAGTAATGAACTAGAACTTGTTTGTATAAATAGGTAGACATATTTTTTTTCGATGCATAAAGATAAAAGCGCACGAGTTAGTATCTAGTAATAATAAACAGTATTTTATTACCATCGCACTAAACATCCACAATAATTACAAATTTCGGAGTAAAACACTCCAATCGTCTACCATGTAAATCGGTACGATTTTCGGGAATAAAATTCAAAGATGTTCCCTAGTGATAGATAGTAAACTGTAATCTAATGAATCATGCCAAATTTCATTAATGTCCTTCCAGTATTTTTAAATGATTTAGAAAAAAACATGGTATCATTAAAAAATAATCATCTTTGTTTAGTTAGACTTCAACTAAGAACTTTCAAGACATCAGAATGACATGATTATACAGAGCTATGCAATAACATAACACCCATACAAAGAATAAAAATACTTAATTTGATCGACCGTTATAGTTTTTGTTTTATAGGAAGAAAGTAAATTAATTTTTCCAACTTACATTTGCTATGCATTTATGTCCAAGGCACTGTAATGTAAATAAAACTTAATGAATGCATGGAGTTTGGTTCACATATTATTAGCTTCAGTCGCCTGCCTGGTATTTGTTGACTACTGATGTTTTTTGCAGGACGGGAAATAATAAATGCTGAAATTTACATATACCTACTAATGTTACTGTTCCGGCTTTGGTTTTGGAATTGTCGACATTGTTTGAATTTTCTTTCACCCTTATTGTAACTCTATGGGAATCTATGGAATTATTGCTAGTGCTTTTATAAAACACACTCCCCTAACGCATTGTATTAACTTAACGCATTGGTTTGTATTGTGTGAACCAATTTAAAATGTTAAAATTACGGGTAAAATTTCTAAATGTCGACTCGGGTTTTGAATTGGCGGTTATGATTCGTTACCAATCATCAAAATTTATCCAATAGTTTTTATGTGATGCATGCACTGACGGACAAAATAATTGGTTTATATCAATAACTATAGGTGACCATTGTCTTAACAAAACATAATCCTAGTCTTCGTCTTGTTACACTTTTATTATAGTACAGATTTGAGCGTTTAAATTATATGTATTATTTTAGTATCTTTGCATTTTTAATAAGTCAACAATAACAACAATATTTTCATGTTTAAACCAAGATGAAGGAACATTCATAATTCGAGTATAACCTGGCTCATGTTAACATAGTAATTTAATAGCTAAAACTAGAGTTATATATTAAAACTAGACGTTTTCTAAATGTTCATTCCGAATTTAAAGAAATAAACGAATTCATGATGATGAAATATGGTACCCAAGTAAATTGTACTCTGGGGAAGGACATATAGATACTTTTTATCTCGATAATCCGATGGGAACGGGAACGCGGGTGAAACCGCGGGACACAGGTAGTATATTGTATTTGTTAGATTTCTAAAATAACTATTCTTCGTATAGTATGTTGTCCATATTAAATTTTTAACCTTGGATTTGTAGAAAATTCCCATTCCGGGCTGCTTTCGATCGCAATAGGGATTTTTGGACTTTTTTGCAGTATTCCCCACTGATCCCCATCAATGGGGATTATGGGGGAACATCCCATAATTTAAGAGCCAAGCTGAAGCATCTGAGTAGCATCTCAAAAGCTTTCCCTAAAGTTGGGTACATCTTCCTGTAATCAATAAATTACGATTTATCCTTTAAAAAAAGTTCTTGTTTACTACTATATAACCTTTAATATCCATAATATTCTGATTTGCTTCAAGTTGTATTCTAGTATGTTTTAAACATGAAAAGGGTCCAAAAAAATTTATAGGGTATGTCTTAATTAATCAAGATAGTCTTTCGTAGTCCTGTTCAGGTGCGATGAATTTTAAATATTCAATTAATTCCCACTCATTTAAAAGTTTCTTTGTGTGTGACTGTGAGGCCAACTCGCTTGAATTGTTATTTCCTCCCCCAATATCTTTCTGGCCTGGCTAATCTTCAGTTTTTTCTTCTTTTACAACGCTCAAAAAGGTTGTGAAACAATTCCATGGATACGACGTTCTATTCAATGAATGAACTGTTGTCAATAACAATGTTAACCAAAATTTTTCTTCTAGTTCCTTTAGAATATAATTTAAAGTTGCATTCTTCTTCCTTAAACGGTGGATTTTTTGCTGCAGGATTTTACGTTTCTTTTTCCTTAAAATTTGCTGTTTTCTCAGATTTCCTTTCAATAGGACTCGAGGAGTTTTAGAAATAATTTCAGCCGATGAGTCAGAAACTGCGCCAGTCCGAGTTAATCTGGACGCAGTGGAGTTGAGTGAGGTGTTGGCATGCAAACTGTCCGATGTACAGATTTTAGTGGGCACGGATAAATTCTTCGTCGGTACAGCATTTTTATTTAACCGCCGATACCCTTTTTTTGTAATGTAAAAATCACCCTTGAAAGTGCGTGGAGCAGACTACACTATAAGGTGTAGGAGCCCAGTAATTATTATTTCTATTCTTACGTAGCTCATCTACCCACTTCTTCCGTACACATGGTGGAATACCGCTAGCGTACACATGGTGGAATCCAGGGTCGGGAGTAGTCTTAAAAAATAGTGCCTAAATAGTGCCTAATTAGTGCCATATTTAAAAAAATAGTGCCACAATATTTAGGGAAATATAGGGCTTTCTTTTTGGTACACGATTAATATCTCAAAATGACAAATATTTTGTAATATTCATTAATAATTTATTAATTCGGGAAATTTAATATAATCCATCATAATGTTCGCTTTGTCGTCATATTTTTGTCGGGTTTGTAATTTCTCACATATCTAGTAGCTGATGACATATGCCACATCATCGATTACCTTCCTCTCTGTGACGTATTACCAATATATTTTTAATCACTTCTTGACTTGCCAGTACCTTCACTATGGTAGAAGTTTACATAGATTTTTGAAACGGTTCCTCTGCGAATTTCCAGTATATTTTTGCAGATCTGGAGGCACTATTTCAGGCACTATTTTTTGCTATACTCCTCATAATTAGTGCCATCGCCTTTCCCTATGAACAGCGTGTGTACGCTAGCTTGACGATGGGACGAATGTCATTTGAGTTGCTTGCCTATTTGTGAAGCTCTCCGTGGAGCAATTATTCTGAAAATTTGCATTCCGGAGGCACTATTTAGGCACTATTTTTTGGCAGTAAAAGCATCATCCTAGTGCAAGCCGTTATCGAGATCTAGGATGTGTACGCTAGCTTGACGTCAAGCTAGCGTACCAAAAAGAAAGCCCTATATTTCCCTAAATATTGTGGCACTATTTTTTTAAATATGGCACTAATTAGGCACTATTTAGGCACTATTTTTTAAGACTACTCCCGACCCTGGATTCCAACATGTGTACGCTAGCTATACGGACACCAGAATACGCTCTTTGTAAGCACAGATCTCTTCTTGCCGTCGTTTTTCAGTCATAAATTGCCGAAATACTTCCAACTTAAACTGTCAATATGTACTTCCAACTTAAACTGTTTTTAGATGTTGAATGCAACGTCCTAACCGTGAAACTAATACATAATATTGTGGCGAAAAGCTTGCTACGAGTAGAATTAATTTAAGACTTCGGCGCCGATTTCACGCCGATGCAATGATCGGCGGCGGCCGCGTGGGCAAAATCATCGGCGGCGGGCGCCACGCCGATCGGCGCACACGTCTGGTATGTACTTACTGTGGATGTTGATGTTAGCCCGTTACTCTAAGCATGAATTAAATATTTTAAATCAATTAAAATGTTGTTTCGTATATAGCTTAAAATAAAAGCAATAATAATATTGTTTACTCACGTGAGTCAAACAGGATGCTGATTTACACTGTATTTCAATAAAATAAAAAAATTTATTATTCATTTTATCGGGGCGTAAGTTATCTTGTTACGTGTGTTACAGCCACAATGGCCCCTCCTAGGGAAATCATTTTGAAAGATATTTCAATAGACATCACTTCGGTAGGTAGCTTTATCAACCCTGATACCGATTAGACGATCCCAAAGCTTGCATTATTAGTAGGTAGGTAAAAGTGGCAAATGGGTTCAACAAAGTTAACACCATTACTCATTTAAACAATATCCACGTTATAGATCTAATATAACTATGGTTAAAAAACCTAAAAATAAATCGTTCTCCTAAACTTAAAATATAAAAAATCGCTCTACGTTTTCTTTTTACAGGTCTATGAATTGGCAGGCTGTATAATAAATAAGTAATCATATTAATTTGTGTAAAATTGTTATTAATTTACCCAAGCTTCACATGAACGGCCATGACACTGAAATTATTTCAAGTATTTTAAATAATCATTAATGTAGTAACATAATAATCATGAATGTAAGTAACATAATAAAATAAACTTCAATAATCATGAATGTAAGTAACATAATAAAATAAACTTCAATAATCATGAATGTAAGTAGCATAATAAAATAAACTTCAATAATCATGAATGTAAGTAACATAATAAAATAAACTTCAATAATCATGAATGTAAGTAACATAATAAAATAAACTTCAATAATCATGAATGTAAGTAACATAATAAAATAAACTTCAATAATCATGAATGTAAGTAACATAATAAAATAAACTTCAATAATTTTCGCCGGCTCTATATCGCAAACTAGCTAAAAAATAAACAACAGAAATAAGAAGTAGCTTTTAATAAACTAAAAAGTAATGTTTATTCTTTTTATATTCAAATAAAATTAAAGTGTCATGATTATTATCAACATTGCACGAAAGTAATGAAACTAACCTAATGAAAAAAACCAGAAAATTTAAATGAAAGAGAAGCCATCGTAGTAACTTACATGCCAGGCTTAGATGTCGGGATTTTAAAGATGAAATATCGATTATAAAATCATCTGCTTTTTTTAAGACGAATATTTACTGCCTTATAAAAATCCGGATATGGACGCATTAGGGAATGCAGTTAACCACAAGCAAATTGGTTAATATTTGTTAAGCGACTATCTCGCAGTCACTGAACGTTTTTTTTTGCCTTAACATAGCCAACAATCCTTCCTTTCTACCGCTAATGCCTTATCCCGAGCGACGTGGTGTATAAGAAAATTGCATGAGTATTTAAATAGAAAACAACAAATATTATTATGAAAATGTGGTGATTAATATGATTTTTTTTACTGAAGTCCATAACTTACCCTAGCCATACAAACGTTCATTACTCCGTCGCACTACAAAAACATATAATTTTGATTTCCGAAGTATAAAACAAAATTAAAGAAAAGTCATTCTTCATATTTATGTCACATGTTATATAAGTGTGAAATCTTAATAGACTTACTATTCCTTTGCAGAACGGTCCGAAGCACTAAAAAAATTTACAGATGGTTATAAGGTGATACTTACCGTTCGAAAGCCCATGTTTATGGTGACCGCCAGAGTTCTCTCCGTGTCTCGTCTCGTATACGGTATTAGGTACAGGTTAAGCCGTCAGTTCCGGTTGCCAATTTAACATCTTTCGTGGTCGAATTACGTGGTCAGTCGGAAGCCTAAAAAAATCTGACAACTGTCCTGCTCCAAGCAGGTTGCAGGCTGTTAAAAGTGTTGGGAAGGTCAGGTGGCAGTAGTTTGTAAGTGACGCAAGACACTTTTTAGCTACTTGTAAATTTTCTTACCTCAACTGTTGATAGATCTCCGTAAGTCTGAAAAGGTAATATTTTACAGAACTATTTAATTGATTCGCTTGATCTAAGTATAAATACTATTAAGTATTGATACTTATAGTTCTTAGTCATCTTTCGGTTATGGACACATATTGATAATGTACCTACATTTAATTCTATGGTGTTAGGATAACATGTGCGCACAATATTTTTATTGTATGATCATCAGCATACAAATACAGAATGTGCGCAGATAGAGCAGTCGAAGTTACTAAACTATAAAGTTATCGCTTAGTCACTAATAAAACAAAATTTTGTCAAACATCCTATTATACTGAACCTGCTTACATGGATGAGAGCCAAGCATGGCAATGATATGGCATCCTTAACGAAATCGAATTAAATTCAAGAGATAATGAACCAATCATATATTCTCCCTCTATAACCAGGTATAACACTGGTGTTCAAAAAGTGTAGCAATACATATAGGTACACTATGTATTAATTCAAAGAAACAATACTTGAAAGCCCATACTTCTCATGCTGAGTAATCCACGAAAGAAATTGACTGTCAGCATCGGTTTATAAAATTTGTTTAAATATAGATAGAAAGCACGAACGTAGTTAAAGCCTATGCATAGCTCTTCCAGCACTCATATACCTTGTTTTTTCCACAAATCTTTATTCTATAAGGTTTCTCAGCATCGAACTTGACGTCGATCGTCGGTTTCAATCATAGAACACATCGCATACACGATAAAGTTCAGGTTCAAATCTTTGAAACCGGCACTTGACGTTGAGTGCGACGCTGACTGACACATTTTATAGAATAACGCGTCTGTTAGAAACGATTGACCTCATCCTCAACGTGAATTGTACGTCATGTTGACTTGACTATAACAAAGGTGAAGCCACAACTATGCTTAAAACTTCCAACTCGACTTTACTTGGTCTAATTGTGCAATCAAATAGCGTCATTTTTTAATTATAATGGAAGGTTACCCAAGAAAATGCTTGCGTCAAAATTATACGTGGAAACCAATGGACAAAGCCTGTAAATGCCAGACTTACGTCATAAAATAAAGGCATCGTATAATTATATAAAACATAATAATGAAACCACAATTCTTCCCATATTTAAATTGCTGACTTTTGCAGAAGAATAGTTGGATAAACAAATTTACCTTTCAGGGAAAGATTGACCAAAATTCTAATCACATGTTTGGCATCAAGATGTTAAGGTCTATCTAGGTATAAAATGTTCCTAGATATACCATCGCTAGTGCAACCTCTCTATTGGTACGTAAGGCTTTTATCGCTCCACTGGGAGTATGTATCTACAAACAGCATTTTTCTGATTTTTCCTAAAGCGCTTTCTACGCGGCGACACACACACACACTATCGAATATTAAACGCAATTTTCTTCAGTTAGCTAAAAATTCATAATCTTGAGAATGTCCTGGCAAAAATGGCCAATTTCTGTAATAAAAACACGGTCTGTAATGATCTGCCGTTTACCCACGAGGGTAGACGGCATATCATTAGAATAACATGTACAACTTCTTAGGTTTCCAACGAGATGCAATAATAATGCAAATTTTCGGACACTATCACAACTAACACTAGCAAAAAAGTACCAAAGATAAAAAAAATAGCTGAATAAAATGCAATTATTGTGAAAAAGATCTGAACTCAACTCAGTTCTCTTAAAATTTGGTAATTTTTTATTTAATTTTCCCAAGATTGAGCCCATATAGGCCCAGCCAGCTCCTGTCCGGCTCTTCAGCGCCTACCTACTCACCTAATGTGTTGAGAAATTGACCCTCGTATTCAGTATCGTTAGTTGAGTCAACAAAATTAAATTGGGCTCCATGTTACTGGAAGTGTTGCGCACTGTCGTGAAGATTATTTAGTGTAACTTGCCAATATTGTAAATCTGCTTACTGGAAGTTCCTAACTTACCATTGCCGTAGCGTTAAATCCTAGTGCCTGCAATGTAAAAACATCTACCATTTAGTTTTGTTTATGATATGTTGAGATCAAAGTGAGGAAATAGCCTCCTCAGAGGGAATCCTGTATCAGAAGGTCTATCAATGAAAGTAACGTAGTTAGCAGAACATTTGCATATCAAAACGTCTATAATTCATAGAACTTCGGGCAAAGTCAACAACCAATTAAAATGAGAAGATATCTTCTTTTTATTTATCTATTATTTGTGGAAGTAAATTGTGAAACACTATCATTATCCGTGTGTTCCGCATTATCACGGAATTTAAAGTTTTGTACTGGCAAATTGGATTACACCCTAAATAGGACAATTATAGTTGTTTGGAATCAGAAAATGTAAATTTCTCGACTTTCACCAAACGGTGTTATATCGAATACTTACGATGGCTGAAGCCATTGTTCCCGTACACTGTAACAACATTCAAACAAGTATGAACTTGCCTTCCTTTAAACATGTGTTTGCTTATACCTAACATCTTCTTTATATCTATACATCTATACAGATAAATAAAATTGAAGTGTCTGTTATGATAGTATACATGCTACTGACATTAAAAATTAAGTTTAAAAATTTTTATCTGTCAGTCTGTTTGTTCCGGGTAATCTCTGAACTATTTTAGGCTTCCGACTGACCTGTAACGATTGCCAAAGATGATAAATTGGCAACCGGGACCGACAGCTTAACGTGCTCTCCGAGGCACGGAGGGAACTCGGGCGGTCACCCATCCAATTACTGGCTAGGGCTAGGGTTGCTTAACTTCGCTGATCGAATGATATGCGCAATAGCAACTTGCGTAGCACCAAATTACGTTTAGTATAGTTCTAACCAGATAAGCATGGGTTTAAAGCTAACAATTGATGTTATGACTTCATCTGATTTTTGCTATGTCGCAATTTATTTTTGCATATCAGATGCTTTAACAATTTGTTAAAGGTAAAGTTAGTTGATGCAATCCTGCATAAGTGTCTGAATGTGTGTTGGCAATGACAAAATCTGACGTGAATGTTTATTTTGGAGTTTGCTTTAAAATAACCAATACGCAAAGTAACTTACGGAAGGGAAACCGCGCTACACAGCTGTTAAATTCATAAAAAAGATATCTCGTCGTAACATCACATCATCAACACGACATCATGTATACAGGGTTTTACAAATTAAAGGATAAAATGATACCAGGGTATCGCCACTTCTTCAAGCAGGATTGCTTTTTTTTATTCGTTTTGGTTCATTTTAACAAAATTGTTGAAAATTGTAGAAAATTATCCCAAGCTTTTATAGTCAAATGTGGATAAATTTCCCAAATGTGATCCCAGATGTGAAATTTCCCATTTTAACTAATTGATAGCATCATGATATCTATACTCTGGTACCGGTTTATCCTTGAATTGTGTATAGTGTGTATTTTAATAAAATAAATAATAATGTATTATACGCGTACATTATACACACATATTCAATGCGATTGAGTTTGTAGCTAAAGAATCCACAATTGACTTGTCTTGAAAAACAATACTAAATGGAGAGCAGTCCGTATCTTATATTACTATTATAACTTTTGTAACAGTGCAATTGGTTGATATCCTAAATATAGGATATATTTTTTTATAATACCTAATTGATGTCATCATGGTTAGCTGCAAGACGTATATTGCTAAAAATTGTCGTCATACCCAAAACTGTGACGACAATCAAAACTCCCAGGAGGGCTTTACGAGTATGTCGCTAAATAAATAGACAGAAGATCGACTCTCGCCAAATTCAGCTTTGATTGCTTATGACCAATGTCGAATCCCTTGTGTAGTTGAAATAATATCATAAAAATCGTCTTTATATCATCACTAAAAAAATGGTGCGAGTAAGCTTCGCTTTTGGGCATTGTTTGTTCAAGGCTCTTCGTTTACGATTATAGTATAGAGATAATTCTTTACATCTTTCACCACACGTTGGAAATCAATCAAAAATCCCTACTTTGTGCGGATTCATCAAGGTAAGGCAAGTTGCAACGCTAGCTTCTCCCTAGAAATCAGTCAAACCGTTTTGATGCAAATAGTTCACGATTATGGATGTTCTGACAGCAAACCATGACCCTAATTCCTTGTTTGTTTGATTAATACGGATCGGTTTCCACGATCACTTTCAATACATGGAGGCTGGCCTTCCCGGGGCTCATTAATCAAGTCGATGTTTCCACTACGAAAGATATAATTTCAAGAATGCACGGTGCATTCGTCTTTTCCTCTCCAAACCGTATTGATATGTGGTTTATATTGCAATAGAACCACGTCAGATGGAACTAGTATAAAAAAAATCGTATACTTTAACCGACCTTCCTTGTGTCTTTATTTTGTTTTGTGGGTTCCTTGTACTTAAGTTATTTTATTTAAAAAAACACCACGTTGTGTTTTGAAATGTTGAAAGAGAGTGAAGCACTATAAAATATAAATTTCGTTTCCAACCTCTAAGAATCCTTATAAAGTAGGCAATTGTTATTAAAACTTATCACAAGAAAGTTTCTAAGCTTTCTTGTGAAATTGACAGTTCAGAAAGAACAGTTCTAGAAACGCCCCCATTGTAATATAATTTAAAAATTCTACCACAATATATAGTGCCTGACACAACGATAGACTTTACCATTTGTCATGTTGGCACTTTTCGCTGAAAAATGGTTGTTGTTATCACAAAACCTCTGCCTACCCCTTCGGGGAACATAGGCGTATATATGTATCTATGTATGAGTTTTTTCACCTCTTACTATGGTTTTTTTATTTAATGACTTCTTCGCGATGTTATACGAAGGATATTGTTTCGCTTTATGCTGCTTTTATGACTTTACAGAGTATGATTTTTATTTGGCACATATATATATTTTTTCATATGCTATTTACATTTGTAGAGATACCGTGCTATTATTTATTATACATTACAGTCGTGTGATACACTGGTGTTAAATTACAATGTTGCAACTATATTATATACCATTTACAAGGTTTTATTTGATTTTTATGTGGGTGATTGTTGCGCGGTTGGTGATGTGAATGTCTATGGGTTATTAAATGATTTCAGATTCTTCCCTATCTGCTCAATGAATTTCACGAAGCTCCGGAGAGACCTCGTGTGCCTCATTAAGTCCTCCAAGGAAAACGGGTTTATGGTAGGATCGTGATCATTTATTCATAATTACAATACAAATAATTTATTCATAAACACAGATATAATATCATATACAAAAATGTTACAAATATAATGAATACCTTAAAATACTAACATACATATTATGATAATAAATATACATTATAAAATAAACTTATTTAATTAATTCACACGCAATTTCGGCGACGTGTGACGCAGCTGTGCAGTATTTTGTAACCGACCTCTGAAACGGCGGTATACTACACCCTACGGCCAAAAATCTTCCTTAATGAAGGTCGACAGATTGGTAGGTTCGTACTCTCACCACGAAGGAATTGAAGTTTAACCCGTGGCGGGACTCTAACCGTTTGACCCTCAGGTTGAAATTGATCTTCGCCCGTAGGTACTCTGCCACATTTTCAGCCTGGACGGAGTAGTGTACTCGAGACACGTAGAGCTGCGTCGAAGGAATTGCGGGTGGCAGCAGGTGTCTCGGACCAGTCAGCGCGGTGCCGCACTTATTCTGACAAGTGGGCTTCTTCTTCTCCACCTTAATGAAGCCCTCGTTGTCGACTTGCTCGGTCATAGAGTAGATGACTTAGCCCAGCGTCTTGCTATTACGAATCTCCTGCTTCTTGGAGGTCGATTTGCAGGTCTGTAAGATGCTACATCCATGGTGTCGATGGAGTATTGAATGTACGCCAACAGTTCATTGGCTATGAGTTGTTGAGCGCTCATAGCGACGTTATCGGGCAGCGGCTATAGCTGCGCGTTTCGCGAATTATATAATTCAAGACAGTACAGTGAAAAACGTCCGTGTCCGGAAGCGCATCGCACTGCATTAAATTGGTGCGCATCGCACTGCACTCAATTGGTGTGCATCGCACTGCACTCGATTGGTGCGCATCGCACTGCACTCGAGTGATGGATGCACAATGATTGGTGCGCTTGGCGTTGCGCCCCAAATCTCGAGCACTCGTTAATAAGATGGTCAAAATCCTGTATGTGTGAATTATTGCATGGGCAGATACTATTGTCGATTATGTAGAATTTGTGGAGATAAGATTTTGTGTAGCTATGACGAGATAAATATTGTGTGAGGCTGAATGACATTTTAACAGTGCTGAACAATTTTTTTATGGCATTGAGACTGGGGCACAGACGCTTCGTGCGTTCCCCCTTGGGGCAGTCCGCGTACTCGCCTTGCCAGGAGCTGGCCGTGCGGGTCTTTGCCCTGCTCTTCATGCAGGATAGAGAGAAGCTGCAGTAGTCAGGGGCTCTGCGAGCGGCTGCTGCGCTTTTAGCAGCTGATCCGCTTCTTCATTTCCCTCTATTACAACGTGGGCTTTGATCCACACGAACTCCGCGGTTCCACGAGATCTTATGATGTGATCTTGTGATGTTGATGAGTTTATGAATCTCTGCGACAAATGGATGTGTATTGTTTCTGTATTTGATATATTGTAGAGCTGATAGGCAGTTGGTGACCGCTATCCGCTCGAACGCTCTGAGGACGGCAAGCAGTTTAGCCTGGAAAACGCTGCAGGAATCGTGTAGCTTATATTTTCGGGCAACGGGCTGTTTATTGGATAGATAACGCACGCGGCTCCTACCTTGCCATCTTCCAGCTTGCTGCCGTCCGTGAAAATACGAAAGCGTGTGGTTCGGTTTGTTCCACTTCGCCCTGATTGGTAGCGGCGGTATGGGTGATGGTAATTCTGTTGGCTGGGTGAAGTAAAGTGTGAGGTTTGGCTAGTGATTCATATTTTATGTCGTCCGGTAAAAATTCCATGACGCCCGTAAGTCTGGCTATTTCTACTGATCGGATTTCCTGAATTTTGAGGTGAAGTGGGGTGAATTGAGCTATGGTTAGTGCGGCGTTAGTGGTAATGGTTCTAAACCTTTTTATGGCTTTTAGGGCAAAGAGTCTTTGCATTCGCAGGAGAGCGCATTGTATGCATTTCCTCTCCGTCGCGTGGCCCCATATGGCTGCTCCATAAGTGATAATGGGTTCGATTACCTGCAGATAGCTTGTACGAATATTTTCCAGATGAATCCCCCAAGTGGGACTGGTGAACATGCAGAGGCGATTGAAGATTTTTGTGGCTTTATTGATAATGTGATTGATGTATTGATGATATCTGAGTTTGTGGTCAATGATGATGCCCAGTAGCTTAACGCTATCGGTGAAAGATAGAGACGCCCGGCCATATAGACTTTTTCACCTGCAGCCTTGTTGGTGAATGCGATAAGCTGCGTCTTCTTCGGACCAAACACGAGCATGGCGCTGTCGCCCCACTCTTAGTCTCACTCACTTCTTAGTCTCGCTTGCATCTGGCACAGAGACCACCAGCTGAACATCGTCCGCGAAAGCCTGTAGTGACACCCCAGGGGTATATCCAGCAATTCATCGAGGACGATGTTCCACAGTATCGGTCCGCAAGCAGATCCTTGTACGCAGCCCTTGGTCATGGTCTTGGTTACACTGGTTTCAGCGTGTTCCAAAGTGCAGTTAGTGATGTAACTTGGTACGAGACCGAAGATGTGACTGGGGCACCCAATCGCTCTCAAACGATCGAGCAGCGCGGGCCACCAAGCGTTATCGAACGCCGCCGTAATATCAAGACACACAGCGGTGACCTGTTGGTTTTTGGTTTTTTGGTCTCGAATGATGTCGAGTGCTGTTTTAAGAGCATGGGTGGTGGAGGTTTGTTCTTTAAACCCAAACTGTCTATTGTTAATTTTATTTATTTCGCTCTTTGGGGTATTTAATCATTTATTGACTCATATATTTGATTATTAAATAAAAGCTTAATTATATATAGAAGAAACTGTACATAAAACTAATTAAAAGTTGAAACATTTAACTTTAACAAACAAAAACTTGACCAAAATTAAATTGATAAACTTACGGTTGCGTTGCAATCGTTGCCTTTACACTGAAATGGAAATATTCGATAATTTCATAAACGTATAATAATCGATACAAGTCAATCATCTACATGATTCAAACGAGAAAGTGAAATAACGATATAGTAGAAGTTATAAGTATAAATTATAACATAATTTATAATTCATGTATAGCATGAATTATAATTTCTCATTTTATCATAACTATAATATATTATTAAAAGCAGTCTCTTTAGGCAAGGTTCCGAAGATACTGGCAGTGTTCTCCCTTTGAATAGTTAGACTAATTATTTGTCCGAGGAAGCTGCCAGCTCTTCGGTCTCCTGTGTTGTCAACTAACCTTTAAGCTATTTCCTAAAAAGCCTTATAACGCTAGGACCCCACGGACCAAGGGTCTCGACACCGAATGGGACAAAACCATATTCGGAGCCTAGACCTCTGTACCTATTTGCATGCTTTAGCTTTTTCAGCCGCTTAACATGCCGCACCAGCTCTGTTGTTGGTTTCATATAAATGGGAAAGAGCTAGCGTGTCTGAACCGGTTGCATCCCACACCAGCACCTGGCCCATCTTCCATGGAATCAAACTCATACCGTCCGGTCTCTTGCGTTGCTTTGCAATACTAGTCGGCTCATGTAGATTTGGCACGTTGGCGGTGGCAAGGAACCGGTGCATGATATCGTTAAGTGCGGCATGACTCGAGAAGCGGCCTGCACTATTAAATTACTTGTTAAATATTAAAATTTTAATAAGTTATAAATATTATATTGGAGTAAATTACTTTTTTGAGTGCTAGATGATCTCTTCTAGTAATATATATGCCCTGTCTATGCCCTCCAGTCAAAGGGGATCAGTTACCCACATTTAGAGGGAAATAGATTTTTTGATAAGGAGCTATTGTTTGCTGCAATGGTAAGTCTACATACTCTTTGTCGTTGGACACGTATCAATGTCAATACGAGTAGATATTTAGGTTCCTCTCCCATATATATTTTTGTTATTGATTACAATAGTAAATGCAAACCTTTGCTGAACAATTTCTCGGTTTCTGTAATTGTAAAATATTTAATATGACTCGCATATTTTAATAATATAACTTAGTATCCTGTCAACCCCATACATGCTATTAACTTACACCCAAACAAAATATTTTTATTATTATTTAATTAACTACAATCAGTTTCACTCAAGTGGCCTCTTCTTCCGACTCCTAATTTATTGGCTTATTTGATTAGTACCATTTAAACGGTTTTTTTCTACATTGACCATGTAGAGCGACCACGGATGAATAACATTTGAGAGACATGGAGCACGACAATATCTATATCCATCGATATGGATTTTAATGCGGTTTTCGTCATTAGGATTTATGAATATTTAATGCAATGTTTCAGCCAATTTGCATAATCGATGTGTGGATAAAATCGGAAGAAATCGGTTTCGAAATTTATACATCTAAGAAACCGCGGGACCGCGTAGTTATTATGTAGGTAGTCAGCCAGTCCAGCGTACTTGTAGAGCTCTAGAGCACATACGCACTAATGCAAGCTCACATTATAAAATAATTACATAAAATCATCAGCTTTATTTAATACTAGCGGACGTCACGTGGTTTCTCCCGCGTAGTTCCCATTCCCGTGCGAGTACGGGGATAAAATAGCCTATATTACTTGCTGATGATGTAGCTATCCATCGCTGAAAGAATTTTCAATCAAATATTTCCTCTTTATAATATTAGTGTAGACAATACGTAAGTACGTACTCTTGGAATATTGTTCATCATGTCGTTAGATACTTCAAAATTAGTCTGAAATAAAATAACACCGATGTACAGATCGTACTTGATTTTGGTACCGTATGTATAATTAGTGCTCACCGAATAAAAATATATGAATAGAATTGTAACTGTTTCGCAGTAAATCTTCATAATTGTTATCTGCTTTGTACAACAACGTGTAGCAATGATCGTAAAACTTGAAAACCAGTTGGTATCTATCATCTTAGTGGAAAATTAATTATGAAAGCATAACGCGAATTTTAATGTCATTTCTTGGGGATTTGTTTTTAATACAACATGAAACTAGATAGTTCCGGTACAAACTAGTCGGAGCTAATGTAGCATGGTGTAAGCGGAATCTCTTTTATAAAACTATTTAGCTTTGTGTAAGATTTTATCTACCTTAAACCAAACTGACTTCTAAGGAATGTGCAAGGGAAACTTCCTTTAAGGTAAAACCTTTCTAACCAAAAACAATATCTTTCTTTCTTTTGCTACTTACTTGTGAACTATTGGAGGTCTAAAAATGTGCCATTAGGGCATTACTGCCTTAAGGTATTTTGTTTTATTCATTGGTTGTTTGCTTTATCATCATGCAAACACGACTACAAGATAGCTTAACTTATTGGTAGGAACAGAAAGGCAAATAAAACACATAAAGGTCGAAGTGAATTTAAATAATATTTATTTACTGATAAGGTACATATTTTAATAATTTATGTTTATCCCTGTAATTATATATAATTCTTATTTACCGTACAAATATGTAATATGGCTTTGTCAAAGTTAGTAATAAGTTGTTTACAAGTTAGTGAGTCTTAACTCAATATCAACAACTTATTATTGCAGTGTGAGATGTTCCAGGACTTTGGATTTTATCAATATATCCAAATTTGCTGAATCGATTAGCAATTCGTTGATTATTCTCTCCGATGCCAACTTTTCTTGCAACAGCACGCACTTCAAACCTTCCACTTCTTCTTTCATTTTGTTCATGTTCTTGAAACTGGAACATAAATCGCTCATTGACAGGGACCTTTCCAAAGATGGGTGTCCGGCCAATGGATCTTGGAAAGCGATAGCTACATCACTGCCGGATCTCTGCATCGCTCTTACTGCTCCAGGGTGTGCGAACTGAAACATTTGGAAAATTACATCTTGATGAAAAATACTTTATCGGTTGCTTTGTTGAAAAATTAATCATGTACCCTTCAGTGTTTGAAACCACCGATAATGAGTTTAAATATATGAATTTAGGCAGATATACGTTGAATAAAATTCAAATGTTCGAATTTGTTAATTAGTGTCCCGTCTACTGACAGGATATTTCTTCAATAGAGACCTCTATTACTATCAACCTTTACAAGCTAGTCGTATAAAACGCAAATATTTGTGAACTAGTCTATGAACTGTCTTTTGAGGTAATCCAAATGACTAAGCTTAAAAAATATTGTTAAAATATAAAACCCGACTACTGAAGAATGACGCTCTAGAAAGTATGAAAACATTCACAGATAATTTAGCAGAAAATCCCAAGATTCTGGAGCAGAGCTAGTTGACTATCAGACTTTTTACCTGGTGTGCATCTTGGATTCCAGCAGCAATACAATAATTACAAATGCCCGTCGCTATTTGGCCCGGGCGCTGCTGTACAGCCGAAGGATTATTGTTTTCCACACATTTTACTTTTGCACATTGATTCTGAACTTGTACTTGGTCTTTGTAAGTCATAACCAAGTCATGCTTATTACTAGCATCGCTGTTTTCTTGATCCATCAAAATACAGACGCGTTCCAATAAAGGATCAATTTTTATAATATGGGATCCAGTTCCACTTTTCAGAGCATTCTTCCTTGATTCCTCGTAATAAACTACGCTTTCCAATTTCAAGTTTTCCCATTCTTCCATCAATGTATCTCTGCTCCTAAAACAGCACAATTGTTAATAATTACCATAATTTAAAAACGTTATTTATCTGAAGCTTTGTAACCATATCTCTTTTCTCAATTCCTACCTGCTCATCTTAGTGGTCTCATTGAAGGAGTGTGTAAGTTTAATCCATGCCATGTATTTGGCGTGATTAGTATGCTCGTCATTTCTTTTACTAAGAATGATGTGCCTGTATTCTGCTATCAAATTAAACAGTGTGTCCTTCTCGAGGAGAGAAAAACTCTCATTATGATTCCTCTTCTCAGCCATGATGCTAGAATAAATATGTTTTGGAGAATGATCAGCAGGCTGAACTAGCATGTACCTAAGGACCCATTTGAAGGAAAGTACTCTTGTTTATAATTTTTCACAGTAAACACTCTCTGCAATAACAGTTTGATGCAATTACTAGAGCAGCTCTATTATTCTTTAATCGTTTCATCGAAATAACGTGGACATTTTTGTTTGTTTGAACTAGTTTTTCTTTGATTTTCTCGTCGAAAAGTTATTATTTAGTTTAGTATTTTGAATGGAGAATATACAAAACATATGTTTTTTTACTTTGTATTATGTGTTATTCAAATGGGTTTAGGTACACCTCAGTTCAGCGTTCAGTTCGACCCCTCCTATTAAACAACATGTTGATACTATTTTAGTTTTAAATCTCTGAGTATCTATAAGTGAGTACAAATTAAAAATAAAAATAATGAAAATGTTAGTCTGCGTAGGATAGATACATGATATATAATTGCTGTCCCAATCATTGTCAAAATTCTGAAGTCTGGAACAGGCTGTTTTAACAAAACTTGGAAATCGATATTTACGGAACCCAAGCAGCTTAAGCAAATCACAGAGGAATCAGGAAAAAAATTCTTTTTGAATCAAACATTTTTTAATTGTGTTACCCCTTTTCGTAAGGGTCTACGGGGTGGCGAGAGGTTGACTACTCTCAGGTTTCACCGTAAATTATAATGTGCCAACAACAAAATAGATGGTGAGTTCAACATTATCTCAGGCACTAGTCTTAAAGATTAAATAGAAAACATTCAAGAGATGGTTTTATCCAAATAGTTCTCTTTAGTTTATTTTTATTCTTCGGGGGTGTCCAAAGTGCGAGTTTAGCATTTGCGTCTTGACCACAGGCTACATTTACCACTGAATGAATCATGAATAAATAAGCTTCCAGACAGAGTAGTGCCTTCTATTATAAAATCTGCCATGTTGTCTTAATCACTTAATCATCTTAAGTGAAGAGTCGATGTTGAAATGGTAGATCTATGTTGCCGTGGATATTGAGGTGATCGGCGGTCGCTAGTGTGGGATACCATGTGTGGCGATAATTCCACCTCAGTGTCGGCCTATGTGGCTGCTGCTCAGCAAAAGCGCCTCAAAGCCGGAAATATGCTTACTTTTGGGCATGAATATATATAATAACGTATAATGTGTATTCTTGGCCAAAACAATCATATAGCGGTAGAAAATAGGGCCTTGGGAACCGGATGCGCATTTCCGAAACTTAAAAAGAAAACTGGGGAATTTCTCGGTAAGAAATCAACATTACTAGTGATATCTAAATTACACAGATATTGGTTTTTTTTTATTTTAATTAGTCATATTAAGCTGTAACGCGTTTCTTTAATAATCAATAAAGTCATATTTTGAGAACTTGGTCCTTTTACCGCCTACGTGTGCCCTAAGCGAGAGATTTACTACTAAATTAGTTACCTATTATTTATATGTTAAGTTAATTGTTTATTTATGATTAAATTTAAATTACCGCACGCACTTCGAATTAAATCACTACGAATTAAGCACTTCACAAGTTGAACTGAAAATACAGGACTTCTTAGGGCGACTACTTCATAAGTCGAACTGAAGGAGTAGACCTGGCTAGGGCGGCAAGCACAAGAAGTGGGAAATTGTTCAAATATCATTCATGTTCACATTATCTACTACTGTCATGTGATTATTTGACAATGACATTTGACTTTAGAACTTGTCATGCAGCAGCTTTTATTAAGCAGACAAACAACTGGTTAAAGTGAATGGTCTGAAGTTTGATGTGATACGGTTTGCTTAGTTTGGACCTAGATGGCGCTGTCTGCTCGAGAATATTTATTATTATTATTTTTGTTAAAATGTTTGGAGTAGACGTTAAATATTTTGCTAATACAATTTTAAATAATCTAACTACTGAAAACTCGCCGTGCCCCGCGGTTTTAAGTTTCAAGAATTCGGGGGCTATTCTTCTTATATTACCAAACTCTTTTTATCTTCCAAATACATATAAAAATGGCTTTTGAGTGTTCCCTCAAATACGAGTTTCAGTAGGTTTCTGTAATTCTCTAATCTCTAGATTTTATGTAACCATGCCATCTCATTTCATGACTTGTTTAATGTACATTTTTGATAAGTAAAGAAGTAAGAACAAAGAGGAGAGGGCATAAGTGGGAGGAGAAGAAAATTGTTCTACGTTAAGTCAAAGTTTGACACAGAAATAACATTAATAAATTGTATACTTACAGTTTTACATTATTGCGCCCGCACAGCTTGGCTTACGTTGCAATAAGATTTGACGTTTATTTTAGCCCTCATATAAAGATTACACCCTACGAATTTCATATTTCTAGGACGTGCGGTTTTGGCTGTGCGTTGATTATAACGTGAGTCACTCAGTCAGGACCTTGAATATTATATGTATATTATTATTTTTCATGATTGAATTAGAATGTATTTTTATAAACAATATTGGTTTTTAATTTTTGTTCTTGAAGTTTATATACCGAATATAATAACGTCGCTATGCTATGCTAAGCTGAGACAATGAAAAATTGGCGAGATGCATAGGACTTGCGGGTTGTACATAGCTAGTTATTTGGTATGTATATTTTGTCTGCATTTTCCTAAAGATAATAAATGCAAGATCCTAAATGATGAAGTGATATATAACTTTAGCTAGCACTTTTTTAAGTTTTTGTTTTAATTACAAAGGTGATAATAGAATTAATAGTCCACCCGATAGTTAGCATCCACGGCAGCCCAAAAACTTAAAAACAGCACTACAGTCGAATAATAAATTAAATAAAGACAGTTTCTTCAACTCTAAAGGATATGGATGAAAATGAAAATCAGTAGTACATTTTAATAACATATTTTAATTTTTACATGAAAATATTGACTAGTGATAGATATACCTAACCCTACCCCATAAGTGTTTATTTATCATGGTTAATTACTGCGTCTATTTTGAAATCCATTAGTCGAAAACATTTTGGTCTCAATTACTCTAACGAATGCTAGGTACAGTCACTGTATAGGTACAATTTTTCTACATCTTTATTTTAATTCTACATAAAATACCTATTTACAAAAACTTTGTGTAAATTGTATTTACAATCTAGATAAGTTGAAAATCAAATTGATATATTATAATATACACACAAACTTCACTAAGTTGACCTAACTCAATGCCCCTTAGCTAGTTTCTAATTGATCCCGCTTACATTACACTTACACAGCTCTTTTACCACCGATCGACCACTAATTAGGAAACTTTTACTATATTTTATATGTACTACGTGCATAGTAGAGACGCTACGAGTCGAAATAATGTTCCACATAATTACATGGAGTTGAAAAACTCCTTTTATTATGTCCACTTGTTTCGAATCACGGATCTAAGTCGTCGTCCCCACATGAGGTTGTATCATACAATAGTTCCTTGCAAGTGCTGCGGGTCCGGAGCTGTGGGCGCGGTGGATACAATAGGACCCTGTGACGTCGACGGTAGAGCTGCAGCTTCCTCCTGGTAGCCACTCGGAGGTACAGATGAGCGAGGCGTACGATCTGAAGGGCCCTCATCGGGCGGTGTCACCTCCAACCCGATGCTGTCGTTGAGCGCAATTTTAAAAGCATTTGCATCCTGTTGTTGTTGCTGTTGTTGGTATTGTAACAAGGAATTGAAATGAGAAATTCCGATTTCTTCTAAGCTGCTTTTCCGACGTCTCGGTCCGACACCGCTAAGCCCCTGACGAAGTGAATTTGAGCGTCGCAACAGTATATCATCTACTACGCGAAGTGAATTGGAACGTCCTCTAAAATCTGTAATGATGGTAGGGCTGTCTGGCAACGATAAAGAATTTGCTTTAGTAGTTGAAAGCGGAGGTGCGCGGGGTTGTGTAAAACCAGAACCAATTACTGAGCCTCGTCTACTTGCTGCTCCTTGAGTTTGTATCAAGGCTTGTGAGCAGAAACTAATATTTGATTTGCGTCGACTGTTGTGACGCTCAAACGTTTTTTGGGCAGAAAATGGCGACGGCCGTACCAAATATCTGAAAACAATATTTTATAGTTTTTTAACTGGAAGTCTAAATACGACACTTATAATTTAAAACTTTGTACAAGTGCATTAATAGTTAGACTATTCTACATTTTGAAGCCTTCTTTAGAAAAAATCTCTACGAATCTATGGTGGCGAGCCGGTGGTGTAGGTGTCGTGCGGCGGTAGTGTTTAGGAAGGGTAAATAAACACCAGAGTTCAACACAGAAATAGTCACATATATTTACAGTACACGGAAGTATAGTTTACACACACACAGTACACAATAGCAAGCAAGCGAGCAAGAGACCATAGAAGATAGAAGGAGTAGAAAGAGTACAGCACAAGATAGAAAGTTCACAGTGGTAGCGGACGATAGCAAGACTAGTACGCGCAAAGCAAACAATAGGTAGGCGTTCGAGAACAAGCGACACGGGCTTCGCGGCCGAGGATCGGTTAACGAATGATGTGCAGCGTCGTATGGCCTGCGCATGCGCCGAGCTGGCATGCCGTGCGTTTCCACTGCACTTTGTGTTAATTATATTATCGATGTTAGCCGTCAATATGTATGTTTTATGTTATGTAGGAAATAAGATAGTTTTATTTAGATAGATAAGTTAGTAATTTTATATTGTAAATATATAGATATAATGATACATTAAAATTGTAAATATATGTATTCTGTGTGTGTATGTGACAGAGTGAGAAGTAGGCTACAAATCAATCATCACATGATCATATCAGAAATCAAAACTTCAAGTCTTGTATTGAGGTCCCTCGTAATTGTCAATGAAATTCATTAATCCTGTCATGTGTTCATAAGCTTATTTGCACATTAGAGTAAGTAAGAAGTAGTAAAGTAAGATCTGAGAGCTTAAGTGGTGACACTTAATAACTTACATGATATCACCCTCTTGAAGGTTGAGGTCACAGCTGGGGTTGATGACAACGTACGATAGACTGTTGCGTTTCTCACTAACGTCGTCGTAGTCAATGCCAGTCAGATTTAATGACTCCATTCTTGAACGCACTAGATTTGCTATTTCAGCTCGTTCTATTTGTTGAGCGTGATTATCTCGGGCTTCATCGGCCAAGCTCGTAGAGTACTGTGGGCAGATTATAATTTGACATGTTTCATTCACTTATAGCAAATTACTAATAGCAAAGTGTGAGAATATGATTTATACATACATATGCTTACGCCTGTATTTCCCAAAGGGTTGGGCAGAGGTGTACTTATAGTACATCCAAGTTTCGCCAGTTATATGTTGTATGTACATAAATATAATAACTCGTGTGCGTGTTGTTAGCAAGAACATGCGTGAATTATTATATCGTGTGTGTGTCTTATCTTAATCCTATCATTTAATTAAGCAAATATTTATACAAGGAGTTCTAAAGGCAACCTATACTAATTGTGATCTACACCTAAAACTAGGAGAGTGAATAACTAAGGAAATGACTGGTGTTCCAGTAAAACTATAGTAGTTATGATCCATCTACTGAAATGTGTCATGGATAGTTTAAACGTGTATTGTTTTAGTTTACTTTATAATTGCTAATACAGGATCAGGCCTGAATTTCCCCTGATTTTTAAGTAAGGCATTCGATGTAGTTGGCCAATTCTATTTATTTTCTGTTAGGCTCGAGAATACCTTAATCTAAAGCTATGCTGCTGATTCGTACAGGCTCCTCAAGACTTAGCTCTAGTGAGATAAGTAGACTGCTTAAAATATCTTGTTTAGTAACTCGTACCGCTGATATTAAATTAGTTTTTTTATGTTTCGTGATAATCTACAACAAATTGTGTAAGTTCAGAGTGAAAGGAGTCATTCATGTAATAATTACGAGTCTACGAGATTGAAGACCAACAACTACCAGTAGAGAACATGGTGAAGATTCATATTGCTGTATAAAAATAAAACAAAATTTTTTGGACCAGTTGACTAACTATATATATGATTATTATTAAATCAATATATAGTTTTTGTAGTGGGATTCGTTACTGAAAGTCTCACAGGGCTCATTATGTGCCTGGTTAGTTTGTAGTCCTGCGCTTATTAATGTGTATAACATGGACTCTTCAGAAACTGCTTTAATTATAAGGCGGAGTCTCAGTGAATAAATAAAAATTTAATGCCAATAGATTTCGATTGATAGAAGCGGGTTGCTCTAATTTTTTAAGATACAATGAGACGATCTCGTGATCTTTGAGCCTTTCACCGTACTAGGCTCATACGCGACCGTGTATGTAGATGATACACATGGTGTTAGTGCGCAGATACGCAGCGCAATATGGACTGACTCTGACTCATAGACGAACTCGCCGGGTAGCCGTGAGAGAAGTGGCCTTACCGCCGGCGTGCGCTCTCCGTAGCAGCCGCCGAGGCAGCTACCGGCCCCCCGGCGCCCGCACGCCGGAAAAACTCCACCCTCGCAGCAGATGGACTGCTGCAACTGTTGTGTCACGGTTTTTTCCATTTTTTTTAACCAACAGCATCATTGGGATTATTTGAAGTTATTTTTTCCTAGCAATATTTTTTTACGGTACTTTGTTTTTGTATCTTTTACCTACTATTACCTACGTAAAAAAGCGATTAATTTAGTATATTCATTCTAAGCTTTTATTATGCTACCTATATCTTCAACTATGAAATTGCCGTATGTTGCTATAAAATGTCTACGAATAAGTAAAAATGTATTCCATGTATTTAATTTAGAAATAAGACAAATATATCAAAAAGTGAGGTTAGATAATAACATAGAGACGCAAACGCATCCAAAGATACGAAATGAACGCAACTAGTTCAACACGAAAAAGTAGTACCTATTATAATAGAAAAATATTTTTTTAAGAATTTTTTTTTAAATATTTGAAATGGCTACCTTGGGTAGCCCTTAAGATATATGGCCTATCGCACACTTTTATGTTGGCCTTTTTAAAATATACCACTACATATATTACATTATTTGTAATCATGCGTCAGCGATGTAAGCTTCCGAATCCGTATTTTTTTAGCATCGAGATTTGTGGATCCCTTATTTAAGGATAGTGGACTTATATTTCCGACCCTGTCTGTTACCAACAAACAAATCGAAAAATATTTCCTCTTTAGAATAGATATTAGTAGGTATATGTTGCTGTGGGTTTTTAAACAAATCCCTGGTCGGTACCCATAGTTCAAGCTTTGCTTGGTTTGGGATTAGACTAAAATAAACGATTTGAATTGAATACTATCAGGTATATTAGGCGTGCACGTACTGCAGGTACTTATATTAAATTTCAATGTTGAAATGAAATGTTTGGGGAAAATGTATAAATTGAAAATGCTTGTCGAATACATTTATCAACGGTTTTGTAAACGGCAATTGCAATAGTTAAAAATCAGTAAGCATGCAAGATAGCATCAATAGGCGTATAAAGCAATGCGATTATAGTGGAGTGCAATACGGTAAGTACTGGTAGTTATTGCCGCTGCTTTTTAAGATTTATTACCCATCCGTGTCATGGTATTATGCCTAGCAGTGGGCTCTAATAGGCTGAGTCGATTTATTATTTGAACAGTTTATTTATTAAAATGGATGTCTAAATAATTTAGATTATAAAACAAAATAATTGAGTTTCACATGAATTGATTAATGTATGATTTGATCATTAAATATATACCTACTCACGTAAAAGTTGGAAAATTATTTACTCTGTTTAACAAATTCTAGGCTTCTCTAATCAGTCAACATGCAAAACACACTACAGATATAACATAGAGGCGGGATTGCGATCATCGAGTTGGGTACCTAAACAAAAGTCATCCCTCGATCTACAATAACTTGCTAGTATGTAGTTAATTTTATATTTTCATGAAAATTCACAAGCAAAAGTATTAATTCATTTTAGGGTTTTAGCATGTTGCGACAAATAACATTAAAGCACGTGTAATTCAAAATTCAAAATCAAGTTCGCGTGAAGAATTCAGATAATAATGCTATCAACTAATTACAGACTTCACAATAGTGTAAGGCACAAGATGTTACAAATGGAGAAAAATGTGGCGTTAGCTCGAGATAAAGACAAAAGGTTAAAAAAGTACCCGAAATACAGTCCAAGGACTCGGACTTAACGCGATATAAAATGGTGTAAGGACATGGCTTGTCAGCGTCCAGATAGATGCTAGTGTTAAGTTAGAGGACTGTATTTAAGGAGTAAAATATCTGAGAGTAGGAGTTAACCGACTCACCGATGCACGCGATGGTCGCATTCTCGCGAGGCGTGACCAAAACCAGTGTGTTGAGTTCCTTGGCGACATACTCACGTGGTGAGATGGGTCGGCCAGACTAGTGTCTTGAGTGCGATAGATCCCTATGGGGATTTCGCATGAAGTCGAACACAATTTTTGATACAGCCGACCATATGTACGAATCCACATATCCTCTTTAGTTATTTTCATCTGTTAGAAGTCCAAGTAATTATTTTGTAAGTAAATATGACAAGAATACAATTTATAATAATACTAAACAGTTTATTTCTAACATAGTATGCATTCGCAGAATAAATGTGATGAAAAATGATTTCATGAGACGAAATGAGGCGTAGTTTTCGGTAACGATTTCAGAATATTCGCTAGAATTTATAAATTAAAAAATGCTGTAGCTTAATGAACAACTTACAGATGTCAAAAATCCAGATCCCGGTGCCTGATCCACGCCCAATAGTAGTCGGACAAAAGTAATGACATAATCTTTGACGAACGCTTGATACAGCAGAGTATCTAACATAGATGCTGAGAATACAGATCCAGCGGCAAATGGTAATCTGAACATATACGAGATGTGAGACCCACGTTCTTTTTCACGCTGAAAACACAAATATTTCCGCTTAGAGTAAGGCCTGAAATCGGCAGAGCCTCTAAATCATCATAGTGTTCAGCGGTCACCGACCTCATTCATTTAATAACTATAAATGTAATAAAATTAAAATCATTTTGGTACTTATTATATCTGGGCAGAATTATTTCATCAAAACTCTGTTATTCCGCTCTGATGTATGAGATATTGCCTACTTTATTCTATCAGAAGGCCCTAGAAGTAAAAGGCCTACATATTAAAATGACAAGATCAAATTGGCCTGATGGCTAAACGTTCTATTATCCAAATGCCCTATATGTAGTTCTATATAAATATTGTAATTACATAAATATGAAAAAAGGAGGAACAAAATGTAGAACAGCAAACGAGAACTTCAAGTTATCAAATATTATTCTATCAAATTTTGATTTTGAATTTGAATTGTTTTTTTTTTTAAAAACCATTCGTTATTATAAAGTTTGCTTGATGTTTTTGAAGCTCTCGTTTGTATTTTCTTTCGAATATAATCTGATTATATATATTGTTCTTCTTCTTTTAAAGAGAGGTAAGGCATAATAAGTATTTGATATCAAGAGTTGCTAGACTTGGGACTGTACCTACACCTTGTAAACATTGCAGGCGAGTAATGCTTTGAGTAGTGTTGCGTTCCTGCGTAGAGAAAGGTTGCTGTGGAGATTGGAACGAATTGGAGGCGCTTTGCTAGCTAAAAGTGATAAAAGTATCATATCGGTTGTCTGGTACTCAGCCATAGTACAAGCATTGCTTAGGTTGAAACTAGAAGGCGCTAAACTAGAGTGTGATAAATTTAATAATAAAAGTTTGCACATGTATCTGAGGCTCATAATATATACAGGTGAAATTGAAGACATAGGTGATAATTTCTGAATTACCTACGATATACTATTTAGATAGATGTATTAATAATCGTCTTAAAACGATGTATAAAATTTCATGCTGTTATTATAAAAAAAGCTATTAAGCTGTAAATTAGCAAAAACATTTTATATCATTTATAAAGGAAACGACTTAGCAAGCGAAACGTATCACTAGTCGACATATCATCTTATGCCACTCCTCACAATTGATGCACTAGAATAATTTCAACTCTACACATGGAGTAGCTGCAATACACGGATATTTATAGAAACAAAAGGTCCATACTGACCAGGCTACTTTCGACATCCTCCCAGAAACGACCAATCGCACGTACCACACTACAATTATTAAAATAATTTCGTAACTGATGTAAACAGCCCCTTCTTAGATTGTCATGCACGATTTCACTCTGTATAGGTATATAAAAATTAAATATTTTTAGTTTGGTGACCGCCGAACACAATATAACTTAACAGTACCTACGTACTTAGGTTCAAGTTAGTTCAAGACTCTTTTTAACCAATTTTCAATCGGTGTTTTCAACATGCTTGTTATACGACTAAATATGATATAACTGTTTGAATCATCTATTATTTAATCTGTAGCTGTTATTTAAAAAGGGGTTATTAAAAAGTTACCTACTTACATAGCTTAAAAAAGCCAATTTACCGACACAAAACCTATGATTGCGATGTGACACTAAGTGCATACAAAAGAAAATTTCTACATTCCCAAATTAATATGTCATGTTATATACTTCTTAATATTATGAGAAATATAATAATTATACCTTTTCCATTTTCGAAAGATGTAAAGCATATTTGTCATGCGCACGAAACTGCATAAAGCGCATATTCGATGATTGGGACAATTCAGTTATAGACTTTATAGACGGGAAAAACCTGGAAAAAAATACAAGTGTAAAATATCGCTCGAGAAGTAGCCTTGTACTTATATTTTCGCAAAAGCAACATACAAACAAACAAATTTAAGTAAAATATAGTAAAATTCGCGAGCAATACATTTAAATATTATTGTATTATCTTATGTACGATCAATGTGAAATTCGCATAGCAGTTATTTTGCAATAAAACGTAAAAGTAATTTACTTGAACATGGTTTGAACTGCTACTATCGTATTACAGTCAGCCAAGCTGTCCTCTTCAGCCGAATTGGATAACTCTTTATTAACGACCACGACATTTTCAGCCAACGTGATTCCTGCACGTAACAAATCGTCTAGGCTGGAAGAAAAGGCGAATAATTGAATTAGTAATCGTACCAGGATTGGATACACCGAATTGTTTTATTGTGTACTCACCAGTCGATGGAGCCCAACATCCAGTACACTAGCGGAAAGTACGATATAGCATCTAAGAATGCAATATTTGGTCTCCGTTCCAATAGTAATATGATGGGGTTAAGCGAAGTCTTTGATCTAAAATGAGCCCGCAATGGGATTATGAAGTTATAAATTCCATTGGACGCATAATCAGCAGCCAATATAATAGTTTTATTCTGCCATTGATATTCCTTGGCGTTCCTGTAGGCACAATGTTCGCATACTTGTGCCAACTGCAAACAGCACAGGGGTTTCTTCTCTTTCAACAGATAGCAGAGAGTCGGACTCACTCCTATAAATGGCGACACTGGTGGGAATCCTTTCACGATCCTGCAACGACTCCATACAATGTGGCCAAACTATATCATATCATTATATATATTTCAATTTGCAAATAACATTTTACATTTTGAAATGCTAAAAGCAAAGCTATAATAAAAATATAAGAAAAGTGTCAAAAGTTTGTGATTTAGTTAAAAATATTCATAGCAAACACATGCCTTGTGGCACATACACATACAGTCCTAAAATAAAGAAATATACCTGTCACGTGGCAGGAGGCTAGATAGAAAGTTTACATGTTTATCTAATATTCTAACATTCATCCTACAGCTTAGTGTATTTTACGTCAAGGTCGGCTACGCTCTACGCTTGGGGGCATGTGCACAAATTGTACCGGGGTTGTTAATCTATCACTAACACTAAGCCTCTCAATAGTACTAAGTAGTAACAAATATAAATTAAAAGTTATAAATCAGCTGGTTGGGCCCTCGGTTATCTGTGATTACTTTTTTACTTTATATGCAGAATGTTTCCTAACTTAATTTAACCCTTATCATAAAAACATCGTATTATATGAAAAAGTACCAATGCCTGTCAATTAATAAATTTTATATTGATTTTAAAGTTAAGTGACACATTAATTACAGGAGTAAGCGTTTCTTGTATTCAACTGGTGTGATTTTCACAACGTGTAAAATTGTGACTTTCAGCATAATCCGGTTTGAACACGGTTGACAAGGGATAAGTCTCAAAACTAGCCCAGCAAATTTGGGCCGATGAAATAACATTCATTTGAGCCTTTAAATACCTAGCATATGAGAGTTGCTAGACGAAGACTTAGAAGAAGATTTGCTATGACGCCTACCACTAGCACCATAATGATAAATATCGTTTGGTTCTAAATGTTTTCAAAATAATGTTATTCATTTGATAGGTATTCAATCACAGGATGAACCTGCGGTTATGTTAGTGCTCACCTGGAAAAATCATTTCTCCAGGCGCTATGCACGTTGTCACTGCCTGCCAACGAGGAGAAGCTGCTGGTGGTTGCGTCATCTCTGGAGGCAGGGTACGGCCGTGCGGTAGGGATTTACACTCAGGGGTTTACACACAGATACAAAATGCACACAGTTGCACAAAGAAACATATTATGTATACGTATATATATATAGATATATAGCTATGTTTAGTTACTTATAAAGGCAGTGTTCACTAATGATCAAAGTATATGGGTATGTATAATATATGTATATGTTGAATAAAATCCAATCAATGAAATTAACGAAAGCCGGAAAAAATGCAAATAAATTACCAATAGGTACCAAATAATTAAGGAAAAAATATACATACATAAATGCTCATTCCTGTATTCCCAGAAGAATAAGGGAGGCAAAGGTGTACTTATAGTACACCCACATTTCTCCATAATAAGCTAGTCTTAAAAATATATATTGTGATAAGGTTTCATTTGTTGAATGAAACGAGTTTATTTTATACACACCTCAAGTACTAAATGTAACAATGAACGAGTAAGTAATCTATTTTTTGCTCCATCAATTAATCACTTTATGATCACACTTATTCACAAAGCATAACAATAAAACAATTACCCGTAGTGAAATTTCAATAATAGATTGAATTTCTAAATGCATATTGCAATACTCTCGATATAATTAGTTTTATCATAAATATGTCCTTAAAGCAAATAAAAAGCAATCCAAAACAAAATATAAGGTGAAGCTTCACTTACATGAAATAATGAGGTATGTTCATACAGTGCAGTATGCATGCAGATTTCGTGAACCAGTCTGCTATCTAGAGGAGTGTATGAATACACTAAAACAATGAGAAATAAAGATGTAGATTCTTCTGTTAGCAGATTGTATATGTTACAGAGTCCTTGTACAATCTTGCCAACAACGAAATATAATACAAAATCGTGTGTTGATATAAAATAATAATAGCAGAAACATAATTTGTGAATGACCACAATATAAAAGTGTATTTATTATATAAAAAGAAGTTAAATCAAAAATATTATATTTGTGGAATTTGAGAATTATGCGTGCATGTGGATGCATTAAAGCGTATGGTGATAAATGTAACTCACGCAATTTTCTCTGATGGTGATCTCCAGGGTACATCGTCCTCCAGCTCGTCCTCGCTCTCATCGATCTCAGCTTCATCCTCTGGGTTCTCTGCCGCCATATTTAAACTGCTAGTTACCATGTCAGGTACAGGTAAGATCGACGGTCTTCTACTTCCTAAACAAAGCATTTGCTTTCTGTAAAGCAGACTGATTTACCCATTACTTCTGTATCTACTGTATTCCTATACTCACCCCTGCGATAATTCAATGCGTCAGGACTTAAAAAGTTTGTATTGTCGGGTTTTGGTAGCAGTAAGTGGCTGTCTGTTGCACTGTCAGTGCCTGGGGACTCCTTCAAACATGACCTAGACTCCGATGTCGACGTGCCTTCGCCAAATTTAGCTGTATGGAATTAAATTCTATAAACATTTAAGTAATGGTTTATTTTTGTACACACGTTAAATTTGTTATTACCCATCGGCACTAATCGGTAGTTAGGTATACCTTGCAAAGTTATTCAATCAAATATATGCCTTCATCATACCTGGTCTACGTAGGTACACTGTCTGATTATTATACATCGTATCTAAAACGCTATTAGTAAAATACTAAGAAGCAATGTACTACTATAAATCCACTGTTGAAATATACTTACTACACATGAAATTACAAATCGAATTAAAAAAAGGATAATGGAGAGATACGTTCCTCACCCTCCAACCTAGTTTTAAATATACCTATCTTATTCGAAACTGTTTTAGAAAACTGTATTTTTCCTAATGTGCTGTTGAGTTTTCCAGAAATTGGGAAACAAACATTTTATGTCTATAATAATTAGCACATTTTCAACTAAGCAACAGTTGGGGTTCAATGTTTCTAATAGAAAAAAATTGTCTCATCCCATGGCTTTCAGAAGGTAGGGACAGGTCATACTTATTCCTTTGGTATGACAGATAAAAGGGTAAATTATTTTGAATCCGCACAGTCTTGAAGTAATTGGTTTTTTGAAAATCAATACAATTGTGTGATATAGGTAGTTTTAGAGTCGGTCTACATAGAATATGCACAAAAGCTAGAAATTTGCGTAAAACACAATTTTGCAAATCTGTTCCTATCACTCGGTGCATCGTGCTCAAATTTTAGCATACTTATATGGTATATTGACCACGTAAATAGTATATATAATATATTTTATGATGCGTCCACAGATATGCTTTACAGTTTAAAGTAAAATATTATTTGCATACCAACAAAACATGCATGAAAACTATTTTTTTTTTTTTTTACATAACTTCTGACAAAAACACATGAAGCACATTAACTTCAAGCCAACCCACTAGTATAGACATTCTATTCCACATATGTTTTGAATCTCCAATAACAAATAAGACAATCTGTGAATACTCAGATCCTTTTTTATAGGAATAATTAAAATAATACTCTATTCTGCTTTGCTGACCACTTTCATGCTTTTTAGTACCCACTCTCATAAGGCCCATGGTCCTACTCATCACGTGCAGATTACCAGTTACTCCGTTACCCGCAAGTGACCTGCTTTCGTATTCATTTTCTCATCACATTTGACAATCTCTTGTAATCACTCTTCCCAAGTATACAACGTGTCACGCTCACTCTGATGATACTTATGTGCTTAGCACTTTAAGCAGAAGGTTTGAAATTATGCTCTATTCGTATGGATTTGTCTTGGTCGCTTCGTCTGTTTCCATTGTTCCTCTTTCAATCAACATCTTCACTGCCTTCACCACGTTAGCTCCAACAATGTGGATTTTACCCATTCGCTCGAAAAAAAAACTGCATAATCAAATGGTAGAAGTGTTAGAAAGGTAGAATTTTTCAAAATTATACTAATATGTCTGAAGAGTACATTCAACAAACATATTTTTAATACCTTACAAACAACGTTTACCTCTTTTAAGGTCTACAATTGAGGAATTATTTTCATGTCTACGAAAAAGAAATTATAAGTGTCAAGTAAATGTCATCCATAATTGTTAGCTAAACTACATCATTTATAGGCATTGTAATACTTTATTAGTTGTGAATTCTGCTTTAAGAGCATTAACAAAACCCAGTTTTCTGCGTTAGAGCGTCGACGTTGCTTGTGGTGTTAATCAAATATTGTTGATGTCGAGTGGTTGTTTTTCAAGTCTATCGGTACAGAACGATCTTAAGTAAATTAAAACAAAATGGCTGGTGTGCCATCTGTCACGCTTGTAATTTTGGTGAATACAGCAAATATTTAGATGAATAATAAGAGATTGACTCTTTTTTTGTTATTTCACCAGCCTTATCAGCGTTATTATGGCTGTTAGGGAAATTACAAACAGAAGAAAATTCATAAATATTTCGTAATGCCTCTTATACATAATTTAAGTATCAAAATATTCAGTGTCTTCTTTGTTATTGGACAAATGTGTCTCAGAATGGGTATCTCTTGGAGATGAGTGACTTGCTCTATGCCTTCGTTATGTACTTACTAATCTAAAGCCGGGGTCGTCGTAGATCGAAATACTAACCGCGCCTGTGAAGGCACGCACTATGAATAACTTCGACACTAGCCGATGTTTCCATGTCGGCCTGTGTTTGCCTTAATTCAAAAACTAATTGCACCCAGCAATTTCATCTGCGTAAATACTACCCCTCTGGGACCTTACTTTCAAGGATAACAAATACTAATATGTCCTTGTTTAGCACGTCGCCGCGCCACGACGAGCGACAACGGATGTAATGCTCACCGGCCTATACGCTTGTCTTGGCGCGGCCCCTTCCGGTTGGCTGGGTCTGAAAGCCAAAATGCTCTAGTCCTCCCAACAAATTATAAAACTCAAAAAAAATCCCAAAATGCCTTTCTTAAAGGAAATATCAGGAATTTATGAATTACTGTAATAAGACTTTCGAATTGGAGCACAGTTAAATTCTACATAGAGAACAAAAAAAAATTTTTAGCAACACTCGAAAAAAAGATAGTTCTATTTATTACTTATTATGCACATTCATACTTCTGAGATGTTTGAAAATTGTTCCCCTTACATCTTTTACTCTACGTAGTGCAAGCAAGTAATACAGATACTTATTGATTCTTTTTAGGGTTCCCATACCTCATTATAGGATCGCTTTGTTATCCGAAGTCTGTCTGTAATTTTTCTCAGAAAGTTGTGGAGGTATCAAGCTGAAATTTATATCAGCTACAAATATCCGGAATCAAAAGTCACACAGATCGAAACATATTTTGATATGATGGTCGTATAGGTAGTCATTCATGTATCAGAATGTTCTGTGTGTGTCAGATTCAGTCAGAAGAGAGAAAATCAGTAATTTTGGGAAAAAAAACTTTTAAGTTTCGTACATTGTTGGGACTAGCGTGGCATTCAGACCTACCAGAAGAACGCGCCTGGACTGTCGAACACCGAGCTGTAGGACCCTAGCTTTAGTTTATTTTTCAGTTACTTTCAAAGACATTGAGCGTAAAGCAATATCAAAATGTAGATTGAATGCATTTCGTTTCCCAAAATGTATGAATTCGATCTACATAGAGTGTTTATCCAACTGTGACACTCACAGCTAGCAACAACAAAATTAGCGGATGATACAGTATTAGCTTGGTTGATGCGTGATGGCGATGCTTTTGGTGTGGAACTCGCGGGAGCTTGGAGAATCACTTGCGGAAGTTCGTATTGAGCGACGCTACTACCGTCTGGTTTTTTCTGCTGTATAGACCCCTCCTCCGCATCACCTGATTTCTTCTCTGCGGAAAGAAGACTACATGCTGTCTGATCTTTAGGTATGTTTGGTTTCGGTTCAGCTTGTTTCTCCGATACGACAAATGCTGAGTTTTCTTCTTTTGTTATACTCATATAATAGCATGTATCACTGCTTTTCATGATATGTCGTGGTCCTGGGTTTAATAATATCGTCTCTTCATAGAACTCAGGCAGTTCTGCCGGTCTTACTCCAACTAAAGCTACGCCATACCTTTAGAGAAAATAATAATCATTGTGTCACGTTTTTTTTCGAGCTAAGTATTAAAATTACTGCTAGTGAATTATATTTGATGCAACTTACTTTCTGTGCGAGTGAAAACTGGCATATGTAAAGCTTTTGCCTTCATATTCCCCAAAAAAGCGACTGTCCCCTAATACGATATGGTAAATCTCATTACCCGAACATTTTCCATAAAGTCGATGCCACTCTTCGGGAGATTGTTGACCTTCCCTAAAAACAGATTCTGTTTAAAGTATTCAGGTCCTTAGTACTAACTGTGCTATTCAATAAATGTAAACTTACTGTCCACGACTTGTGTGCAATAGAAGGGTGACAAGGGTGGATGCCCCTGGACACGTGCAGTTGTTGGCTAAAAGGGCATATTTAAATTCATCTTCGCAAACGACGAATTCAGCGAATTTCACGTGCAATTTGTTTTCTGGTCTAAATATTTGCACATATTGCGGGACGACTGGTGCAAAATCTTTGACAGCCCAAGATCTGTTCATAAAAAGAAGTTCCTTTTCAATGCACGTTAAAGATGTAATAAAACGTTTCAAATCGTAATAAACCGTACCCCGTACTACATCACTATTCTTATCTTAGTTCTTTGGGGCAAAAAAAGATAAAATAGTCGTTTGTTTGAGATCAATCAAATTAATAAAAGCCCACGGAATTGCCTTATTTAATGCTGCTCATCACATTAATATGGTCAGTTATATGTTACTGACAAAAAGTTACTTGCTCCGTGGAATTTTACAAACTTCTGCTTGTTGTCGATTAACTTATGTCTGTTAACAGAAGTAAGGGATGGTTTTGTTGTTATTGGATGTTCCCCTAAAACTTGAAAACGTTACTCTACAAAAAGCAATTGTGGTGTGGATTAAAACGGTTCAATACTGAAACGTTACACAAAACTAAAGATTTGATCCTGAGCTTTAAGAGTTATTTTACTTAAACATGTTAATTGTTGTGAGTGATGTTCCAATATTGGGATGAAAGAAAAACGTGCATATGTTCTTGATTTCAAAGATATTGATTTAGTTTAGTTAATATAGACGCTTTACCTTAGTATTGTATGTTCATCAGCGGCAGTTTTATCTGCGTAGTTTCTAGCGGCAAGGATGAAACAGGCTTCAGCTTCATTCATTCGAGCTCGTATCAAGTCTGTGTCCTTTAAACATGAACCTTGGATGTAGATTACTCGCTGTGCCCATATGGGAACCTGGAACATTAAAATTTTCATAATTATATATTTATTACCAGTCCAGTGTATGGTTTAGCTATCATAATGCCATTCCCCTGATTTAAAGATAAATCGAAATGCAAAAATAATACTATAATTTCTCTCAATTACTGCGGCGATAGGATATAAAAATATTGTGTAAAAAATAGAAAACGATTTTGTTAGTTTCTTAAAAATGGTTAAGAAAAATACGAACACGAGGCGGGACTCGAACCCGCGACCTCTGCAAACCGTGTCAAAACAGTTGTTCTTCCAACTGAACTACTCGTGATCCTCATAAGTCGAATTGTACCGCAGAACAAGGGAAAGATAACTTCGTAATTAGAATTAAACATGTATGTCATGAATAAAAAAACTAAGATTTTGTTAGTGTCATGAAATTGCCAGCGAACGGCTACGGTATTCTATTGACTATTGTTACGTATCATTAAATTACTCAATGTAGGTAAAATTGTTTCGATTGTTGAAACATTTAGCTATCGCCCATCACTAATCCTAATAACAAGACACTCCGGTGTCTATCTGTCAATTGTCTTGTTGGGTAAAATTATAAAGTTAAGCAACATACACGTGTGGATTTTAATAGGATTAGAAGCTTTAAAGCATTTATACATTTTTGACGTTGATAGGTGTTCATTTGCCGGCTTTGGAAATATAAACCGATTTATTTTTAGGAACCTTCTTTCCTCTTCACAATTTGGAATATATTCGTATGTTACATTTAGGGTTACCTGTAAAATCATTCTCATCGTTGTGTCCAGTTCCATTGGTGACAGGAGAACTACGTAATAATCTTGCAATAGTGGATGAGCATAAAATTCATTCAGAAAGTCCATAATAGTATCAGCGTGAAGTGTAGTAGAACACACAACCACGTGTTTTTCAGATTGTGCACGGTGTGATGAATAGGACCCTCCTAACTTCTGCCGTTCCACCCAGGTGAATGCCAGTTGTTCAAACTGTAAAACAATATTATATTTATAAAGCTAAGACACATTATACAGTAGTGTAGAGAGTAGAATAATATTTTTTATATCCACGCCACTATAAAGTATATTATATTCAGTAATTTCAGCGATTCATTATTTTCGATCCCTGGTAAGATAGCAAATTGTTGCCCAATCAGTTTTATTCGTCTTTCGCAGCAGGGGAAAAAGGTAAACCCGGGGCATTAAGGTAGTATAAGGTGTGAAATGTGAATTGCACAGGAAAACATTAAATATACCACAAAACCCAACAACGTATCCAAAATGATCGGAAATTGCCATACTAATGTAGGTTTATAGAAATTTATTCTCATAAAAACTTACATAAGTTCTCTTACAATGAGATTTAGTTAATTTTTTTTTTTAGTTAGTTAGTTGTGTACCAAACAACCTAATAAATTGTATGTTACAATACCCTTTTTAAATTTGGATTTAATTATTGTGGGTATTTCCTGATCAGCCCACATATTCCAATAAATGTGTCGAAACTGTACGTACTTAATTAGAAAGAGATTTTAAACAGTAACTCGTTTTTGAGTAGTTGCTATGTAAGGTATTATGTTATGTACTGTTCTTTTCAAGTACCTGCATATTTACCTGTGTGGGTAAGACCACGAGAGCAACTCCTATCATGATAACCATGTAAAGTTGCGAGGGCCAAATATCTGGCACAAAGTCTCCATAACCCACTGTTGAAAATGTCACCACCACAAAATAGGTCGCTTGAAACAGATTAAGGTGCCGGTGTCCAGCTCTTTGAAAGTGCTGGATGCCACAGACGCTGAAATACATGAAAATTTTCCTTAAGCGTCGTAGTTTTCTTTACGTAATGTTTGTTGTGGTAAATTGTTGAACGTGCCAAAATATTGCGAAAGTGGTTGTTTGAGCGGGAATTCTTAAAAGGTTTCGTAAATTGGATAAGGCGGTGTTTTCTAATCACAGCTCGAGCAGCGTAAAACCTTTTTACAACATTATTTAATAATAAAGCCTGTCAAAATTATGAATATCATTAAATGGTATATTCATTACGTAATCGTTAAAATAAATTGGGAAGTTGTAAACTAATTAAGTCCATTAACAGAGTTTTGCACAAATCTCGAATGTTTTAATGTCATAGTTCAAAGTGTGGCTGTGTGCTAGGAGTCGGAGTGCTGGGTGCCGATTTATATCAGCGCAGTGCTTGATCATTGCGAACGTAATAATATAATTTCGCCATTAGTATATTTTTAGCCAATATAAATGTATCCATCAAACGGGAAAATTGAATCAGGCGAAATACCCGGATAAAGCTCGAGACGCAACTTGAAATTGAATAATCCGAAAAAGATCCGGTTAGTTTCATTTCACCTTCTAGTTACATGCAAGTCAATTAACGACTTCTGTTCACCATCCTTTACAATAGGTAAACAAGCGTAGTCTAGGCCGCAGCGGATGGGTTAACCCTTCGACGGCATGCGGGCTACCTAGGTTAACTAGTTTTGGATCACAATATCTAAAGGTTTGATTGAGAACAGGCTCTTTAAAAAACAATTTCGTCGTTGTAGCGTACTGGATTTCCTGTTTATGGAAGATTGTTATCGGTATTGTCATTAGAAGCTGTAACAGTGTCAGGGTTTTAGAACTTTTCCTGCGTGTGCGGGGGAGAAAAACAGGAATAGAAGGAGAGAAATTAATACGCGCAGACTTCCTTGTTTACTGTCAGAACTAGCAACAATTTAGTATGAATCTTTTCCGTTGTTCTTTTTCAAAGATAGTTCACCTGGCTTTCCTGGAAATGCTATTATTTCCGTTGATAATATTACGAATCTTGGAAATGGCGTCGTGAAGGTATTTAATGAAAATTATGAAAGAAAAATATCATTAATTTTTGTTGCTATCTGATACACACAAATGTTTTGTTATATTGTGTGATTTAATTAATTTCCATTGATAATTTCGATGTAGTTGTTGTGTTATGATACTGCATTTAAGTATATCAGTCAGTCAGACTATTCATCAGTGGACCTTGGTGTGAAACTAGCTATTCGTATATATTACAAATTATAATTCAATGTTCAAAATTCTGTATTATTGGAACACTTACCTTGTGAACACCAAACACAGAAGTGTCACGCATAAAATCATCAATTGCTGTGATAGAGCCGATTGGGATTTTTGCATGGCTCTGTGGAGATCGTTCTGAAAATTAGAAAAAACATTTTTATATTATTTCTCTACACCACTACATATTGTAATGTTTACGATGCGTTTCAATGCGGCGTATATAATTTTAAAACCAAATTGCACGTTCGACTACAAAGTTAGGCTCTAAAAAGAAATAATGTGTAACAGCCTGGCCGCGTTTGAATTAATGATTAGAACGCGAACGAAGCTTCAATATCAAATATTTACTACGTCAGGAGTGCTCAGAAGTTGTGTACGTATTTGCACGGTCGATTTTGATTAATTTTATCATAACAATTGTGGTTATAATTACTAATTATTACGATACGTAACACGTACGTACATAATTACTAGATTGTGAAGTCATACTTTGCAAAGCAACCTTATCTATTAGCCCGACATCATAGTGAAATTCTGTAAGTCTTTATAATATATTAGGCTTCCATTACATTAATTTGGCGTATACTTAAAAGAAAGAATAACCATTTAAGTAGCTCTACTATCTTATGAATAAGTTTATTTACATTTATTTATAGTTTGGAATTAATTGCTCTCGAGTGTAATGTACAAAATTATGTTTTTCATGCGAAATTAGTTGTGTTTGTTCACGTCTACTTTTTGTAGGTCCTCATTAAACAGGGCGTGTATATTCTGTGACTGCTAATGACACCAATATCCTTCCTGATTAGTGTCTACTTACAAACATGTTTTCCAGAGATCTTTTAGCTAACCAGCAATTTAAAAACACTGGTATAAAGAGGTTACGAAGCGGTGGAAACGGCAACTGGAATGAAAGGTTAAATTTAAATCTACGTAATATGTAGTCTATACTATAATTTCCATATAAGTTACATATTTTTAAAGAAAAGGCATAAAAAAACGAAATATTCTTCAATCGATGATAAGTATTTAACTCCCGTAATCTTTTGTTTTTTTTATATTATCTCAGATTTTTGTATTGCCAACTGCCCCAATAAAAATGACACTTTTTTCTCAAATAAGTATTGAAAATGAATACTTTTCGCTACTTTATCGGCCTGTACTAAAAAAATGTACTACGCTAGTTAGGCAGGTAACTTTAAAAGTTGGCAAATTAATAAATGTTTCGAAATGCAAGTATACCACTTGTTAGCAATGAAACCGGTATCATGGATTTAGAATGTAGAACTTTTCATTTCTTACACAAAATTAAAATAGTGTATCCAATTTTTCCTAGTGGTCGAACTTTAGGTTACGAGTCGGAGAGAGTATTTCTACGAAGTGACTGAAAAAGTTTAATAAGTACCAGTTTCATAAAACTATGGACTTACGGTCAATGTAAATGGGATAGTGTTCACCATTTCAAGGATGAAGTGAAATGATAATATTTGCTGCCAGATATTGCCCTGTAGAAAAAAATTAAATTATTAAATTATTGCACCTATCACGTTCATGTCATTAATAACTACAATAGTTAGTATTAATAAATTATTTTCAACTAACCTTATAGCCTAAATAGGCGAGAAGTATTGCCTCAGTGAACGATATCATGGCTAATATGACCTGTACGATCCACAGATATAGAGGTCTGTTGACCCATATTATTCCGTCCCAATTAATAATCGGGTGCTCTTGAAATTCCTCTTCCGTTAAGTTAGCCGAATATTCAAATTCAGATTTATTCCCGGGCTGACACCCATAACTGAAAAGTGATTGATTTAGCCAACTTTTGGATTATTTACGTGTCACTGGTCCCACAGTGGGTCCTCGGGTATTTTTTTAGTAGACCGTAGACCCACTGGTTTTGTTTTAATTCATCCTTATCAATGTGTCAGTTTCTGTGACGAATGAATGATTGAAGAGCGATTCGGGTATACCCTAGCATAAGACAGCAATGTTTTCAAAAAAGATAAATTTAAACTAGAGCAGTGGGTCTACGGGTAAAAATAATACATGTTAATATCCCATATTTTACCTAGTTTTGTGACAAAATATCACTTTATGAAAGTTTATTTTCATAACAACGTTAGTGACAAAATTACAGTGTCCTCAAAAATGTCAGTGAGTTTGGTCAGGCTCGAAAAGTCGCAATCCATCAAAAACATATTATTGTTACATTAAATGTTTAAATGCTGAAAGGTATGAATATTAAGTATCACCTATTGTTTTCAAAATATTACACGTCCAGCAGGTAGTGGTCATGGCAAGATTTAGACCTAGTTAGGCGAAAACGAATTTTTAACCGACATCAAAAAAGAAGGAAGCTCTCAACTCGACTGTAATATAATCAATATCTTTACGTCACCTTTTCATCAAGTCCATTGAATTGAGTTATATTCGTATCTATAGCACCAATAAATTACCGTGGGTAATGTGCAATCTGTTACCCACCCACCGCCGCAAGCAAAAGCTTTTTAGTTGCAAGATATATACAGATATTTACAGGATACAGATATATACAAGATATATACAGGATGGCCCATTCATAGACGTCTAAAATTTTGATGCATTATGCTATGGGTAAATTCTTGTTATTCTTATGTCTATTAAATATTAACTTAAACCAATAATAAGGAGCAAATTACAAGAAAACCTAATAAATATAAACATAATAACCTAATAAAACAAAATAAACCTAATAACTTCTAGCTATAAAATATAAACAATCGCCGAACATACATTGGGGGTTTTCGGGTACTCCATAGCGTAAGGCAATTTCCTTTTAGAAGCCTATGAATTAACCACCTGTATAGATAAAGGTAGTTAAACTCAATTGATTTACGAACATCAAGTCGCGTCCCACATTAAATAATAATGTTGCTGCCATTCTGTCCTTGTTCATTTATTGCAGATGCATTCGTACAATACAAAATCAATGACGATTACATGAAATTATCTACGATTACTTTTGAATTGAGCTTTTGTTGTCGACGACATTTAGCTGCGTCGCATGTAATTCTAATAGCAGGTTGGATAGAGACTTGATAAACTCTTTTGGTTACTAGAAGGCTTATAAGCAGTGAAAGCTAATAAAATTGAGAGCACAAGATCGTAGAGAAAAAAGTTCGAATTCAAAATATCAAATAAGCCTAATTCGTAGGATTAAATAGTCTATTCCCCGCAATAGTATACTATATTGGCTGTCTATCATCCTATTATAAATAAACACAGACTGCCAAAGTAATTGAACTGCGATGGATTAAAGTGCGAGTGCGAAGTTTAGTGGAAGCATTGGCTGTATAATATAGAGCCAACATGTAGCGTGTGGTGCACAGCCTGTATACCTGCATGCGCGTACACATACACATACGTTTCGTGTACAGCAGTGCCGTAACGTGTATAACTTATATAAATTGACTCACCAAGAAGCCGATATGGGGTCCCCATCGGCACACACTCGGCAAATATACAAGACGCAGGCCAGAATTTTGAAAAATAAGTTCGCTATTCTAATGCGTAAACCTGTAAAATGAAAATGTTTCTGTTTGTTTATGTCACATTGTATTAACAGATGATCCACGGAGGGGATACAGGCAACTGAGCACTGGAACCGCGGTCCCAGTCGTCTGATAGCATTTATGAATCGGTCGAGTGGTACCACATACCTAAATAATTAGCTTCAATGTACAGAATACATAATATAAAAGCTATACGAGTACAACACAGGATCTTATTTTATGTAGTACTGTGTTGTAGGGATGACGAGAGGGGCTCTTATTCGTATCTCATATGCCCTTTATCCCACGTCATTTGGGATCGAGTTTCCATTTTCTCTATCCGCCGTCATCTCGCTTTCTCGCCATGATGTCTTTCACCCAATCCATTCATATCTCCCTAAATAAAAATTAACGTCTACGTATTCTTTTTTAGTACTACAAAGGTGACTGCGTGCCAATTCTCAGATAATCAGCACAATTTTTTTAACGTAAAAAAATCTGTTAAACTAAGTTAAATTCTATATATATTCATATATATAAAAGAAAGTCGTATTAGTTACACTATTTCTAATTCTAGAACGGCTGAACCGATTTGTCGAAAATTGGTGCGGAGTTAGAGTAGAACCACGTAACCGATTCCGTGAAACGTGGTATAACCGAATAAAGTCTACGCGGATGAAACCACGGGGTACAGCCAGTGTATTCAGAAAATTCGGTTGTGCTCAATTTTTTTTATGTCAAATTAAACAATCACCAAAATACCTTTTTTATTATCCATTGACACATGGATAAGTATATTGTGGTGGTGGTAACGAAGGTCCGTTTTATGTCCGATTGATAGTCAAGGATACGTTTTTCAAACCTTATACTGTGTAAGGTATCTGTATTTGAGCAGAAGAAATACTCGTAAATAGGTTGAGTTGAGAGTCAAGCCAAGAGTACCCAAGATGAACATCTTAAGATTTTGTGATTTTTGCCAGTTAAGCTATTAATAGTACTTAAAGACGTTAAGTACAACCCTTTCAAGTGCTGTCTTTCAACTTATCTTCTTGTCAACGCTCTTGCTTCTTGTGACTCTTGTTTCATAAGTAGTCCATTTCTTTTGTTCGACACAGATAAGGGTAATAGATAGCGATTTATATTTTTTTTATCCCATCCAAGCAATATCGGCTACAGACAAATTCCGACACCTATATTGTTCTAGTAACCGAGCAAAAATTTATTTTACATATAAATGACTAAATAATGGTTATTGGTTGAAAAAGCCTTAAACTTACATTAAAACCAATATATTTATTATTTTGTATTCAAAGTATTATACATTATTATCCTGACAATATAATATTACTGTAATACTTACTTGATCGCTGGTTCTTTATAAAATATAGTTGCAGTCTTTCTTTGAAAGTATTCTCGTTCACGTAATACTCCACTCGAACTCTGCAACAAACATTGAGAAATATATTTGTTAGAGTTTCAACATTAATTATTGATTATGTTTTGCCTGCTCAGTTTCCACTTTCTGCCAGTATACAATAAAAAGAGGTTTATTTCTATATTCATGATATACTGAACAATTCAACAATTTACTTTAAAAAGAGCTCGGTTTTGTTTTGCTCGCGTGGGACTTTTTCCGCATTTTCTGCCCCTGCTATGAAAGTAAAGTGATCTCACATTGTACTGAATCGAAACCGAAGGATTATACATGATGGAATAAACAAACCATAGCCACTACATTAAAGGTGAGCTCCAAAATGTGTATGTTTAAATACAAATATACAATTTAAACAATGTTTGATTATTGTGTGAAAATGATGTTTGAATAAAAATAAATAAAAATATTATTTCTTATAAGTCATTGTGTTACGTTATAATGTAAAAACATTCCGAAGTAGATGGTAACATTTATGATGCCGTTGATATGTTTTTGTCGGTTGATTTGATATTGTGAATTGTATTTTTCATTTTAAATGTGCAAGCGCATTGTCATCGACAAACACTGAACAGCATTCGAAGTTTGTTCATAGCTGTCTCACAATTCCATCGATTTCGGCTGTATGTCAAGCGGTAGCTTGTATGTTTTTTTAATAAATGTAATGTATAATTTGCCGTGGTTGTAAATAATTGAAGAATACATAAACAGCAACAATGACTTGAAATAATGTGTGCAAATCAAAGATCAATTCAATTATAATTAATAATGTTATTTCTGATTGCTAAAAATTTCTTTTTTATCGTTGCGTTTAATTAACGAAGAAGGACAAGCTCCGCTTCATTTCTATAGAATTAATTTCGTTCGAGTTACAATATATCTCTACCCACCCAAAACTAAAGTAGCATCAAGTAATTTAAGTAGTTACTATGTATTTTAGGCAAACAAAATCTCAAATGTAAAAGTACAAAATAAAACCTCGGTGTGTCTTGTTCCTGTAGCCGCTAACCAAGTTATCTGCTCGTCTACCCTCAACTCCAACAACACTGTTTGTTGGAGTTGAAATTGCTTACGGACAAATGTATCGCTCTATTGTACATGATTTTCTCGATCTCTAAAATAGATAGTTGCGACGAAATAGGCGGTGAGAATCGTACGGGCAATAGAAGTGATGTACAGAAATATAAGGAAAGCCGTATTGATCGTTTCACAAGATATCCATACGACAGAAATTCCTGTACATTTGTGGAAGGAAGTAGCATAGCAGTCAATACCAAAAGCAATGCAGGGTCATAATGCTTCATATACAACAATAAATGTTTGTGGGCTGCTGTAATATTCATAAAAAAAAATCTATCGAGGATACGGCTATTTTGCGCGTTGCCGATCTTGTAAAATCTCGTCACACTCTTCTTGAAGAAACCTCATGCTGTACCCGTTGGGGAAATTCACGTCGATGGTTAATAATTTCACAGCTTTCTAAGTGAACTGCAGAGTTTGATTTGACGTAAAGTACAGCTTCGACTTATTGAGCTCACTCAATGAAACAATTTTGATGCCAATTCCGCCTTGTCCACGAGCTGCGTTAACGTGCTAAGCGTTGAAATTTCCGACAATCACTAATTCCGCAGTTGGGTACTGCTCCATTAATTTGTCAGTCGTCGATTGCAGGTGTCTAGGGAGGCGAATTGTATCCACATCACCGCTAAGGGACATAATAAGGCTCGCTTAGATACGATATTGGTGGATTGAGAAGCCATCCGCTTTGGAGGTTTGATAGTTGGACTGCGTTGAAGTACGCATGAAGTTCAAATTTTTGAGTGGGTTTGAAGAGAAAAAAGGAATTACTGTGTAAGTAAGTTGTGAATCTGCCAGAGTACTATGCTGTAGTCTGTTAGTGCAGCAAGTGAAAGGGCCCTAACGCTTCCGCAGTGTCAGCGATCGGGTCCACTTCCCATCCCTGTTTTGTATTTAAACCTGATCTCCCTGACGGCCGCGCCAACACGCCGCGCCTGCATTGTACTAGGGCGTTACAGAAAGACCACAGCCTCTCAAATTGATTTTTGAATAGAGAACCATAAATTTCGTATTTTGGGAAGTTCATTTACCAAGCAACGTTTTTCACGAATGTCGATTTACTTTGAATATGCGTATGTCAGCGCAAGCAACAATATTTTTATATTAGTGGTCAGATAATTTTACGCATAGGATATGTTTCTAAGTTAATGATGATTTTATGGCGATTTTTGTATCGGCTAGCTCAATAAATGTGATTTAATGAGAAATTATCAAAAAAAATCTTAAAAATACAGCAGTAACATAAAATTGTATTTTTTACAAAATTAAGATGAACTTTTGCTTATTTATGTACGTTACGAAATAAATGATTCAGATCTCGAAGGCGTTCCATAGCTGTATTCAATACAACAATTTGGGACAAAAAGCTTCTGAGATAGGTCGGAGAGTGTAGCTTTTGAGCAGTTGAAATGTAGCTGAACATTTCGGATCAAGGAGATACCGCCTTGCAAATACATTTGAATTGAAATGTAGTTCCTTTGAAGTACCTTAGTCAAACAAGCCTACCCTGAACATGGCTGTTCATACACTTAATGGACTCAAATACATAAAAGTATAAAGTTTGTTCGGCTACGACCTAGCAATATAATAAATTTGAACATATTTATTTAAATCTCATAACATGACTTTGATAAAAACCTTTTTTGTTTAAATATTTATTAATTTATGTTTCTAGAGTGCTGTGTAAAAGCTTCATGAGTTTGTAAATTAATTCCTATAAATAACGTAACGCAATATGCTTTGAAGTAAATGACGGTAATGTTGTAACGCGATAAGATAAAATACAGCTGTTTATAAATTCAGTTTTATACTTTGGATGATGGAATCCATTAGGAATTACTGTAAAAAAATACTGAAACAATCTAATCAAAAATCCGATGTGTATTTCTCGTGGCATTTATAAACATAATAGGAACTTTTTCCCAAGAACTCCAAATCTATTGTTCTCCAAACAAATTGTTTCCATACCCAAGAGATTAATTATTTTAAAAGTTAAATAATAATATATTGATTGAATTTTGTTTCTAATTATGCGTCACTAATAATTAACACAGTTAATAAAACACAAATTGATAAAATTAGGGTTATAATTATGTGGTAAATAGTTTCAATAAAGACCAGTCAAACTATTGAAAATAAAAGAAAGTACAATATATATAAAAATCAACGAGTCCTGTAGCTCATTAGTCGAATTGCATAGACATTTTATCTCCAAATTGTTAGAAAACAAAAAGTACTAGGGCACCAGAAGAGAAAAGAGAGAATGTTAATTTGTCTAAGCCTACTGCAGACCTAGACAAAGAAACAATCTCTCGCGCTTGCGTTAATGGAAGCGATACAAAATGTTTGGAAATGACATAAATCAGGCACGTGACATATGTCATTCCCATTAATTTTGCATCGTTTCTATAAGCGAGGCGTGAGGATACTTTGTCTACAGGCTATTTTCTATTGCCACTTGTTTTGGTGAGTAGTTATGTTAGCAGAACGGCTGCTAATGTTTTTCCCATTAGTTCTTTCTAAAGAACAAATGGGAATTAAATTCCCACCTGTTTCTGTTGACAGAATTATTGGTATTTTTTTTCCATTAGTATTGTCCCGAATCAACAAGTACTGAGTCACAGAACTAATGTGAACAAAATTACCAGTACCTCTAACAACAGAACAGTCGGAAATATTATTTAAGTCGCCATTCCCATTCGAAATTATTTTGCGTTTTTGAACGCAACGCTCTTATAAACTACGTTAAGAATCTAGGGTTTTAAAAATATTTAGATATAGAACTCCGGTGGATTTATAGCTAAAAAACCCGTATTATATTCATAGATGTAGAGAAAAGTATGCGTATTATAACATTCTTAAAAATCATAACCCCAAGTATAGCGACTGCAGGACGCTACTTACTAATAAGTTAATAGTAAAAACTAGTATGTGTATTATTCATATTATATCATGTACTAGTCATAATGTACTATGACTATAGTGAAAAGTAAGATATGTATAGTTAGTTAGGCCTATTGCAGATATAGAAGAGAATTAGGTGTTTCATATAATGTTTCTTCTTCTTCATTTAAGAGTTAGACTCTTGTCGGTGCAGCTGATGAAGCTCCCTCCATTATTCCCTTCCCTAAAATATAATGTTTATATGAAGTTATTTTCCATTTTTTTATGACTGAAATCGACAAAATTGTTAAAGTTTTATTTTCCCTCTTTTCGGTGCATGCGGAAGAATACATCCATGTAAGTAAGTAAGTACATCGATACAATACATACTGAGTGCCTAGTGCGAGTTTTTCACTGCCGCCGTCACAAGTCACCACGTCAAAGTTAACGCAGATTTGTATGGAATCGGAGCAGCGCCTCTGTCGGCCTAAACATGACACTATTGTGAGTCCATACAAATCTGCGTTTACGTCGACGCGGTGACTTGTGACGGCGATTTTAAGAAAACTCGCACTAAGCCCTCGGACCTAACGATTGCGGCGGTAAGGCTGATTTGTCGTTTCTCTTTTAGGATTGCCGTTTTACAGAATTAGCACACATTATTTAGGTGTAAAATTCATTGTTCATATTTCAATCAGATTTACTGTACTGAACAGTATTAATGTACCCCATGGGCGTAACAAGAAATTTCGAAATCGGACATTTTCAGTAAAAAAGACATAGTGGTAATGAATAAAAAAAAATTACGTTTGACTTAGTCTTCCCATTTTATATTTTTCGTCGGAAAAATATACCTCACCGACGAAACTTTCCTAAAAATAAAATAGCATCCACTCGCGGCTTCGTCCTCGTGTTGATGAAAAGTACATAATATATGCCCTTGTTCCATCTTAATCAAACGGATTAGTTAAGGCGTGAGAGCGAAACAAACAAACTCACCTACATTTGAATTAATAATAATAGTACGTGTTCAGTATCCTCATTTAAGATCGGTTTTATTTTTCTTAGTAATTTGTTTCAAATGTAGTTAAGGAATATTAAGGAATCACAGATTTTTTTATGATATACTCTTGATTACTATTTCTAAAATGAAATGTCTATAAAACCGGGAATTCATGTATTTACGTATTATATACATTTATTAGTCAAATATTTGTGAAGAAAATATATTCATAAAACACAAAATATTGTTATCATAAAAATTTGAATGTTTGCATATTAGTGAAAAAAGACAGGAAAAAATATTGCCTCGAAAATTATGAGATATTTTTTCAATCAGAGGTATTTTGTACCTGTTCTTAAAAATTTGGAGTTTTCGATAAGTTACGAGTATCTAACAAATAGTATAATAGAAATTTCCGTTACTTCTGTTGTCCCTCTCGTTGCGTAGTTTGACGAACTGTGCTATTCTAATCGGTGCCTGGACCAAAGATGCACCCAGAGTGAGATTAAAAATAAAAAATAAATATTACCTCGGTATTTTGTCGTAACTGTCCCAACCAGCCAGGCAATTATATGAACTGTATCTACTGAGAGACGTCATAATTGGCGAGTAAAGCTTCCAGTCTTTTTCGAACTTTATTAAGAATCACAGCCAAGGATTACAGTGTCCGATGTTATCCTGTAATGTATTTTATTATACGTATTGTGGAATTACCGGAATCAGCTCTGGAATGTATATACTTTAAATTGTTATCCAAATGTCATAGTCCTTTGTTGACTACTCGCACCGAAAAAGTCCAAGCAACACGTACAAATTTGAGTTTTGGTTAGTTTGAACGATTTAGCTTATATCATTCTGCGGAAATCGCTCCCTGTCTCAATGGAATTTTAACTAATCCTTGAGTTGTTGGGTTGTTGTTACAATGACTTGGAAGGCCTTTAGAACGCGTGTCCAGAGCACGTGACATGCGTGCTCGGTCGAATAGAGTTTTGACGATTGAGTAATTTCTATTGCCAAATTGTCTTTCGATCTGTGTGTGAACGTGCGTTGTCATGCAACACGTGAGAATTGAACCAAGACTTGATGTATATAGACGGATAGCACAAGTCTCAGCCCCATGTAGCAATACAAAAAAAAAGTGTAATGCATCTTTCTTTCATAATTACCGGAGAGCCGCTGTAATTGGGCTATCTAAATGGGATGCGAGAGCGACAAAATATATAAAATAAATAGTTATTTGTTATACAAGAGTGCAAAGTTGCTTTTTAACCGCGTGTTCAATTTTGATGACCGAGCAAGCGAAGGATCCTAAAATTGAATCACGAGCGCAGCGAGTGATTCAAAATTAGAATCCTGAGCGTTAGCGAGGGAATCAAAAGAGCACGAGGTGAAAAATCTTTGCACTCGAGTGTAACACGTAACTTTTCATTCCACCTCAGCGAGGAAATGACTAAATGCAAAAAAAAAAACGTTTACAATCACAAGATAGGTACACTTTTATTTCAGTTTAGGTATTAATTACTACATCATGACAGGTAAGTATTACAGAATAATCTTTTAATTCACAAACTTAGTGCACGATATTCTAAATTCAATTTACTTTATCCTCTAGAGAATAAAAACGGCTTTTCCACTCAGATATTGAAGATTAAAAATACTCTTTCCGAGATGGTGGGATGAAAACATTTTTATTTAAAGAAAAATAAGATGTTTTTGTATTTGTGTGTCGGCAAAGAAAAGCTACACACCTTCCTTTGCGAACAAAAATGTAATAATATCCATTAAAACTCGCAAGTTTAGTAATATGATGCGTGTTGCTTAAACTTGTTTAATGTTTAATGTATTATTGTTATCAAGAAAAACAAATTTATAAAGATGTACTATTACTATCGAGATTAACATGTAAGCATTAATGACAATAAGAAATGTCTTTAGTCAACGAAACAATTCACTTATTTAATTAACTCGTGGTCACGGTTGGTTTAGGTGTGTGACTTGTTGCTATGTCTAGCTGTACATAATTATTTACAATGTATCTACTGCAAGCGCTGTTCGCATGTCCTACGTGGCTATTTTGTCCATATTCAATTACATATTAATTTGCTTAAAAGCTTACAGTAAATTTATGCAACACAAGGTTGTCAGACATTATAATGGAAAGTTATTCATGGTAATGGGTAATTATTGAATTTTTCACTTTTTGCAAAACTGTCATTTTCATTGGGCTTGGGCATTACCTGGCCCCAAAGTGTAACAAAACACATAATGTAAATCTATAACTTAATAAAAAACAACATTTATTTCACATTAAAATATAAAAAAAAGGACAATTTTTTTTTATGTTAATTAGAAATTAGTAGATTCACATTGTTTTAAGCTTGAAGAGATATGTTTTGTAAAGTTTCGAGTAATGATGACAAGGGCTATTACAGCAGCTTCTAAAGCTTAACAGGTAGACTATGACTTTGACATTGACTTCAGTAAAACCACATAACGACTAATAATTGCTGTTGAAAATTGTTGTATATTGTGGTCTACCTAGTGATGGTAACAAGTGATTATTTGTTTTGGTGAATATATGAAATACGCAGCAGCAAAGCGGCAATGCGGGCGCCGCAAAGCGCGATCGTAAGCGACTGAGTAGAGACGGCGGCGAACACGGCGGGCGGCAACACACGGACGCGACGCGCGGCGCTGAGGGCGGGCGGGACGGCTACGGCGCCTGCTCTACTACCACTTGCTTCGTCATATGTATACTTCAACACATGACGAGGCGATTAAGTTTTACAAAAGTACTAACCGTTGGCCCCCTACTCTGTCCCATGAAATTCCTAATTTGCGATTTCATATTTTCATGATACGGTAATATTATAATATAAATATTAAAATAAATTGATGGTAAAGCTCTATTAAACTTCGCGCCAATTAGGGTGTTCCTCGTGGCTGATATACTTCTATAATTCTCGTAGCCAAATCATTTAATTAAAATTAGTTCGTCTATCGAATATTTAATTACATTAACCTGGATTATTTAATAATTTTTACAATTAACTCATATACCGAATCCAATATAACAACCATAATATGATCTTTGCGATATTTATTGTATATGTAAGTTGTTAATATTATACGGAAATCGAAAGGCTACATGCAAGCTGTGTTTGTTGCCAGGACAAGAACAAGTAACTAAATAATTTGCGTCAAGAGGCGAGCAATATAATCCTTCAACGATTACTCGAACTTCGAACAAAGTCTTACTTTGGCCAGGGTAAAATATATTCAAATATAGTATGAAATTATGGTTTCTCAAAGGTCCCCCGAAAACTTTGTCATGGCATGAAAAACGTGATATCTTTTGTAACCAAGAAATCAAATGATTTGACGTCATCGCATGACGTGACGTAACTAGCTTTGCAAGACATGACGAATTTACAGGTTTTATAAATAACTAGCTGTGCCTCGCGGTTTCACCCGCGAAATTTTTAATTTAATGGTTTCCCGCTATTCCCTAATGTTTTAAAAAAAATCTAAGTAGTCTAAGTTACTCCTTGTAACATTAGCTATCCGTCAGTGAAAGTTAAAATCGGTCCAACTGTTTCGGAGATTACCCGGAACAAACAGACGGACAGACAGACAGACATACCGACAGACAGACAGAGAAAAAATTGGTTTTTCTATGTCAGTACCGTGTATACTTTCATATGTATTTAGTGAAAAACTGTTATTTTATAATTACAAACAGACACTTCAATTTTATTTATCGGTATAGATATCTGTATAGGTTTGTGTTTATTTTCGATGCAGTTTTTGATTGTTTGCTCTATCCATTAGGAAATGGATGGTAGAGAGGTTTATTTTAGAAATATAAATTATTAAAGCAGACACCGCTTGGGGCGGCTCCCGTCAACGTTTTAACATGTGACCCAAAATCGGCCTCCCGATTTAGGTACTTGACATCTTTCCCGATTCGATAGAATAGTTACTGATTCTCCACGTAGTTCAGAAATATAATTTACTAAGGCAGAAACCGCTATTGAGCAGCTCCCTTCAACGTGTGAACGGGTGACTCAAAATCAGACTCCCAGTTTGGGTGTTCGACAACTTTCGCGATTTGATTTGATTGAAATGGTTACTAATGTACCAAATTTGAAGGAAAGCAGTTTGGGTTTGATGAAAATCTTACAATTTAGCAAAATCTTATAGTTTACGGCTTTGGGTATGTATTATTCATTTGAAGTAAGAATAGTTGAACAAAGGTGGGGCTTTTTACGAAATAAATAATCATTTGTGTAGCTGGATCAAATACTAGCAAGTGTGATACCATTTTGGAATCCTTATTAAATCCGTAATTTTTTAAGTTTTCTTGTCGTACTAGCGAGCCAAACTAAATATAACAAACAAGTGTATGTAAATGAAAATGAAAATGAGATGCTTAATATTATTATTATCAATTACAATCAATACTTACTAATATTATAAAGCTGAAGAGTTTGTTTGTTTGTTTGTTTGTTTGAACGCTGTAATCTCAGGAACTACTGGTCCGATTTCTAAATTCTTTCAGTGTTGGATAGTCCATTTATCGAGGAAGGCTATAGGCTATATTTTATTCTCATAAAAATTAGGGGTCTGTAAGAAAATTCCGAATTTGTAACCCAAGGTGTAAAATCGAAAACCTATTTATGCGTGCGCTGCCAAAACTATTGACAATAGAACAAAATGATGTACTACGGAATTGTAGGTCTTATTAAGATCTACAAAAAAGTCCGCGAGAGCATATATCTAACTATCATAGTTTAGTCACAATAACCGCTTTTATGTTCATAAAAAATATTAAATCGTCTGAAGAACTACGTTAAATGTGTATCTTAATATTAATCCTTATGCAAATTAAGCAATATGCTATCAAGGGTATTCATTTAGAAGTAAAATACCGTTTGTTTCATTCCAATCGGACATTTCGTTGAGAAATTATCACGAGTATAAAAATTGGAATTGAAAACGCAAAGAATTGTTACCTAATAATGAGTTATTTGCTAAAAAGTTTTATCAACACGTCTCTTTATTCCGGGTAATCTCTGCAACGGCTGGACCGATTTATCGGGACTTTCACTGGCAGATAGCTAATATTACAAGGAGTAACTAACTTTTATTTAAAAAGAACATTTGGGGTTCCGCAGGAATTAAATTAACTCTGCGCGGGTGAAACCGCAGGGCACAGCTAGTATTTATATAAAGATCATTTTTAATATGTGAACCTCTATTACTTATGCACACGCACACTCTCCTCATGACCCGAGATTTAATCTACTGAGAGACACGAGATCATCTTTGATAAAAAGCAGATACCATCGTTTGTGCTCCGATCCCTACATACTTCTATCGTTTAGTTCACATTCCTGTCCTTCGTACACTTCTTTTGGTTACAAGTGTCTCGAATTTAATCGTTCTGAATCAGATTATTAGTCCGATTATTGTAGTTCTTCCTTGGACACTCTACCTAAACGTCCGCTCACGTTCTATCTATAAATCTATTCCGTAATTTTTTTTTCTAATCCTTTTGATGTGTGAACCGTCTGAACATATTTCTTTCAATCCTAGTCATGAAATCTGTTTCCAACTTGCGATTGTGTCTAATTATACTCTTCTCATCCGATCTGCTATGGTGACACCGCTCAGCACTTACTTCGTTATTAACGCGTTTTCATTGCACTTAAGTGAATTAGTCCTTGTGACTTACATAAAGCCTTTTTTTTTTTTTTTTTTTTATTGACGGGGGGGAAACCTTCAAAAGGTCCCCGACCGCCCTGGGAGAGGCAGATCGGGGTATGTGGGATTTTTACCGCACTAAAACCCCCCCGGTGGCCATCCTCAGTGCTTTGGGGGGACTCCGGGTACTCTGATAGATCGCACCGGTGTCCCCCCACACTTTGCCGGGGCACATCCCCGGGGCAGCTGTGTCGCCGCCCCTGGAGACCTCGCTGTGCAAGGCAGCGCGAGCCACGTCGCGCTGCCACCTTCCCGGGCCCGCGGCTCAGTGGTCAAAGCTCCCACCCCGACCACCGCCAGCAGGACCTCCGGCCCCCTTTTAGTCGCCTCTTACGACAGGCAGGGGATACCATAGCCAAATTCTTAGACCCTGGCTATTGGGTGGACGGTCCGGGGCGTGCGTTGCCTCTGCCCCGCCGTCGCCGTCGTCTCCGAGAGGGATCGGCTCTCTCCCGATCCCGCTCGGAGGCCTCCTTCTGGGACATTACTGTCTCGCAGAAGGAGACTACGGCCCTCCATGCCTCTCTGTCTGCCAGCATAGCCGTCACTACGCGTGGCAGAGAGAGGTCCTGCCCGATCCTGGTGACCAGGATTCGCCGTTCCGAGCTCCACGCTGGGCACTGCTCCAGCGTGTGCTGTGCGGAAATTTGGAGGCGCAGTTCCGTCCGCCCGGCGGAGACGGTCGTAGATACGAGCATCCATCTCCGCCAGGATGTCCAGGGGCGGAAACCGCGCCAGGACAGTGGCCGCCTCAAAGGACAGGGTACGATACCCCCGTGCGACCCGGATGGCCATAGGACGCTGCATACTATTGTACATAGTTCTGCAGCGCCTAACACCCAATCTGGAAGACCAGACGGGTGCTCCGTAGAGAGCCACGGATCGCACGACCCCCGCATAGAGGCGGCGGACTCCTTCACTCGGCCCCCCGAGATTGGGCAGCAGTCTGTGCAATGCACCCGCTACCCTCTTGATCCGGGGGACCATGCGGCTGAAGTGCTCCTCAAAGCCCCAGCGACCGTCCAGGGTGAGACCGAGGTACTTCAGGTACCGTCCCACCCGGACATCCACGTCACCTACGCGAACCGACGAGCTGGGTGGTTCCCTTCCCCTCGGGATCTTGTGGAACCACAGCGCCTCGGTCTTTTCCGGCGCTACCCGAAGGCCCAGCTCGTGGATTTTCTCCACGACGCATGCCACGCCAAGCTCGGCGAGCCGGTTGGTCTCCTCGAAAGTGGCCCCGACGGCTAGCACCAGCGTGTCGTCCGCATAGCAGACGATGCTAACGCCGTCGGGGCGGTACATAAAGCCTGTTCCAAGTCGACCACAAAAAAATCATCTCTGGGCACTCGATCATATGCCTCATCCAGGCCGACGAGAGCCAAGTACACTTTTTTAGCTTTCATAAAGTGCTCTCTACTATACACCGTAAGGAGACGATCGCATCCATGCACATTATTCCTTTTTGAATCCTGCTTGGCAGATCCCCAAATGTCATCTATTTTATTAGTTAATCTTTCAATCGAAACCTTTGCATATAATTTACCGACGGCGATAAGAAGACGCATGGCGAGGTAGTTCTTGCGCTCCTGGTGTGACCCTTTACCCTTATAGAGTCGAACAATGGCTTTGCACGAGTCATCTGGCACTCGGCCGTCCCTCAAGCATCCATTAAAAAGTAGCCACAGCAGTTTTGCTTCTATACATTCGCCGCTCCTCAGTATTTCGACGGTCACCCTGTCATACCCTTACCGCAGCCTTACCCAATTTATATTTTTATATATTTAAACCTGTATTTACGCATAGGGACCAGGCAATGTTAGCTTTGAAAACTTTCTCTTTGTTAAATGTAGGTCGTATCTCGGGACCACTCACTTTTGAGATTCTACTTTTGTTTGTATTTCGTAAAACAACCAAATGCTATTTAAACGACAAATATTTCATAGCGAGGGTTCACCAACTCAAATTCACTTTTTGGAACAGATTGAATTCCTTGTAATGAAGCGGTTGTAAATTTCTTATTTACCAACATAATTTGCGAGTTCTGCAACGGAACAACAAGGGCAACTACATGCCATAAAGGTACAGGAAGTATTTAACAACCATGCCTTACCTTTTAATAGGTAATGAGTAGATCTCATTTACATATTTTAATGTTTATGTTGCTGTTAGCATAATAATTGTCATTCTATTTTTTGTTGTATCAATGGATGCTTTCTCTTTTCAAGATTTAATTTATCTTTTGTTTATTATAAATTTACAATAGAAGAGCTAAGTTTAGCCTGCGATGAAACGGTGTATCTAATGAAAAATCTTTAAAATGTACTATTTTATAATTTACTTACACGTTCGTTAGGTATCCGCCGTAATACCTACAATGCATGAAAATATTATTATTCAAGGTAATAATAGCATAAAATTTTATTTAAAGGTTTTTTTATACCTAGCTACAACCCCTGTGATTGTAAAGCAACTACCGCAGCCTGTAAAGGCAGGTCGCGAATTACTTCCCTTTTTGTAAATTTAATACTTATAGCCCGTGAATGTACTGTGCACTGTCCCAAAATAAAATTAATTATACTTACGCAAAATTGTAATCTGTTGTAATAGAAGGTACTAAACTAATATCACTTAAAGCTGCTACAACTTAAGTAGTTAGGAGTCAATTATGTAAAGTGCTTTCACGACACGTACATGAATGAAGCTGCAGGGCTCCAGTTCCGATAAGAATTTCTACCTACTGACGTTACATGATGAGTCAAGCTAGATCCTGGAGGGATAGAGCCACTGAGAAAAAAGAAAAAATATATATTCTTAGGTATGCAAGTAGTTTGTATAAGTAAGATACATTTCGATCTGATTCTATTTACCTTTTCGTTTGAATGGGTTTCGTTTATTTTATCGAATTCAAATACTCTAATATCTTGTGGACTTGTCGTATCGATAATCAGAGGGCCTACCATCATCGGTTTGAATACAGCGTATATAGCGTAAGAACTTCTGTAGGCCGCTTGCGCTTAAAGAAACGACAAAAAAATATGGAAATGACATAAATCAGTCACTTGACATACCTACGTCTTTTTCGTACATTTTGTTGTATCCTTTCTACTAGCTATGCATGAGGATATTGTTACTTTTCTACGGGCTTGAACGTCTCATTTTGGTACCATAAAATTAAACGCCAAAGCTAAGATGTTCTTGATACGCGCTGCTTAAACGATAATAGATTACTGCCGCCTTGGGCCGTCAATCTTGGCATCGGTCAAGTCGTTCGTTTGACTTAAACTCTCGCAATGACAAGGAAACATACCTACTACCGTATACTACTACAACCACAATATCAGTTTTTAGCAAATGGATCGAATATTATCTATAAAATAATGCCAAAAAATATTCATGACAATCGAATTTTACGGAAGAAAGATTAAGTACTTTTAATTTATTTGTATTTTCTACTTTGATTAATTTGATATTCTGTCTGCGTTCTGGAATTGTAATTCTTTTTTATAGATTCGTTATCAATTTAAGTAACGTGTTTGCACTAATAAATATTAACTTAATATTAAAAACTGAAAGAGTAACTTTGTAGAAGGTTCAAGAGAGTCTACGAGAATCATGAGTCTAGTGTGATCCGTTGAAACTTGAAGTGCTAATCAAATGTTCGGTTTGCCGCCTATCAGCTGTTTTTCTGTCAAATGAGCCAAGTCCTTAGTGTTTTAAATAGTGTATACCTTACTTAACACATTTTTTTTGTCACAACCTCGCAATCTTTGATGGATTTAAACTGACATATACATTGTAGATTAGACCTAAAATAATAATACTGAAGAACTATTAAGCTCGCTAAACTACGACACTTTCAATCTTAGCCCAGATTGAACTTGTGTGGAAGTTGATGAAAGAAATGCAGTGAAAGGAATGACAGTTAAGGTTCGTCAACATCAATTTCTAATCTAATTGTTTAACTTAATTGTTACCTTATGACGTTTGACATACAATTGGCAGAATGCGTGCTGCAAATCTCGTCAAAGAGAATGTAAAAAACAATACCGTTTACAACAGATGCTTCGGACGGAGTTACTTTATTGATAAACTATCTGTGCCCCCGGTTTCACCCGCGTAGATTTAGTTTCTTCCTTATTATCGCGTAACCCTAATATTTTTAATAAATAAAAGTAGCCTAAGTTACTCCTTGTAACATAAGCTATCCGTCAGTGAAAGTCCCGTCAAAATCCGTCCAGCCGTTTCAGAGATTACCTGGAACAAACAGACAGACAGACAGAGAAATTTCTTTTAAAATTGATTTTTCTGTGACAGTACCGTGTATACTTTCATATGCATTGAGTGAAAAGCTGTTATTTTGGAATTACAAACAGACACTTCAATTTTATTTATCTGTATCTTATATCTTTAAACGATAAATTCTTGTATATATATTTATATATATATATATGTATGTAGTTTAATGATTTTAAATAATAATAATAATGAAAGTATAAAAACGTTTCAATTTCTTTACTCCTTTTCTGCACAATTAAATAAAAATATATTTAGTCTTTCGTCTTCCTTTTCTTCTCCCTGTCATCCGTCAATCTTATTTTTCCTCTTCCATTCTTAAACGTTCAAACATTGTCTATCATTACCGCATACAAACTCATTTCATCAATTCCACACTCGGCCCTCCTGAAACAATGTCTGTCCTCAGACATTCCCTTTCATTCACACTCATACCGCACTCGGCCGTCCTGCACACCATGTCTGTCCTCAGACATACGTGGATAACATCATTAACTATAACTTAGTCCAACATTCTGTACATAAAAACAACTTAACTCTTCAAACCTTAATAACTCCACATGAATTAACATACAACAGAAAATAAATAAACTCAAAAAACAAAACATAATACATCTGCTATCAATCTCATCCATGCTTAAATTTAATCCCTGGATCAAACTGCGTCCTTTTTATAGACACCAGATGTCCATCAACATACTTATGATTCTCTTTTCTATCCTTGCTGTAGCTCTTTCTGTTTTCTTCCTGAATTTTCAATTTAGCGCACTCCACGTCTTAAAAGGATGTTGGGCCTGGAGCCATAAGGCTGCACCCCCGACCAACGCTCTCTCTCCAACTATTAGTTGTTGGCGTCCATCTATAAATTAAAGCCACATCTTCAATCCATTGCGCTGCTGTCTGTGTGATATCTGTTCCGCTGAATACAGGCACCAGCTCCTCCATAAACTGCATCATAATGATTAATCCTCGTTACTTCTTTACATCGTAAATCTTCGGTCGTTTTCTTGTTTCACAATGCCATCTTTTTTCATTGCGATCGTCATTTTTTTTCCAAATCAAATTTTCACATATATCCCGGACGAGCGCCCAAAATTGTAGTTTAATGGTTTTAAATAATAATAATAATAAAAGTATAAAAACGTTTCAATTTCTTTATCTCCTTTTCTGCACAATTAAATAAAAATATATTTAGTCTTTCGTCTTCCTTTTCTTCTCCCTGTCATCCGTCAATCTTATTTTTCCTCTTCCATTCTTAAACGTTCAAACATTGTCTATCATTACCGTATACAAACTCATTTCATCAATCCCACATATATAGCATCTGGATCTCGGGAACGGCTGCATCGATTTTCATGAAATTTTGTATGTAGGGGATTTCGGGGGCAAAAAATTGATCTAGCTAGGTTTCACTTTCAGAAAACATCGTTTTGACCATGTTTTTAAGCACTGAAAAACTCATAAAATATCAATACAATACGACACTAAATTTCGCCGACAACTGTCAAGTTATGATAGAGGTGAGGCTGTCAGCTTACGAGGTGATAACGAAACTAGAGTACCCCGGTTCGAGACTGACGTTCACCGGTTCGAATATTTTCTTTTGGTTCCTTTTTTTTCTTTTGTGGGAAAATATTTAGTTTTTTGTGAGAAAAAGAAACCGAGCACAGCTCGGTCAACCAGGTACTAGATACATAAGACAGGACAACGTGTGTCGGGTCAGCTAGTCCAGTATAATGATTACGGACATTGTATAACGTACAATACGTAAGATAACAAACATACATTTCCAATTTCTTCATAAAGATACGGCGAGGAATCGCGTCGCTTGCGTTGCAAACGACTATTAAAGCCACTCCAACACGGCTCATTTATTCGAAATATATTGAAACCCGAAATTCGGACAAAATATTAACTGGTACATTTCCGATCAAAAAAGTTTCCAACTTTTAATGAATAATATTTATTTTCATGAACTGCTATTTATTTTATCAAACGTACCGTAAATTTTTCGTGTTCGAATAACACTTTGATTTCATTGTATGCGCACCTCATAAAGAATGCCACATAATTAATAAAGTTCTTTGATATTCAAATAAGGTAGGAAAAGCAACACGGCATGTCCCACTTAATAAAGGACTGCATTTTAAACAAAACAAAGCTTCACCTTGTCCCAGAAACCGTCCTTGTTAAATAAGTAAGTACAGTTAGAACAAAAATATGTTATTTTTTGAATTGAAATTTGTATACTTTTCATGTTTTTTTTTTTTTGAATGGATTTTTATAATTAGATGTAAAATGTTTGCATAGAGTATCCTTCCTCCTGCAATATTATTATAAATAGACTAGCAGTGCCCTGCGGTTTCACCCGCGTAGATTTAGTTTCATGCTTAATTTCGCGGAACCCTAATATTTTTACAAATAAAAGAAGCCCATATTTTTTTTTTTATTGGTGTTTTTATGTCTGTACCGTGTATAATTTCATATGCATTTAGTGAAAAACTGTTAATTTGGAATTACTAACGGACACTTCAATTTTATTTATCTGTAGTATAGTCTTTATTATAGTCTTTAATAACGTGGAATGCTCATTTTCTTTTTAAGATATAAATAAGACACACATGTATTGCTTGTTACATTAGCCATCTCTTGTGAAGCCGATTCAGACATTTTGTTATTAGCTGCTCACTTGCATTTTGTTGAAAACCACGGTGATCGAGTGGTTTGAGCAGTAAGTACTTGCAATGCAGAGAAGCTTAAAAAGCCAGCGTTCTGTATCAATCAATGAGTTTTTCCATAAACATAAGCGTTTTAATCTCTTGCCTCAGAAAAAAATCGGTGCGTATAGTGGAATACTTCATAAAACAGTTACTTTTTGTTTTAACTTTCTTCGTAACATGAATAAACAGTATGTTATATTGCTTTCTTCGTCAAATAAATACGGAAAATAGATGTAGCATATGAATAAAAAACCTTTTAATAAAAGCATTCGCAAGTCTTAATGACCATGTTTGTGCTATCCATACTGAATGGAAAAACATTTCCAGGAATTGTATTTCCGCTATTTCTTCTGATTGTAATTGATTCAACTGTGTATTATGATTGTTGCCGAATACAAGCCAACACCACACAACACAAACTATACAAGCTGTTACAATTTTGTTTTCTGCTGGTATGTCGCTCTTTTTAGTTTTGTTTAACTCACTGTTAACAGCTATATCTATCTTTTTTGACAATTATATTTTGATCTCTGGTAAGAAATAAAGAAATACGTAGGTATTACAGGAATTTATTACATTATTAATTTAATTAACATTTTACGGAATTCTTCATAGAGTTTCAGTGTCTTTAAATTTGAACTCAAATACATTTTGTGTCAAAAACATAATTTGGAAGTATGACATTCTACATAGGATTGTTTCAATAAGGTAGGTAAGTACTGAGTACAGGGATAGTAATAAATAAAAGTATACTGACATGTATCATGATTCTTTGGCCTTATTTGTTAGACGTTTCTCAATTGCACAGTTCAGTAAACACGTAGCCAAACATACTTACACTGTTTATTCGGTTCAAGATTTATTGTTTTATTTTGTTCTGTAGGGCTCTCCAAATAAGAGGGTTGTGAAATACTCAAGTCTTCGGATTCTTTATATTAAAACTCATTACCAGTGCTCAATAATTTTAAGCTAAGTATGTTTTTGAATGTGAATTCAAATCTAACCTTTATTTTTATGCATACTATAACATAACTGTAAGTGATGGCTTTAGGTTAAATTTGACATGACGAAGACTGTCCGCATAACAGATACAATTTAACCCGAAAATCGTGGTGGTAATTTTGAATGTCCTAAAAATTAATACGATTTAATACGAAAAAATGTTAGGGGTTAAAAGTTTAATACATACTAACTTCTAACTGCTGCTTCATCGTTGGATTTTGACCAGATCGATCAAAATTTTATTGGGTTTTTCATCTGAAATTTCTTAGTAGCAGCTCGGAGTCCGGGTAATGCCTGGTTAATGGCAATAGGCTCACCCCATAACATGGAACTTAAATATAAATGGCGAAATGTGAGTGTACTACAAGTACACCTGTGCCTAGTGCCTACTAGACTGCACAGTAGTAATTTTTTCGGATTTGTATGACTAATACTTGCTTATGCTTAGTTATCTCCAATATTTACGCTGAGCGCTCATAGATCGTGACTTGTACTTCGGTCAACATATGCGGGGGTACTTTTGAATGCAATCCCACACGTTGTTGATAATATCTTCCATAATTCTCATAAAACATAAATTATCGTTTACCACCAAGTCACGTCTCACAACAATAATTGACCAGGAAAGTAAGGAATTTAGGTTGTACCTACATAAACTCTGTGGCTCAACGCTGGCACCAACTGTGCCTTGGGCCAATTCTTTCTTAGAGCAATCAGAGTCGTGGAAAATCCCTGCAATTTGGTTCGAAGAACTTCCTAACAAAAAGTAATTGGGAGTTTTGGGGAGTGTCTTAGCTGCCAGCTTCCAAAAGTGTGTTGAAGACCGTCGTTAATTACAATCTCAACTTCTACTAAAAAAGTAATTTATTATCTCGTCTTGGTAATCTCTCTTTCATAACTACAAGAAGGGAAGTATTAACACAGCTTACCATCCACCCCATTCCCAATTATAGGCTACTGTGGGTTGGTATCTTTAGAGACGTATTATCTGCAAAATAAGGTCCATTGGTGAACTGAAAATGAATCTGACAATGATTTACCTTTAAAAATAATGGACAAAACATAATAGTTATAACATGTAAGCCTGTCACAGACATTCCTTACCCTAATGCGGGATGAGCACGACTCATCCATCGGCACGGGAAACACGCGTGTAGCGGATTGCCGCAACATGCCAAGCTGTGCGAACGTCAAACATACGCATCCACCCGTCCATCCTTTCAAACAAACGTTTTTTACACCATACCTTTAGGCCACACTTTGCGGGGTGAAACCAAACAAACAACTATTAAAACAAAATCCTATACCTCCAGTGACTTATCTTCGCCTCGGTAGGAGATATTTTCGAAATCCCAAATCAAGAGTTTCGCTATTTCGTATAAGCACCCGAATGAACATTTTCATGGACATGTCTTTAAAGATGGAGGGCTTACATATGCACAGTACATAGAAACTTAATCGCTTAGAGATATTATTCCCAAAATTCTCAAGTATTATTGTCAAATAAGTACTATTTTTTTAATTAGATGTATTAGAAACTCAGTTGTCATAGCAGCCGAAAAGATACAATTGATTTGATCGTCAATACAATAATATATTACAGTTTTATTTCCAGCAATTCTAGTTAGGTATAAACATTCGTGGAGTATTAACAATAACCCGTTCTTGGAAACTATTGAATAAGTATGTTTTGGTAATTCTATGAATCATGTTTCGATGAATTGTGATATTGTTCAACTATTGTTTTGTTTTCGTGTAAATCACAATACATGTCGTCCAATATCCATATTTGAAATTAGTATCTTGTCGTGATAAGTATATTGTTCGTAAGGAAACTTTAGCCGCGACGACGGGTCAGGGCGATCCGTGGAGACTAGAGGTAAGATTCATATATTATTAAAGCTATTAGATTACGTTTTTATGAACCTTATACACCCGCCCGATTATTTTTCGAGTGATTGTGCGTAGGTACGAAACCAGTAAACCGGTGTAGCCGTTACTGCTAATTTATGGTCCTTAGGTATTTGATAGTATTGCATTCTGCCCACATAAGTGTTACAGAGTAAGGTAATAAATCCAGTATGTGGCGTGGGGAACACTGCTCCTAAAATGAGAATCATGTTGTGAGTAAAATTGGAAATGCTAGTGATTGTAAAAAAAGGTTTTACAATTACCGTTTTTATAATTGTATTATGGAACTTAGAAGACAAGATTATTTCACCTTGAATCTTGTCTTCTTCTTCATTTTAGATTAAGTCCTGACTTAAGAACAAAATATAATCCTACGGGAGGTCCAACACCAATGTGTTGCTGATATTATGCGTCCCAAATCTTCGCACGTCCATGCAGATGGGGGACGATTCTCGACCGTAGCCGTCCTGTTACTAAATAAGTTCAGCCGATTGAGCATGGCTGACGCAATAAACTTTAATATCAATAGCGTACCCACACAACATCGTCATTATATCAAATGATATTGTAGATTGTGTACTGTCTTTGCAATCAGACTATTCGCCTAAAAAATTGACTATTGCATGAACACTTGGATATCTACGATAAGGTCTACATAAAAGTCATTCCAACAAAATACATTTCACAGAGTAGCTGATCCATTAAGATTTGAAGTTTGTATTAATTATAGGCAAATGAACATTTTAGATTTTTAAAGGCTATATAATACTTAAACTTGAACCCTTTCAAATAGCATGCAAGTTAAGCATCAAAGCTGGTTATTTAGTCAGTTTATAACTTTGCAACGTGCGCGTAATGTGCTTTCAATTTGACAGCGGCATACAGAATATACTTACGAGACCATTTCACGAAGATGTCGCATCGTGTTACGTGTTTGAATGGCCATAGCGAATAAGGGCTCTTATATCGTTGAATTAATTAAGAATTGTACAAACTGCCTTATGTCGAACTCATCGTCTGATGAAAATAACAATCTAATTCTAAATCTATCATCATGTTCCCCTTTTCTTGAGTGCTTGTACACAAGTTCTTTGCCATCCATTTCAAAATCCACAATATTTGAACACAAATTATATTGAGTAGTAGGCTGGCCAAAAACAAATAACCCCATGCTGCGACTAGGTGTAGAAGAAGCACAGACCTGCGCCCAGTTTTGTTCGAAGGCGGGTTTTGTTTTTTTAAATGCTAAGAAATAAGTTGCAACTAGCGGCATGGTCACTATTTGACCCCTCAGGGTGCCAAAATATTTTAAAACTGCACGCAGTGTAGGAGGTTTACAAAAGCTTGAGTGGTTAAATCAAAGCTAACGAAATGATAAGTGATATATTAGAACCTGGGAATCTGCAGAGCAATTTCGTCGAGGCTGTCGACAGGCTCGCTGAGTGGGCGCTCGAGCAGACGAGATGGAGCGGTTACCGTATCGGAGCTCATGTTCCGGTGAATTTTCCTGTTTCTAATATCCTTCTTTCGTTTTTCCTCGGCACGTTGTAGATTGTGGAATCGGAAGAAGAACATCGACATTATCTCCCGTTATGATACACTCAGACTTTACATTCAGCTATTGACTAAATAATTCCAATATTCACTGCTACAATTAGCAAGCACTTAGGTTACAGCCACCAGTTGAAATGAATTTACCTACTGCGCAGATACCACACGGTAGTGGAATAAAGAAATAATTGCAATGTATTGCTCCAAAAAGGAGATAAATAATTCAGTGACTTCGCCAAACTTTATTTCGGGATCCGTTTTTACGGTTCCTTCCGTTTCCATCCTAAAAAAATTATATTTGATTGTCATAGGGTTAACATTCTAAACTTTGTCTATTGGCTTGTGTTAATTATGGAACAAATATAAAACGCTAGGTCTCATAGAGTTCATGTACAAAAAGTTGCGCTAATATAGTACAGTATTTATTTAAAACCGCTTCGTATGAGCAACGCTGAAGTTCTCAATAGTTTCATTCCACGACCCACATTATATTCGGGTATAGGCGTGGCTTCTTCCCTTTGCTTGCATAATTAATGGTGTTACTTAGTTGTTCTGATGGTGTCTTTGTATTTATCTTTTTAGTTGATATGCTTCTTATTTGTCTTTTACTGATATTATATTATTTCATTATCGTGGTGACTTTTAGATCCTTATTTGTAAAATGTACCATGAATGAACCATGAATTTGTGGTTAAGTCGTTAGTAAGTGAAGGCAAGAGCAGTATATAAGCAAGCACACAGTCGCATTTTCTCGGCGTGTTGTTGTATAAGATGGAGGTTTGAGTACTTTGCCTAACACACCAGGCACAAGACTCTTGACCGTATTCCTCATTAGCGTCGACACTTCATGTGCTCTGCTGTCTGGCAGTTATTATTTATCAGGTATACCTTATCATTCTAAGTCACATTATGCGCTAATGACATTTTTTCATAGCGTGTATTATAAAAAAGTTCGTGTTTAGTTAAAGAACTATTCTTCAATAATTTCAATATTATTATTTTGATATTAGTTGAGTTTGATAGTCGTTGGTACAGCCCTATTTTAACAGAGCTTAACAACAAATTGGAAGTTCTAAATCCTACCATAAAATAAAGCACTCGGTTATATTGTGGAACGTGACTCGTATTTATGAAGGTTCAAAAGAGAGAGCAAAAAGCGAAAGGATAGAATCCCCACATTTTACACAAAGCAAAAAGGGAACGACCTTTTAACTTGAATGTTTAAATGACTGAACCGCTACAAATTTGCGAGGTAATTCTGATCTAAATTTGAAGCGAGGACTTAGGTTAAATAATAAAAAATGTACAAATACAATATTATTGCGCGGTCTCGTTCAGTGGCATCGTGATAAATAAAATATGTGATAAGCCATTTAATTTCAGTTTTATGTATTTTCTCCACTCGCATCCATAACTTGAGAGAGCCGATCGAACAGAGATCTCATTTTAGTACGTTATTTATTACCATACAGCCTATATAAATTATAATATATATTTTATTATCGACACCTTTTTATACCATAGAACTGGCAACAAAGCATATGGCCCACCTGATCGTAAATGGTTACTATATCCTGTGAACGCTTGTATCACGAGGAGAAATCAATCGTTATGTCTTTGTTAAGTCTTTTCTACAAAAATATCATCTTTCTTGACGGATCGCCACGTAGTGGGATTTCCATATTGTGGAAATAAGCTTCAGAGATGCTCTGACGATGGTAGTAGGTACAGTGGCCGTAGGTATCAACCAAAACAATTATTTAGACCTCTGTGGCTCAGTTTAACCGGTAGAATATACAAAAGGATGGAAAGCGTCTTCTCAGACTCAGAGGTATAAATCCAATCTCCCAAATTGTTGGTTGGAAGAGCCAAGTGACACATTCACCGCGACAGGGTTGTTATTCAATCTAGTAAAGTGCTTAATAATATGTGGCCGATCATATGTTCTGAGGTGATAGAAAGAACCACTCGAGAATAACCCTAGACTGGAGCAAATTCGTGACCAATGCATTTCATGTCAAGGTCCTAGAGTTTATACAAATTGTAGATACGTCTCACAAACAGAATGAGAATATCAACGAATCCAATCTGACGTCTTACGTATGTAAGCACTATAAAGATGCTTCACAACACTAAATATCTTGTTTACTACCATCCTTATCAGCAAAGGTTTATTACAGCTCGCCAACAACCTTATGTTACGAGTGAATAGTAACGTTATACTTAGTTAATATCACTTTATTGCTTGCATTTAATTCTAATATTGACTATAAAGAAATTTGTGGAAGGGAGCACCTTTGAAATCGCACAAGTACGAGAACATGTTGGAATCGATACGAGGGATTTAATATATGGTATGGAGTTTGATAATATTTTCAGAATATATTCAGAATATGCAGAATATCAACATATTCCAAGAAACAACGAGTAGAACTCCTCTGTCTGCCGGATTTTGAGCCCGGGAACGTTGTCGAACAAGCTTTAAAAGGCTTGCCTCCAGTATCTCCTGCCAATAAATACAAGCAGTCAGTGCTCCACATAAGCCATAACTTATGGCTGTGAAATATAGCAATTCTTTGAATTGAAATATTTGCTCCGTTTTGCTTTGCGCTATTGAACACACGGAGCTAATCTTATCCGTTCTAGGCGACAGTGGAACTAAACGGAATTGCGAAGCAACAGCGAATCGAATAGGGTTTTCTTAGCGGTTAACGTATATTTATACCTACATGTTGTAGATGGATTGATTTCTAAAGTGAACATAACAGCAGGAACTTGGTTTCAATTTAAATTTTCCCATGAATTACTTTGATTCATTAATATTAACTAGGTAAACAGACAAATAATAATTAAGAACTAAGCCGTTACACAAGTTAAGTGTTGCCGGCGCGTTACTTTTGATCCTAATGAGTGTTAGTTAACCTTATTCGTTCCTGGTGCCTTTAAAATAATATTCTGGCATTTAATATGACAGAATACGGTTATTATTAAATATGCATTCTAGTAGGTATAGCAACTTATGTGCAGTGCGTGCTATGTTAAATTAAATGAGCTCTTGTATGTGAAGTGGGTTCCTTCGCAATTGCAGAAGTATTTTGAGTTGCCGCTCTTTTCAAAGTTCGATCGAATGAATCGATTCTCTTAGCTCTGTGATCAACCCAGTAATACATGTTTTTTGTGTTCAGCCAACATTTTGAATGTGTTAATATGATCGATTAATTCAATCAATCAATAAGTCTAAGTAAGAGTCCCCCACTAGACATAGCTCATGGTGTAACATAGTGGAATACTCATGTCTGGGTAAGACAAGGGTATTCCGCATCCAGCGGACCTTGCCACCTTCTTGCAGTCATCGGTCTACTTGGCTGGAGGGGTCCTACGCTTCGTTTGCCTTAACGTGGTCTTCACTCTAGGACTCGCGTCTGCTCCACTGGCCCGCTGCCACTTGACTCTTTTTATACGGGCTACATCGGTTTAGGTACATCAATTCTCTTCGGAAGTGGTTTGCAAGATTTAAAAAATATTTATAAAGCATTTGTGAAAAAGGACATTGAAAGTATGTCTCCATAACTGTAGTTTCTGTAATGTAAGTTATAAGTATACAAAAGATAAATTTTATGGATTAAGACCGAGAGAAGTTCACGATCTTTTCGACACAACCGCTTTAGTACGCCGCAAAAATCGCCTTTACACCAAATTATGAAACAAAAATCCATGATTAATCCGGTTTATGAGATTCAAATTATGGATATTCGATTAAGTCGTACGAACACCAGAACCAAGCAGAAATACCTATCTGCTGAAGCTACCTTAAGCTGTCGTAGATTTACTTACAGCTGATAGCTGTAGTGCTTTATTGCTAGAGGGTTTTGTACACATGAATTTAGTCAGTTGTTCAACAACTATCTTTATCTTATAATATTGTTCTCTTTGTGTCTTTATTCATGGGAACATTTTGGCAATAGTTAAATTGAAATATGATTAGTGCTATTGAAACCGTCTGCACAAACCGTCAACGAGATATTCGCACAATAAATGTATTTGCTAGACGAAAGTTTTAATACAAACCTATTGCGTCCATACATAAAAAATGCATCATCTCCTAATTCCATAACCATTATTGTTCACTTAGCTATGCAAGCAACATTAAGCGGTTAACAGGAAGTTCTTTAGACGATTTAGAGATACATTTTGTAGAAGTTTCTTATGAGAAAACAAAGGCCATAGGTACTATAACTTTAACATAACATCGGTGGCAATTATTTTCATCATATTTACTAGAATAAGTTGTTTAAAATAAGAGTATAATGACCGCAACTAATATGAAAGGTCATATGGTTATGATGGCACATCGACGTTTCTATTCCCGTTCGCACATTACGAATTAGCGCGTGTAATGTTTACATGTGTTCCCGAGAAAACGACAATTGAGGGGCGCGTGACGTCTCCGGCGTACGTTTAACGCTGCCTGAAAGACTGAACGTTGTTTGAGCCAGCGTCGGCCTCGGGATTGACGGGATATACTGCCCGCGCCGCCCCATGCCGCACTGTCGCCCCGCACTCACCCAGCCACCCCTCTTTCCCACATCCAGACATATCTCCTGTTTCCCCTTGCTCATGATTGTATGTTATACTTACATAACATAACTAAAGCCTTTTTTCAGAATAACAACGTTGTGATTTTTGCACTCGCGTATCATACATTTTATTGCGCCAACCTCAAATAACATGGGATATGGGCAGGAGAATAAAGAGAGCTTACACTTTGCCACAAACAAACGGCTAAATTGACCAATCGACCTTGGCCTTACTACATAAATACCTAACAGCAAAATTATTCGAAATGCCAATTACATCGAGCACGTTGCTTTTTGCCGTAGCAGTGTAATATATAAGTACGATACACACAAATACACTAATAATGACAACGTCAGCAAACGTCAAACTTTTCATTATATGAATATAGACGAGGACAACGAAATCTATACTAATATTATAAAGCTGCAGAGTTTGTTTGTTTGTTTGTTTGAACGCTCTAATCTCAGGAACTACTGGTCCTATTTCAAAAATTCTTTCAGTGTTGGATAGTCCATTTATCGAGGAAGGCTATAGGCTATATTTTATTCTCATAAAAATTTGGGGTCTGTAAGTAAATTGCAATTTTGTAACCTAAGGTGAAAAATCGAAAACCTAATTATGCGTGCGCTGCAAAAACTATTGACAATAGAACAAAATGATGTACTACGGGTTTGTAGGTCTTATTAAGATCTACAAAAAAGTCCGGGAGAGCATATATCTAACTACCATAGTTTAGTCATAATAATCGCTTTTATGTTCATAATAAATATTAAATCGCCTGGAGAAAGAAACTACATTCAATGTGTATCATAATATTAATCCTTAACCAAATTAAGCATTATGCTATCAAAGGTATTTTTATCTAGAAGTAAAATACCGTTTGTTTTATTCCAATCGGACATTTCGTTGAGAAATTATCACGAGTATAAAAACGCAAAGAATTGGTACCAAATAATGAGTTATTTGCCCAAGAGTAATATGTGAAACGGCTAGACCGATTTTAACGGGACTTTCACTGGCAGATAGCTAATGTTACAGGGAGTACCATGGGCTTTTTATTTATAAAGAAAATTTAGGTTACCGCGGTAATAAAATTAAATCTACGCGGGTGAAACCGCAGGGCACAGCTAGTAGTAAATAATCTATGAAGAGATAAATTTTACAAGGAAACATTTTATTTGACATGGTAATTCGAGTTAATAGTGAATAATGATGAGTTAAAAGTTGTATATCTCGATATACATGCAAAATGAAGAGGCAAAACAGCAGCTTAAGCAGCTATAGCAACCTGATACCAAACAATAAATTCTTACCTTCAAATAGGAAATCAAGTATCAATCTGCTATCTGAAGCTATAGGTATCAAGGTGAAACGGTAGCTTCGTAACAAACCTTGTTTGATGAGTGAAACGAGTTCATTTCACTCATCAGACAAGCCAGCCGCACAATTACACATTTATAGCCGGTAATTCTATATTGCCGGGCTCTTCAAAAATAAATTTTTGATCTCGTTCATTTATGTCACAGTTCCCATGATATATGTATATAAAAAGTGAGTACAACAGCTACAACTTTTTTCATTATTATTAAAAAAAAAAAAATTTTTATTCGCGAATAATTTTCTTTAAATTTGTTTAATTTTTTTTTTTAAATACTGTTCCAGCATACTTGACTTAAGATATTTCGACGTTTGTATTAAATATATAACCCCTCGCTCCATCAAAAGACTTGTAGGGTAAAAATTGCAATGTTAGAGTCACATTATGTTAATAGCCTGAAGAAAAATCCTGTCGAATGTCACCATCGGTCAACAGTGTTTGCCGATTTCGAACCAGTGTTTTTCCGTAGGATTGCGATATACTTGCGAATACTGTAGTGTTTCTGCGTCTGTGTTGTCTCGATGATAGGGTGACAGTGAGCGACGTAACCTCCATACTGGTGTGCAAATGTTCCAAATGAAGGGTACATGTGGCGTCTGTGGTAACCAGTAACCCGTTTGAATTTCTAAATGTAGCGTATCAATATAACATTAGAAAAAATATCTAAAAAAGGAGATTCTAAAGATGAGAATGAATGACACATGAATACAATATATTTTATGTATATACTCGTACATACTTTACGGAATTACTTCTCAGTTGTAACTTATGATTATGGATGTTATATGGATTATATAAATGTAGTTAATTATCAACTTTAATGTTATGTAAATGAAGTCGACTAGAATAACTAGAACAACAAAGAAAAAAAAACATCTATGAATGGTATCAGAATTTTCCAAAAAATATCTATCATGAAAATATACACATATTAGGCTATCAAATGGGGCATCTAGATGGGCTGATATGGGCTAAATTTATACGCGGGTTCGTGTTTCAATAATATAAAAATAATAATACGATTTCAATTTACTTATGGTTCGAGAAAAAATCATTTAATTGATGATTTGTCGATAACATGGTCGCACGGCATACCATTAAAAGCTCCGACACTAATGGCATACACTGTTTATCTTAATGTCATCAATGTAAGGCACGATAAAACACAACGTCTAGAACAAAAAATATTTTATTCAGCTTTTGCTGACCCTCTCCATAAAATTCGACATTTGTGCAGAGTTGATGTATGGAGATGTCGGTTCGCCTCTAGAGACCTGTGCTGATTCCTCTAGTATAGAATAAACGATATTACCTGAGGTATAACCAGTACAACAATCCACAAGGCCTCGTCATTAGAGATTTATGGAAAGATATCCAAAATTCCCATTGCTATTATTATGCCGTAATTTCCATAATTAATAGTATTTTGGTCATAATATAACCTTTTTACATTATGTACTAGATTTTTAACCCACGACTTTGTCGGTGTAAACCTTTTGAGTTTGTTTGTACATTATTGAAGTGGGATTCTATAGTTTAGATATTTACCGACACGATGGCGCCATATGTCACGCAGAATGCACAATGGCTTTTAAACCGACATTAAAAGGAATAACGGAGGTGCTACGTTCGACGTATATGTTTTATTTCTTGAAACAGTTTTTGTTGTATAAAACTTATCCAGTGTAAGTTGACGTTGGACCTATGTCATCAATTTTATTAAATATATACCACAGTTAAAACGTATACATAAGACGTCTTCCTAAAAGTTGGAACATGCAAAATTGTTATGAAGAACAGATTAATTCGATGAAATTAGTAAATACCCCTAAGATGGACAAAATTATATTTATAATAACCGCGAATTTTTCCACCTTATCCAAAATTAGTAAATTGGTAAAATAATAATACGCCAAAGAGATGTAGCCGCTCTGAAGTGATGCACAAACATTTTGCTTATTCGTTGTTTGTTACACATTTGATTTTTATTGACTTATATAGGATTAGATTTTTTTATTGCATTTACTGGCTTCCACGAGCAACGGTGGTGAATAAATAAACTTTCCCACTCCTATTCTTGATTTGAAACCGCAATAACTTTAGATCCGAGCGGAATGCGCACTAACCTCTTGACCCAAATAAGCTCCGAAATCCATACATTATTTGCCTGCAGTACCTCTGGATGGCGAGAATAGCCTATCACGTTTTTCATCAGAAAACAATTCATGATGAATATTTTTGTATGATGCGAGTTTTCGAAGATGCGAGTAATCGGAAAACGTACCTAAAAAATCACACATAGAACCATCTTTCTCTTTTTTCGGTGTCGGTTAGTAAGGGATCTGAAGAACTCACTCTTTCTGCGTACATGTTTGATTTTCGAGTTGGGGCAGTATTACTTTAGCTGCTGGAAGCTCTTAAGAACTTCATGAAATATGTACGCAGGTATAGTTTCATGAACTTGCAGATACTGGACAGGACAAAAACTTTATTTGACGCCAATCGATTCGACTGACTATCAATCGACCTTACAAGAAATACAAGGGTCGACACTGTCGTACAAAGATAAAAGGTACAAATGTCAGAAATCACTAGAAACTTTCATAGTTCATGGACAACGTATGTTTGACTTACTTAAATTACAATAATTTTATGACGGGTAGAGTGGCTGCCACTATGAAGACTGATCGCAAACAAACAGTGTGTTATTCTATCCTTAGTTGAAATAAACTTAAATATTATGTTTACTATTGTACTTAAAAAAATATTTCAACCCGCGCATGTAAATGCATATACAGGGTCGGGGAAACCGGGACAGCTCTTAAAATATGTGATAGGGTATAATTTTAGGAAGCATTAAAATTATTATGACAAAAATATTTTCTTCCGTTTTCGAGTAATTGATGTTCAAAGTTGACCATATCAATACCTCATTTTCGCATAAAAATCAGCTGTAACGTAGAGTTATTCACGTAAAATCTAACTTCGTTTTTAATTTTTTTCTCCCACTAATAAATCCTGAAATAATCCCATAAAACCATTTTTCGAAACCTTCCCCATAATTAAAAAAGTTTTATGACCGCGTACAGAATGTAGGTAAACGCGGCCGCGCGTTCATTCAATCGCTTAAGGCCGCGAGCTCTTCGGCCATAGCTTATAACTACGTTATCGTTGGAGCTAGATATTTTACGATTTCAATATAGTGATATATTCATAAAACCCTACAATTTCTAGAAGACAATTGTTCCTTTTTCTCCGACACCCTGTTTGTATGTTAGTATTAAAAATTACAGTTTTTCATACAATGTAAGGGAAAAGTTGGTAAAGTTGCGGGCACACATCGCAAGCAACCAGGTCGTAGTAACCGTATTTTTTTTGAATCGAGTGTTATCGATTTGCGTGCGAGCTGCTATTGGAATGTTCATGACATACAATTTTATTTTGGAGATTCATCAATAGATTCGTTATCCTCTACCTCTAATCGTTGGTCTTCTTAAAGAACATTTTAGTTGGGAAAGTGAATCCCTTACTCTACTAGCATGTAAGTAAAACATTTCTATGGAAACATAAAAAAATACGGTTAACCATTCCCGCTTTAAAAAGCATATAATTTTAAGCCGTTTTTCCAATATTCCTTATTTTTCACATAGTCTCGGTTTAGGACACCTTTGTACTTTAGCAAGTTTTTCTGCATTAAAATTGCAATGCCAGCTAATTCTGCATTAATAGGATCTGCCATGGTTTACTTTTTGTTTCTTCGTGCGATATTCAAACGTTGGACGAAATCACTCACAAAATAGAGAAATGACTTGCTGCAAGTACTTGTTTATGCACTAGTTTCTCATTCATCCGGTTTGATTGTTGAGCATTTGATTATATTTTCCGATGCTATACCATTACATGTCTTGTGGTTTACTAGTGGGCATTTAAAACGTATTAAGATATAAATCTTTAAAATAATTAGGAAATATACGAACTGCACGGAAAAGAATATGTAGGAACTAGTAGGATGTATAGTTTTCAAGAAATTGAATAATAAATACTAAAAATGTGTCACATTCAGTTCAACGACTTCTCGGCTATGTGTAAATCGATTAACGCAATGTTTGATTCCTATAGTAGAATATACTATAGTAGAATTCAAAAGACATGCGGTAGGAGCACTTTGCAATTAGCCAGCGAAAATCGTGGTACCAAATGTCAAATGTACCAAGTGTCAAATGTAAAAAAACATCAAACTTGATAACGAGAAACATCAATTTCAAAAGAAACGGAAGTAATTAATTCCACATAATTGTCTTTAGTACTTTGAGGACAGTTAAGGTGCTTTCTTTATTTTTTTTATTACTGCATGGCCTAGTTTACTCATTTAAATAATAAGTCATGTAGGTACTTGTTCAAATTCGTCGCTTGATTATTTATTATTAAAAATAATCTTTTTCATTTGCATTCGGTGCAAAACAATTTCTCTTTGTAACTACCCCATGGATAGATATCTGAATTAATATAGGTGTGTTTGCACGTGGCGATTAAAACAGATTAAAAGCGTGACCGACGAGACATTTAGTTTTAGGTGAAAAATATACCGCGGACCGCGGACCGGATTGCGCATGCCGAGATTCAGGCCCGATACGACCGAATGCGTCAAGCACTTCATGATGCGAATGGCGCTCCATTATTTTATTATTATGTTATGATAAAATGGTGAGTGGATGTAGAACCCCAGCTGTAACGATAACCTACCTACCTCCTTGATGGTCAATGTACTGGCATGGATATAACATTGTCTGTTCAGCACTCCAGTCATTTCGCACTTCTTTAAAATAATGTTTGTTTCTCGCATGTCTATCTACCACTCTAGCTGTCTAACCTGTCTTACTAAAATATATTGGAAATATATTCTTGTCAAAAACATAATATATCGTCGCAAATGTATTTAAAACATTTAAATATATAGTTTGACATAGTATTTAAACGATAAAACTTCAATAGGACTGACCTGTCTTCAAAGCGTATACTGGAACGACTGATGTCACTCCAGGCGCTCATGGAGCGTCCTCGACCGCGATGATATGCAGCAGTTGCCACGCCAGTTACTGTAGATCGTCGCCCTATCTCCACTTCTGGCGGAAAGTTGACTTTGGTAGAGCCCCGAGACGAAGGGCCTTCGATGGACTCAGCTCCAGCCGAGAGCTCCATTTCGAAGGCTGTGTAGTCGGGCGCCTCGTCAGGCTCCCCCTCGCTGCCGTCGCTAGCCGCGGAGAGCGCCTCGTAGCCATAGCCAGGGCGGACGCCACCGGCGCCGCCGGGCACGCCGCTCGCGCCTCGCCCGACCTCCGGGCCTCCGGACACCCTCGGCGATGCTTCGATGCGACTCAATGACGATGCCTTTACCCATTGCCCTCGTACATTCAATGGCGAACTCTTTGATGAATAATGATTTGAGTAACGTAGTTTGCTGTGGCGAAACGTGGTGAGGCCTTATCTCGACAGTGATTTTAAATACACAAATAATCTTACTATTATAATATAACTTTTGATTAAACACTCGCAAACCACTTAATACACTTTTGAGCTATAATCGAATGTTCAAAGATATTTCTATGCTGTAAATGTCACCATTCCTCTCATAAAGTCCAGATACGAGTAGATGAACCGTATTTAATTTAAATTTACCGCGATTTGTCACAATAATAAACGTACACAGTTAAATGTTTCGTTTCTCACTAAGCTTATAATCAGTTACGCGCCTTATATGCCTTTCGCTCGTGTCACTATTTTTCTAAATTAATTGTATATTGCAAGCTAGGAACGACAGCCGACGGGCAAACTAGTGACCTGTTAGAAATAGTCCACCTCCGTATTCGACTAGTGACCTTTATGTCGACAAGCGAAATCAGGTTTTATTAATGGGGGGTTGACTAAACAATAAGACGTATAGATACTAAGTTTCATACATAGGTTGTAGTGAAGTGAGCAAGGCATGGATGTAACTATCGGAGTGAAGAGCGCACAAGTAGCGCTGCCGGGCGGGGCGGATCGATGCGACCATCAGAGCGCCCTTTTATAGTTCATGTTTCTGCCGCCGTAGCGCTTTTGTATCCCTTGCCGCAAATAAATTATTTATTAGTATACGGTACTTACAATTTCAAATACTTCAAATGCCGCTAAGTTTGAAATTTGTTTTAAATCTTGGCAAATGACAAAATATGTGTCATAGTAATAGTATAACTATTTTTAGTAGGAAAGTAGAGGTTAGAGAGCTGCATTCCTTAAGTTGAAAGAACAACCTTTCCATTCAGTATGGATATTCAACAAAATGTTTTAAATATGACTATGTTAAATAAAGTGGAAGAGACGATCTACGAGGGTAAGTTGTCTCAATTACTGTTGACTCAACCAGTCAAGTTGAGAAAGAGTAGGTAAGTTTTTTCTTGCAGCGCGTTAACTGTTTTTAAGTTACAAGATAGAAGGTCAAATCACAAAATAATATATACAACAGAAAACACCTGCCAGCAATGGAGCATCTCTTGAAATTTTATCAAGATAGAAAGGCGGCTGGCTGCAACATTATCTGCAACGTCTTACAGACGCAGCAGTTTCCGGCCCCTCCCTCAAAAGAACTTTTATATTAATACTAGCTGTGCCCCGCGGTTTTACCCGCGTAAATTTAGTTTTATCATTACTGTCGCGGAACCCTAATATTTAAAAAAAAGTAGCCTAAGTTACTCCTTGATACATCAGCTACCTGTCAGTGAAAATTCCTTTAAATTACCCGGAACAAACAGACAGACAGACAGAGAAAAATTTTAAAACTTGGTTTTTTAGTGTCAGTAGCGTGTATACTTTCATATGCATTTAGTGAAAAACTGTAATTTTGGAATTACAAACAGACACTTCAATTTTATTTATCTGTATAGTTTATTTTAATCTATATCTATAGATTAAAATAAATCTATGTATATGATTATAATACGACTTTAAATGGTGTGCATGATTTACGTCCCTAAATCGTTTCCTTTTCCTAGCTTTATGGTAAGGTACCTTTCGCAAAAAGATGAAATTTCCCGATTTTAAAATCTTCATATAATCTCGGTAGTTTCAAACTTTTCCTAAGTATTCTGCGTATGTTATGCACGAGATTAATAAACTTCCAGGGGTATGCATAAGATTAATAAAATTCCAAATAAAGGGTTTCCTTCGTATGAATGAACATCATATTACTTTTGACTGGCTTCTTCCTATCTTAGTTCTAATTGCCTTCGCGAACCAAACGTTAAAAAAAAAAAATGAAAAATATTTATTCAGTTTAGGCCCTGGTAAGGCACTTATGAAAGTCGAGAATTTACCACCGGTTCGGAAACTAGCCTTCTGAGAAGAACCGGCAAGAAAGAAACGTTGTATAAAACCAACCCTATTCTGACAATACACGTCATAATTTCCTCATGACCTATGTCTATCTGATATGAGGGATAGACTCTCGTCCATAAATGAGGAGACATACCTGTAGCAGCCTTACTAATATTGTACACATGCGCGAACATCGCGACGTGTGAGCATCAGTCAAGTTGATTCTCAGCTGCTTCTAACACAGATTATTCGTCAAATATCCTAAAGATTACGTGGAAAACGTGTTGCGAGGCATTATCCTATCTCTCCTGCAACAGTGAATATCTGTTTGATCTCCATGTGTGTGTGTGTATGTATACTAACCACCTGAGAAAGTTACATACCTTCATATATAACTTATTTTGCTTTCAGGCTTGAGCATAGATTGTAATGGGGAATTGGGGAAGAAGTTGTGTTGCCTGTCATGATGTAGTAATCAAAACCATTTCAGCTTCAAATTATTGGATAAACTAAATTCTTTACTATATTTGCTGCCTTCTCTAATCTATCTTTCTGATTCACTGATTTTTGTGAGTTCTCCAGTCACTCATATAATGGAGCTATTTTGCATGATGTTATAAATTTTTAGGATGGGCTCAGTTTACGTTGTATGTATCATTGGGTGATAAACCTTTGCAGATGCCTGAAAAAACATCTGCATTCTCTTCTTTTACTTCATATAATTTAACTTAAACCTCTTTTGGCCATCTACATTTGCTTTCCACACTTTATCACAGGAGATCCGTCTTCTTTAAAAGGTATATATATGTTGATACTAAACATATCTTTTAAATTTTCATGCGAATGTAAGGCCGCCTTGCTATGCGAGGGAATTCAATTGGCCCAATCCAATAATTACTTCGTAAATAATTAAACAGGTGTCAACCAAATTGTAATGCGACCAACCACAACTCTGGTCGCTATGGGTTAGTTAGTATCCGAAAATAATTATATGTTTTCAATTTTCTCTTACATTAAATTACATATAAATATATGCTACAAAAATATGATATCACTTATGAAAACTTTTTGTAAATGTTCATACTCGTACTGAAGAGTCTTAGAGACATTCGGGTAGGTATCATACTTGCCTACGATTTGGGTTTAAATACAATAAAAATTGTCGTACGCGGGGGACGCACTAGCCCGGTACCATTCTATTACTCTACACATTGCAAGACAATCTGTTGGGAAACAAAACAATGCTATTCGGATCAATGCTTTGATTTTGACATCATCAATCATTAGTCAATCATTTTCAACTCATTTTTTTTTTTTTATTCTCATTCTGTATGTATGTTTTCATTATCATTCATCATAATAAAATACTTTTTTGTTTCTATCTATATAAATATATTATTTTGTATCATTGTTTTACGTTCATCAAAGCCTAAATTAGTTCAGCTAAAAAGTAACACGACATTCATTGACTGTTAGGCGGTACGAAGTTCGCCGGGTCAGCTAGTTACTTAATAAAAATCCTTTTGTAAGTGTTCATACTCGCTCTGAAGGACCTTACAGATATCCAGGTTTTTAGAGAGGTAGCTTAAAAGATCAATTCTTCATAAGGTAAATATAAAAATCAAAGCTTTACGTGACTTTTGTGTTTCAACTTCCACTCATTATTAGAATGCTTGGATGTATTGATGAAGACCATTATATGGAATAGCACGGATTCCCTTTGTATTTTTATTGATCTGACTTTACTGGCAATGTTATCTGTTACACAAAAAATATTCTAGCATCTTGTCGGCCATAGCGGCAAGTGTGTCTGTGTTAATGGATAGGACCGTGCATGCGCCGTACCTAGTAGCTTGGTTGGCTTCTGGTCGCCATGTTCTTGTTCACCGCGGAGATGCCTGAAATTCGTGATTGCGATTTTCCATGAATTCTAGAAGTCTTGCTTTGATAGCTTCATATATGCCTGTTAGAGGAGGATTGGAGAGTATGTCCGTGAGATTATGAATATCTGATGTCTGCAGCTGACCGAGAATGTAGCAAACTTTATTTTCATCGCTGGTCTTCAATGGTATAGTGACGGCTTGAATTGCTTAAACCAAATGTTTAAGGAGAGATGGCTTCTAGGTCTGCAGGAAAGACGTCGATTGAAATGGTGGAAAGCGTGCCGACGTTGGTGGCCGCAATGGTTGAGGCTGGAAATTATAATATTTGGTCCATCCTAGTTCTGTTTTCGTCCAGAGTTTCAGCGTTGGTGTGGTATTCTCTTCTTCGGGGTCACCAGAACGTATATCCTCCATTGGCAATAATCACATCGTAAAATCTTTGACGCATGGATCGTATCGAGTTGTAGCAATAAGTATTACTTCCTTTCATCGACTCCCACGTTCCTAAATCATGTCTCCGTAGGGATTCAATACTCCTTAGTAGTGAGATGTCTACTACCGCACCCCTATGTTAATTCGTTGATCAAGCAAGTCTTGAACAATTTTCTGTATACGTAGTAATTATGTTTTTTTTAATTTTATTAGGTAGGTAATAATATGATTAATCTACTTGTATTTACAAAAGAGATACACTTAGGTACTCAAATGACATGGGGAAATTGCTACTCTGTAACTTAACATTTTCAATAACACTGTACTTACATAGGCATCATGATAATCCCCAAATTATTTATCATAAAAAATTGCAATACGCGATATAACAGTGTGTCTGGTATTTTTACAAAATAGACGTTATGCTACCAATTCTATTAAAAGTATTAAAACGTAAAATATACATCCTCCTTACAATCTGGGTCCTATAGCTGCACCATTTCCCCCAAAATTTGCAGGGGAAAAAAAAAGAATAACAACCTTTTTTATACCCCTCTGACAGAATTTGTCAAATAAATTATTACATGTCAGCTGCTTTTTTTTTCTTTGCTCTCGTACTGTTTTCAGTTTACTTATACGCTATCGTCTACATTTTACCGCTAACCTCAACTGGAACTATTTTCAAAAACACGCGTGTACGCTCGGGTAAAGTCAAGGTGTTAGAAATTGTCACCGTCCTTATCAAGCTTCACAAATGTGTTCATTCACATTCAGGTGTAATATTTTTTCATCAAAATTCGGTGAAACGAACATAGGAACATACAACCTACTTTGCTTCTTGTAAGGCAGAAGATAAAAGGTAGGTATAATGTATTTCAAGTTTTCATCGGTATACAAATCGACATGGATAGTACCTAATGAGCAATCGCGCAGCGCCAAGGCAAGCATAAAATGTTCAATTTACTTTTTGACTTCGGATTCGCAAATATTTCTTCATCCCGTCTATCTTCACATACCTAGTATCTGAAAATTATCCGACGACACATAGCAACTTAAAATTTTTTAAATAACTAGCTGTGCGGTGGCGGTTTCACCCGCTTTGATTTAGTTTCATCCTTATTGTCGCGGAAACCTAATATATTTAATAAATTAAAGCCTAAAAGTTACTCCTTGATACATCAGCTACCTGTCAGTGAAAGTACCTTTAAAATCGGTCCAGCCGTTTCAGAGATTACCCGGAACAAACAGACAGAGAAAAATTTTAAAACTTGGTTTTTTGTGTCAGTAGCGTGTATACTTTCATATGCATTTACTGCAATTACAAACAGACACTTCAATTTTATTAATCTGTATAGATATATAGATTAACATTTGAATTTAGTAGCTGTTTTCTTCTCCTATGTAATGTGACTCGTACCTCTTATCGTATCGTATGTTGTCACTATATTTATAAATCTTTTAACAACATTCTTCTGAATTGCGTTCGTGTAGTTGTTGAACTGGACCAAAGTCATTACAGCCATCATCATCAACAGGCATTATGCTTATCTTCTTCTTCAAGTGCCTCTCCAAATAAAGGTTGGCTGTCAGCTTTGAACATTTTTTGCTATCCCTTGCGAGGTGGAACAAGTCCGCAGCGCTTTTGATTCCACTCCATTATCGTTTTTCCTCAACCAAGACGTTTTTCGTGTTTTTTATTTGTTTTGGCCAACTCTTCGTCTGCCGCCATTTTGCCCATCATGAGTGACTCGTATCGTTCGTGACGAATCACGTGTCCAAGATAAGCAACCTTTCTCTGTTTTATGCATTATGAATATGTAACTGTAAAATCTTAGCAGCAAGTTACGCATTTTACGAGTTGCACATCCGTTGAGTTGATTGGAATGGAAGCACTTACGATTTGTAATATTTATCAAATAGAAGGGTAACAAAAATGAAAGACTAGAAATATGTTACATTACAATTTTATTTCATTCGTTAGATGAGACAATTAACATTAGTAGGTACAAATTATCAGAATAGTCTTTGGTCTTTGTAAGTAATAGAAACAAAAATATTCGGATTATTAAGCAAATTGTCTAGTATTTGTTTATTTTATTATTCCATGTGCTTTATCATCATATTTTATTGAGAGTATCGACTTACTTCTAACACTATGTTAAATAGATACATAGTAAAAAACAACACATTATTAATGAGTAACTTACTAAATATACTTTGCAACAAGGTGTGAAACGAATCTAAGATTAATTTATGAAATTTCTATTGTATTTCCAGTTTCCAACAACCTTGTTAGCAATAAAGTGTGCCTGTCCACTGAACATATTACGTGTGACAATACTGCAGTGTTGTGAACAGGCTATGGTATGGAAGCGGACAAGAGACGTTGGTGAGAGGGGATAGTTGGGTTTATCGTGGAGTTCATGGGTCTACGAAGGAGATCATGATGTATCTTGTGCCGTTGGTGACGAGCAGTCCCTCGTGGTAGTGTGTGAGGCGGCCCGGGTGCATGAGGAGCCAGCCCAGCCGAGTGTCGCGCACCGAGCAGTTGTACCTGATGAAACGACACCCGCCGCCCACGAAGTCCACGTCTGCGTCACAGTACACAAACATTAACTTACACCCTTTGATGTCCACGTGAAAGCGGAAAGAATTATCGAGTATGACTCGCATTAGATCGTTTTTTTTGTATTTATTTGTAGAAGGGAACATTATTAGATAATAATAAAGCTAGGTAAAGTACTCACTGGGAGTATTGAGCGCCAGATTGATGGTGTAGGTGGAGGCGTCGTGGTGAGGCCTCAGTGACGGCTGCTCGTCGGGCCGGTAGCGCACCACGAAGTTCATTATCGATACAGGCGGCTGAAAATGTATCAAAATGCTCAAATATCGATCACTTAAACAACACCATTTGAATCTTTTGTTTGCTTCTCTCTTTGAAATGACATATAAGTAAAAACAACTTAATGCATACCTCCTAATTACAAAAATGGTTTAAATACAAACCAACCTCGGAATAAAACTATTTCCATCCTTCAGAATGTCTTATCACAAAAGAGATGGAACTTGGCTATTAAGGGCGAATACGTTTCTTTTCAAGCCTTTCTTTACATTCTTCCTACTATTTCATACTTCAATCATGAATGGAGAAGTAAACTCCAAATTATTCATATCAAAATTGTTGATACCTTCCCAAATGTATTGTAATGCTTAGTGTTTGAAACTCACATTGTGGTAGTATCCGGTGAAGACCATTTCCTGGAGCGGGCGCACGTATTCCTTGAGGATGTGCAGCCAGTGGCGGTCGAGCCCCACCTGGGTCATGTGGATGTCGCGCGTGGGCACCGCCTCGTACCCGCCTTCCAAACGCTTGTCCTATGAACAATATAACCTTATTTTACTATAAGTACGATTTGAAAGTACTTATAGTAAACCACCGCTTTCGAAAGGGTTAAGTTGACATGTAATTTTCTCTACCTGAGGGCATCGTTATTCTAAACTGCATCATTGTTCTTGGTACAATCTTGACTAATATGTAAAAGTTGAACTTCAATGGGTTCTTAGCTAATAATCCATATTGATTCCAAAGATAGTATAGAATACTCCACGTTTTCCAATTGTCTTACAATCGTAGCCCGAAGTGAAACAATGGTAATGCCATCTTTTACTGAACAAGAAACTCATCAATTACTCTTTTCAATTATGTGTAAGTTACACCTTTAAACTATCATTAGCCTAGATGAATAACCCTTTCTAGGTCCTCTGAGCCCAGGAATTATAAAGTGAGTAAAGAACATTACATTGTTCGAACCGTCGCTCCATTTGCCGTAAGCTTCCATAACCGCAACCCATTCCGAGCAGAATCTCTTGGACATCATTGGGAACCAATACACGTCTGGACAGGGCTGTAAAACAAACACAAATTCTTATTACATACATCCTCGAACAAAATTTACTGAAGAATATTCAATTCGATATGATTATGAGACATGTCTACAAACTAGAAACTGAATAATTTGTGACAGCTAGCGGTCCATATAATTAACTATTGTTCAGCAATTTGCTAACGATAACACCTACATTCTAAGCAGTCTTTGTACCCATAGAAGAACCCAAAAGTTATATAATAATAAGTAAATAACCATTAAATGTTCTCGTCCCTCTTCGAAGTTTTTCATGTAGTCTTCGTGAAGGTAGCGCGTCTCCCACTCAATCTTATTGTCGAACACTTGGTACACATCTGGATGCGTGCGGCTAATGTCATACGTCTCGGGGTTCACCAGGTGACCGAAGTCTTGCTCGTTGTTTACGTACATGAAAATACCCTGCGAATACAATGCGTACACATCTATAATCCTCATTCGAATGTATCCGTTGTCAACCCATCCATGGAACCCTGCAAATGTTTATTGCCCATTCTATGTAAACGTACAATTGGGCAATATGTATATCTATGCAATGTGTTTTAATACAAATATTTTTATTATTTATAATTATATAGCTCCAATTTCCAGGGTTTGTTTGTTTCCAGTCTCGATTATATTTAGCAGTATTACCACTGTGCATGGGAAATTTACAGTTAATATCTAAGGAAGAGGAACGCATTTACCGTTCAGTTACACTTATTAATGTATTTTCTTTACTATAATCCCATCAATACAATATGGCACCCAATCCGTTACGGGAAACCGTTCGGATTAGGCGTTCCGTTACCAACAAGTTGCGAGAAAGAGTAAGTTTCAAAAATTACATTTAAATTATACGTACAAGTTCCCGCAAACTAGAGCAGAAAGCCATGTCTGGATCAAGATCTGACTTGGAGTAGGTGATGAACTTGGCCTTGGGAATCCTGAACAGCGACGCCTTAACCAAGTAGCAGTTGGTGATGAATGGCACATTCCACACACCTCTGTGAACAAATACACCGATCATGAGACTGAGTTACTGGCTCCTAGCCCCTCCACGTCGAAAGTATCAAATTAAGCCCGTCATTATGACGATTAAAATTAAAACCCCCTTAGGTACAAAACATTGTTAAAACGACTAGACCAAGCTCGAAATAAAACAACCCTTTTTAAATCCGTATCACAGAGATGGACTTACTTTTAAACCAAGGTATTAAGGGGGAAAGAATCAATACACTTACAATAACCCACGAACTTCAAAATATTTTCACCAGTGCCCAGTAGACTTTGGCCTACTTTGTATCGAAGTCTTCCTTTTCCTTATGTGTATTAGGTAATTATGCATTTAAAGACACGCTTAATTCATCTTATGGTAAAGCTACATATCTCCAAAGGAATAATTATCAATCAAATAGCCTTTCAGTGGCTCTCATGGTCTCTTTTGCTGTGAAGATTTTTAATGGAAATTATGGAACTCTGCTGTGAACAAAGCCCAAAAATGCTTATTCCGGCCTCATACTGATTGGCAATCAAGCTCGTGAATAGCTTGAATAGAATTGTATTAATAATGCGCACCAAGCGACTCGCGTATCAGTAAGTTGGTTGATAACATTTAAAAAAGTACGCGAACTTCCGTCGATAACCTCTATTCGCTTTGAATAAACAAATAATTCGACCTAAAGAATTTTAATGATAACATTTTTAATTTATAACAAATTTCGGACTCTTTATTACTTTAATTTTCCTTTTAATTTGACATCCACGTGGCATGCATATGACGGGATCTTCCAAAGAAATGATATATGAGGATCGGTTTTGCTTCACGCATACTATGTAAGCATCCGCCGTATTGTAAGCATATTTTGAACATTTTAATTAAATTAGTTACCAACCAACCTTCTCAATGCTTTTCTACCTCCTAGTTCGCTCAATATAGGCACTTTAAAAAAATAAATTGCTATTAATATTTCCTAGGCAGATACACACGCAGACGCAAAGGGCTGTCACTGTCTTGGATCGTGACCGCATTGGCAGAATGAGCGGAATTTTTCCGATTATACCAATTGAATAGGTTTATATTAAATTTACTTATTTGCATAAAATAGTTTTGGAATTCTGGCTGCATTTTTACCCCACTTAAAAATAAGACGTTATACGAGGTTCTATGTTTCACCAATAACACATTCTAATTTACACTGCGTTCACTAATGACGGAAATATTGAAATGTAACTGACAATACTATCAGGCTGATAAAATTGATGATGAAAACTGCTTTTAAGATGTAGACGTTTCGTTCATAGTGGTCTGTTGCAACAGAGCGCTGTCTTACTCTTGATTTTGAGTTCTAAATGCAACTCTCTTAAACAATTCGCCGTAGTGCTTTTCGCGTTCATATCTTGTAATGAATGGAATGTTTTTATGGACCACCAAGTTCGAAGAATACCTAATACGTAGGAAGAAAACTACGCGCACGCATGCCCGAATTTAAATCAAAGTCGTACGAGAGATGTAAAGGAAGTGACGAGAGTCGTTTATCACATGGGGGAGACAAGGGCCCTCCTGCGAGCACCTCCGTCATTAGCCAATTGAGAGATTGGCGCGACAGGAATCGGCGACACCACCAGTTGCCCGCGGACCCCACACACGATCATACCCAGGACACCAAGCCTACACGATTCATCTATTATTCTCAAACAAACTTAACGAACAATCACAACAATGTTGCTCCTGAAAGCTAAAGTGTTTTTTAGTGTGCTATTGCTCATCTGCGTTATGATCGACGTGTCACAAGCACGGCGCGGGCGCACCAGAAGCAGAACCAAGTCGAAGGTAGGTAACTAGTAAAGTGTGGTAGGTGTTTGATACAGTTATACAATCATTATTGAAGAAACTAGCCCACCTGGGGAACAGGAAGTACAAGGTTTTGTAACTGACCATATCAAGTATTATTTGAATCGTATGTTAACTTTGTTTTCCATCTGCAGGTACAAATCGGTCTACCCATCACTGGGAAGTACAGAGATCCAGAGTCTGACCAATACTATAACAATAATGATGTGAGTATTGTTATTGCAACTTCTTAATAAAGTGAGGGCGGTTTTCATGTTACCTACATGGGTAGAAAAGTGCGTAGGAGTACAAACCTAAGTAAAAAAATATGGCGCTGAGTCACAAATGGCAAGAATCTAAGAGAGCTTTCTAGATGGTACAATTAATTTATCAATGTGTATGTCCGTAGTAACTATTCTAAGGGTTGTGTTATTTTGTTTCAGGGAGCCAAGATACTGCTAGCGTCTCATTTCGATCTTGAGTACGTATTGGGCCACAAGATCGCTTTTCTATGCATCGCAAAGGGCTCCCCTCGACCACATGTAACCTGGTTCAAGGACGGAGTGGAGATATTCGCTCATCATTATCTTCACGTTAGTTTTGAAATCATAAGTAACTTTTATATCTACTTTGCATATAAAATTGCTTCGTGTTCATGTCATGTCTTTTGTTGGCGAGTACGGCTTTCAAGCTACATGAAGGACCAGTATTTTATGTAATTTTTAGGAAAGAAGATTTCCAACTCATTGAAGATAACACTCGTAGATTTCGTCATGAAAATTATTGGAATAGTCCATGGGGCCAACCGTGCGGAGCAAGTAACTATACGGCCAGTACACATACTTAAACAAACGACCTGATTCTACGTACACGACATCGTAAATTCAAAAGCCATATGGCGCATTGTACAATGTGATGTTCATGCCTAAAATCTATTTAAAGAAGCTCACACCGATGTGTGTAGTCTTTATAGTAACGACTAGAATTTCTGGGTACTGCTTTTATTCCCGTTTTCCTGTGTCAGAAGTAAAAACGATGTCATTAAACGACAGGGAACGATATTAATAGTTTGTACATACTCGTACATCGTCGAAAACATCCGTACCTACATCTGATATTAAATTGGTTGACCATTTAATAGAAACGACCCAATCACGGCTATACGAGGACGCCCCCATTCCATTCCATAAAATAATTACCATGGAGTCCCACTTTCTTAACCGGCGTCCCATTACCACGAGATAGTTTATATCCATTACAGTGACAGACAATTCCGATTAATACATTCTAATAAAGAGTCATTGACACTCGGACACTGAATGCTGTTATCATTTAGTACGTAGGATATTATATATTTATGTATTACGTAATGTTTATGCTCTGAATGAGGTCTTCGGCGATGCGACCGGCAGGCAGAAGGCCGATAACACCGGCGGAGGTTATTAGTTCACTCACATCTTTATAATTTTCCAAGTAAATTTTTGGACTGTTACCCGTTCTACACAAATTGTATTACCTACCTATCGCTGACCGATTTAATGGAACAACATATTTTATATTTTAACATAACTTTTGATAATAACTTTATTTGCTATATTATTGTTCAAAATGAGCTTATCGAATATACGTGCTACTTATTTGAATTTTTTACAAACAAAATATATTGATGTAGAAACGAGAGTTAAAACGCTATCACAGAATGTAGAATATAATGTATTTTTTAAATGCCTATTGTTTCATAATATTGAATGTTGTTTTTATATTCTTATAACTAATATGACTAAGCCAACACCCGGTTTCGTTTTGAGGTTGGCTCGTGGGACTCGTCTAATTGCTTGGTTTAATTTTCAGATCCATGAATGGCCTATTGGAGATGATCGGGTGAAATCCAAGATCGAGATCGATCCGGCGACCCAGATGGACGCCGGCGTGTACGAGTGCACCGCAGACAACATGTATTCTATCGACAGGCGTTCCTTCAAGACAGACTTCTCCATCGCATTCGACTGAAACTCAATCATTCCAACACATCTGGCAGGACATCCTGGAAGTATACATTACTAATATTTGTAACAAACGTTTAATAAAATGTATATACTTACTTGATAGTTTCGTATACGATGTCCATGTAGTCTGGAGACCTAGCATAGAAGCCGGAGGTGTTAATGGCGCCCCAGAAGTTGGACCAAGCTTGGCCACTGCGCTCTAGCATTGGTGCGATGACGTCATAGCCAGAGGACAATAGGTGGCGAAGAGTATTGCTCTCAAGGCGAGCCACGCTGTCCACCGAAAATAGATAGTCGCACGCGCTGTTCAAACACCGCTCTCTAGAACAGACATATCATATCATGCTGGAGCAGAGCAATATTACCTAAATTGGTTAGTTTGCAAACTAAGCATGATAAGCTTTTGGTCCTATGCGTGATCTCTCTCCGGTCGTGTCGGGTACCGTACCATTGGACTATGAGAGTGAGGGAATAAAGAGTGCACCTGTGTTTGCGCACACCCTTGTGCAATATAATATTGTCTTAGCTAATCCTCGTTGCGATTAGCCGCTGTGACCGGCTGGGAGATCATCAGTTTACAAACTATACAGTTTACATTGCATCGACAGCAAATTGCATTGTTGCAAGTTCAAACATGTTCAATTCAAAACAACCGCTGACCACAACTTTAGGCAAGGAATGATACGAACATATTTTGCTTATCGTTTTGTTAGGCCGAGTTTAGTTGTGAGATAAGACAATGTTATATGCAAATTGATAACACTCTTTGTTAGAATGATTTTGTTTTAATAATAGCTGTTTGTTTATTGACTATCGCTTGCAGTTTACAGTTGTAGGTTAATTGTATGCAGTTTTGTTGTTAATTTTATGGTGGGCGTATGTAATAAGCATTTATTCAATATCTTAAAATTATGAATATTATTAGTTAAAGAGGAATCTCTCAGTGCAAAAAGCACACGATCTTATTTCGTAACATCGTGAAATAATGACAAATCAAGTGATAAGAATTCGCATTGAATAATATTATGATAGCTGGGCACTTAGGAAAAGTACTATTAAACACAATATAGTCTCGGGGAAAAAACGGGGTCAGACATTTTTAAAATTTATTTAAATTCGGTATCTCAAAAACACAGATAGCCTATTTAACTAAGTACTTGTTGTTTTGTAGATTTTCGTTTAACTTTTAACATTTAAATGTAAGTAGTTTTTAAAATTTTGTTTAATTCAATAAGCTTTAGCTATCTTTCATCTTAGTTACATTGATTAATCTCGAGTGCTTTATATAAGATACATATAAAATCTTACTTGGCCATATTCCTAGCTTCCGATTCAGATATGAAGTCACTGGGTATGATTCGCTTGGCCGTCGCATAGTCCTTTGAATGCGTTTGGAAAAACTCATTCACCTCGACCTCGTGGTATTCAACATTGTTCCTCAATAGCAGGTGAATCTTAGATTTAGGATAATCCATTTCCGAGAGCTGATCCAAAAACTCCTCTAAGAATGGCGTGGCTTGCTCTATGAATACTGCCATCATTACGTTTGGTAAATCCTCCTCCTATAGCAAATTTACATTACTTATACATAAAAAAAATATTTTCTTGACTAAAGTGAAAAAAGATCAAGTTCCAATACATTTTAATCCAGCTTTTACTATATTTGGTACATACAAGTGCTGCAATCTTTTTCTTGCCAAAAGATAACATTACTAGAATTCCATTAAAATATTTCATGTATGTATGCAAGTTCTGCATTACTAATTGATGTGTCTAGGAATGACCACAGAGCCTAAAGCTGACCAAATACTTGGAGTGTACCATTCTGATTCTAGAAATGACTTATTCATAATTTTTTACCTTTAGTTCAATTCTCCTCTCAGCACACATGGCACAACCATGTTTATTCGACCAAGCTTTAGCCAAATAGTTGGCGAAATGATTTAAAGTTAATTTGGAAACACCATTGCCATGCAAGATAAGGGGCCGCTCTTTTGTTACCACATTTTCAATATAAGGCCAGTCTTCTGTCGTGTTAGACCTTAACTGAACATCAGCTGGAAAATATAATCATATTTAAATTTATTCAATTTAATAAATTTACAGCAGACATTTCATAAGCTTAAACACTCATTATACTTACACAAAGCGCCATTGAGATTCTGAAATATGGCAGAGTTATGATCCAATGATATTTTAAGAGATTCTCTTAAGTTCTTATCTAAATAAATGTTGGTATAATACAATTGATCGTCGTCTTTGTCTACTACGGATTTGTGGCTCACTATTTTATACAGCTCTGGTAAATAACCTGCAATAAACAAATAGGTAAGTAAATTATGTATAATTCAGTATGTATTGATAGGCTAGATTCCATTATAGTAGGGGAGCCCACGATGCTAAATGGGGATTTACTCGAGCGTTATAAAGACCTATTGGGTTGCAAGCTTAGATGATAATAAGAAAAGAATGTCATATAATGTATACCTTTTCATCGGTGGGGGAAGCGGCTATAGCTATAGCAAATTTGTAAAAAAACTTATGTTATGTGGACATACTCGAGCGCGTCAGATATTGATGGCATAAATGTCCTACGTATTTTTAATAATGAATGTATGTTAATTTGATCGTTTCCATGATGGGGGTGGTCGTATGAAAGGGTTGAAAATGAAAAAAAAAAATGTTTCTTATGGGGTGTTAAGTGAACCCTAAATAAAGATCTCATGCAATAATCAGACGATTTCGAAATAGACGCAAAATCGCGGCCATTATAATAATATGAAAAAAAATTCGCCATTTTGAAATACTCAAGCGCGTCAGATTAAGATATATATGGTTTATCTTTATGTCCTAAACGTGTTGTCTCATAATCTGACGATTATCTATAGGGATTCGCCTAATCTGACATAAAATATTTTTTTTTTTAAATATCCTTTATCCTGGACGCGCGGCCTTACTTATGAGGTTCATATTTGGTGGAGGTACTTAACCGGGTACAAGGTATCCCCCTGTATATTAATCTGCCGCGCTTTAGGAAAATACGAAATCCCCGCTTGGGCTCCCCTACTATTAGTATTACATTAATAATAACCAGTTTTAAAAACACAGGAACATCCATGTTAAGATAATATCTCAAGACAAAAGTAACATTACAGCATAGACTAGTTAGTCAAATACATGGGATAAGGCTAGGGAGATGAAGATGACAAACAATTATAAGTGCCCCTAACCTGTTGCCTACTTTACAAAATTGCTGACTCAGCACAATGCCAACTATATCTAACACAGCAAGTTCACTCTTCATCCTCCTACCCAACCTCATGGAATAAAAGCAATTTTCACTGTCAATCTTACCTATAAATCCACCAGAATTCAAGTATGGGTTAGCCAATTCAGTCTTAGGATATTTTGAGGCCAATTTTGCATCTGGCCAGCAAAACTGCTCTGCTGAGAACAGAACCCGGGTATCCTCAAAGGATTTGAACTTCTTAACAATGTCTTCTATATTGGCGAGGAAAATTACATCATAACTGAAAATGATACAACACAACGTATCAAAACAACACATAGTGTGTTAAGTACATTATAAATTTGATGATTCAGCAAAGAAGTACTAAGCAAATGAAACTGTAATGTGACACCTAATACATTTGACACTACTATGCAATGTAATGAATGTATACAAATGTTGATGTACCTACAGGAACATTTTCTTGTTATTTCTACTATTTAATTGTCAGTTAATTCAGGACAATAAATAGCCGCAGCAGAAAACATATCAAACAGCACACCACTAGTAACTGGTGCACAACAACAGTTGTAGATAGGTAATGTCATTTATTATTTAACCGAACATGATCTTAATTATAAGAAAAATAAAAAACATTCCTGATGCGAGTACAAATAAAGTTTAAAATACTCTAAAAAATATACTAACCTGTCAGTAAAAAGTATAATTTCGTCTGTATCACTCTCACTGGTTTTTATCATGGCAAGCTTATTTTTCAGGAGGTTGATCTTTTGTCCTCCTCCGGGATAATTCATATCCCCACCTTTCCATTGCTCTCCTCTGCCAAGAACTTCCACATTGATTCCATAAATGTTTGCCGATCTTAAAAACCTTTCTAAGCCATTGTTGTCTTCAGTGGCAACAGTAAGCACTGTGATATCATCTGCAACAAATATATTCTTTATATTACACATAATTTACTACCACAAATTAAATAACCAATGGTAACAAACAAGTAACAGCATCCTTAAATATAGGAATCCAATGGTCCATCTCATACAGATAAATATCAATAAATAAATGACAAAATGAGGCACAATCTCACAATTTACTTTTTGTTAAGTTATGACCAGCAAATAGAAAGATGCAAGTGAATTAATAAACATACACAAATGGTATAATAACAGATGCAAGGGCACATGAAGATACAAATAATAAGTATAATTAGCAAAGCATCTATCTACAGTTCGCCAGCATCAACAATTTAACTTACCAATTCCTTGTGTTTGAGAACAAAGTAAAAACAATAAGCTTATTATTAGTGCAGATGTGGCCATCCTTCCAGATTTATCTGCGACCGAGTTCAACGGACTTGTGTTTATGAGCACATAAACTGGACTGGTAAATGATAGTAAAGTAAGACTGGTGCAGCAATGCTTGTTCCAGATTTAATAATGCTCCCACTTCCCACTTCCGACCGAGCGATAACCGCGATAAGCTTTCAGCCGCCGGCACGTAGCTACCTACTCTACTCACTATTCTAGCGCATTCTCTTCGGTAATTGTCAACTCGATCCACTGATCGATTACTGGCGGAGTCGTTAGCGGGCTACTGGCGAGTGAGTCTGCTGAGTGTGGCGTGGCGACTGGCTGGCCTGGCTTCACCAGCTTGTTTTGTTTGTTGTCTCGCTTTGCTTAATAAAATAGAGTTCGTTCAATTTTACGCTTCCACCCGTCCCGCGCTGCCGCGCGCTCCCTCCTATCCCACCGAACCAGCCGACGCTCAAATTAATTACCTATACACGTACACTCTGCGAGTTTCACAGAACAGCGAGCTCTAGAGAACCGAGACATATGAGCTCCGAGATTCCTTCCTAAGTTAGATACTACTTATTTAAGATGTACCTCGATACCTAATAATGAGATTCCATGGTGTCCCATGGAATCACAGAAAGCACAGGAAACTATTGTTGTTAATACTAAAAAGGTTGTCTGACAATTATTAATAAAATAATTACAGCAATAAATATAAATTCGACTTGTCTATGTACTAGTGTAGCTTACAGATATTTCTATAACAATTATAATTTGTTAAAAATGACAGAATGCGACAATACTCCTCTGACAGATAATCTGACAGATGTCATAAAAACAAATCAAGCTTATTTTTAAATTTGCGGGTAAAACAATAGGGATGTTTTGCGGAAATAACGCTTTTTATTATTATAATTTAATTTATTTTTTCATGAATAAATTTAGACTTCTAAAGCTTTACCGCAATGAAACATGCTGTACTTGTTATGGTTTTACCCACAGAATAGAAGAGTTTTTTCCATTATGAGATTATACGTACCTAAGTACTACCTATGCTTATGTACCTATACCAATGTAATAAAAACAATAGTATGGTAAGGTCATTGAGTCACGGCTTAGCATTACTACAATATTTTTTGAGAAATCAGTTACACCAAAGATGAGAAGATGATTCATGCCATTATAAATAATGGCATCTCTACCCCAGCATAAAGCCAAAGGAAGGCTCTGGGGCAGGACTCCACTCTCCTTCTCCCAATATTAGTACTAGTGACATTATAACAACACTACTCTATGTCAATTTTGGGCTGTCCTGTATAAAATAGGGACACTGGCTTTATTTAGTTGCTTTTTAAAAATGTTAAGAAAATATTGAAAATGTTGAAATCGTAATATTATTCCTTATCAGGTAGGCCAGCTGCACGCGGGAAGATCTAATGCCTGCCACCAATAATGCTGTTGAAGTAGCCAAGTTCTGGGCTACAACAGTTTAAACTGTCATCGACACGATAAGAAGAAGAAGAAGGTAGGTAGGTAGTAATAGTTTTAATTTATTAGATAGCTAGGTAGGTATATCACGATTTTTAACTATTATGTATGTTCAGGCACGATTCTGAATCATCAATCGTGACACCTTTTTCTGCACTAAAACTCTCCAGCCGCTTTATGTTATTAGGATGCTCAGCGTCAAACACGACGATGAGCGTCATTTTCAATCGCGGTGAGGCTCTCTCGTAGGAAATTAATACATAATATGTAGATGATAAAGTTTAATTTCATATCTATGAAACTGGCACTCGACGTCGAATGGGACGCTGAAAAACCTTACAGAATAACGCGGCAGTTGGAATCAGAGTGAGATTGAGAATTCAACTTTTCTGAGAACCTGCCTACCAAGGCCGAAGCACCATACAAAAAACAATTACTTCAGTATGATATATTTTTAGGTTTTGGTGGAATGGAAGCCCAATATGGTTTTATTTATGAAACCCTTACCCGGCCGGTACCAACTTCAATCTTAATTTTCTCTTAATGATACCTATTATTTTGTGTTTTCTTTTAAATTCTTCGTAATTTTTAATTTGTTTATTTGTATAGTTATAGATAAGTCAGGGCTTTTAATGTTAATATTGTTTTAAGTACTTATAGGTAGGTAAGTCATAAGAGGGTACGTAGGTATTGGTACGCAGATTTCGCAATGCAATACTCAAAACTTAAAAATACATACGGTCAATTTGAGAAACCTCCTCCTTTTTGAAGTCGGTTAATAAGATAGCCTCACTTGAATTGCATTGCGAGTAGCAATAGTCTTTTTGTTCGCTTTATGATGGATTTGTCTATTATTCCTGATTTTATTCTTATTTAATTATTTAGTAACTAAATTATATAAAAAAAATATAAATATACCTTTCTTGTATAAGAATTGTTGTTTGCAGTCTTCATTTTGCGAGTCCTTGGTACAGAAGTCTTGAGAAGTGGTTCCCGTGCGCAGCGCAATCAGTAAGGCCAGGACCCAGCAGCAACATTTTAGGGGAAAGCAGCGATGCCTTAGAACCATGTTTCCACCAAGGCTTGCAACAGCCGACTGAAGTCACTGCAATGTTGAACTTCATCATATTGATTACAATGGAAAGGTGAGAGTTATTCTTTATTTTGATCGCTTTCAGAAAAGTTAGTCAGGCGTGAAATGAAAGTGTCTCTTTAAGTTGAAAAAGAAAACTCGGGTACCGTGACTGCGAATTGAAATTCAACTTCTTATGATAACTATCAACTTTGTATTGTCAGAGTTTGGGTAGATACCAGTGCAGCAGCAACTTAAAGTAATTTTATTAGCAACGCGTGTACCTTTAATCATTTATTGTAGACTGATAAGATGATTTATTTTCATTTAAATGGTGTCAGGTTTGTAGTAGGTTGCGATGTAATTTATTTTAGTAGTACCTAGTAAACATAAATTATTACACGTTCAACACGCTGTTAACATAATATTATTGTTATAAATAATAAATCTCTGAAACGGCTGGACCGATTTTGTGGGACTTTCACTGGTAGATAGCTTAGGCAAAGACTTTTATTTAAAAAATATAAAAGTTATCCTTAATTCACACGCCATCCCAAAGGGTCCCCACTTTCCACCGAATGCGAACTTAATAGATGATGAGTTCAACGCCGTCTCAAGCACTATATACGTATCTGAAATACTTCTAAGATGTTTTAGAAGTATTTATTTTTTAAGAGGAATTATTATTATTTATTAGAAGTATTTACAGGCCGCTGGGATTCAAGGCGACTACTCTAACCCCATTACCTACCACGACTTTCGTTAATCCGACCCGGGTAAAACCGCGACTCGTACAATAAGAGCGCTTCTTTCCCACAGATCTAACTAATACTATATATTTAGTGAAGAGCTTTGAAGAAAATAATGGATTGAACTAAAATTTGTTTGTGCGAATACTTAAATTATACTTTTTACAATAGATATCTTTATTTTAAATAATGTGTCTACCTACTATAAAAAGTATCATCTGTATGTACGAACCTCTACTGTTTGTCAGTTTTCAGAAGACCTTTTCCTTGAAAGAAACTTAGTACACGTCTCAAAAAAAATCTTCCTGTAAGTATGTGTCTCTGTTGTGTTAGTCACAGAAATGGTCAGTACTAAATATGCAGTTATAATCAAAATCTCTCATAAGTCTGTGTAGTAATAAAATTGAGGTCGCCATTTCGATTTGAACGCACCTTTATTCAAACTAAGTTACGGATCTTACGGTTTTCACCAATTTACAAGATGAGCTCCGGTGGGCGCATAACTAAATATTCAGATTATATTTATAGATAGTAGAGATAAATCACGTTTTGAAGTAGTCTTAAAAAGTCGCAACTCGAAGCGAAGCGAGGTCTAAGTATCTTTAAATTTATGTGTCGTCAGAAACTAGCTAAGTAGATAGGTAGGTCTTATTATAGGATATATATTTTCGGATTATGGAGCAAGTACCTAGTATTAGGTAAGTAGTGAACTCAAGTAAGTACATACTACAAAATTACCTAATTATATATATCTGCTTTACTGCAGCTACAAGTCGTTCGTGGTGTTGATACAAAATACAATATAGTTACAAATTGATGAGATTAAAAAATAAATAAATGTTAAGGTGAAAGTAATCGTTTTAGGTGGGGCATCTCGGCGCGGCGGTCAATCGGAAAATGTACAACTGTGATATAAATTCATCACAGTTGTTTTGTTGCTAAAAAATGTAGATAGTTGTAAAAGAGCGTTCTATTGACAGCGTAGCATTCGAATTTCGCTTTTTTAAGTTCTTATCTATATTTAAAGGCTGTTCCATCAGACTATGAAAAAATATATAAAATACGGATAAAATTCAAAGTAGGTACTGTACTACCAACGCAAAGCTTAAGCCCTGAGGGCCTAGTGCGATTTAATCACTGCCGCCCTCACAAGTCACCGCATCGGCGTAAACGCAGATTTGCATGGGATCGGAGCAGCGCCTCCGTCGCCCAAAAGATGACACTATTGTGAGTCCTTACAAATCTTCGTTTACGTCGACGCGATGACTCGTGACGGCGAGTTTAAGAAAACTCGTCGTAAAGACATGAGTTCTTGGTCAGGTTTAGGTTAAGAAAGGATTTTCAGAAATTACTTCCCTAAGGGGTTTAAAGAGATGTTCGTATCTGAAATCTCATTGCCACATAGGCGAAGCTACGAGCGCTAGTCGTACTTAACTATTTGATAAATAAAATTGTAATGTCTGTTTGTAATTCCAATTTAACAGCTTTTCATTAAATATATATGAAAATGTATAATGTAAGTACTAACGTGTACATATAAAAAATAACTTTTTATTTTTTTTCTATATATCTGTCTGTTCAACTTCTCCGAATCGAAGTACCTAAGTGGTTTTTTAAATTACCACAGTTAAATAGACATCGATATTGACTCAGATTTTTTCAATATAATATAAGTACACGACATAAACAACTAAGGGATACATTGCAATAATTTGTTTTAGGTACTTTGTACTCAGTAAGAGCTTAGCTTACCCAGTACCTGGGTCACACACGCATTTCAGATAATTATCATAACACATTTTATTCAATCATCATCAAAAATCAATATGAAAAATAAACCTAATAAAGAAATATGTATACCTACCTAAGAAATTGCTAAAAATGTATGGTTCTATTAATTCTAAAATCTTTTGACAAACGAGCATTGTCCAAAAGATATCTGCATTTCCTAGTGACGAAATTGCTTTGACGATTTGAAATTTTATTTTATTAGGTAAGTTGACAGGCGAAAGTCTTTATACAGTGCCCTATTGACAGCAAGAGGTACCTAAATTGGACTTCGTTGGATTATTTAGACATACTTATCTCTGTATTGAATAAATTATTGCACTGTATGAAACCAAATATCTCAATAATATCTGCGCATAGTGCATATGTTATATGTGCTGTACGACCCGCCGAACGAAAAAGTCAATACTAGAGCTAAAATTGAAACATCGCCTTCAGTATTCCGCGGTCATGTGGTCAGAACTTAGTGTGAAATATTTACCACGATAAGTGGAAGTGTGTCGACCTCGTGGCGGAAAACAAGAGATGATATATTGACTGCGCTCATAAGTAAAAGTAAGCGAGGAATTTCATCCCCAGTCGTGAATTTCAAGGAGCAAGCTGATTCAAAGCTGCGCAGTAGGTACGACACCACTTTGTCTTCAAATGAGAATGAACACCTGATGGCAGGTGGCATCATCTCAAACAATAAAATTATACCTAACTACTTGCTACTTCCAATTAAAGTTAAGTACGATGCTATACATTTGCAAAGGTGCATTAATATAATAATTAAGATGTTTAAAACAAATAAAACTAATGTCGGAAGCCGTGCTTAGTAAGTAATAATAGTTTGAAAAGTTATATTTAAGTACCTGTGTGTATAGATATAGCAAAGGAACTAAAATAATAATTATCGGACACAATGAGTCCCTCTATACTTACCAACATTATCTTTTCAGGTACATAAAATTGATCTGTTTGTAATAAAAATAAACAGCTTTTTACAAAATGCATATTGAAGCACTTACATAAAAATAGGCGATATTCAGGTGCGTAAAAAAACCTTCCGTATGTTTGATTCGGTTCATCTCTGAAAGGATTTGCCCGATTTGAACAGAACTTAACAGCTTGCTTGCTGATTTTATTTAAAAAACACGGGGTATCTCGCAATAAAGTCATCCATGATATTAAGTGCGTGGTACAGCTAGTTAAGCAGTATAAATGTATGGTCGATCACAGAGTGTGTTATATTACCAGAATATTGTTACTCAATTATGTACCTGTAATGAACCTTCCCTCCTACTTGCAATAAGTTATTGAAATTAAAATGGGTAATAGCAAAGTAATTCCACTGCCTCCTCCATGTGTTGCTCTGTCGTGGATCGCAGGCGACTTGTTTTAAAGTAATCCCCAGAGAACATATATTATTATACGGATGGAAGGTAAATATGAACGAAATTAGTACCCATTATATACAAGCGGCAAGAGGCAGGCTGTACCTGTGTAATGTGTTATTCATTCTGTGATAGGCTACTCGTATAACCACCTAATAATGTAATATACACTAGATATTATTATGAAAAGGAAATATTTAATTGTTTGAATTGAATAGGCTCCGAACTACTTGACCGATCTTAAAAATTCTTTCTGTAATGGATAGCTACATCATCAGCAAGTAACATAGGCTATATTTATCCCCATATTCCTACGAGGACACTACGCGGGTGAAACCGCGTGACTAAGTACCTAATAAATTGTAGACAAACAAGAGTAGGTCGATATAATAACACTGGAGTGAATTATGGTCAGTTAAACACATGTTTATTAGATGAAACAATGCGCAGCGATTCTTTGGTTACTTACCTACGTAGTAAGTTAGTTGCTACGAAATGAGAATAAAACTCTTACCAAACTTAAGGTTTATACACAATAAAGCGCGTAAAAATACTCAATTTTTTTCAGCACTTTGTAAAGGTTAACTTTGACACCGATTGCCGGCTTACGATCTACTGCCACAGTTATCTTTAATTTAATACATACTTGTGAAGTACCTATTACACATTTAATTTTATCCTTATAATACGACTAGCTGTGCCCCGCGGTATCACTCGCGAAAACTTAATATCATGGATAGCTTTATTTAGCAGAATCCAATTTATTTTTTACAATAAAGGTTGCCTATGTCCCTTGCTTGTAACACCAGCTTCCTGTCAGTGAAAGTCCGGTAGAATAAGTCCAGCTGTTTCAGATATTAACCGGAACTAATAGTCTAGTCTAGAACTAATAAAAAAAATTGTATGTATGCACCATGTATACATATTTTCAAATGCATTAAGTGAAAACCTGTGGAATTACAAACGTTCAATTTTATTTATCTGTATAGATCGGTGAAGGTCAGCACACTCTTGAGCGCCACGTGTTCACTCGTCGTTAATAGCGGTCAAGTAATAATATTTATTAAAATAATAAGAACATAGGAACACGTTTGTTTTGTTAATATCACTGACCCGACTGTGACCTTTATGGAGTCGGCAACCTACTTATCTTAAACCAGAAGCATTACGCATACTAAAGATAGATACTTACTTTAATTTTCAAATAATTATTAAATGATCCAATAAAAACTTAATCATACCTTTATTTATGTTAATTTAACATAATGTAGGCATAGTGCAGGCAACATAATTACTTAAACTGAACATATAAAATGTGCCAAAGGTTGGTAAGCAGCGTGCCAGTTAGCATATGTACAGCTTCTCTAATGGAACGGCAAGTTCAAATCCAATTTCAGTAATAAGATTAATGTTGGAACTAGGTGAGGAACGCAGTGTTCACTGGTGCACGAGTTGTAGTAGCCGGTGTCTCCTCCGTACTCCTGCACTGCACACCCTTCGTCAGCCGCAGACATGCCGAAAGAAGATCCTGAGACTACAGCTCTCAAAAAAGAGTTGACAGATCTCATAGCCAAAGTCAAGGTACCCGAATTAAAATTATTCTAGAATGAACGAAATTTCTTTGTGAGTATACTTATTTTCTTATATTGTCTTGGATCAGGCGGAGCAAGAGAAGGTGGCAGATGTGAAGCTTACTGAGAAATGTAGTGATCTCGGAGACGTGCCCAAGATACGATTCGTCACTAAGAAAACACTGAAAGGACACATCAATAAGGTGAACTCCGTCCATTACAGTGGCGACTCCAGGTGAGATGTTCTAAACATAATAAGCTACATACGATTATATAATGATTGTTGCATCAGCGAATGTTTATTTTACTATTACGATACAAATATGCAATGACCGTATTACTGTTAAGGATAAGAAGTTTGTGGGGGTTTTACTCAGGTAGCAAAGATAAGCATGCAAATTTTCCTTCCACAGGTTAATGCACCTAATATCACCTAGGTATTAGCTCAGTTAGTTTAACTTAAGTTGGATGGATTAAACATACATATACATATATGCTCACGCCTGTTTTCTCTGAAGGGGTAGGCAGAGGGGTTGTAATAACATCAACTTTTTACCGAGATCGTGACAGAGGGTGAATCCATCGATGTTGGATGGATTATTCTCTGAGGTCATTATGATCTGATTATGATCTGTTGCATTTGCATCAGGCACTGCGTCACGGGCTCGCTGGACGGCAAGCTGATTATTTGGGACACTTGGAGCGGCAACAAGGTGCAAGTGATTCCTCTCCGCTCCGCCTGGGTCATGAGCGTTGCCTTCGCGCCATCTGGGAACTTTGTCGGTTAGTTTAGCTAACGTTACAGTTTAAGTAATCCTTCATATTTTATTACCAGGCTGGCACTGTATGCGCAGTGGTAATTTTTGAGGCCTTGTATTGCGCGAGCGCGTACCTGCAGCATCCACTATTCCCCATAAATATCGTCATGCTTGCTTACAACAACGATATCTCACACATAGTTGAAGTTGTTGCCAGGTGCTAAGAGAGTAAGGATTCATAACGTAGTTTAAAAGAACGACTCGTTCAATAAAAATAATATATAGATATTTTTGTATGGCTATGGCAACTTTATACTATTCATCTTTAGATAAATAAATTCACTTAACTATTACGTTACGTAGGTACAGTCAAGAGGCCAAGGTTGACTTCAATAATTCGTCTTCACAACCAACACCATCATTCCAATAGTTGAGTAGGTAAATTTATAAAAAGTTTTTCTATCAATTGATGAACCGCCTCTACATATTTCACTTCGATAATAATTTATCTAATTACAGACTTTAAGACACAGAATTGAAATGTTACATTATTGTATAGAGTCTACACTTTTTAGGCTCATGTTTTTCTTTAGTTGTGGTACAGTAAACATTTATAAAATTCCCTATTGTTTTTTTCGTCGTTATTTATTTATTTAAGGCAACATATAAAGTTACAGTTAACGCCAACACATTTATACATTTAGATTAGATAAGATTAGATTTAGATCAGATACAGTTATACTTACTTACTTACGTACATTAACATAATATATTTTATAAAAACGAGTGTTTTTACTACTTTCAGAAAATTATTTACCTTCTGAAACTCAAACATGTTCCTTCACAAACATTACGGTGGTAACTCTTGCAGTACCTATTCAATTATATGTCAAAGTTTGTGAACCACTTAAAGTACTGTAAGAGGTCATTACGTTGATTCCGTCACGTCACTTATGTCACAGGGAATCAGCGCAAAAAGAGCGAATTTCCTCTCTAGGTATACTTTTTTTATACTTTCTCCCACATCCATCAACTTTCAAACTTGCCCTTTGATTTTGAGTACCTTTCAATAACACTAAAGAGAGGTAGGGATAGAGTACGGGATCTCCCGTTCGCTATTTGAAGCTGCCGGACTGGGGACTGTACCTACACCCTACAAAAGAACGCAGCCAAATAATTGCTCTACACAACCTTGCAGGAACACAACACTATCCAAGTGTTGTGTTCCTGCGGTAAGTAAGGTAAGGTGCTCCATGGAGGGGTTGAGTGGAGTCGCTGTGCTATCATAATTGTGATTATGTTAGCTCAAGGATTTGATTCTTTATAAGGTAGGCAACCCACGAGTGACATTTGGAGATACGAGCATCAGTCGGACTGTACCTACCCTTATTTTTCGCTTTGGTACCTAATTTAAAATGAAATGTATTGGTGCTAAATGTCAGCGTGCGGTGGCATGGACAATATGTGCACCATCTACGACGTGAACAACCGCGACTCCACCGGCGCCGCCAAGATGGTGCGCGAGCTGGCCGGCTACGAGGGATTCCTCAGCAGCTGCCGCTTCTTGGACGACAAACATATCCTCACAGGATCCGGGGACATGAAAATGTACGGTTCCATACCTATTTATCTCATCCTCATTAAGCATACTTCAATCCTTATTGTACTAAATATTTACTACCCTTCTCAACTAATTCTGTTTACCAAATTTTTACCTTAGAACTGATTTTAATTATACCTACTATAAGACTGCAACAAGGTTATGGATCATTAGATAAGGTCAGACATAATATTACATATAATCATTTTGAACAACATATACGTACAGAGTACGATCGTATTTTTGAAGTTCCAGTCAAAATCATTAAGTATCCACGCGATTATGGCTTCTTACACCGCGAAGTGTTACAAGGTAAAAAATAATGGTGACTAATAAGAAAGTGTCTCGGTCTGTTTATCATGTCAATAATCTAATAGACATTTTCCCTTCTCGTGAGAACAAGACCGTGGCCTTTATCAAGCGATTACTTGCTGAAATTTGGATTATTAGTGGTACCTACTCAGTTAGTTTGAACCGGGCAGCTGAAGAAAGCTACCTATATATGTATACTACTTATCTGTTTACTACCACTACATCATGCACATAACGTACCAAAATGTCCGGTGAATGAGTAATATAGTGGCTATGTGAGTATAAGGGATCGATTATTTCCATCACAGCTGCGTGTGGGATCTGGAAGCGGGTAAGAGGGAAATGGAATTCGATGCTCATGCTGGTGACGTAGTCACCATCTCCCTGTCTCCAGGTTTGTGGTCTTTCTTGTTTTGTTACTATCGAAGCGTAGGTATTTATTGTATATTATGTCCCAAAATATTCCACACTTATGAATGTGCAAATGTACACTTTGTCCGTCTTAAACCAAGACTAGACCAGACGACGTCACTTACAAACACCTTAAACCAAAAGGCTATATCTATACAGATAAATAAAATTGAAGTGTCTGTTTGTAATTTGAACTGATGCAAAAATCCAAGTTTAAAAAAAAATCTCTGTCTGTCTGTCTGTTTGTTCCGGGTAATCTCTGAAACGGCTGGATCAATTTTCAATCAAAAAATCAAAATCAAATATATCTTTATTCGATTAGACTTCATACAAAGTACTTTCAAATCGTCAGAATGACACAATTACACAGGATTATACATGCTACCGCCAGGTTCGGAAGGTTGATTTTTAACGGGACTTTCACTGGCAGGGAGTCAAGGAGTAACTTAGGCTACTTTTATTTATTTTAAATATTAGGGTTCCGCGACAATAAGGAAGAAACTAAATCTACGCGGGTGAAACCGCGTGGCACACCTAGTTTTGTAATAAGTTGGGTTTAGTCTTTGGAGCTAGCTCGTACGGCAACTAAGAAGGTATTTACAACTAAGAAACTTAGTAGGTGTTTTCTACAGTAGATAGTAGAAATAGCTGAGACTTGGTAAAGTTTAAGGTTATCGTTTCATTTTCGCCCATTTTGTTCTGTGGTTATTTTGTTAACACTTTTTCTTTATAAACATGCATGCTTATGATTATGTATCAGTACGTAACATCTAGTTTATTAGAAAGAAGAATCTTGTTTTTGGAAAAGGTATATAAAAATCGTTTTAGCACTCTCCATAATATTCATAAATTATTCAAATCTGATAGCTATGAATAAGCACTTCTAAATTAATGGCACTCATATTGATATTCATAGACTTCCGCATATTGTAAAACAATGATTAGTGCGTTGAATTAAGTGTGATGTATATTCCAGACATGAAGTCATACGTGACTGGCTCCGTGGACAAAACCTGCAAGCTCTGGGACGTGCGGGACGACAAAGCCAAGCAAACGTTTTTTGGACACGACGCCGATGTCAACAGCGTGTGTGTAAGTTCTCTGACTCAAACCATAAACAAATAATACAGCCCTATTATATTATCAAAAGTATAAAATAATGATGATGTCAAGAACTACGTCTCATGCACATAAACCGGCCCCAATATACATAATAATAGGTCCTAAAATGTTTTTACGCTGACGACGTCTTCCTCATTTTGTATGGGAACGTTAAACAGCGCCCCAAGCGGCTAGTGTAGGAAGTTTTACGTCTCCATACAAATCGCAAAGTCGGTTGGTTCGAGCGTGTCAAAACCTATACTTGAGGCACAGATGGGCTTGTTTCCCTTTATTGATTGAAAAATAGCTCTAAGCGCGATACAAAATTCATACATACGAGTACATAGGTTTGTCATTGCCAAAGGACTTTATTATCGCTAACGAGATTTCCATGTTCAATTAAATTAACAATTTATAAACGTCATATTTTGTCAACGGCACAAAAAATATGCTTTGTGAATGATTGGTGACCTTCCGAGGTACAACGATCTTTGATTATAATTTATTCTTATCTTAGGAGAATGAGCAATGATTTGTTGATGAGATCGCTTATGTTTGGTCAGTATCTACTATAACTACGAAGAATATAACGATCAAGTGCAAGCACTAGCCCACAGATAGTTCCGCACCCAAGTCCACTTTACTTATATTGAAACGATGCGTAATAATGAAATTCAACGAGTCTCATCTAAACAGATAAATAAAATTGAAGTGTCTGTTTGTAATTACAAAACAACAGCTTTTCACTAAATGCATACGAAAATATACACGCTACTGACACTAAAATACCAAGTTTTAAAATTTTTCTCTGTCTGTCTGTCCGTCTGTCTGTCTGTCTGTCTGTTTGTTCCGGGTAATCTCCGAAACGGCTGGACCGATTTTAACGGGACTTTCACTGACAGGTAGCTGATGTTTCAAGGAGTAACTTAGGCTACTTTTATTTATCAAAAACGTTAGTGTTCCGCGACAATAAGGAAGAAACTAAATTTATTTTATTTAGGCACAGCTAGTTTATAATAATAGATAACGTATGTGCTATTGAGGGGCACAGGCAGGGGCAAGCATCGCCACTACGACAGTCAGAGCCATTGCAATCGGAATATCTTTAAAATGTTATATCGCTCTTCTTTTTAAAGACTTTAACACACATACAAAAAAATCTGCAAAAATTTGTGTCCATGGATGGTTTAGACTTTATATTATCAACTGGACCCAGCAGATGGCACTTTGTTCGGCTTCAGGAATATGACTGTCGGGTTCGCTAGTATTTCATAGAAATAGGATTGTATTTTCTAACATACAACAACATTATTCTTTGTAAGTGCTTAGGTACCTACTGTATGTTTTGTGACATCTGGAAGTCCTTAATTGAAATTTAATGATTAATCTATACGTCTATACAGATTAATAAAATTGAAGTGTCTGTTTGTAATAAAAAAAAAACTTTTCACTAAATGCATATGAAAGTGTACACGGTATTGACATAGAAAAACCAATTAATTAAATTTTTCTTTGTCTCTCTGTCTGTTCCGGGTAATCTCTGAAACGGCTGGACCGATTTTAACGGGAATTTCACTGACGGGTAGCTGGTGTTTCAAGGAGTAACTAGGCTAATTAACTAGGCTGTGCCCCGCGGTTTCACTCGCGTAGGTTTTGTTTTATGCTTCATGTCCCGGAACCCTAATATTTTTAATAAATAAAAGTAGCCTAAGTTACTCCTTGAAACACCAGCTACCCGTCGGTGAAATTCCCGTTAAAATCGGTCCAGCCGTTTCAGAGATTACCCGGAACAAACAGACAGACAGACAGACAGACAGACAGACAGACAGACAGACAGACGGACAGGCAGAGAAATTTTTTAAAACTTGTTTTTTTTAGTGTCAGCAGCGTGTATACTTTCATATGCATTTAGTGAAAAGCTGTTATTTTAGAATTACAAACAGACACTTCAATTTTATTTATCTGTATAGATTTGAATGCAGTAAAGTCTAATAGACCAATTTTTTTCTCAGTTTCACAACAGTGGACAAGCATTCGCAACGGCCTCCGAGGACAAGACAGCGCGACTCTTTGATATTCGCAGTGACCAGCAGTTGGGACACTATACCCCCCCGGGCGCCAGCGGCTTCACTAGTTGCGGTAAAACTATCGTATCATTTACCTATTATAATATAAGCAATTTCACGGCATCTACACAAAGAGCCCTTGAAGTGAATATTACCAATACAATATCTACACGTATGAAATTCAGAATCAGCAAAAATGCACAACCCGATAAGCTAGTCCTAGATACATAAACGTTGGAGAGTGATAACTTACTTCCTAAGGGAAGTAAGTAAGTAAGCTTACTTCCCTTATTAGGGTGTTAAATGGGGGTTGAAGGTTTAATTCTCACTGCCACGCAGGCGAAGCTGCGGTCGCAATGCCAGATACAATCATATATTAAATGTGGTGTATATAATAAATGTGGTACAGGTGCCAACACGAGTTTTTAACGCTGGTCTTAAATGCGCTGTTGTAATGTTTTGGGTTAGTTCGGTAATTCTCATTATTTTCGCTATAGTCAAAACTGGCATATTTTTTATAGAAAAAATATGTGCGTCAAATCATATTGGTCTTCAACGAGGCTTATTGCTACAGGACTGTCAACCGAAAGATGTCTGATATGGAACCTTGTGAAAGGATTGCGAAGGTCACAGTCCAATGCCTACGCTAACTGAATATGGGACTATAGGATCGCCCGTGGTTAAATGTTTAATTTGTGAAATGTAATGCAGGCTTTGTAATTAGGCAAAATAACACAGACATGCCTGGTGATCTACATAATATATACTCCACGGTACCTTATTTACTTATGGTTGAAAAGTAAGGAGCCGTGGAGTTATACAAGGTTGGGTCCATATCAGACTTCCTTAGGTGGAGTATATATTTTTGTCTTCGAATGTATTAATCCAGAACTTTTTCCTTCAGCCCTCTCTCTTAGCGGAAGGTATTTACTCGCTGGCTCCGACGACAACCAGGTTCATTCTTGGGATACACTGAAAACTACCCATACCGGTAATTATCTCAACACACCTTACTTTAATCTGGTCCATTACAGAGCTAGCCAATCACGTAATACTTAAACATTTATGTGATATAAGCAAATTTAAATCTGTCCGACTCCGGCCTCTTAGTGATGTTATTAAATATTCATTGACATTAATAATTTTATAAATGTTGGCACTCCTTAATGGTATATCTATTACGAAGAGTCCAAATTAAGAATTTAGCATAAAATTTTAATATTTGTTTTAATGATTATTTATCTCAGGAACTCTCTCCGCCCACGAGAACCGCGTGACGTCGATCTCAGTAGCGCCCAACGGCATCGCCATGGCGAGTTGCTCCTGGGACCAGAGCGTCAAGGTTTGGGGCTGAGTCATCCCGCTCTTCATACCACTGAAATGTATCCCATCATGTGACACAAGCATTGTACTCATCCTATCACCGTATTAAACTTTACATTTTACCATGTTGTTTCAATTAAAATATCACTCCTCCTATTATATAACGTGGACTAAGATATATAATCCTTAAGTTAGAAGTAGTTGCTGTCTCGCACATTTGAAACGAGAGAGCATATATTTAGTCCGGATGTGGTTACATCTTGATGGTTTAACCATACTTTGTAAAAAGGTGGATGGTTTTAAGTTGAATAAAGAAAGATAAGTAATATCATGCGATACATTTCTTTCCTATGATATTTAATATTTGCTATTTAAACCTGTGGCTAAATAATTTGAAGGCTTTTCAAATAAAAGTCGTTGCGTAACTGAAGAAAACCCGGCAAGTGCGAGTCGGTCTCCTATAAAAAGTGTTCCTCAACACTGTAGAATATATAAGATAAACATTTCATGTAACTAAATGTAGGCTTTTAACATTGAAGTAATTTGAGAAACTATTTCATTCGTCCGTTAGTAACGTGATAATGTAAAAAATATTCTATTAATGTCATGTATGCATGACGTCCACTGGAGGCCAGATTGTTGGTAAATATCTTTTGTTACTTGTAACTTGTTTATCAAAACAATTGATTGTTACAAAATATTCGACACCTTTCAAACATCAAGGTTTGTTTCTATCGAGAGATACCTTTTTGTTCGATGCGATACCATGCTGTCTCCCGTTTTTAAAAGAATAACTATTCACAGTAAAATTAAAAACTTATATTACCTTACAGTGATGGTGCTATTGTTTATTACATTATTTATTTTAAACACTCGTTTAAAATATTCCGTGGATGTAAGTATGAAGATGAATCCAAATAGTATAAGGGCTAAAATCATGGAGCTACCAACGGAACCAGTTCTAACAGGCAGGAGAAAGGATCCTAACATGAAGTATATTCTACTTTGGACTAATCCAACTAAAGTGCCATTCGTTTATTTCGGAGAAGGATCGTCTATTTTTGTAACAAAAAATTGCCAATGGCGTAACTGCTATGTGACTGGTGACAGGGAATATTTTCAAAAATATTCTTACTTCGATGTTATTGCTTTCAATGGTCCACAGTTGGAAATAACTACAATGAACGATCGTTTAATAAGGGAGAGAACTCGATATCAAAAATTTGTATTCGCTAGCATCGAATCATCGGGTAATTATCCTGTTTGTGATAAGAAATGGAACAATTTCTTTAACTGGACATGGACATATAAGTTGAATTCTGATGCCATTTGGGGTTATTTCGTTATTAAAAATATTAGTGGCTCAGTGATTGGGCCGAGTGCAACAGTGTCGTGGATAAACCTTGATGATATGGACCCTATTGACGAGGATTTTAAATCAAGACTCCAGTCTAAGCACAAGGCAGCAGCCTGGTTCGCATCCAACTGTTACACAGCAAATAAAAGAGAATATTTCGTTGAACAGGTGAAGACATTCTTAAAGGAATATAATTTGAAGGTTGATGTATATGGGGATTGTGGAACACTCCAATGTCCCAGAAATATCATGAGCCACTGCCTCGAGGAACTGCGCAGAGATTATTACTTTTACTTCGCATTTGAAAATGCTATGAGCGAAGATTACGTCACAGAAAAGATATTAAATGCCTTGAAGTCTGATACTGTGCCTGTTGTTTTTGGGAAAGCTAATTATTCCAGGTAAGTTATTGGGAACGTGTATGCTCGTCTGTGTATCCAGACACAAGTTAATTAGGTATATGGCTATGCAGAACTAAAAGGGTTAGAGCGTGCTCTATTACCGGTTTGAGCGCTTTTGTAGAACCTCTGGTTATTACTGCCTCTCTTCTACAGCTCATCATCATCATCATCATATGCTAGTTATAAAAAATGTATTTTATTCTCATATTTACAGATTTCTACCGCCAGGCTCTTATTTGAATGCATTGCAATTGGGACCACGATCACTGGCACAAAAAATGAATGACCTCATACTGAATCCAAATGAATATTACGGTTATTTTAGATGGCAGAAGTATTATAGTTTTTATTTAAGACATGAAAACCCGGCCACTGATGACTACTGTGGATTCTGTGCGTTGATCAACGACGAAGTGTTAATGAATACAACAACTGTTTACGACCATCTCGATACTTGGTGGATGGACAATGATACTTGCAGTGAACTAAAGATGCAGTTCTTACTGTCCTCCGATACTACAGGATAGGCTTCTCTGAAAGTAGGCTTTCTTTACATAAGGGCATTTTTTTATATATACTAAAAATCTATTCGGGAACAATTTACGTTAAGAAAACAATATAATACATTGACATTAAAATTTTAATTAAATTAGAAGTACATACATTTGTAAGGTTAAGTTCTAAAGCTCGTCGTTATATCGATAGCTCCGGAGGTTGCTCCACAGTGGCAACTGGCCCCAGAACCTTGAACTTGAGCCGAGGTTGTGTTTCATACTCTGCTCGTTGTTTATTTCTAAATACTCCATCTTTTGACCACTTGTTGCAGGCTCCCATCTTAACGGTACTTTCACAGGCTTGTTCGGATCACTGCAAATTTAATACTTATCAATGTCGGCTCGAATCTTATTTAACCGTTGCAAGATATTTTTAAGTATGCATTTAAGCATAAACTCACCCTGAGGTTGCGAAATTTGTCCACAAGGTTATAATAATTTCACTAATTCTGCGATCCTCTGCAGAGAATGGTCGTCGTAGAAAATGAATAGGGAACAAATGCATCAACTCATCCGCGTGACATACACCTGCAGAAACATTTATACACATATATAAGAACATATATCAATATATATAATCCAATACCGATTATTCTCACGTATCCATACCATAATATCCTTCTGGGTCTCCAAATATCTGAGAGAAACTGTTTGTTGCTTCGTAAGCTAATTCATATAAATACACTGGATTTTTGGTGTATTTAAAAACCTGTTCGACGGCTTCTACCATGGGATAGTCAAAATATGAGTGTGAATAGGCCTTAAAATAAAAAAACAAGTATTAAAATGTATCTGGCAATAAAATATTTTTTTTAATTTATTTGAGGTATCTTACTTGAAGTATCCCAGTTTTTTTTTGGGTCTCATCACCAATTAAATATTTTTCTAGTATTTCATTTGTGATGACGTCCACGTAAGGTGAATTTTCATAATAAAACGTAATAGGAGATATGGTATTGAATCCTGACATAAATTCATTAAACCTCGTTTCGTTCGCTGTTATCCCTGGAACAACATTTTGTTTACAATCATGACCGGTAGGTATCTAGTTATCGGGGTAGCGGATCATTCATGTAAGAATGTCTAGTTTCGCAAATAACAGCCACTTCTACCAGATCAATTTTTTTCAACATGCATACAAGTTTGGGGACAATTTAGGTTAGTCTTCGGCGAAACACTCGTGTCTCACGTAGAGTATTTATTTACTATCTATCTTGCCTATAAGAACGGCGAGGATAAGTGGCGCAACCAGAAGCTGTGCTACCTAATATGGTTGTCGCTGAGTGATGAGGAGGACACTTTTGGCTTTGTGAATGGGTATTAGAACTTACACACTGATTTTAGACATCCCTCATCCTTGTTAATGCCGGTCATCCAAGGCACAGCCGGGACCTCCGGCAGCTGCCGTGGACTAGTCGTCAAGAATGCCCCTGGGAGATCAGGTTCAACAACCGCTTTGAATGGTGTCATTGGCTCAATATCCCAAGCCTAGAAAATAATGCTTCGTGCATAAATAAGACATGTGTTATGAGGTTAAAGTATGAAATTACCGTTCTTACTGATTCATGAAGCCATTTCTGGTATATTTGCTTAATAAGAGTATTGTATCCTAAATGCCAATCTATTCTGCCATCACATATATAGGCGTTTGTGGTAGATCTCTGGGGACCTTAACGGTGCAAAATCCCTGCATTTCTAAACTACTAAAATAAACTTATCTCATCATCATCTCCCTGGCCTTATCCCATGTATTTGTGGTCAGCACTTGATTCAACCCGATGTGGCTGATCACCTGATTTTTATACGAATCGACTGCCATCTGACCTTCGTAACCCCTTTTTTCGAGGAAAATCTGGGTTAAACCAGTTGTCAGACTTCCTTAGGCCTCTGACTGACCTGTAACGATTGCCAAAGATATTAAATTGGCAACCGGGACCGACGGCTTAACGTGCTCTCCGAGGCACGGAGGGAACTCGGGCGGTCACCCATCCAACTACTGGCTAGGCGAATGGTTGCTTAACTTCGTTGATCGCATCATATGCGCAATAGCAACTGTGCCACGACCTCCTCGCTCAACGCGTGCTTATAGAGACACAAATTTTCCAATTTTTTGTCTGCGCAAATTTATTTTAAATTCAAACTGCATTTCGTTAAAATGGCAGTTTCATGTTAAACCCCTATTACGACATACACTAAACACACAAAACTATGCATATGAGTAATATACATGTATGCAAAATGTATCGTGAATACATTATGCATACATTTATACATGCATAAATACCTCTGGGTTTTAAAGCAAGCACGAGTCTATTATCAATGAACACCTAACAATTTAACATAAATTCTAGCGCATTCTATACGGTTTTCCAAGTTACACATCCATACGGAATGCATTTCCGGTAGTTAATCCAAAAATACTTACGTAAAATAGAAATTCAGTCTGAATTATATCGTAGCCATCTTTCGTACGGAGGCAGGCAATCATCTTATCAGATGGTGTTTGAGAACACTCCAAGTATTTCGCCAGACGAAAAGCATTCCTCAGTGGTTCACCAGGAGGGGCCTCAGCCCATGGCACTAATGCAGTGCCAGATTCTGATATAGCCTTGTGAAACAGACCTTTAACAAAGTTAAAAGGCTTAAGATCTTAAATCTTCGATCTAAGGCGAGAATGCTAAAGAATCTTAAAGGTTGAAGCTATTTTGAAATTTATGTAGGTATTTTCTCTTTTAAATCTCGGTAGTATATGAGAGAAAATTTAGACAGTCACTTGTGTAACGTACCATAGAAAATAATTAATAACCAAATGAACCTGATAGCAGTTTCACGTCGTCGTGATCTTCCACAACCATAATTACTTACTTAGATAAAGTTTTTCACCTACTCTCACCATACATTCAGAAAGAATGATCGTAGGTAACTAGATATTTTTAAGATTTGCTTGACTAACTACGATTTGTGAAATGCATCACCAGCTAAAGACCCTGACTTCACTTCGTTTTCGATAGCGTAATTAAAAAGTATCAAGGTCTCGTTTGTTGGGCTTGCCGTAGCATGCTTGTTTCACTCAGATCCGAGTTGCGCGATTCGAGAAAACAGTACAAACCCAGCCCAAACGATCTATTCTAGGGGCACTAATTAGTTTCTTTGTGCCTTTGAAATGTAGGTTGCATTTATAACCACGATACTTAGGAGGTAGAAAATGTATAACATAAAAGAATAATATTGAGTTCTCACCGGCACTTGTCTTAGATATCATGTGATAGTGGACACTAGCCCCTCCAGCACTTTCTCCAAATATCGTGACGGAGTTTTTGTCACCGCCAAAATATTCAATTGTTTTCTGTATAAATCGAAGCGCCTCCTGCTGATCTTTCAGACCGTTATTACCTGGGCAATGTTCATCCTCGGTGGATAGGAAGCCCAGTGGGCCTGCAATTGGAAATTTTTTTTTTATCTATGCAATGCTAGGCGCAGAAGTACCAACCAGCAAGTGATGCGTACCTAATCTGTAATTCATGACAACTAACAGAACATCTCTGTCCAAGAGGTACTCAGGTCCGTACATTTGTGTTGTAGAATCACCACACATCCATCCTCCTCCGTGAAAGAATACCATCACCGGGAGTAGCTTATCCTGGGTACTCACCTCCTTCAGGAAAAAATAATAATTATTGTACCACTAGTTTTATGAAGAATAGTATTTTTTGAGTATTAATCGGTACTACTACATGATGCGCTGTGATGACTAACTTACATTCGGTGAAATTGGGGTGTAGATGTTTAGGTACAAACAGTCTTCCTGGCCAACGTAGTCTTTTTGCCTGGTGTACGGGTTTCTTTGTATGCATATTGGCGTCGTTTTCGTGGCATCTAGTGGCCCCTCCCAGGGGTTAATGGGCACTGGAGCCTGTCCAATAAATACATTTAAGGGTTAAGTGTCAAAAACTTGTAAATTTATACGAAATGGCTATTGGCTGATCATAGAAGAAACGATGGCCATGGTGGAAGTACTAACGGAGTTAATTAAATGATTTTGAAGACAGAAAGTGGGTAAAATATCTAGGGCACGTATGTATGACCGATACAAACTGCTACAACAAGCATAAAGGGAAAAGATGCGGGAATAAAGGAAAGGAGGCCATTACACAAATTCCTAGTTAAGAAATATCAGAGAGTGGACTGTTATTGCGAGTGCGGCAATATTCTTTCGCCTTGTTATGGATAGAGACAAATATTTTGGACCTGATTGAAAACCTAAAGTAATTTTAAAGTCGCCCTTGTGCCCCATCTGAGTGGCCGATTTAAAGGCATAAAGATTTTGGCATCACGATGACGAATTTCGATGCGTATTGGCGTGACTGGAAATATGTTCGTCAACGTTGAAACAGCTAAATCTATACTTAGGGTGTAAAACACACAAGCGCCAGCAGATTTTTTTATTATTATTTTTATTCATAAGCTCAACGCTTAATAAATAATCTATACTTAAGCTCCTCATAATATATCTTCTACTAATAAAGTAATTGATTTTACTTTACATATGTGACTACAATGTAACAGCCAAAAAACACCTGTGCAGTTAAGTAAGTCAGTATAATAATGTATTATGTAATCATGGAAGCAACAGGCGTGCGTGTCACACGTTTTTTATATTTTAGTTCTCTTTTCCTTGATATTACGTGTAGATATTTACATACTAAGAAGAGCTACATCTACACCACTGTTAAGGGAAATCACTGTGTATTTAATCGGCACTCATAACAAGCAGATTTTGTACATGATTATAATTATGGGAAAAACCTAACTTGTGTACGCACTTATCATAACATGTATGACTGTGTCTTCGTAAAATAACATGTGTCGGTTTTTTAAGAGTTTTACAATAATGGTCGCAGCAAAACCAGTTTTTTAAATGCCAATAGCCTGTTTTAATGAGGCGAAGATGTAAAGCCCCATCATAGTACTATTTACCTACTCGGCTAAATCGCACTCTGGAAGGTAAGTACTCGTCCTAGCTATCCTACTAATATTATAAACGTGAAAGTTTGTAAGTGTGGATGTATAAATGGATATGTACTATATGATTTTAATTATTCTTTCATGCAAAATCTACTGATATATCTTATACATTAGAAATAACACATAGAATTAATAAAAGTCATTTTCGTGCTAAGTACTTAGTTGACTTATTTGCGGGTATAAACGCGGGGCTCATCTAGTACGATAAAATGATAGAAATATAGACGAGAACAACCATCCTCAGCCATATTTACCAATATTATAAAGAGGAAATATTTTTTGTTTATAACGAATAAGCTCCAAAACTACACAACCGATTTAAACAAAATTTTCAATAATCGAATGTTTCATTATCACCGAATAACACACTTAAGCTATTTTGCTAATTGATTAAAACTAAGGATCGCAAAAAACACGCTATCGCAACCGCGGATAGAAGCTAGAATATTATAAATTAAATCATGCTCACATTGTAACATCTTTTACGTGTTGGTTTGTGACTTAATCAATGCTTCATTGAATAAGTTATCACATAACATACATACATAACACATATACATACAAGAGAAGTTTCGGACGCAGTATCGATCTATTAGTCAAGTTCAGTAAGACTTCCTTACACATACCCATCACACTTTATCGACCACTTGCCATTATAGACTTGTTTGCAAAAAAAAATACATAAATATCATCATTACAGTTGTACAGTACTTACCTAAGTATTAGGTTTGTAAATAAATGTTATCTACACTTTATTTCCCTCGTTCTGTTATTGTATATGCATGCAGGTAAACATTCAATTCTCAACGTTAGTTAGATGGAACTTAGTTTGCGAGATTCAATATTTAGTAGCGAAAAAATCAGGTAAAGCAGTATTAATATCGATATTTATATTAACAAATTTAAAATCTATTGCACTTATGCAAGTTACTGTAATCACATCACCATCTATAAAAGAGCTGATGCTGAGATCTAAAAGTGTTCAAATAAGTTTTCATCTCGGAGAAAACTGAATCAAACTAGGTACATAATTTGGACGATAAGTAGGTAAGTAAGTTGCCTCAGGGTATATATGCTCAGATACATATTTTAAACATATAACCTCTCATTTTTAGAAGGCAGAAAGTGCCTTGTTATGGTGTATCAAACTGACCAAATGTCGAAAAAGTATCGGAAAATATTATCTACAGTTGAACGCAAGTTATCCTCATAATATTTAACGTACTTCGTTCCTACCCTTCGCTTCCCACAACCGTGGACCGGTATCTATCTATACAGATAAATAAAATTGAAGTGTCTGTTTGTAATTCCACAATAACAGCTTTTCACTAAATGCATATGAAAGTATACTCGATACTGACGCTTAAAAACCAAGTTTTAAATTTTTTCTCTGTCTGTCTGTCTGTCTGTCTGTTTGTTCCGGGTAATCTCTGAAACGGCTAGACGGAGTTTAACTTCCACTGGTAGGTAGCTGATGTTTCAAGGAGTAACTTAGGCTACTTTTATTTATTAAAAATATTAGGGTTACGCGACAATAAGGAAGAAACTAAATCTACGCGGGTGAAACCGCGGGGCACAGCTAGTATAGCAATATAAAAACAAAACAATAAAGTAAAATGTAATTGGGTTCACAAAGTATTACTTCTCTAAAAAGCCTATAAATTTTCGTAAAAAATTTGCATTGCGCAATAAGGTTTATTATAAAGTCATCTTAAAAAGGATTATATTAATATTATGTCCAATTAGGAACCCCGAGTTTTTGCGCGTCAAATCACAGCGCTCTTAAAACTTTGATATAATTAATATTTTTTACTTGGATAACATAAATATTTTTCACTATGTTATCTAATGCTACATTTCCCTTTGTTAGGTTGTAAGTTTTGCATTAGATAGAATGTAACAATTAACAGGTAATGCTTTGTCACAAGATAGTTTACATGCTTGGATCATTGGAGCAATACGTTATCAAAACCGTGCAGCGTATGATATTTAATGACTGAAGTAATTAACACATTAGCGTGCTGGGCAAACGTACATTATATGCTTGCATTATTTGCATATTTTTTTCTTATTTCTTAATGGTGTGGAAACGATCATAGGATTGGATTCGTACCTACCTACGAAATCCTACTAACGGTGCAGTTGCGTTTAGACTTTATTACAAATATTAAATATTAAAATCCATTTTTGAAGAATTTAAACAGCAGTAAACATTGGACGTTCTACATCCGATGTTTATTGCTGCGATCATGTATGAAGTTAGTAGATAATATGACGCTATTTCAGTTTAGACTGCAATCGTTTCAGGCAGTCAGATAGTCCGCCAATCACGAAATAATTACTATCTCTCTTGCAAAAAAATTCAGTAACTTTTCGCTAAGTGTACGTTAATAAGCATTGCATTCTTATCGGAGAAAAAATAATAGATTAAAGAGCATTGTGTGCAAATAGTAAGCAGTTATCAGGTAAGTTGCTTTGTAAAAAAATATGCAATAATAACTTAACTATGAAGTAATAAAAATATTAATACAACACAACAACAGTTAAAACTGAGAAAGTTAAATTTCAAGAACTCGGTATGAATTTAAATACCTAGGATGAAAAAAAATTGGCAAGTACCTTGAAGCGGAGGTCTCCCAAGGGACGAAGGGCATAAGGAATGGCCGTGAACGCTGAAATTTGTCTTCCTCCCCGAGTATTAGTATAATACCCGATGACATCTCCTAGAGGAGTGGTGACCACCGGCCGGGACTCAGCGCGCACCTCCCGGCCCACCAACACCACTGCGACGGCTATCAATCTCGCGGCACAACTTATGAAACACGACACTCGCCTAATACATGGACGAAACCTGTTCGGCATGATAGCTTGCGGATGATCTTGCCGCCTCGGGATCAAAACATCAAATGAAATAGACGGTCATGTCTCGAGTCTTTATTATAGACCCAGGTATGTAACACAAAACGTTTGAATAAATTCTCAATAAGCTTGACATTTCTAGTAGTGACAAGACTGACTGAGGTTGGTTGTACATGTAGCTGCCTCACGTAGCAGAAGAGCTTGGACCTTAGAAGCAGTTTTGAAGGGTATTTCCTATAATAACTCGGTCTGCACTTCTTAACATAGGATACAATTAAATCGCTTCGGCAGTTCGTATACTAAGTACTCTAAATATACTGCACATTTTTCAGCAAAAGATAGAGTGATTAATATGGATCATACAAATAACTGGAAGTGAGGGCGGGTTGCTATATTATTATGAAACAGAAAAGTTTATATTGATTTTAAACAATCTTTCACCAATAACAATAATTAGTTGTAAGAATAAAGGAAAAATATAGGTAAACGTACTCGTATATTACACAAGGTATTGATTTGAATAGCTGCCATATTCACAGAGCTTAATAGTACATTCATTCAATAGAACATAAATTAATAATCAAATGGTAACCAGGTCCTGGTGCTCTTACTGTACCGTACCGTATGTATAATGTACAGTGTACATTAATTCGATACAGTCGGTACTGTACATTGTACAGTCAACGCATTGTTGAAACTTTGAAACGATAATTTGACTATTGGTACCACGGGTAACAAAAAGTATTCACATAACGCAGTCGAGAAAAAGCAACAGAAAATTGGTTTTATTTAGATATCTAATGACATTTCATTTTCTTCTAGATGTTCGTGATCTGTGCAGTTTTCTGTTTAGCAAATGGAACATTGTATAAAAGATGTAAGATCTCCTCCTCGTCCTGAAGCGAACTGTCTTCTCCCCAGCAGGAGTCGGACCATGATCATTCGTATGTTCAAACACCCTAAATGATTTCATCGCACTAGTCAGATTTTTTGCACGGGAATTCAACGACGTAACACAACAACGATCTTTGTTTTTATTGTATTCCTTTTCAATGTTCTCAATCTTGTGAAGTAAGTCTTCATTCTGTTTAATAATGCGGTCAGTCACAGATTTTACTTGTGCTAGATCGCTGCTTAGTTTTGGTAACTGAAGTTTGTTGACCAGTTCAAATTTGTCGCTTAAAGCGTTGACGGCACTCATTAAATGTGCAATGTCTCGGGTACAGGCGCCCTCGACGTGCATTCTGGAAGCAGACTTGTTGCACACGGCGCATCTCCAGTGGTAGGTGCGATCACCGCCCTCACGCGGATCTCCCACCGACTCAGCCACGCACCGCGGCTGATACCTGGACTCACACGTGTTGCTCTTAATGCCTTCAATGTTTCGAAGCGCCCGTTGGCAAAACATCCTGAAAAATACAATATTCTGGCATTTAGCGTCTGTAATCAAATAGCTAACCGAATATAATATTAAACATTTTCGAAGGTACTAGTCTTCAAAATGTCAAAAAAAGATAACGAAGGTAGGGTCCGAATGCCGAGCGAGTGTACTTACTACTTACTTAAACGTTGCATTTACAAAAAAAAAATTGATATTAGGATTTAAGACAGTAAAGTACACATCCAGCCCTGAATCTAGGATATTTTCATTGATATGTTGACGCCTTGGTGCCTAACACCTCAAACTAAAAGCTTACAGTATAAGAGGACTAGACGCTACGCTGAAAGTACAAAGTACCAGCCGATCTAGTTGTTTTCAGCAGGATAGTAAGCAACATCTGCTGATTAAAAAAATGTAAAGCAAACAAGTAACAATCTTAAACTTTTAATAGCTTGGCTGTATTGAAAATACTGTATATGTTTATAAAATCTGAAATTCACGAACAACTCTTGCATTAGCTACGTAACCAATTACCTACTTACGAAAAAAAAATGTTATGCATGCATGCGTAATAGGTATTAGAAACTAGAAAATTAAAATGATATCGGCACATTCCCGGTCTCAATATCCGTACTTACGTTCATAGTATTTTGAAAAATACCAGATTCTCAGAGTAATCACAGCTTTATCACAGAGCTAAACTGCCTCATCAACAATCACGGTTTTAAATTTGCATTATACTTGTGAGCAATATCTTCATAACAATTTTAAGTTTTCTGCTACCAATAGTAATAACATTTTAGATATAACAATGCTAAGTGTAAGAATCATTAGTAAATTAAAATAAATAAAACATATTTAGCATTTGTCAACAGAATATGACATTATTGCTTGAAATATTTTACTTTTTTTGTGAAAAATCTTTGTGATGACCATGAAGGTTGATACGTTAGTAAACATACTCGTATTTCCCTATATTTATTCAGGGTATTTAATTATAATTTCCTCCTGGAGTGATTCCCATCTTCCAACCAAGGTATCCCACCCAGGTTGGATATTAGGATCTTACAGTGCCATCTTCCAACCTGGGGCCCAACCATGAGCTCTTATTGCAATGTTAATTCAGTTGTGCGACAGTGACAGATTTATGCACGTCACATACATCTGTCTCATAAATGAGTGAAACTATCATGGCAATAAGAGCTCATGGTAAGGCCCCTGTACATAAGTACGGTCACTAACAAAAACCAATGGTATGAAAAGGCCTCATAGGAGCACTTCGCCTTTGCCTTATGGCAATGATTATTCCACTCGCTACATCTGGCTTCTCGCTAACAAATGCGAAGTTTGAGTACAAATACACGAGAACCTAAATCGCGCAATAATAGTTTTTACAAGTTACCAACTAGTACAGTTGAAGCCGCGGTTCCCCAGACATGGCATCCACCTAGCTGGAAGATCTTCCCTTTGCTGGGAATGAGCATTATCACTCACTACAGCCTCTTTTCAATGAAATAAATGTATTACTATTAATTTGTAATTATACCTACCCTACCGCACTTTGAGTTCCCAATATCCAACCTGGGTGAGTTAGCCAGGCTGGAAGGTGGCAATCATTTTCCCTCCGAAGGTTCGCCTACGTGGCAGTATAATTTTTCATAGGATCATACTTAAACACTCAATTCCTATCACACTTGAGGTTAAATTTCCAAAATCTTTGCTCTCAATACTCACCTAGAGTAAGAAACTCACGTGAGTACCTAGATACTTAACTAAAAAACATTTCACATTCTTACTGTTAAGTAAAATTATTTGTATTATTTTCATACTTGTCATAATTTCAGCTAAAACCGGTATACTTAGATAATATAAACTAACATATAAGACGTAAAAAATACTTAGTCTTCCTGCATGGAGCACGCACAAGCAATCTCATACCATTACTATAATTTATAGCAGCATCATTTATTTAGCTGTTCGATAAAGTAGTGGTTGGTATGGTCACCAGTCGAACAGCTCAGAATCTTGATTTTCGTGATATGTATACGTACAGATGCCGTCACTAGCTATGAGCGCTGACCTTGAATGCGCATTAGTAATTATTGGTGAGTCTTAATCCGTCTGTATAGAGCGACGAGAATAAAAACAAGTTCAGTTACACCAGTATTTTCGCTGAGGGCTCATAACTCGTGACAGTACCTATACTGGATGGATGTCCCGTTCAAATAATGCAGTGTGTTGGCAAAACGATTCCGTTCTTGATCGAACCCCCTAGATATTAAGAGTACTTAAGAAATCAGAAACAGCGCCATCTATCGTCAATCCCTTGAACCAAATAATATCGGACACATTACCTGCCATCTATCGACCATAATGTACGAGATTTTTCTGTTTTGTGGAATAACATAAATAATAATTCATACTTAAGTATTTACCTTTATGAAATTCTATGTACATCGAAGAAAAATTTATGTTTTTGGTGTTGTTATTAAAACTAACGTAAAATTTTCATATCGAAAAAAATATCGTGTGATATTTGTGCTGCCGTGCTCAAGCACGGCTGCGCGGGGATGTATCGATCAATATCTCTTCGAACGCCTCACATCAGAAGCCCGGGCCTCCTAGCAGTCGCATAATCCACGAAGTTGTTGGTAGAGCGTGATAGATCATCCATGATGATAAGTTTGTTCTTTGTTCTGAATGTGGGGCGTTTGCATTGTGTTTTTTAGTATAAAGTGTTGTTTACTGAATGAATATCATTACTTACTAGGTACGTGTGATGCGAAGTAGTTGTGTGCTCGTAAAATATTTACAACAAGCGATAGAATCTTTACATTTGTGAATATCGTGTCAAGCATATTAAAATGGTCACATACAATACAATAGCAATAACGACTATAACGATGGCGTCCCAAGCAACAGTCTTTTAAAAAGGTACTTAGAATTTTGAGGTGCAAGTTAATTTGGAAGGTTAATTTCTCACCAGAAAGCGAGCATATTAATGAGTCAACCTTTCAGTTTAGTATATGGTTCGCTATGTCATCTGTACAGCAGGCACTGTTGTAGGCACCTGCAATAACGTGAGTGGCGTCCGGGGTACTACTGAGTAAGGTGTCTAGTTGTGCAAGTGTGTTGTCATTATTAGGTTCAATGGATGTAGGAACTTGGGAATATTATTATTCAGTCGGAGGTAGGTAGTTATACCTGGATGCTGCTTCTTTTGGATGTAGAATGTTGGGTGAGGCCTATGGAGTTACTGCTGTTGTCTTGATGCACGCTTTATAGGTATCTTAGTAGAAAATTGGTGTAGGTAGTGACAGTTGAGAATTGAGGGGGTATATAGGAACAGTGTCCGCTCAAAGAAAAAGGATTCAAGTGTTTTTGGTGAATTTATTTTGGACATCGAACAACTAGGTACCTACTATGTTGAACGGGATAAGGTGCATTAAGTTTAATATTAACACCTTGCAAGGCGGAATTTTGGCGGCTATGAAACGCAGCAGGAGCAACTACGATCGTCACATCGGAGGCAAGCGATTAGATTGTTTAGTGAGTATAGCTAGAGATGTGTCAACTCGACTTCGAATTTAGCACAACTCGAATTAACACGAGTTATTTCTAATTCATGTTAACTCGAGTTGTGCTAAATTTATATTAACGACATCAAGCGAAAGAGCGAGAGCACAATTTATTTGGATGAGTGCTTTAATTCTCCCGCCATTGCAGCATCCGAATGACACCGACGATGACACGAAGTTTTCCGATTTAAAAACAATTTCATTCATTCACAAATGTCACAATATTGCACATTTGAGAATAAGCAATCACAAAATTAGCGATTTTCTGTTTAAGAATATGTATAAGGGTGATTTGTTACTAATCATACATTTAACTTCTTCCAGCTAACTCGAGTTGTATCACTCGAATTCAATCCGAGTTATCTGAATTTCAACATGAGTTAACTCGATTTGTGTTTTTTGCCGAGTTGGCACATCTCTAAGTATAGCAGCAATGTGGCGTATGCATAGATAAAGAAAAATGTTCGGTCCATTGATAAAGAAAAAATATTCTTTATCTTTGGTTCGGCGTATGAGATGACCATAGACAGAGTGAACGCTAATGTCACTGACCAGTGACCAGTCACCTGTCATAGATGGCAGCAGCAGTGGGATAGAATGCGGATGTGATAAAAATCTATCGGCGGAAAAACCAATAAAATTAATAACTTTTACGGGTAATTACGACGATGTCGCTGATTGATTGATACTGGGCGCGAGGTAAACCTTTATCCTCGGACAACTCGTCCAACAGGAGGTTCGCGCGTCCAGTATAGCAAATCGGATCTCCTACATAATATAAGAGGAAGGTATGAGTATGTAAACGTTAGAATTAACAGGACCTAACAATTTAGAAGTACGGATTCTAAGTTTACCCGTTAGGAAGGGTGTGTGACACGTACAACCTAATAACAATAAAAAAACAGTGAAGTGTACAACAATGTATTATTTTTCGTAGGTAGTAATTAAAAGTTGTTTACCATTTATGTTTGTGTAACATGCAATGTTTCAGATGGTAGGTATTGCACACAGGACGTATAAAGAACAACTCGCCCGAATAGTTGAGCCAAAGTGTTGGAATCAATTGAAGTGCTGAAAGGGATGGCACAACATCCACAGCGCAAACTATGCTAGCCTTTTGTTTCTGAGACCCAAGGGCCTCCAGCTGAGCTTAAACTTAAAAACTAAGCAACACAGCTAAGGACACCCGATGCGGACTCGGACTTCAGCTTAGAGCGTTGCTGGGGGGTGAGCTAGGGAGCTGGATCTGAGTTGTATTATTTGGGGACATGTTTAAGGCTAGTGGCTCTGCGCGCGCCGGCCCTAGCAAAGGACAGGGGGGACGATGACATAGAGTTTGCGATGAGTCAGCGAGGTTGGAACAATGGTCGGTTGGGTGTGTGCATTTGACACATTGCTTGCTGAAGCAATGTGATATTGTTGTCAGGGTCGATACGGACGTGCCTCGGACAGCATCGGGAGCTGTGAATGGGTGTTACAGATTAATCAATAGAAAGATGATCCCTATGAATTACTGTGGACTTAATGCATAAATTATGCACATAAAATGCTAGTGTGTATAGCATTTTAGATTAAAACATTAACTGCTAACATTGCATCTGCTTTGTAAATTTGCTCACTGCTGACGCACATATGTGTTGTTAGCGGTGAACATGTTAAGAATGGATTTTTTATTTCAGATCCGGCAAAAAGTATGGTGCTGTATAATATTACTCAATATAAAATTTCGATTAATTTTGCACATACTTTATGTGAAGTGTATCTATAATCTTTAGGTGTTTGATAACAAGAGAAATAGTAACAATATTAATTGGTGATATTCTGATTCCAGCGGAAAGTGATGGACAAGCATCAGAAAGACTGCAAAAGGTATTGGAATTAGCTTTCACAATATGGCCTTAATTTGTATTGATCTAATACTAAGTTGGTGTGTTGTTAGATGACATAAAGAAAACAAAAAGACCTTCTCCACAAAAAAAATTGTTTGTTGTAATGTTCATAGAGGCCTAATGTTTGAAACAGTAACACATTTGACATTCAATTTCTGAAAATATGTAAAGAACTATGTTCTCATGAACATTAAGAAAGTTTATATAACAAATTCATTGAAATAATATTTTAATTTCAAGTTTGAAGATGAAAGGAATGGCTGTAAAATAAGTTACTCATTGTAACATCAGGATGCCATCCAAGTCATATTAAAATCTGTCAAGCTGTTTCAGACATTAAGTGGAACAGACAGAAGTATGACGGCAGAGAAAAAAATTTTTTATGTATGTTCCATATAAACTTTTATTATTATTAATTCATTCAACGATATTTAGTTCATTAGATTCACATTAATCAGGGCAATGACTCGGAGAAAGTGGATACAAATTGTGTGGGTCCGATCCATACATCCAGTGTAAATATGTAGAACTGGTGCTGAGCGTGAGTTGTACAGTGAATTATTTGGCGATTGTATGATGTGGAATGGATTTGTTTTATAATTATTTACTTTCAAGTTTTTTGTCTTACCTACTTTTGTATAGCATTTGCCAGTCCTTAGCCTTGTAAAGTTGTTCTGAGCAGAATGAGGACATCCTGGCCGAATGTAGGATAAAATAAGGTACGAAATGTGTAATAATGCAAAAACAGAACGACTACTCTGTTAGTCTGAGTACTTAGTGATGAGTGAGAATATGAAGGTGTAACAGAGAAGGAATAAAAGGACATAGGATGAAAGCCATAGAAAAATTAAAATACGTAGAAGTAGTCTTAAAAGATGCAGAATATTGCAGAATGGGTCAAGGTAAAAAGTGTAAAATAAAAGAAAATAAATAAGAAGTATTTTAAATCGTTACTGGGTTTTATTGTTACACACATTAGATACTAGTACACTGGCGGAAAAAATGCTGCTAGATGGTACTGTCCCAGATTGACTCCATTTTGTTAGGTCTTAGTTCCAAAAACTTCCACTAGATGGCGCTGTCCCTGACTTACTCCATTGTGTTAGCTCTTAGTTCCGACAACTTCCGCTAGATGGCGCTGTCCTTGATCGACTCAATTTTGTTAGGTCTTAGTTCCGAAAACTTCCGTTAGATGGCGCTGTCCCTGATCGACTCAATTTTGTTAGGTCTTAGTTCAAAAAACTTCCACTAGATGGCGCTGTCCCTGACTTACTCCATTTTGTTAGCTCTTAGTTCCGAAAACTTCCGCTAGATGGCGTTGTCCTTGATCGACTCAATTTTGTTAGGTCTTAGTTCCAAAAACTTCCGCTAGATGGCGCTGTCCCTGATCGACTCCATTTCGTTAGGAGTTAGTTCCGAAAACTTCCGCTAGATGGCGCTGTCCCTGATCGACTCCATTTTGTTAGGAGTTAGTTCCGAAAACTTCCGCTAGATGGCGCTGTCCTTGATCGACTCCATTTTGTTAGGAGTTAGTTCCGAAAATTTCCGCTAGATGGCGCTGTCCCTGATCGACTCCATTTTGTTAGGAGCTAGTTCCGAAAACTTCCGCTAGATGGCGCTGTCCCTGATCGACTCCATTTCGTTAGGAGTTAGTTCCGAAAACTTCCGCTAGATGGCGCTGTCCCTGATCGACTCCATTTTGTTAGGAGTTAGTTCCGAAAATTTCCGCTAGATAGCGCTGTCCCTGATCGACCCCATTTTGTTAGGAGCTAGTTCCGAAAATTTCCGCTAGATGGCGCTGTCCCTGATCGACTCCATTTTGTTAGGAGTTAGTTCCAAAAATTTCCGCTAGATGGCGCTGTCCCTGATTGACCCCATTTTGTTAGGAGCTAGTTCCGAAAACTTCCGCTAGATGGCGCTGTCCCTGATCGACTCCATTTTGTTAGGAGTTAGTTCCGAAAATTTCCGCTAGATGGCGCTGTCCCTGATCGACTCCATTTTGTTAGGAGTTAGTTCCGAAAACTTCCGCTAGATGGCGCTGTCCTTGATCGACTCAATTTTGTTAGGAGTTAGTTCCGAAAACTTCCGCTAGATGGCGCTGTCCCTGATCGACTCCATTTCGTTAGGAGTTAGTTCCGAAAACTTCCGCTAGATGGCGCTGTCCCTGATCGACTCCATTTTGTTAGGAGTTAGTTCCGTAAACTTCCGCTAGATGGCGCTGTCCCTGTTCGACTCCATTTTGTTAGGAGTTAGTTCCGAAAATTTCCGCTAGATGGCGCTGTCCCTGATCGACTCCATTTTGTTAGGAGTTAGTTCCGAAAACTTCCGCTAGATGGCGCTGTCCCTGATCGACTCCATTTCGTTAGGAGTTAGTTCCGAAAACTTCCGCTAGATGGCGCTGTCCCTGATCGACTCCATTTCGTTAGGAGTTAGTTCCGAAAACTTCCGCTAGATGGCGCTGTCCCTGATCGACTCCATTTTGTTAGGAGTTAGTTCCGTAAACTTCCGCTAGATGGCGCTGTCCCTGTTCGACTCCATTTTGTTAGGAGTTAGTTCCGAAAATTTCCGCTAGATGGCGCTGTCCCTGATCGACTCCATTTTGTTAGGAGTTAGTTCCGAAAACTTCCGCTAGATGGCGCTGTCCCTGATCGACTCCATTTCGTTAGGAGTTAGTTCCGAAAACTTCCGCTAGATGGCGCTGTCCCTGATCGACTCCATTTTGTTAGAAGTTAGTTCCAAAAATTTCCGCTAGATGGCGCTGTCCCTGATCGTCTCCATTTTGTTAGGAGTTAGTTCCGAAAACTTCCGCTAGATGGCGCTGTCCCTGATCGACTCCATTTCGTTAGGAGTTAGTTCCGAAAACTTCCGCTAGATGGCGCTGTCCCTGATCGACTCCATTTTGTTAGGAGTTAGTTCCAAAAATTTCCGCTAGATGGCGCTGTCCCTGATTGACCCCATTTTGTTAGGGCTTAGTTCCGAAAATTTCCGCTAGATGGCGCTGTCCCTGATCGACTCCATTTCGTTAGGAGTTAGTTCCGAAAACTTCCGCTAGATGGCGCTGTCCCTGATCGACTCCATTTCGTTAGGAGTTAGTTCCGAAAACTTCCGCTAGATGGCGCTGTCCCTGATCGACTCCATTTCGTTAGGAGTTAGTTCCGAAAACTTCCGCTAGATGGCGCTGTCCCTGATCGACTCCATTTTGTTAGGAGTTAGTTCCAAAAATTTCCGCTAGATGGCGCTGTCCCTGATCGACTCCATTTCGTTAGGAGTTAGTTCCGAAAACTTCCGCTAGACGATCGTTAAAGGCATTGGCGAAAATATGCTTGTCTGTACAGTCAACGGTTTTTAAGCATGTGAGGAATGCGAAGACTGCGCATGAAGCTTGGCTCAATTTACAAAAGGCTTATGAGGACAAGGGGCTGTCGAGGCGACTAAGCTTGCTGAGGCTCATATTTGCCACTAAATTACATGAATGCGAGAATATGGAAGCCTATGTAACAAAAATTTGCAATCTCAGTCAGCAGTTAGCTGATATTGGCTCTCCGCTTGAAGATAACTTCATAGCAGTACTGCTGCTCAGGGGTCTACCTGTGGACTATGACCCGCTGATAATGGCACTGGAAAATTTTAATATTACTCTGTCAAGTGAGGCCGTTAAGTCTAAGCTCATTCAGGAGACTCAAAGAAGGACTGACAAAAGCGATGGAGGGTCAACAGCACTGGTAGCTCGAAGGAAACCTATCAAATGTTTCAAATGTAAAAAGCTAGGACATTTTACAAAGGATTGCAAGAAGCGAGTTAAGGATAAGAAAAGTAGCACAAATGAGGCACTATTGTCAGCGCTGTCAGCAACTGTGCGGAGAGACATGTGGATTATCGACTCCGGAGCTAGCAGCCATATGTGTCATGACAAGGAGGCGATGAACAACTTTAAACCGGGCTATGTGACAGAAATCAAGGTGGCAAATGGTGACAAACTATATACTTCAGGCCGAGGTGACATCACTGTTCAGCTGAAAAATTGTTCTAAGACAATAAGTGAAGTGTTTTATGTACCAAATTTAGCCACTAATTTATTATCTGTCAGTGCATTAACCAGGAAAGGGTATAAAGTTATATTTGACAAAAGTTCTGTAAAATTTTCAAAGACTCATGTGTTGTGGCTACAGCTAGATATTTAACGGGGTGTATCAACTTGAAACTGCAGAATCTGTTAGGGAGCCAAAATTTGGGGTGCTAGGGTGTGTTAACAGTTCTGTTTTCGCAGAAGTTGACCAGAAGGTAGTGCAGCCAAGTGTACTGGAGCCTATATTAGCTCAAACCAAACCCTACACTCAGGTAACAAAGGTGGCTCAGGAATAGGGGCAGGAGGTGATACCGGACAGCTGTAAGATGGAAATACAGTTAAGTTTTCAAGCTGCAGGTGGCAGAGTCTCACAGGAGATGTGGCACAAGAGGCTTGGTTATCTCAACTCAAGGAGTATGAGTCTTCTGAAGGAAGGTATGGCAACTGGAATTAAATATGAATGTTCTCAGTTTAAATCATGTGTAGCTTGTGTAGAAGGGAAACTTACAAAATTACCTTTCCCGAAGCATTCTCAAAGCAGATCTAATGAGCTTTTAGGCATCATTCACAGTGATTTATGTGGCCCTATGCCAGTGAAATCTTTAAGTGGAAAGAGATATTTCCTTACCTTCATAGATGACTGTAGCAGAAAGACTTTCATTTATTTTCTTCGAAATAAAGATGAAGTTTTCGAAAATTTCAAACATTTTAAGGCATTAGTGGAAAATCAGACCAATAAGAAAATTAAATTACTTAGGTCAGATAATGGAGGTGAATATGTCAATTCTCATTTCCAGACTTATTTAAAGGAAAACGGTATCATCCACCAGACAACAATCCCGCACTCACCACAACAAAATGGTGTTGCAGAAAGAGAACAGAAATTGTTGAGAAAGCTCGTAGTATTCTGCGGGATGCCGGCTTGGAGGGTTCGTACTGGGCAGAGGCAGCAAATACTGCTGTCTACCTGAAGAACCGATCTCCAACAAAGGCTGTGCTGGGAATGACACCAGAGGAGAAGTGGACCAATAACAAGGTAGATCTTAGTCACTTACGCGTTTTTGGTTGTTTGGCATATGCCTTGAGCACAGCACAAAGTCGTACAAAATTAGATTCAAAATGTAAGAAATATATATTTGTAGGTTATTGCAATGATAGTAAAGGATATAGATTAATTGATCCTGAGAACCCTAGCAAATGTAGGTCATACCAAAGATGAACCAATGTCAGTGAGAGAAGCTTTAAATATTTCTGTAGCGGTTCATTCGCAAAATGCAATGAATGATGAATATCAGTCGTTTATTCATAACAAGTGTTGGTCATTAACAAATTTACCAACCAATCATAAAGCTGTTTAATCTAAATGGGTTTTTAAGAAAAAGAAAGGATTAAATGGGGAGTTGTTAAAATATAAAGCTCGCCTTGTGGCAAAAGGTTATACACAATGTTATGGCGTTGACTATGATGAAACATTTTCTCCAGTAATCAGGTATTCCACATTGCGTATATTATTAGCAATTGCAGCAAATAACAATATGGAAATAAATCACCTTGATGTAACAGGAAACTGTCTTCTTGGAACAACAAGAAGGTTTCCTTGTTAAGGGAAGTGAACACAAAGTTTACAAATTGAATAAGGCAGTGTACGGGCTCAAACAAGCCGCTAAGTCCTGGTATGATAAAATCAATAATGTTTTACAGGAAAAGTTACAATTTAGGAGATTATCTTCTGAGCCATGTGTGTATTTCAAGTCATGTGATAAAGAATTAGTCATCATTGGTCTGTATGTTGATGAAATATTCTTGTTTTCTACCCAAAATTCACAATTGAAAAATATTGTCAAAGAACGACTCATGAAGGAATTTGATATGAAAGATTTAGGGCCAGCCAGTCATATACTACAAATGAGATTAACAAATCACGATGGTAAATTTACTTTGGATCAATCCAATTATATAAAGGAAATTTTAGATCGTTTCAATATGTCTGACTGCAAGCCTGCACAAACACCTATGGAAGTAGGGTTGAAACTTCAGAAATCTGATGTTAAAGCAGAACATTTAGAGTATAGAAATTTAATTGGATGCTTAATGTATGTTGCAGTTTGCTCCAGGCCAGATATTATGCATGCAGTAAGTTTGTTGAGTCAGTTTAATGAGTGTTATACTGAAAGTCACTGGAAAGCTGCTAAGCGAGTACTTCGATACTTAAAAGGTACTGTAAACTATGGTCTAGTATTTAAAAGGGGTAGCCAAGACGTCACTGGTTACATTGATGCTGACTGGGCATCCTGTGAGATCGACCGTAGGTCTTACACTGGTTTTATTTTCAAAATTGGGGAATGTATGGTACTCTTGGGAAAGTAGAAAGCAAAGAACTGCTGCACTCTCTAGCACTGAAGCCGAATACATGGCTCTCTCAGATTCTTGCAAAGAAGCTTTGTTTATACGTTCATTTATGATTGAATTACTTGGTAAGCAATGTAGTGTAACTTTGTATAATGATAACCAATCTGCAAATAAATTATGTAAAAATCCTATGTATCATGCACGCACCAAGCACATTGATGTTAGGCATCATTTCATTTGTGATATTGTAAAAGATAATTTAGTTCACTTGGAATATCTTTGTACTAGTGAAATGACAGCTGATATTTTAACAAAAGGTCTTACAAAAGAAAAACATGATAAGTTTGTAAGTTATTTGAATTTGTGTAATATTTAGATTTGTTTCTTTTGTAATGTTCATGGTGTATTTTGAATTTGTAATAGGATATAAGTACATATAAGATTTGTAATAGGATATAAGTACATATAAGATTTGTAATAGGATATAAGTACATATAAGATTTCTTAAAATCTCAGTTATTGTTAAGTTGATTGTATAAATGGGTATCCTATATTAGTTTTGGTTATGTTGAACATTGATTTATTTACTCTGATGTCTAGAAATATGTTTCAAGTCAAACATTTGTAATTCTCAGTTCAGTGTATGTTAATAAGTCTTTATTATGTGTTTGAGGGCCAGTGTTGGTTTATGTGTAAACCACAGACTAAAATAGTTTAAATTTAGTATGCAAACACATAACGTCAACTGTTTTGACATTACACATAATGTGACTGACGGCTGTCAGTTCACTTCCTATTTTCTGTCCTCGCCCTTATAACTGCAACAGCTAAAATACATCAATCTTCGATTATCTCAATTAATCTTTTATTTAACACCCATAATCCATCACGCTGTCCCTGATCGATTCCATTTCGTTAGGAGTTTGTTCCGAAAACTTCCGCCAGATGGCGCTGTCCCTGATCGACTCCATTTCGTTAGGAGTTAGTTCCGAAAACTTCCGCCAGATGGCGCTGTCCCTGATCGACTCCATTTTGTTAGCAGTTAGTTCCGAAAATTTCCGCTAGATGGCACTGCCCCTGATCGACTCCATTTTGTTAGGACTTATTTCCGAAAATTTCCGCTAGATGGCTTTGTCCCTGATCGACTGAATTTGTAATTATACCTACCCTACCGCACTTAGAGTTCCCAATATCCAACCTGGGTGGGTTAGCCAGGCTGGAAGGTGGCAATCATTTTCCCTCCGAAGGTTCGCCTACGTGGCAGTATAATTTTTCATAGGGTCATACTTAAACACTCAATTCCTATCACACTATCTTTGAGTTTAAATTTCCAAAATCTTTGCTCTCAATACTCACCTAGAGTAAGAAACTCACGTGAGTACCTAGATACTTAACTAAAAAACATTTCACATTCTTACTGTTAAGTAAAATTATTTGTATTATTTTCATACTTGTCATAATTTCAGCTAAAACCGGTATACTTAGATAATATAAACTAACATATAAGACGTAAAAAAATACTTAGTCTTCCTGCATGGAGCACGCTCAAGCAATCTCATACCATTACTATAATTTTTTTTTTTTTTTTTTTTTATTTATTTATTTATCAAACTTACAGCTATCTTTACAGGCTTACCCAATACAATAGTGTAGATTTTATATACAATATTAGTAGAATCTAACTTATTTATAACAAATAACAAAGAGAGCACACATTCATTTTGTGAATTCACTCAGAGCACAAACGAATAGGTCGATGTGCTCATCTATGACGTTGAGGGAGCGGAGCGCTCGCGTCAGTGGCGCCTCGCCGAGCAAGTTGGTCCGCCCGCGCGGCACCACCGGCAGCCCCGGCCGTCGGCGCCTCCGCGCATACCCGTCAGGCACACACAAACACACCTGCCTCAGCATGTCCGCATTGTGGACCCTCCCCCTGATCACCCCAAACATGAAGGATACAAGTGCAAGATCCCTCCTAACACGCAACTCATTATATCCTACCATACCTAAGGTATACAGAGTCGGGTACATTAACGGATATGCGGGATAAACACCGTACTGCTTTGAGTATATGTACCTAATAAACTTGTTCTGTACGCGCTCCAACATAATACTGTACTTATTTTCATGTGGAGACCAAATGACTGCGTTGCATTCTAATTGACTTCTTACCAATGCGTTTATAGCATCATCTCCCTGGCCTTATCCCATACATTGTTGGGGTCGGCACTTGATTCAACCCGATGTGGCTGATCACCTGATTTTTATACGAAGCGACTGCCATCTGACCTTCGTAACCCCGTTTAGGAGGAAAATCTGTGATTTGGGTTAAACCAGTTGTCAGATTATTTTTAGGCCTCCGACTGACCTGTAACGATTGCCAAAGATGTTAAATTGGCAACCGGGACCGACAGCTTAACGTGCTCTCCGAGGCACGGAGGGAACTCGGGCGGTCACCCATCCAACTACTGGCTAGGCGTATGGTTGCTTAACTTCGCTGATCGAATGATATGCGCAATAGCAACTGTGCCACGAGCTCTTCTACTATAATTTATAGCAGCATCATTTATTTAGCTGTTCGATAAAGTAGTGGTTGGTATGGTCACCAGTCGAACAGCTCAGAATCTTGATTTTCGTGATATGTATACGTACAGATGCCGTCACTAGCTATGAGCGCTGACCTTGAATGCGCATTAGTAATTATTGGTGAGTCTTAATCCGTCTGTATAGAGCGACGAGAATAAAAACAAGTTCAGTTACACCAGTATTTTCGCTGAGGGCTCATAACTCGTGACAGTACCTATACTGGATGGATGTCCCGTTCAAATAATGCAGTGTGTTGGCAAAACGATTCCGTTCTTGATCGAACCCCCTAGATATTAAGAGTACTTAAGAAATCAGAAACAGCGCCATCTATCGTCAATCCCTTGAACCAAATAATATCGGACACATTACCTGCCATCTATCGACCATAATGTACGAGATTTTTCTGTTTTGTGGAATAACATAAATAATAATTCATACTTAAGTATTTACCTTTATGAAATTCTATGTACATCGAAGAAAAATAAATAAATAAGAAGTATTTTAAATCGTTACTGGATTTTATTGTTACACACATTAGATACGAGTACACTGTCGGAAAAAATGCTGCTAGATGGCACTGTCCCAGATTGACTCCATTTTGTTAAGTCTTAGTTCCAAAAACTTCCGCTAGATGGCGCTGTCCATGATCGGCTCCATTTTGTTAGCTCTTAGTTCCGAAAACTTCCGCTAGATGGCGCTGTCCCTGATCGACTCAATTTTGTTAGGTCTTAGTTCCAAAAACTTCCACTAGATGGCGCTGTCCATGATCGATTTTATTTTGTTAGGACTTAGTTCCGAAAATTTCCGCTAGATGGCACTGTCCCTGATCGACACCAGTTTGTTCCGAAAACTTCAGCTAGATGGCGCTGTCCCTGATCGACTCCATTTCGTAAGCATGTAGTTCCGAAAACTTCCGCTAGATGGAGCTGTCTCTGATCGACACCAGTTTGTTCCGAAAACTTCCGCTAGATGGCGTTGTCACTGATCGACTCCATTTTGTTAGGACATAGTTCCGAAAATTTCCGCTAGATGGCGCTGTCCCTAATCGACTCCATTTTATTGTTGGCTTATTGTAGTTTCTTTGTCCCTTTTTACTAGGAATAAACGGTGAATATTTGGTAATAAATTAAAGTAAAAATACCTAGTACCAAATGCCTAGAAAATACAAAAAAATCCTTATAAGCAATTCCTAGGAATTGTAGAGAATTCCTCTACATTTCGAATAACATAATTACTTACTAAAATAAATTCTTTATTTAAAATTTTTTAAGAGTTGGTTTATTTACTTCATCCCTTAGTCTATTCATTTAAATGCTAAATGCTAAAATATGTTTACAAATCATTTTATTAGTTTCATAAATATAAGTATGTCTTAATAACATGAAAAATTGGTAAAATCTATGGTTTATACATTATACCTATAACCCAGTATCGGTAAATAATTGTACTGCCTTACATATTTTCAAAAATGGCGCCTATACTAATCTACTGCTACTAGTCTACTTTTTATAAATTAGCGTGGTATTTTTTGAAGGGGGCCAGACCAGAAGCAATCTTGCTACCTAAGTCAGGGTGCACTTGAGACATGATCTTAACTGCCCTCTCTTGGATGAAGCCAGCAGCATCCTTAAGATGACCAACAATGTTGTTAACAACACGCTGTTTCTCCTCCTCACTGTAAACTTGTTTGTAAAGTGCTGTGGCCTGAGAGAAGTTGTCTTCAGTCTGGCCGCTATCGTATCTGTCCACGTCGCCACTCAAATTGTACCTGGGCTGCAGGCGCTGCGCTCTAGGGCACTCTTGTGGTCCGGAGAATGAGTTGGGGTAGTAGTTGGGAGTGCCACCTTGATTATTAATTGCCTGGGGTCCGTCTCGTTGGTAGTTAGACACACCCACACGGTACGGGCAGTTCACGGGGATTTGTAAGAAGTTAGCCCCAAGCCGGTGGCGATGAGTATCACTGTATGAGAACAGACGACCTTGTAACAGCTTGTCAGGGGATGGTTCAATACCCGGCACCATGTTTGAGGGACTGAATGCAATTTGCTCAACCTCCGCAAAATAGTTAGTGGGATTACGGTCCAAAACTAGTTTTCCCACAGGAATCAGAGGGTAGTCCTTGTGTGGCCATACTTTTGTTATATCAAATGGATTAAAACTGCAGTTTTCAGCTTGTGCCATAGTCATCACCTGGATGTAAAATGTCCATGATGGGAAATCACCTCTTCCAATGGCATTGTAAAGATCCCGAATAGAGTAGTCAGGGTCAGAAGCAGCAAGTTCAGCAGCCTTGTCTACAGGTAAGTTTTTGATACCTTGATTGGTCTTGTAGTGGAATTTCACCCAGTGGCCCACACCTTGAGCATTTACTAGTTTAAAAGTGTGTGATCCGTAACCATTCATGTGTCTATAACCATCAGGAATTCCCCGATCACCAAACAAGTAAAGAAATTGATGTGTTGACTCAGGCCTCAAGGTCATGAAGTCCCAAAACATATCAGCATCTTTCAAGTGAGTGGCGGGATTTCTCTTTTGGGTGTGAATGAAGCTAGGGAACAGTGTTGGGTCTCTAATGAAGAATACAGGAGTGTTGTTCCCAACAAGATCCCAGTTACCATCATCAGTATAGAACTTGACAGCAAATCCTCTGGGGTCGCGTACAGTGTCAGCAGAACCACTCTCACCACCTACAGTTGAGAACCGCACTGCAATAGGTGTTTTCTTTCCAACTGTTTCAAAAACTTTGGCAGCGGAGTATTTTGTGATGTCATGAGTTACTTCAAAATATCCAAAAGCACCAGCTCCTTTGGCATGAACAACACGTTCCGGAATGCGCTCCCTGTCAAAGGCTGACATTTCATCCAGAAACTGGACATCTTGCAAAAGAATAGGTCCATTTTTGCCAACAGTTTGTGAAGCTGTCTTCACACCAACTGGATTGCCAGTTTTCGTTGTGATGTAACCCGGAGAATCCTGGAAAATAAGGGATATAATTTTTAAAATAATCTTGTATATTAACATATTTTACTTGATATATAATGTGTTCTATTTAAAAATTAATACATCAAATCTTTGGCTATATCTTAAAACTGGTTTCATTTTAAACAATTAAATCAAATTTATCAACACCTTAACAACAGAATTAACCATCTTAAAGGAAGAAGCTAAAAAGTGTTCAAAGCACATCACTTTTTTTTAATCCATAACACTGAATTATGACATTATTTGTGATTTATTTACTAGTCCATCAGAGTAAAAAATTACAAAATACTTCATAGATGTGACATTATGCACTAGCTATAGTGAGATACCTATGACTTTCAAAGTAAATCGCCCTTTGTTTATAGTGTACATAGGGAACATGTAAGTTACACTATTGTGATGCAATATAAATAGACACTGTATAATAATATTTTTGTAGTCAATAACAACAAACATTACAAAAGAAAAGAAAATAAGTTAAAATAAATGAGCATAGGCCACAGATCTGCTTACCATAAGGTGAACTATAAACAAATTAGATAAAGTTGACTTTTTAAACTTTTGTATGTCTTATCCAAGTAGGCAGGAGGCGTTAGGTCTATCAACTTACTTACAGTGACAGACTAGCAAATACATAGCCAAATATTGCAAAAAAAGTGAAACAAAACTTTATTCTTTGCCCTTTTCATCTACTTTAAAAATAACTTATAATAGCCTCAACAATACATGTAATAAACTGTACCTAACCTACCTACAACCTATCTTCTAGGTAACTAGAGTTAGCAGTCAGAATGCAACCCTCAAAGCAAAAATTAACTTAAGTAATTATGTCCTACTTACGAGACATTCACATAATTGCGAGTCATGTTGATTGTAAGTACAAAGTTCAACATGAGCAATGTATAAATACGAAGTAGGTACATATTACTTAGATAAGGAATATGTATTAATCAGTGCACAGCAGATAACATACGAAACAGAATTATATGAGTATAAAATTACTACACAACAAATTAAAGAAAATAGCAATGGCAAGAAACAACATGATACCTGTACACATGGAATGACCGGTATACATTTATTAAACCAGTTTTGCTTTGGCAACTTTCAAGCTAAGTTGAATTTAGGGAAATTCATGTCAATTATTAGGTATACTTATGGGTAGGCAGGGTACTTAGAGGATATAGGAATTACCTACCTTTACGGATTTTTTGAAGGAGACAAGTTGATCAGATGCTGGGTCTCTTGAAGTCATTTTAAAGCAGTTTCCGACAAACAAATGCGGAGCGACTCACTGGACGCGTTCGTACAGTCGACACAACACAAATACTTCTGGAACTTGCCGCGTAGAACGGTTTTTATAGTCGCGACTGCTAATTATCATTCAACACGAATCGAGTGTTTCCACTTTTAGGGATTTCGTTCGCCCTATTTTAGGGCGAAACTACATATGAGAGCTGATTTGATGTGATGATAATTCTATTTTTGTGCGACAGTGACAGACGTATACTCGTCACATACATCTGTCTCGTAAATGAGTGAAACTATCATGGCTATAAGAGCTCATGGTAAGGCCCCAGTACCTATTCCTCAAATTAAAATTTGTTTCGTATTATAATCTTACAATAATTGTTTACCTTTATTGTAAACTGGCTGTGCCCCGCGGTTTCACCCGCGTAGATTTAGTTTCATCCTTACTGTCGCAGATCCCTAATATTTTCAATAAATAAAAGTAGCCATATACCCCTTGAAACATTAGCTACCTGCCAGTGAAGGTCCTGTTAAAATCGGTCCAGTCGTTTCAGAGATTACCCAGAACAAACAGACAGACAGACAGAGAAAAAAATTAAAACTTTGTTTTTTAGTGTCAGTAGCGTGTATACTTTCATATACATTTAGTGAAAAGCTGTTATTTTGGAATAACAAACAGACACTTTAATTTTATTTTTCTGTATAGATGTATAGATTTATAGATGTATATAAGATGTATAGATGAGACCATAAACTAGTTATTATTTTCGTTTTTTAATATTTCTCGTGGTTACGAAATGCGAAACAAAGTCAACTATAAGTAGATCTATCAATCATTCGATTTTGAATGAGAAGATGAAGAAGCTGACAAAAACGAAGTTAAATAATGAAACCCTCACATTCATTTACGAATGCGTGGTTAGCTTAGAACTGCTAAAATTTTGAGTTTTATAGTGATTCATTCAATGTCGTGAAATCCTGCAAAAGTCGGTTACGGCTTCTAACTCCTATAATTCATTATAAGATAGGCTTATTTTTCTCATTAAAATGTGCAAAACAAAAATGCTTTTAATTTATGAGCCCTTAATCAATTATAATCAAGGGAAATTTTGGGCCAGAATCCAAAGACTATAGGGCAAAACTAAAGTGTAAAGTGGAAACACTGCCTAGTGCCTGTAACATGGGTTACTACTTAACTACGTAATGAAAATTGACATAGGGATGTATCGTGCATCGATATTTTCTTGTAAGAGATAATACCGATACTTTCTTGGTTGATAAAATATCGTCTACAATCCCTACATCCTTTAGCTGTCTAAGGATACTTAGAACCTTTTCTTTGGTGAGTAGATATATCTTACTAGGAACCTCGATTATGCAGTCATACAAGTATGCTGGACTAGCTAGTCCATACAAACAATTAAGGACTGGTACTTACTTACTTTACTATCACAGGGAACGAATAATACAATACATACAATAAAAACAAAAAATTAAGATCCCAAATTAGTTCTGGACACACTCGCTAGTGGCGCTTCATCACGACACAAATGATAAAATCGAGTAGATGGTCCAGCCTATCTATTTAGTTTAAATTTCAGTATATTAACTAAGCACACGTGAATAGTTTATCACCTGTTCCATAATTTGTAAAACCTACATCCACGTGACATTAGCGGAAAAGCTATACCTACATAAGTACGCTTGTATAATGTCGTTTATAGAAGAAGATACATAATCGATAGTGGAAATTGAAGAAGACTCTTTCATTTTCATCAACATTTATACAGTAGCCGTCACGAGTTATCAACGTTGACCTTGATTGCGCAGGGGTATTTTATGAGCTTGTCTCTGTATATCTGAATGTCGCGATGCGAATAAAATACATGCGCAGTTACCTCCCACTATTTTCGCTGAGCGCTTGTTACTCGTAACGACCAAAGGTACCTATAGGCCATTAATGAATTCATCTAAAGTTCAAAATTTCCATGTACTTAAGTATAGCAATATTGTTGTATCTTTCATGTAACGAACTGTTAGGCGACCGGGCCTGGGTGTCTTTTTAAAAAAAAAACTCTTAACGTTACACTGAGTTTATTTGATTCACAAGTACACATTTAATTTAGACTTCCCAATTTTCGAGTGAGCGGATGTTTTAAGGGAACCAAACCGCTCTTCGCGGGGGCCAGACAGCTACTGACTTTAATTTAAGTAAAATATTATAAAGTTATCGAAAAATGCAATTCAGCTAATTTAGACTTGGAACATTCCATAGAATAATGGAAATGCTGAGTTGCCTTTAGATTCTTGTAATATAGGGTTGTAACAGAACGTAAATGCCATAAATATATGAATATTAATTTATTTAAGGTTATGAATATCTCGGTGTTATGAGTTTCCATTAATATACTATACTTTTCAAATAAATTATTTATTTACAAATGTTTATAAGTAGGTCCCGAAATCTGTACAAAGACAGGTTTTTTATTAAGCTAAAAATAATTAACGAAATTATTCATTGCATTACCTTTAAAACTGTTATAAAAATTAAAACAACCCTATAAACCAGATTTAGTAAAAAAAATTACTTCCTTACTATTTTCAAAAATAACGTCATAATAATAACTTTAGGTAGGTAAATAACGTCTATAGATTAGCGTGGTATTTTTTGAAGGGGGCCAGACCAGAAGCAACCTTGCTACCTAAGTCGGGGTGGACTTGAGACATGATCTTAACTGCCTTCCCTTGGATGAAGCCAGCAGCATCCTTAAGATGACCAACAATGTTGTCAACAACACGCTGCTTCTCCTCCTCACTAAATACTTGTTTGTAAAGCACAGTGGCCTGGGAGAAGTTGTCCTCAGTTTGGCCGCTGTCGTATCTGTCCACGTCGGCGCTCAGATTATACCTGGGCTGCAGGCGCTGCGCCCTAGGGCACTCTTGTGGTCCGGAGAATGAGTTGGGGTAGTAGTTGGGAGAGCCGCCTTGATTATTAATTGCCTGTGGTCCGTCTCGTTGGTAGTTGGACACACCCACGCGGTAAGGACAGTTCACGGGGATTTGCAAGAAGTTAGCTCCAAGCCGGTGACGGTGTGTATCACTGTATGCGAACAGACGACCTTGCAACATTTTGTCCGGGGATGGTTCAATACCCGGCACCATATTTGAGGGACTGAATGCAATTTGCTCAACCTCCGCAAAATAGTTAGTGGGATTACGGTCCAAAACTAGTTTTCCCACAGGAATCAGAGGGTAGTCCTTGTGTGGCCATATTTTAGTTAGATCAAATGGATTAAAACTGCAGTTTTCAGCTTGTGCCATAGTCATCACCTGGATGTAAAATGTCCATGATGGGAAATCACCTCTTCCAATGGCATTGTAAAGATCCCGAATAGAGTAGTCAGGGTCAGAAGAAGCAAGTTCAGCAGCCTTGTCTACAGGTAAGTTTTTGATACCTTGATTGGTCTTGTAGTGGAATTTCACCCAATGGCCCACACCTTGAGCATTTACTAGTTTAAAAGTGTGTGATCCGTAACCATTCATGTATCTATAACCATCAGGAATTCCCCGGTCGCCAAACATATAAATTAATTGATGGGTACACTCAGGCCTTAAGGTCATGAAGTCCCAAAACATATCAGCATCTTTCAAGTGAGTGGCGGGATTTCTCTTTTGGGTGTGAATGAAGCTAGGGAACAGTGTTGGGTCCCTAATGAAGAAGATAGGAGTATTGTTGCCAACTACATCCCAGTTGCCATCATCAGTATAGAACTTGACAGCAAATCCTCTGGGGTCGCGTACAGTGTCAGCAGAACCACTCTCACCACCTACAGTTGAGAACCGCACTGCAATAGGTGTTTGCTTACCAATTGTTTCAAAAACTTTGGCAGCGGAGTATTTAGTGATGTCATGAGTTACTTCAAAATATCCAAAAGCACCAGCTCCTTTGGCATGAACAACACGTTCAGGAATGCGCTCCCTGTCGAAGGATGATATTTCATCCAGGAACTGGATATCTTGCAATAGAATGGGTCCATTTTTGCCAACAGTTTGTGGAGCTGTCTTCACACCAACTGGATTTCCAGATTTTGTTGTGATGTAACCCGGCGAATCCTAGAAAATAACGGTAATAAGTTAAAGGTATGCTTATTTCAGAGAATTACTACAATTGCTCATTTTCGCAGTGCATATACTTGAATTAAAGTAAGTATCTGATAATAAAGCAATTTTCAAATTATATTATGTATATTAGGACTCAGGATCCATCTAGCCGAGCTAGCTGACAGCGTTTTACACGCATGTAAATTATTTTGTATTTGTCTCTTTCTATCTCTATGCTCGTGAAACTAAACATTGTTTATTTCTAAATGTTTTTACTGTTACATAGCAATAAAGTATAAATATTATTTCTTATCATTGATGTTTAATAATTTATAAAATGTATTCGGAGACGTGAGCAGTAACATTAGTAGATGTTAATTCTTACAAATAAATACCTACTTAACCAAAAGAACTGACTTAAGTGGAATAAAAAATATTTTATACAATTAATAATAATAAATAAATGATGCATTAATTTGAGAAAAGGGATTAATTGTATTTACGATTACAATTTATTATTTATTACACGTAACAAGCATTATTATTATTTTCGATAATAAATATGACAAAATTTTTGTCACTGTCACTGGCCGTTGTTTTCTTCTCTAAATCGAGAAAAAAAAGAAACGCAGATGGTAGGGGCTACATCATAAATTTGTAATATTTAATTAAGACATTAGTATTCCTTTTTAACCAAAGGAAACTTACAACTTTCATACACAGACACATAGATATAGAAAAAAAATTACATTATTTATCTTTGCACAGACATGATTGATTAGCCTACAACGCGTAACGTAATTTACCACGGAAACATCATAGCGTTTTGAATGCAAAACGCTATGATGTTTACGTGGCAAATTTAAATTAGTTTCCAAAAACTTTATATAAATAATGTTCATGTAATTTTTAATTGAAACAAAGTTCTTTATGTTTAAATTTAATTCAAATGGGTATATAATATATTTTTTACTTGGATATCAGGCATTTTTTTAAAGTCCACCTACATGGTGGACTTTAAAACCTTTCCAATGACAGTTTTTTTTTCATGATTAAAGTCAAAAAAAAGTTAATTTTAAAAGTAGTTACGTTCTATCTTTATAATTTGTTTGTTTCCTAAACAATTAGGTATGTAGATTGAATTTATTAACTAATAATTAATGGATAATATTTAATTTGGGGTCAAGACATGTTTTAAATAAATGGCTAAAATAAACAAATAGGTACTTAAATTTAAATTAGCTGGTAGGTATCAATCAGTGCACAGCAGATAGCAATATGTAATTTAATGGGTACGAATCACCCTACACACTAATTTAAATAAATAGCAGTGGCAAGCTATAAACATCCAAGAAACAAAATTATAATGAAATTGAATAGAATCAGTGGTATTTGGGGAACTCAATGTTTATGGTTACACAGTGTCATAAAAAAATATTTTATTTTCTATAACCAAAAAATAATAATAAAAACTGGTATATTGTTTATACATATCCAGTTTCACTATAGCAATCTATCGTTGTAGGAAATCTAAAATAGATAATTCATAACGATCATCGGGTAAAAAGTAGGCAGGGATTTAGGAATGTAAGTAGGTACCTTTACGGATTTTTTGAAGGAGACAAGTTGATCAGATGCTGGGTCTCTTGAAGCCATTTTAAAGCAGAGCTTGACCAATGGCTAAGTGCGAAGTGACACTGGATGCGTATGTACCGTCGACACAACACAATTAAATATTTCTGGAACCTGCCGTGCTTTATATATCTGCAACTGCTAAACAAAACAACTATCATTGCATCCATATCAATTCAACTTAATAAACATTGTCATATAAGGATGGCCAAGCGACATTCGATGAGTATCGAGCATCGATATTTTCTCTTAGAAGAAAATATCGATACCCAACCCCTACTTTCCTAAGCTACCTCGGGATTGTGTATACTCAGAGATACTCAGACAATAGATCGTAGAGATTGCACCTAAACTATTAATTACCTAAGTATAGGCGCCGTCATGAGTTTTGATTGCTGACCTTGAGTTTTTTTTTGGGTCGTGTATAACAAATGCACGCGCAGTTATCAGCACCATTTTCACTCAGCGCTCATAACTTATGACGGCATCTGTAGTAACCTTCATTATGAATACAACTAAATTAAAAGATCATCATCTCCCTGGCCTAATCCCATACATTGTTGGGGTCGGCACTTGATTCAACCCGATGTGGCTGATCACATGATTTTTATACGAAGCGACTGCCATCTGACCTTCGCAACCCCATATTAGGAGGAAAATCTGTGATCTGGGTTAAACCAGTTGTCAGATTATTTTTAGGCCTCCGACTGACCTGTAACGATTGCCAAAGATGTTAAATTGTCAACCGGGACCGACGGCTTAACGTGCTCTCCGAGGCACGGAGGGAACTCGGGCGGTCACCCATCCAACTACTGGCTAGGCGTATGGTTGCTTAACTTCGCTGATCGAATGATATGCGCAATAGCAACTGTGCCACGAGCTCCTCCGAGAATTAAAAGATGTACCTACTAATCAAAATTGTTTCAAAGTATTTCTGGCTGACTGGCGTAGTCGCACTGGAAAGTTGTGCTATCATAACGTATCAATTATATTATTATGGCGGCCATGGGCAAATTATGAGAGTTTTTATTTATGCCACCCTGTCGGTCATATCGTAATGGATACAAGACTGGGGGCCCATGGGATATCATTTTATAGTGGAATTAAATGTGATTTAAAAATACTATGTAAGTACTAATTTTTCATAAATAAATTTACTTAATTTTTAAAGTACTTATACGATATGGTAAAAATAATCCTGTCTGAGGGCCTAGTGGGAGTTTTTCACTGCCGTCATCACAAGTCACCGCGTGGACGTAAACGCAGACTTGTATAGGATCGGAACAGCGCCTCTGTCGACCTAAAGATAACACTATTGTGAGCCCATATATATAGATCTGCGTTTACGTCGACGCGATGCCTAGTGACGGCGATTTTAAAAAAACTCGCACTAGTCACTCTGCTGTCTACCGCGATCGCAGGCCCCCCTGTAAAAGCGACGAGGAGGAACACTCGTGGGTTTTAGCAGGTATGAGTCTGGCATAACCCTTCCACTGCCCCCGCAGTGTTTGGCGTGACCATGACGGATTTCCCACGGAAAAAAAGGCACTCTGCTGTCTAATGAGAAGAGCATTTAAAGATGAATGAAAACGTTATCATTGTGCGATCTAACCGATGATGATGATAGTGCCATCTTGCGGGTAAGTAAGTTGTCTTTCTGACTGTCACCTTTTCACGTTTGAGACACTGAACCTTTTTACTGTATTAAGAATAGATTGTCGGACACAAGGTATTCATTATAATTTCCTTGCCCTTATGCCATAATATTGTTTGAGTTCGATTCAACCCGTTGTGGCTCATCACCTGATTCTTACAGAAATCCATCTGACCGCTATCAATTCGCAACCCATTTGAGGAGGAATATTAGTAAACCTGGGTTAATCCAGTTGTGATCTTTTTAAGTTAAACTTCTAACAGACCTGTAACGATTTCCAAAGATGTTATTATATTGGCACGCCAAACTAAGCTACCTACATCAAAAAATCTTAATTTGTAAATAAAACGAAATTCATTAAATAATTTATTATTTATTGATCGGATGATGACCATAAATCTGATGGTACAATTGTTTTAACTTGACATCATCATCGGTTGGATAGATTCGGTACCCCTAGTATATAGGTTTGTAAATATTCAAACATTTTCGCTTGACTTTGTCGTGGCTCAAAATGTGTTAAATCGCCATCTTTGGGATTCAACTACAACTCGCTATAACGCAAGATCAAGCGACGACGTTCGAGAGTGTCAAAACCTATAATTGGGGCTCGGATCACTCTGAGTCATGCATATATAAAGCACGTGGACCCCCCAAAACTGCAGAGAAATGCAGTACTCAAGTAAAGAAGTCTTCAGTCTCTAAGCCTCTGACAAACCCATACTCTGACAGTTTTTGATATTTTTCATCTTATTTTCGTGTTGTTTTTGCTGAAGTTTTTACTTACAGTCAGTCTGTCTACTGACATTAAGTATCTATACTTGTAGCCACTACATAACATTTGTTTTTTGTGTGTTCCGTTCCGGCCTTTTCCACGAACGCACGAATATACACCATTATTTTTATTCAGTCATATGTGTAAAGTGTGTAAGTGCAAATTCACATCACTAACCTTTATCACGGATGATTATTGAATAACTCACACTTTAGGTACCTATTGCACAATAAACACTCAGTACTTACGTATGTACCTATATACAGTATCAACATATTTAGCACTGTATTTACCTTAGATTAAAAACAATAAATAAACACTTATGTATAGTAATCCCAACAAGTAGGACAAAAAGTTCCCCAACAAGTAGGATAAGATATATAGATAGGTACCTACCTATGTGCATCAAATAGCGTCCTTCTAAAGTCCAGGATAAAAAATATTGAATCACAGCCCCAAACATAGGTTTTGATACGTTCGAACGTCAACGAATGACCTTGCGTTTAAGCATGGCTCAAAATGTGTTGATACTTTTTCGAAGGCGAATTCCAATGAACTTTTGAGCCAAATACGAAATCAAATTTCGACAACCCTTAAACATTGGACTAACCTATACTTGGGGTACTAACTGCGCAAATCGTATTTGAAGAGTTAATGTCAATGTGTGAATTTGTTTTTAAATGTTGGCTATTGTTTTGGCAGTAAAAGAGAGTCAATGCAAAGCATTGGTTAAATAATAATATAAACAAACTATTAAAAGCGAAACAAAACCGCAAATGATGACGATAATTTGGCTAATTACATGATATTTTACCCAGTTGAGTTTATCGATATTCCAACGAAAATATCAAAACGCTCTAGGCCAACACCATTATTTAATTTTAATTGTTCAAGACTGTAGGTACCTAACAGCCAACATTTACGTGATACGAAACCAGTAGCATTCTTTCCTCCTTTATTGCAATACAATATGGCGAAATGTCTTGTACTTACATTAGGATATCTTTGTGTTATACCATATAATTTAGGGTACACTATCTATTTAAAAGAATAAAAAAATATAATATAATTAAGAAGTCCTTAGTTTGGCCTGAGATTTGTATAGGTACTTAGTTATACTCTTAATTTTTTTCTAAAAGTATAAAATATAATAAACAATGGAGAACACCGTATATGAAGACTGTGACTGACAGTTCGTGGCCACGGTGTTTTCTATTTCGATTTTTTTGTAACCGTATTCTTAATAGTGGCAATAAATTGCGGGAGACTGAAAAGAACAAACATGTCATAAATTAGTTCAAAATACTAACCACAGATGCCGTCGAGTTCTGAACGCTCAGCGAACATAGTGGAAATAATTACGGGATAATTATTTTCGCTATACGTAAAATTCGCTACCTACCTTCGTAATACAGCCGTATTTCATCATATCTCAATCCGAAAATTTTAAACTAAATTAATAAATAGATTTTGCTCATGCTCCTTCATATGGTAATGAAGGTAAGCATATACTTTAGCTCAATAAGTATAGGGGCATAAATATTGTGGTTAATTACTTAAAATAGCTAATTAAATTATATATTCGGTCCAAGGATAACCAGGAACAGGTTTAAACCTCGATTACTGTGAGCTACTAAACAGCCCACCCTGGACTCAGCCTTTTCGGGCTTTATTGCTTTATAAATATTGTTTTTGTGGAAACATTAGCCTTTATTCGATTCAGTATATGTTCACCAATAAATGCGGTTAGTTTTACGCCTGCGGGTAACATGGCCGTGAATGGGTCTTTTAAGTCTTATAAGTTTCCAATTGGGTGGCCGATTACTGGTACCTACGTAATAGTTCCGTAAAATCTGGTAGTCCCTAGTACGGCTAGAAAGGAGCCCGCGCTATGGCTGCACTGCCATACTCAGTGATTTTCAAACCCTACATAAAAATGAGCCTCCTACCCAGGTTGTCCGGTTGAGTATTTTGAAGGTTTCCCTGTCGTCTCCCTATATTATAGGAAAAGACTTGTTCGATACCTGAGTACCGGATGTTTCGTACATAGGAATATGGTAATGTCTGATAACCTCTCTCAAGGACACACGAGTTGCGGAATAAACGGGCTCATGATAACTTGTTGTTAAGGTAGGTATGATCCAAAAATAATGATAATGAATGTGATAAGACATGTTAATCTTTATTTTTACTTTAGTAAGTAGGTACCTACTGTAGCACCACGCGACCCCAACTCGGGTCGCTACAGGTTAACAATATACGAGCGACTGAGTAGAGAAATAAAGAATTTATCTAACGTACCTACAATATATTCTGGATGCTTTCCTTCTAAATTTGTAATTCATATTTGAAACCTCCGTGACCGGAGTGATGAGACATTTACAGTAATTAAGTAAGGTGGGCAGGTAATCCGGTACCTACATACTTATAATTACGTAGTAACGAAATCCTTTAAAAACATTTTTTAAATAGAAATCGTTTAGGTATCACGACAATCCCAAAATATATAATTTTGGTATTCGGCATTCTGTTTCTGCTTCATGACATGCTGAAAATTGAAGGTACCTATGTACCTATTGCTATGCAGTTGTTGTTGTACTGGGATTGGTTATTATGCGGACCGTGCAAGAGACAAGTTTGCGCGTTCAGCACTAAGACATCATCATTCTCATATCCCTGGCCTTATCCCAAACATTGTTAGGGTCGGCACTTGATTCAACCCGATTTGGCTAATCACCAGATTTTTATACGAAGCGCCTGGCATCTGACCTTCACAAACCCCTTTTACGAGGAAAATCGGTAACGATTGCCAAAGATGTTAAATTGGCTACCGGGACCGACGACTTATCGTGCTTTTCGAGGCACGGAAGGAACTCGGGGACTCGGGGTTTGGCCGGGGCTTAAAAATAATGATCGTACGTTTTGAATTGTGATATTGCGCTTAGCACATCTATCTAAACATGAGTTGGTATCTTCATTCGGCAACATAAGTAATTATGGTGTAATATGTGATACCTTAAAATATACCTATATCGCATTGGTCACACAAATACTTTTGTTGGTACCTATTCAACCGTTGATTTAGATACACCCGCTAACAAATGTGATAATAACGATAAACAGTTTCTGTGAGTCCAAGTCATGATTTTCCGGAGGGGTTTTAAGTACTTTCAGTTATGTAAGGTACATCCGCAAAAGCACAGTGTTACTCTCACCTACATTGTGACATTTTGTACCTATCACAATCAATGCATCCTATGTACGTATGGGTTATAATTGGGAGACACTGATATTATTAGCTGTGGTGGCCTTGAGGTTTGAGCAGTCGCCTGCTACGCAAGTTCGAATTCCAGCGGGGCTTGTATCAATGAGTTTTTTTAAAAACTTATGTGCAGTGATTTCACACCACGTGCTTTACGGTAAAGGAAAACATCTTGAGGAAATCTGCATATGAGAAGTAATTCAAAGATGTATATATAGTGGCTGAGACGGCGATAGACTCACCAACTGTCACTTAGGCACTCAATCATCTATAGCGAAAAGTGGGCGTTGTTGTTACAACACCTCTGCCTACCCCTCGGGGAATATAGACGTGAGCATATGTACAGGTATTATTGTATTATCGAGGGTCTACGTAAGTATCTATAGTATACTTGAATATAAGGGTTAACTACTGTTCCGACGAAACTGGCAATATTATAAATTAAAACTCTAATTTGAACGCGACCTTAAAGGTTGTTTATGCCTGAAGGTTATGACGTATCACCATATGTGCTTTCTGTACATGTCGTCTTTGAAAATGTTACGCGCTTAAAGTTAAGATTTTTTTGCCTAATTAAAATGGGTGCCATCAGTGACTAGCTTGCGCCCGCAGCTTCGCCTGCATGGCAGGAACACATACAAACTTCAATCACCACTACCACTTACGGAGGATATTTCGAAAAACTCTTCCTTGTGGATACCTAACAAAGAACACGCCGTCAAAATTTCATGTCTCTAGGACCAGCGGCTTGCGTGCGACTGTGCGCCTTCATATGCCTGTTTTATCCTCCTAATTTATAATCACAAGTGCCATCGTTCACTAGTTACTAGTTACTCTAAAAGTCATTCAACGCCTATAGGAGCTGAATGGCTGGAGAATGTTTCTCATTCAGCCGCGTAATTCACTAAGGTTTTTCATCGTCGAACTCGACGACGAGCCTCGGTTTCAATCATAGGAAATTGATACATAATACATACAACCTGCCGCGTTATTCAGTAGGGTTTTTCAGCGTCGCCATCGTCTTCGAGTGTCGGTTACGAAAAGGTACGAAATTGGAGCTTGTGCAGGTTCAATTTTGTATCTTTATAATTAGTGAATAACGCGGCACGGTCTTTCGATGCGATTTTGAGAGAGAGCACTGAGACAAATAATATATTTAAAAAAATCCAATTGATGGACTAACTTAATACCTATTTACTTAAGGTGGATTTTGTTTGCGTGGCATACTTTCAAGATAATATAATAAATCTGCAAATTATTCCAAATTTGATAGTAGTGGTGATAGTTTATTAAATAAGTAAGCCGCATTCAAAGCTAATTTCATCACGCTGATAAAAGGCAACGATAATTTATTTATCTGTATAGATATAGATGTATAGATAAGGTAGGTAACGATTACGAATATGTAATTGTACTTGAACTCAATTTATCAGGCGTTCAAAGAACTTCGACTTCACGAATTATAGAGGCCACCATTGGCTTAGAGTATAGCCATGACAAGGCAGAGACCCTCTGAATCTTGAGAAAACTTCTTTTAATTTAAATTTTAAGCTAATGCCTTAGGGCTGAGGTTGGTTTTTTCATACACTGCTTAATTTACCTCGTGACGAATAACAACAACCCAACCCTCTTATGACGCGCCCGCTTTGGGTTACATTATTGGAATTTACGAAAGGAATCATAATAAAAAAAATCATGTATTTTTTCATGATCGCAAATTTTATTAACATGAACAGGTATTACTATAAAATGAAATCTATACAGATAATAAAATTTAAGTGTCTGTTTGTTATTAAAAAAAATCAGTTTTTCACTAAATGGATATGAAAGTATACACGCTACTGACACAGAAAAACCAAGATTTAAAATTTTTCTCTGTCTGTCTGTCTGTCCGTCTGTCTGTCTGCCTGTTTGTTCCGGGTAATCTCTGAAACGGCTGGACGGATTTTAACGGCACTTTCACTGGTAGGTAGCTGATGTTTCAGGGAGTAATTTAGGCTACTTTCATTTATTAAAAATATTAGGGTTCCGCGACAATAAAGAAGAAACTAAATCTACGCGGGTGAAACCGCGGGCACAGCTAGTAAATAATATAATATTATTAGTATAGTACTTAATTATGTAAACTTCTTATTTTACCTTTAATTCATTTTTTGTTCCATGAAATAGTTTTAAAATTGTTGATATGATTATGAAACATTCAGGGTTATTGATAAAGTCACGGCAATCTATGAAATAACCTAATGAAATAAAATAATATACCCTACCCTGTACACTTAATTAGGTAATTCATAAGAATTCCGATATTGCAATCTAAAAATACTTGTTGGTTAAATATGACATAATTGTTAAATTAAGTTCAATACTTCCGCCTTGTTTTACACGTGACGTAATTAGATATAAGGCTTTCATCTTGTTCATATTTTTTTACGACTGATTCGGCATTATATTACATTATAAATGATGCCCAATGATGATAAAAAAGGTTGTTCTGAAAATTTTAATGGGCATTGACTTATGACCAGTGGCTATAAAAAAATATCTAGGTAGCTTGTTGGCCTTGTTTACACGACTGCCCAAAAAAGGAGTGTGTTTTTAGGGTTCATTGATGTATGTATGAACAATTTGATATCGAATCATTGTGAAAAGCCTTGAACGATGGCAAAGGACCGGATGACTGTTTTAGGTAAATTTTAGCAGTGTTCTTATTTGTTTTTCAAAAGGAAAAAGGAACCCTTTGGTGTGGTAGTAGTGGCGCCGGTGCGTGATACATTGTTTGACAGCTACTCATTGTTCTCTGCTCAGTTAATTTCATGTGATAAACCGGTATTGTGTTCACTGTGAAATTGTGAAAATGGCGAAACGGAGTTTGCCGGGTTTGCTAGTTGTTTCTAAAATCATAATTATTTGCTATTCGTCAATACCTGTGACCTATGTTAATATATGGGAGACAAGTGAAAGAAAATGTCACCGTTAGCTTTTCTTGATTTTAGTACCTTCTTCAATTATTTGCTTATCACAAAGTATTTTAATCCTTTTATTTTAATCGCAAATGACACACTGGAATGTTGGTACCACGGTTTGTTCATTCGACTATCTTTTGATAAAAATGATCAGCCGATGGCCAGTTAGTATTAGGTAAACTAAGTACTGTGAGGCGAGTAGGTGCTTACCTACTATGTCGATAATAATAAAATCCTACATAATACCTGCCGGATTTACACATTCGTGCTCACTCGCTATTCGCCTCGTCACTCGATGAAACATGAGTGGACATGGGCTCATTTTGATTCTCGTATGCGAGCGTTTTTACTCAATTCACGTGGCTCTCCCTTTTTAGGTAATATCTCCTAAGTAGTGTCCCCAAAAAACTTCGTAGAGCAAAATGTCTTCGACGTTTTCGTCGCGAAAATGTAAATGCTGATAGGAGCTGAAGATTATCTATCTATGTAACTAAACGAGCATAACAGGCTTATTTACACAATTGGTAAACAGTATTCCACATATGGGTTCTATCCAATATGTTTGAACTTCGACAAATTTCGCTTTTGTTGCGTATTAATTAAAGTGGCGCCAAATATTTTATTAATATTTCGGAGGCGGCTTATGGTTTAATTTCAAAGATGGCGAAACAACACACGCTAAGACGCAACAAAATTCGTCAACGCGAGAGTGTCCACTATTTTATAAGTGTGAATTTTATAAGGAATAAGATTATAGTTTTTACATTTTAAAATTAACTTAGAGTTAATTATTGTAATTGGTATCGCCGTTATAATTAACTATAAATAAATAAATAAATAAAAATAAAAAATAAATAAATGCCAAAACCGATACTTGGTACAAGTGGGAACAAAAGTCCTCTAAAAGCGAAGTAAAGTTTGACAATTAACATTCAACACATTTTTATACGGAACCTTAGGTCCGAGCTGCATCATTTTTTTTTACTGAGTATTAACATTTGACCTAAATAAGCAAACTTCCCGTGGTGTGTCACAAAATAAGTAGGTTTGCCAACCTTGATACCTTTACCAATATTTACATTACGGGCGCAACTACTACGTCTATCGACTAGTTAGATAGGTAGGTACTAGGTACCTGTTGTTTCTAGGCTGATTGATTTGTGATGAGACAATCATTAGTAATTACAGTAAAACCTGGTTAAGTGGGGCCTGGATATGAGACATACCTCTGCTACTTATATGACTTTACTTTGACTATATAGTCGTTAAGGATTACAAGATAAATTCCTTGATCGTCCTACTAAAAACAATAACAGTTTTGTCACACAAAAATATCCTACATTATCTCAGTTTTTTCTAAAGATATTTTTTTGATTGTTCCTATTCTACCTCTATGATTGGAACTACGTCGTCGTTCCAAAGCCTCAAAATATATGAATATATCGGTATTTACTTAGATTAGATTTAGTTTCATGCTTTATATCTTTATATATATATCATATATTATATTTATATCGGGTCCCTAATATCTTTTTTATTTAAATATAAGTAGTTAACCCAAGTTACTCCTTGATACATCACCTATCTGTATGGGAAAGTCCCGTTAAAATCGGTACAGCCGTTTCGGAGACAGACAGAGAAAAAAAATATTTATGTTTTTATGTCAGTACTCTATACTTATAAGTACTTAAGTACTTTCATATGCATTAAGTGAAAAGCTATAAATGTGGAATTACGAACATACACATAAATAGTATTTTTCTTTATGTATAGATCAATGGAATAGTAGTAACAACTAACATTTCGTGATATGTTTATTACGAACTTACCTAATAACAACGTAAAATATGCAGTTTTGATTATCATGTTCGCCTCTATAAATGGAAAAGGGTTCGACCTCTCTTATCGGGTTTAGTTCGACACGTAAACAGCACAGTGATAGTAATACGTAATCGTAGCTGTCATACCCACTGGGAAAATGATGCTTCTAATATATCTCAAATAGATTCATAATTGAAGAGTTAATTGTCTTTGATAGTTCACCGGACAAGTCTAAGTCCAAGAAAAATTACCTAGTCCCTTTACTAAAGTTCGTTCGTATTCTTTAAATGCATTAGGTTAGCAATAAATTTGTAGCAGCGTTTCTCCACTCGCTCATAGATGGCGCTACTCGCTAACAAAATGCGAAGTTTGAGTACAAATACACGAGAACCTAAATCGCGCCAGAAGAGTTTTCAAGCGCATTGCAGTATATATACAAGTTTCCAACTAGAACAGTTGGAGCCGCGGTTCCCCAGGCATGACACCCGCCTGGCTGGAAGTTCTTCCCTTTGCTGGGGATGAGCATGATCACTCGCTCTCCCCACAGTGGTGACCCCGTTGAACCTGAACATCTACAACCTTCGCATCATTCTCCTCACAACCATCAGCAGCAGCAGCAGTCACACAGCAAGCCAGCATCGAGTATCTACAGGTCCATTACAGCCGACGCACCGCGCTACTGGTCCTGGCACTCATCTCTCCACCGACCCCGCACGTCCACCTACCTCACGCAGCCCACGCCAGACGCCTGCTCCTCGCTCCACGTGGCACGCCTGCGCTGAGCCTGCTGGACTCGGTCGGCATCTCCGCTCAGTCTCGACTCACCGCAGACTTCGCAGCACCCTGGCCCTTGCAAGCTATCTCAAGCACGCACTGCACGCACACAAAGAAAAATGGATCGACCTTCGGTCTTGGAGGGGAGTGATGTAGCAGCGTTTCTCCACTCGCTCATAGATGGCGCTACTCGCTAACAAAATGCGAAGTTTGAGTACAAATACACGAGAACCTAAATCGCGCCAGAAGAGTTTTCAAGCGCATTGCAGTATATATACAAGTTTCCAACTAGAACAGTTGGAGCCGCGGTTCCCCAGGCATGACACCCGCCTGGCTGGAAGATCTTCCCTTTGCTGGGGTTGAGCATGATCACTCGCTCTCCCCACAAATTCATTTAAACTTCGATGCAATTGTCTTCATTTCACATAATAAATGTAAATATATTATTTAACCTGCAGATCGATGACTCGATCAACCGCATGATTACAATCGGTCTACCTATTTGATTAAACTGCTGGACATAATGTCCTAGTATACAATTATGCTCTACTTATAAAAAAAAAATCCACCCTAGCGGACGTCACGCGGTTTCACCCGCGTAGTTCCCGTTCCAGTCGGAGTACGTTGATAAAATATAGCCTATCTATAGTTAAAATAATTTTCAAGATCGGTCAAGTAGTTTCGGAGCCTGTTCAATGCATACAAACAAACAAAAAACAATAATAGTTATTTGTTATACAAGAGTGCAAAGTTGCTTTTTAACCGCGTGTTCAATTTTGATGACCGAGCAAGCGAAGGATTCTAAAATTGAATCACAAGAGCAGCGAGTGATTCAAAATTAGAATCCTGAGCGTTAGCGAGGGAATCAAAAGAGCACGAGGTGAAAAATCTTTGCACTCGAGTGCAACACGTAACTTTTCATTCCACCTTTCATTCCGGAAATGACTAAATGCAAAAAAAAAACGTTTACAATCACAAGATAGGTACACTTTTATTTCAGTTTAGGTATTAATTACTACATTATGACAGGTAAGTATTACAGAATAATCTTTAAATTATAACAATACTAAGGTATAATTAAGAAAATTTTAAAGTAACGTTGCTACAGTTATTTAAATTGAGTGTAATATTTTTTTTAATTCACAAACTTAGTGCACACGATGTTCTAAATTCAATTTACTTTATCCTCTAGAGAATAAAAACGGATTTTCCACTCAGATATTGAAGATTAAAAATACTCTTTCCGAGATGGTGGGATGAAAAATCTTTTATCTTTATTTAAGGAGCACTCATTGATCGTAATTTTTCTAAATATAATAAGGTTAATTTTGCTACCGTTTCCAAATGTAAGCCTGTCAGGAGATGAAACGGCGACAGCAACTCCCAGTTTTTTTATATACACTATATTTATGTATAGGTAGGTAGATATGTAGTAGGACTAGAAACTTATTCGGCGAACATTTTTGGCACAGAGCTTCGGTGGTGGTAACATTAACGTATCAGTTTAAAAATATGAAAAAATCCCTTAAGTAAAAATTCTTTTTAAATTGATATGTAAGTAGTTCTGTGACAAAAATTTGCGCATAAAATACATTCTCGACTCTGTATCTCTATCAACTAAGCATCTATATGCATTTATATAGTGGAAGTAGTAGAACAAGGTATAGTAGACCGTAACTAGTTCAACTTGACTTACTATTACTAAGCGAGCACATACCTACTTACATACTAACACGTCTAACAACCATACATAATACGCAATACAACCAGACCTTGCTGCATTTTTATTAAGTACCTAAATACATAATACGCAATAGTGAGATTGGCGTCGCTTGCATTGCAGCCTGCAGGCGACCATTCAAACCATTCGTCCATTGCTCTTGAATGTAAGTATAAAAATCGGTCAAGTGCGAGTACGACACGCACACCTAGGGCCGAGGGTTGTGTAGTGTATACAAATTGTTTTCTTGTGTTGTATTTTTTTTCACTCTAGCTCTAGGTGTATGCAGATATTATATTTGAATAGCCAACGGAAACACTTTTCCTTTTTTTAATACTCAGACCAAAGAATTATTATTTCGTCTCCACCGACGCTACGTTCCCTCCGCACATCCTTTAAGGATCACGGTTCATAAGAACGGTCTGACCCGTTTTCTCTAAGGAAATTAACGAACACAGGAAAAAAAATTACATCTATAAACATAGATACATATAAATATATAAATACAGATATATTTATTACAATTTAAGTATCTGTTTGTAATTCCAAAATAACAGCTTTTCAAGTGCATGTGAGAGTATACACGATAATTACTGACTTTGAAAAACTTATTTTAAATTATTTTCTCTGCCCCGGCTAATGTGCGAAACTGCTGGACCGATTTTAACGGGCCTTTCACTGGCGGATAGGTAATAGGAGGAGTAACTTAGGCTACTTTTTGTACAAAAAACATTGGGGTTCCGCGGGTCACCCATGAAATGAGCTCTACGCGGGTAAAACCGCAGGGCACAGCTAGTTGATAATAAAATTAACCATTTAACCTATTCTTTATTTTTTTATGACAAAGATACAATAGATACATGTGATACTCATTAAATATGTAGGTAACAAGCATTAAATAGCTCTTTATTATTCTTATGGTATTACTCACGTAAGCAGGTAGGTCTAGGTAGGTACGGTATGCAGATGTACCTAACCTACCTAAGTAGTAGGTATTATATTTTTATCCTATCGGGTCGGAAGGTTCTTTAATGTTCTGCGCAATAATATGTTGTAACTACGATCAAACAGACCTACGTAGGTGTGCTAGGTAGGTTAATAAATGCTAATGTTATGGGCTCTAGAATCATTCCTTTATTCCTAGACATTGATTAGTAAAAAATTTGAAGTCCCAAAAGAGTTAAGCAGAGTTGTTGTAACAACAACACATACATATCGCCGAAGATTAATCATCTTCGGCCAAGCCAACGTGCCACAGGGTGAGTCCTACATATGTCCTACACTATATCTACATATGTCTTTGAATTATTTCTCAGGCATAAGCAGGTTTCCTCACGATGTTTTCCTTCACCGTAAAGCACGTGTGATGAACTTACTGCAGGTACCTAAGTTCTTACAAAAAATCATTGGTGCAGGCCGCTGGGATTCGAACTTTCGTCGTTGGGTTGTAGTCGAATGCTCAAACCCGGCTATCACACGGCTCTGTTAGAAACTGATAAGTCTTGTAATAAAATACATACCTTTCACTTTGTATTTAAATTTTTTATTACTTATCTAAATTCTGATATGGCCACCTGCCACTAATAGGTATAATGATAAAACAATGGACGGATATCAGGTAGGTAAGGTACAAGGTGGGTACCTACAACATGCATACAATGTTCGATGTTATGTTAAAAGTCATTCTCATTGCAATATTATTATCATCTAATCATTTACTTATATACCTTGCTACCAATTACCTAATAGCATTATGTGATTAGGTACCTACTTGTATGTATAAATACGTATGTCGGTATCATATCGCCGCATGAATTACATAACATTTCATCAAATTTGTCGGTATGCTTGAGTTTGAATAAGTAATACAACTTAGCCTTGACCAAGGACATCTTCTAATAATGTTACTGCGTCAGTGAGTATGATGACGCGATTTGCGATTTTGTAAGACTGATTTTTTCTACAAATAACACATAAAGTGTAGCTTTATACCATCACAAATAGGAAACTTTTTTAAAAAAAAATGTAATCAGTGTACTAAGTTGGTTTTATAGAAACTGTAATTTTATCTTTACTTACATAAGTCAGTCTCAGTACTTACCTAACTATTTACAAATAACATACATACATAAATATGCTCCCGTCGAAGGGGTAGCCCGCTGGTTGTTGGCACTTAATCACCTTCGCGAAAAGTGTCGCGAAGGTGATTAAGTGCCAACGTGACAGACGCTGATTCTATCGGTGTCTCAGGCACTATACGCACGTCTTTGAATTACTTCTCAGACTTCTATCTATCTTATTCGAATAGATCATATTTTATGTACTGTTTAGAAGGTACCTTAATGTAAAATACTATTATTGTAAATAAGTACTTAGGTATATTATAAGAAATTATGTGTTATGAAAAGACTAGAGATTCCTCGACATTCATAAGTGCCTTACTAGGGCCTAAACTGAATAAATCATTTTAATTTTCATTCATTTTCATTTTCATTTTCATTTTTAATAAAAGTCTAGAAGTAATTCTACTTTCCTACCTACCACGAGCTCATGAAATTCGTAGTTAAATAAGTTACATAAATACTTTACAAACTTTAAAAAAAAAAAAATAAGTTGCTACCTACATGACTCCAGGTAGGTAAGTTTTAATGTGTGCGTGGAATACGTACCAAATACGTTGATGACTTTCACAATATACACGTACCGTCATGAGTTATTATCTACACTAATATTATAAAGAGGAATGGTTTGTTCTTTTGTTTGTTTTTTCTTTGCTTTGAATAGGCTCCGTAACTACTTGACCGATCTTGAAAATTTAAAGAAAAGGTCCCACTATTAATAGCACAGCGCTTCCATTCCACCTCCCAAATATATGGAGAAGAGTTTTTTTTCTTCCATTCGTAAAACAAATTATGTAGGTACGTACCTAGGTACCTACTTTTCAGTACTTACTTTTCTGGAGCCATGATGGCCGTGAGGTTTGAGCAGTCGCACCTAAGCGACGCAAGTTCGAATCGCAGAGGGGCCTGTACCAATGAGTTTTCAAAAAGCTTATGAGCAGTGATGTCACACCACGTGCTTTACGGTAAAGGAAAACATCGTCAGGAAACGTGCATATATTTGAGAAGAAATTAGGTAATGTAAAATAGGTCCCTAGTCCCTACCTACTAAATAACCGCGCTGCTGGAAGGAAGGCTCTAGAATGCCCAACCAAAGGAATGCCTCTATCGCCTGCCTGCTCTGATTCATGTGTCTGATTGTCATTAATAGCGCACACGCGCACAGCAATCGCAAGAATGTAATGTTGCCCATCGTTACCTGCCTATCAGTAATTTACAGTGATAAGATTAGCTACGCTATTAGTACTTGCCGAAACCTTCGTGCTCGCCCCCCGGCACGTTGACCAAGGCTACTTCCTACGATTATAATGATAGACCCTCAGATCATAGGTGATATAAGTAATATATTATAATAATAATAAAAATAATATAATATAATAAATAGTCATGATGTTTTTTTATCTTTTACTAATAGGTAAGTAGTCAGCAAATTCTGTTGCTAGATTTAGATTTAGTCCGGCACCATTTACGACAGATTTTGTATGTATATATGCATCACCAAAACATATTTAGCGCTTGGTGCGCACTCACTTTGATGCACACCAAATGAAAAGCACCCAAAGTATTCTTCGAAACGAACATTTCGGATGCGCTAAGGAAATACATTTTAAAATATAATAATTTTATTCCTCGAAACGCACACCTACGATAATAGTGAAGAGACATTTTAAAAACTATCCTACGCTAATCTCGGACTAATTGATATTTTTTGAAGTTTCATTCGGCACGCTTCAAAGTGGGTGCGTTCCGAGGAACAACCCGTCCATCCCTAAATGGAGCACAGCCGCGTTATTCACTAAGGTTTCTCAGTGTCGCACTCGTCGACGAGTGCCGGTTTTAAAGATACGAAATTGAACCCTATCCTCCATGTATTATCTATCAATTTGCTTTGACTGAAACCAACGCTCGTCGTCGAGCTCAACGCCGAGAAACCTTAGTGAATGATGCGGCAGAACAAGATCAACCAAATTAGACATCGAACCTGTGTGAAACACTTATCCTGCATAGTATTTTGCAATCATAAAACGCATTGGTGCTATTCGCACGGTAATTACAACTATGAAAAAGAAACCTTTGAGAAAATTAATACAGTTGATTATAAACTTGTGACGAACCAGTGTTTTCAACAGGTCAGTCAGAGGCCTAAGAAAGTCTGACAACTGGTTTAACCCAGATTGCCGAATTTCCTCGAAAAAGGGGTTACAACAAAGTAATGTTTGGTTGGACACATCTTGGATTGGATTAAATATCTTACTAATCCAATCAAGTCGACTGCGTGCGGCCCCTGCACTCGGGCGGCCTGTTCATCTAATGAGTAAGGCAAATCACCGTTAAATAAGTACTTAGTACCTAAACTTTTCCCACAAAAAAAAAGGAACCAAAAGAAAAAAATCCAACCGGTGAACGTCAGTCTCGAACCGGGGTACTCTAGTTTCGTTATCCCTTCGTAAGCTGACAGCCTCATCTCTGAGTTATCAATAGTTGACAGTTGCTGGCGAAATTTACTGTCTTATTGTATTGATATTTTATGAGTTTTCAGTGCATGAAAACATGGTCAAAACGATATTTTCTGAAAGTGAAACCTAGCTAGATCAATTTTTTGCCCCCAAAACCCCCTACATACAAAATTTCATGAAAATCGTTGCAGCCGTTCCCGAGATCTAGATTCTATATATATATACAAGAATTGCTCGTTTAAAGATATAAGATAAGATGAAGTACAAAATATATTTAAACCATAAATAAAAATTAATTAATTTATGAATTTAAAGATCATACCGACTACTGAGTTTGTAAGTTATATTTTTATTTTAGCATAAACCTTGTATACGTTCTCGTATATTATCATAGTGGCAGTAAACGTCTGTTAAATAAATAGTTGCCATAATACAAAAAACTACTCGGACTATTAAGTTGACCCAATCCGTTCGGAATCTTATCGATTTTGTTTTATTCAATCGAGTAATTATTTATATTTGCTTTACGTTTTTTAATTTGACAAAATAACAAAAACAGAGAACCAATTACATTTTGTTAATGATACGTATTAAAACAGAAGATAAAACAGATGATATTTCGACATAACATATAATAAGGCATTTAAAAATATAAAATATAATATAAAAAAATTAAAGTTTAAGCAAATCAAAACCACACCATTCATTTATTTCACAATATTCCAGGTTATCCAATAATAGCTAATGCTAATCATCTGCAAACAGATCACTGCGAGGAATGGCACTAAGGAGAGCAATGAGCGCAGGGAGGGAACAAGAGATTTGTGGTAGCGCAGCGAGCAAATTGTGCTTTCTGCTCCAACTGTACTTATTAACATTTTGATACAACCCGTTATGGAAATCCGGTGCATCTATTTTATCACGTAAAATTTTAAACATTACCAGAAGTAGGTCTTTCCTCGGTCTATTTTCAATAAACCCTTGAGTACTTGAGTAAAAAGGAATAAGTAAATAACGGCGAAATTAGATTAAACGATTTTGACACTTTTTTATAAATATCTATTTTAGTTAATTAATGAACATGAATATGAGGAATTTTGAAATATATTGGTTTTACGAAATTGTATCTAATAAATAATAACCAAATTCTCATATCTTTTAAATGACGTGTAATACATTTTATATAATTAACATAAGATTTCATTCTAAAACCAGAAGATTATTTAAAAACTACATTCTTGCGCTTCAATTTCTAGTTCTTCATAGGTTTGATTGATGTTGTAATTTGCTTCCGTTTTAAACACATACAATTCTCTTACTTTATTTCTCATGAAGTCTATATCAAGAAGAAGTAATCGCTAATTGGGCAATATTAATCGATACAATAACATTGCTTTGAAACAAATTAAACAAAATATCGTTAATGGAGCATCACTAGCGCATTACCCGCGTGCGTAACAAACGTCATCACCGACCGTCGTTCGTAGGTTGATCGTATATTTTTTTATCGTGTATCGTACGTACGTACGTAATGTAAGTAAACGAAACGAACGATAGGAGAGGTCGGTGGGTCAATGAAAATATATTTTTATATTAGATTTTAGATATCTGTCATGGGTTTTGCTCTTTACATTTAAATATTACAAAACTATGGCTTTGTATCGTTGCATGTAAGTTGTTTTTAATGTTTCATTATACTTATTGTACTGAATTTTTATTGAGCTAGGTTAATGTACCTACTATCTCGAAATAATACAATGTTTTGTCGATGTTCCTCCAGAATAAATAGAGTACAGTACATAATGTTATATAACGTCTTGAATATTTGCTATCATTTCTTTAGAATATACATATATTGTAGGTTATATTTATATTGGCTGGAATAGTTTCTACTGACTGTGACGAAACTGATGAAGTGTCATTGATTGCAAAACGCTGAATTATGAGCCATAACATTCTAAGATAAATGCAAAAAAGGCTTAGGACATCAGCCCTTTTTTTTTTGTCCCCCAAAAGGTGGGTAACCTTTTGGGGGATTCTAATTTATTTCTGCTATTTGATACAGAATACGGTTGTATTTTAGAATATATATAATTAAAATTAATGCATATTTACATTGGTACTTATGGTATTATTACATTTGATTAAGTATTATTGAAGCGTTTGAGAGTGCTGATGATCTGTTTTATGTAGTGGATGAAAGATTTAAGTGCGGAAGATTGTGTGAGTAAATGGGTGATGTTGTATGGATTTACTTGGTGATGTATGGATGTTTGTTCGTGGTTATTTCTCTGTATAGTGTATTGTGGGCATTGTTCGAGGAGGTGTGTTACTGTTTGTGGAGTGGTGTTATCGCAAGGGCAGTGTTCATTGTCAGTTATCTTGAATCTGTGTAGATACTCTTTATAAAAGCCGTGTCCAGTAAGTATTTGTGTGAGTGCAAAGGTGTGCTGTGTAGCGTTGGTGAGGGTGTGTAAGTGTTGTAGTGTTGGGCACCATTTGCGTTATGGGGCCTTTTGTGTTCCGTGCGTACATTTGTTCATACTTTTGTCTGCTTATTTCCTTTGAGACCTTTTTGACATAACTTAGTGGGAAGTTTGTGTTGAAGTAAGCAGTGTGGCTCTCTGCGGCGTTTTTGGCTGCTGTGTCTGCCACCTCGTTTCCAGCGATGCCCACGTGGGCTTTGACCCATATTAGGTGAGGACTGATGTTGTGTTTGTGTAAAGTGTTGCGTATGTTAGTAGTGATTGAGTTTGTGCTGTATAACGCATACAAGCAAATGTCCAGTAGAGCGGATTGGGAGTCTGCGAGGATCAATGCGAATGAGTGTTTATGTTTTGCAAGCCATAAACATGCGTGATCTATTGCCATAAGCTCGGCTTGAAATACAGTGTTAGTAGGATGCAGTTTGATTTTGTGTATAATTGTTTTGCCGTCAGGGCAGTAAGCTGCGAAGGCTGCGCCTACTTGTCCGTCATGCTTACTGCCGTCCGTATAAATGTAGTGTGTATGTGGGTGTGCTCTTAGAATGTTGTGTGTTTCTGTGGAGTCGATTGCAGTCGTGTAAGTGAGTGTTTTCCTTAAGGAAGGATGTAGTAGTTTTGAGGGGTGCGTGGGTTTGTCGAGTGTAATGTCTGTGGGTAGGTATGTTGTGGTGCCTGTGTGTCTGGTAGTTTCAACTTCCGCGCATTCTTTAATTTTTATATCGATAGGTGTTAGGCCTGAGAGACTTATAGCGTTCACGGTGTTGATGGTTCTCAAGCCTTTTATAATTTTTATTGTAAAGCCTCGTTGTAATGAGAGTAGTTTTCTTTGGACGTATTTGTATTTTAGTGCAGTGTGCCATACGCTTGATGCGTAACAGATTATAGGATCAATCACCTGTCTGTATATTGTGACTATGTAGGACATCAGCCCTAGAGCCGAAGTTCAGATACTTAGATGCAATAAGCAGGAACTAACAACAAATATTGAAATACATTTATAAATTTCCAAAAGGATAACTACATTTTCTCGTTATATTTAAAAAAAAAATATGTTTGGGCTGCAAGTAATTGTAGTAGTATACATTTAGGTGCGGCACTTATAATTTAAGTATTAATGCTATCTGGTTTGTTTCCTAATAATAAAGATATCATATATATTTGTGTTCCAAATTCAATAATGATTGGTTCACAAGTGTAGCTGTTCAAATCAAATAGAAAAATATTCACAACATTATTTCAGTTTTTTAATTGAATTAAAAAAAAAATAGGTTTATTCACAGTTTTGACCATTGTAAACATTCAGTTTGAATGGTTTGAGTAATGTTTTATATGTCACAAGCATAGTCATGAATATCTCATATTTACTAAATAATAAAATTTGCAGTATTTTGTTGCGAAACTATTGCTTATCATTGCTGCCTCATCATACACTGCATCATCACACTTTTAATTAGATACATAACATTATACATACATCTCCCCGAAGGGGTAGGCAGAGGTGTTGTTATAACAACACTCAGATTTCACACAAGATGATTAAGTGCTAATGTGACAGATGGTGAGTCTATCATTGTCTCATTATTTCTCAGACATATGCAGGTTTCCTCACAATGTTTTCTTTACCGTAAAGCATGTGCTGAGAAATCACTGCACATAAGTTTCTAGAAAAACTCTTTGGTACAGGCCACACTGGGATTCAAACTTGCATTGCTTGTTAGCAGACTGCTCAAACCTCAATACAACAGTTGTTTATGGAAAACTTGAAAAGGTTAACCTTACCTTATATAATTTCATCCAAATAGTTTAAGCCCTTTCTGAGACATGCAAAATAAATTTACATACAGACTGTCTCATTAGTCTACTAATCTGATGTGCTAGTGCAGAAAACAGGATCCTGGGTTTGATCCCCGGTCTGGGCAGTGTTATTGGGTTTTTCGATCTGTTATTTTCCAGTAACATCCTTGAGTCTGCACTAGTGCAATCAATAAAGGTATATAGGCTCGCCGCCTATCACATGGGACTGAAACATAACTGATAAAATGTGATTGTACCAAAATTACCTCTACCAACCTACCCCTTCGGGGAATGTATAATGAATTCCTGATTTATTATGAAAAGATTCATCAAGTTCATAAAACACAAATCATTGACCTTACATTTTTTAATATTTTATATGATCAATCAATCCAAGTACCTGGATTGTAAGCGTGTTAGTTGATCAATAGCTAATTGTAAATAACCAATAGCTCCTAACATTGGTATTATTATATAACATTGAAAGACATATTATGTACTCAATTATGTTTCAAGGTGGTGAAACTAATTAAATTAAGAAAAAGAAAGGAAAAGCTATATCGAAATTTGAACTATAAGGATGACTTTGTCAGCAATATTGTCACAAAATCTATATTTCATTGTGAAAGCCCTTGTTTTTAAATCTTTAGCTACTCTTTGGGATGATCATCATACCATACCATAAGCTACACATTTTTATTGCCAAATCATTTTCATTTATCCAGTATAATTAACTTGTTAAAGTTGTTCTAGTTAAATGTTAAATGGGTGTGTGTTTTGTTTCAGGTGTCCATAGTAATTGTACTGAGAGCAGACTCCATGTCACAAACCAAAGTATCCTAATGAGAGAGTCACAAATGTTAATAATGCATGCACTGGAGCATCTACAGTACTAGTTTAAGGAATAATTTAGATATGTATAACTAACATTAACATTATAGAAAGCTATGCTGAAACTGACAAATAGTTTTTGCAGATACTTGAGGGTCACGTGTGAGGGGGTAAATTTTAAAGTGCATGTGAGAAAGTTTGCGCAATTGAGTATTGTGCGAAAGAGATGCACGGAGGGTGGGTGCGCGCCGTCATTTGACGTGTATCCGGTTCACCAGTGGAGGCATGCGGGCGCGCGCCGCCGCCGCATTACTATACCGCCCTTCGCCGCCGATGCCTGCCACTCCGACCCAATGAGCGGACTTAAACCCACACCCAACCATTGCACCCATGGGGGCCACTTTCAGATGTAAGTTACAATCTTTTTTTTAAATATCCCGTCAAAAGTTATGAGCGCCGACCTTGAATCTGTAGTAGTAATTTTATGACTCCGTCTCTGTCTGTCGAGATGTTGCTGAGCGCTCGTAACTCGTGACGGCACCTACATACAGTACTTTGTTTTGACCTGCAATTTTGACTGCGCATTTTTGTAACATTCAACTCATTAAACAATTAAAATGAAATGGTTTGATACAAATTAGAACAGTGTTATTTTACTAGGAATAAAAAGATGTCACTTATTATTTTTTAAATAAATGTTATATTACTATATACTTGTATGATGTAGATATTAGCGGACGTCACGCGGTTTCTTCCACGTAGATCTCGTTCCCATGGGAGTATGGGGATAAAATATAGCCTATGTTACTCCTCTTTAAATTATTACTATAAAAATAGATAGATTTGCTAAAGGCAAGGTAAAACAGAGTTGCAGCTTTCTCTTGCATGTTTTTAAGTTGTCTATATATATAAAAGTGACTTTAATTTTAAGGCTCACAGGTGTAACCCCCAGTTGGTGTCCATTACTTATCACAAAAAATATAGAATTCAATCCAAATAAACAAAGAAGATATTATCTTATTGTAATTTCTCGATAAAAATATAGTCGAGTTTATAGTCAAATGTGCTTCTGTTTTAATAAATGGTGTATATAAGCTCGGCAGAGGGCGAGCGTGGTGGTGACGAGTGGCGCAAGAAAGGGGCTGAAGGGAGCGCGGGTCTGTCCTCCGTACCGTCCAATTTCAGAGTATGGGAGCCCGTCGGAAACGGCAGCGATGCTATTGATGGTAACATCCATTTTTAATTGCCTACATTTAAATTAAATGAAGTTTTAACGATTTCGAAATTAATATTGTATTGTAACTTTTCCAGGAAACTCGTTACGGTTCAGGGTAGTGTCGTACAATGTCCTGGCGCAATATCTCCTGGAGTGCCATCCCTACTTGTATACTGGGTGTTCACCACGCGATCTCCATTGGAAAGTGAGGGCTGCGCGTCTCTATCACGAAATAATCGACCTCAATCCGGATGTTAGTATCAGTAAATTACCCTGGAAAACAATTTCATTATTAATTACAAGTTACATATTTTAATCATGGAAAATCGAATCTTACCGCGTTTTTATGGATATTAATTTTGTATTACCGTGATATGTTTCTTATTAAAAACCTATTATGTCCCCAGATATTGTGCCTTCAAGAAGTACAAGCGTCACACATCGAAAGCTTCTATTCAAATTTCGAGCAAATCGGCTACATCGGTATATTTAAGCAGAAGACGGGCCAGAGGCAAGATGGGTGCGCCATATATTTCAAACAGTCTCTGTTCCACTTGGATGACCTAGTCAGTGTAAGTATCCTTACTATTATTTAAACCATATGCTGAGCGTTCTTAAATAATTAAAAAATTGCATATGCGACTGTATACTTTATATTTTAATGTTGAATCTAAGTATATGCGAATTGTTGCTTTTGAGCTATGAATGTCTAGTGATGTAATCCTTACCAACTTAAGTATTGCTTTGTACATCCTAATGTGTCTATTCTGCAATGTTTATCCAACTATGAAAAGTTATAACCATTATAGGCAACATGTGTGCCACTTTTCATAAGCAAGCATGTAGCCCATCTGATGGTAAGCAATTATTGCAGCCTATGAGCGCTTGCAATGCTAGGCACATGCCTAACATAAAAAATGTGATATGATTTGATCAGTTCCCCATACACCATACATCCCCATAGACACCGCCAGGGCATCAAATGATAGTGCTTCAGCACTATCATTTGATTGATCACGCCTTAAAATGTTCTCGATAACAGATAAGTATTCAGGTATTGGTCTATTTTTAGAATTACAATACATAACCAAAGAAAATAAATATCTGAAATTGTTAACAAAAAACTTAATTTACCAAACCAAAGAAATCTTAATTTACTTCGTAGTGTCTTGTTTGCTCTTATAACATTGTATCTACATATAATACAGAGTATATATATAATCGCCGACCGTGCGAAGGCAGGCAGTGCGTAGGCAGTTAGGTTAAAGTAACTTCGACTTTGTATTAGACATTTACACAAATAAGTGGCATTCGATCAGACCATATGGCTCAACGAGTTGTATTACACTAGCCAGCCTTGCAAATCCTTTAAGTGATTGACCTTTGAATAAGTTTACAATACAACATAGTTTAAAAAGTAAAATATCAAATTGTATTAAAAATAAGGAAAGCGAAGCCGTAACCAAATTAATATGCTAATCAATACAAATAGTTAAAAATAATGATCTTAGCAATCCTAGCAAGTAATAAGATACAAATATTTTCCGTCGTAGTTAAGTATGGTGAAGCTTATGTAATGCATGCAGAATCAGATGTTGATCTACCTTTAGTTAGATGGGTGTAAAAATATATTCATATACATATAAAATGAAATGTCCTGACTGACTTATATAACAGCGCACAGTCTAAACCGCTGATCTTAGGAATAATTTGGAAGATGGTGTTCTTGGTCAGGTGCAAGGTGCTAAGAAAGGGTTACATGAGGGTGGAATGTTTGTATATGAAATACTACCACGCAGACATAGGTGCGTTCTGAAGTTGAAATAGTGCCACATGGCTGATAGGGAATCGACTTGATGACGATATAAATAACTTATACCCTTCCTAAATGATGCTTTCCGCAATACTGTTTATTCCGGTGCATGAATATAGATTTTGTCGAACAGGGATTGACGTGTATATAGTATACTACCTTTAAACTACCTGTTATATTTAATATATTCAATATGATTATCCCAAACTACTTTTGTCGCCTTCAGACTGATCGGGTCAGATAACCATGGATAGTTGACAACCATTTTCCTGTCATTGTAAATTTGGGTTTATCAATACAATACTATCTACTTTTTATGATGGAAATATATTTTTGCACCTACCATTATAGTTTTGCCAAAAATATAACAATGAAATAAATCAATATTTTATTCCTTTGTTATAAAGGCACACAAATATTCAAAGTATGGCGTGTGTCAAACCCTGGGTCAGACAATTATAATAATAAATGATCTATACAATATTATGCTGTGGCAAATGTAAATGTCATTGTACCAATAATAACTTTATCTAAATTTTGGTTAAGAAATTACATCGGGATGTACCAAAGTCCATCAATACGAAGATTTTATGAAGGTCCGTTTCGAGTTCACATTGTTAAATTATTTTCACATTCTGATCATACATAATTATATTATACTTACTACGGGCGAGGTAGTGTGTAACGCCATCTCCCATTCGAAATTAGAATTTCCAGACTGGGGACTGTACCTCACAGATAAATAATGCTTACTTGGAGTAATGTTGTGTTCCTGTTGTCAGCAAGCGCAGTACTTTATAGCGAGATCCATTCGTCTCTTAGTATGTTGACATAGATATTCCATTCTCTATACTATAGAGAATGCGCGAGTCACAATTTGGTGTTAGTCGCATTCATAGGCTGCAGCTCATGCTTTGTATGAACACACTCACGCTACTATATAATATACCGAGCGGCAACCAATTAGTAACTAACTTAGGCTTAAGCAAAGGCCAACACTCCACTCGGGCCCGGCTCGGTCTAGCTCATGCTGCGTTTGACATCCTTAAATCGATAATCATAATTTAAAAAGGAAACAATAGCAAGTTTCATAATAAATTTTAGGTGGAATTCTATCAACCAGAGCTACCTATATTGAACCGTGACAACATCGGCATTATGGTGAAGTTGAGGCCGCGCTACTGTCGCGGCCCTTCGATCATAGTTGCGACCACCCACCTGCTCTACAACCCGAAGCGGACGGACGTACGGCTGGCTCAGATGCAAGTGCTGCTCGCCGAGATAGACAGATTCGCATATGACAACAATGGGAGAGAGTGAGTGTTTTAAAAGATCGTTAGAATCGTTAGCCATCACACCATAGAAAGCAATACATAAACTTGTGTGTGGCGAATGGTCGAATGGACGGCACTGAGGTGTTGTAACTCCGCGGTCAGAGACACTACCAGGGAGTCTACCATCATCGCGTTAAGCAGAGCATATTAAGAGCTTCTGAGCTTTGATGTTTTATTTTTGTATCACGCCTATTCCCCGAAGGGGTAGGCAGAGGTGTTGTAATAACAGCACGCACATTTCACCGAAGATGATTAAGTGCCAACGCGACAGATGGTGAGTATTGCCGTCTCAGGCACTATACATACGTCTTTCAATTACTTCTCAGACATATGCAGGTTTCATCACGATGTTTTCCTTCATCGTAAAGCACGTGGTGTGAAACCAATGTACATAAGTTTTTTTTTTAGAAAGACTCATTAGTACAGGCCCCGCTGGGATTCGAACTTGCGTCGCTTGCGTAGCAGGCGACTGCTCTAACCCCAAGGCCATCACGGCTCTTTTTTTTATATAGATGATTGCCGTTTCAGGTTTGGACACCTGCCTATAATATTGACGGGTGATTTCAACTCGACCCCCGAGAGTGCCGTCATACAGTTATTGGACCAAGGCCACGTGAGGTAAATTAAACTCGGATCAAATACAAATACCTATTGTGCCTTAGCGCGTATTGTATAAATTTTAAAAGGCGTTCCACCAGATCGGCTTCATGTTCGCGTGATATACATACATTTATGCTCACACCTATATTCCCCGAAGGGGTAGGCAGAGGTATCGTGTAACAACACCTACTCTTCACCGAAGATGAGTAAGTGCCAACGTGACAGATGGTGAGTCCATCGCCGTCTCAGGTACATACTTCTTATAATTTCTTCTCGGATATATGCAGGTTTCCTCAGGACGTTTACCTTTACCGTAAAGCTCGGAGATGTATCTACGGGGAGGTCTACGGGGAATCAAATTATTAGAGGAATGACCCGTGGGCCCACAGAAACTGAAACATTGAAAAGCGAAAATTAAAACTAAAGCAGTGGGTCTACGGGGGAAAAAAGTACCCGTAGACACGGTGGGTCCACGCAAAAGCAGGGGGACCACGGGTAATATCCCAAAGCTCGTTGTGTGAAAATCACTGTAATACAATTCGCTGTGATTTAGACTACTAGCGTCGCTTGCGTAGCAGGCAACTGCTGAAACCACTCGGCCGCCACGACTCTTTCTCTTGTAAACATATACATCAATACAGATAAATAAAATTGGAGTGTCTGTTTGTAATTAAAAAAATACAGCTTTTTAAAGTATACACGCTACTGACACTAAAAAACCAAGTATTAAAATTATTCTCTGTCTGTCTGTCTGTTTGTCTGTTTGTTCCGGGTAATCTCTCAAACGGCTGGACTGATTTTAACGGGACATTCACTGGCAGGTAGCTGATGTTTCAAGGAGTAACTTAGGCTACTTTTATTTATTAAAAATATTAGGGATCCGCGACAATAAGGATGAAACTAAATCTACGCGGCTGAAACCGCGGGGCACAGCTAGTAAATAATATATAATACTTACTAAGTAACTGTACAATGGTGAAGTAAAGTGCATTATAAAATGTAATGTGTAATAAAATGAATATTGTTTGTTTTCCACAGTGCGAGTACATTTCGCGATAGCTCCGACTGGGGGCGGATAGGAGTCACAGACAACTGCCAGCACTTGTCTGTTTACCTCAACAGGCGGGAGGGACTGAAAACACAGTTTTGTAAAACTATGGTAATCATCGCCTGATCTATACTATGAGCGCTCAGCGAAAATAGTGGGGGTAACTTTGAAAGTATCATTTCGCGTCGCGCCATACAGACAAATAGATTCATAAAATGACGCATTACACTCTCATATTTATAGCAGTGACGTCTTCCTAACTTCTTAGCTTTGACGATTAACTTTGGTATCACAAAATTAACGTCAAAGCTAAGCAGTTCTTATTACGAGCTGCTAAAACTGATGATGGTTGACCCCAAGGTCAGCGCTCATAATTCATGACGGATAACCTACAAGTAAACTTTCGCCTTGAGTAGGAATGAATACTCGAAAAATATTGTGTTTTAAAATTTCATAACATTTTGATCCAATCAGTTAATGCTATTGTGAATTCGTTGACCCAATCCAGTAAGTAAATAATAACATAATTCAAAATCACTTTTTTTTTGACTATTATTTTATTAAAATTTGATTCATTTTAGTAATTAGAATTAAATTTTAGAACAAAAATAGACATTGTCAATGTGTCTAAGCAATCTTTAGAAACCAACACAAACAACAACCACACTTTACCACAAAATAAAAACAATAACGACAAAAAAAAGGTTTAGGGATTACTAATTATATTTTTAAATTGATATGTACCATTATCCGACGCTCTGTGCCATAAAATGTGTGCCAACCCTATATGTTGTGACTTAGATCCACAACTCTGACTACCGGTCGGAGCCACCTTCGCAAAGTGACGAGGAGCCTCCGGCGCAGTTCAGTTACATGTTCAACTCCGGAGACCTCGGCCACTCGCTGCGGCTCGCCTCGGTCTACAACAAGTACAAACACGACGGCAGCCCCGAAGCCTCCACTTACCAGGATAGCTGGCTCACAGTCGACTACATATACTTTAGGTAACAAATATCTTTATTTATTTGTACTTTTAACAAATAAATTTCAAATAGTTACAACGACATGATTATAGATGCTAAGAGCCGTGGTGGCCGTGAGGTTTGAACTGTCACCTATGCAAGCGACCCAAGTTCGAGTCCAGGCAGGCCCCGAACCAATGAGATTTTCTAAAAAAAACGTATGTTCAGTGATTTCACACCACGTGTTTTACGGTGAAGGTAAACATCGTGAGGAAACCTGCATATGTTTGAGAAGTTATTCAAAGAAGTATGTATAATGCCTCAGATGGCGATAGACTCAACATGTGTCACGTTGCACTTAATCATCTTCAGTGAAAAGTGGGTATACGTATTTATGTATGTATACATGCTACCGTCGGGTTCGAAAGGTTGCTTTTATTTAGAATAACCCGGAAAGAAACCAATTAATATTTTTTTATTTATCTTGAGATGACCAGCGTCTATAAGCAGCATCTCTGCCCCATGTATAGGTTTTAACATGTTTTTATTTTATTATCGTTGACGATATTCGCCTAATTATTTTCTCCATTTTATATGGGAACGTTAAAAAGCGCCCCAAGTGGTACTGTAGGAAGTTTTACGTCCCCATACAAAAAAGCGCAAAACACAAGGTCAAGCGATAAGTGCGACAAGGCAACCTATACTTGGTATACACAACACACCCACACACACAAAAAAAAAAAAAAAAAAAATGGCAACGATTAAGAACACGCTGAACAAAGTCTCTGCCTACGGCCGAGGAAACGCGCGACGCCTCCAGGGCGTCAAAAAAAAAAAACCTATACTTGGTTCACAAATATTACCATTGCCAGCCATGGTCCTCCTCAACCAGCTAACGATGTGGCGGTTACAGTTGTTGCAGTAAATTACGTCTGGTTGAAAGGCTACGGCTGCCTTCAGCGGGCGAGTGCGAGGCGCTGGGCAAGCTTCCCAACCACGTGTACGGCTCCGATCATCTCGCGTTGGCCGCTCTCTTCGAACTTAACACTTGCAATTCCGCCTTATAATAAATAACACACCCCACTACAGGAGCTGTCACGAGTTATGAGCGCCAACCATGAACGCTCTATCATTGACATTGAGTAGTAATTTTATGAGTTTCTCTGTCTGTCTGTACGACGCGATGTATAATAAAATACGTGCGCAGTTACCACCTACTGTAGGGATCATAACTTGCTACGGCAACTGTATCACCCCGTTACAACACACCTCTAGTGATAAGCCCTTTTATTACAAAAACTCACCTAAAATAATCTTGATTTAAAAGTAGTTCCATCTCTAATGTGATACGGATTCCAATAGGGACGGACATATTTTTATCCCGAGTTTGAACTAATCCGAGGTTTAATCCGTGTTTTGTAATAAGGGGGCTATTGTTTACCATTCGCCAATACAATAAAGGCTTCCACAATAGCCCGGTGCTATTACAGTAACTTTAGAGCTATATGTATAAAAGAGTAAATAATTTAATTAATGTTATATTGACTAGTTCGTTACAAATCCAGCAAACATTAAGAATGTTTAATTAATGTCTATATTTTGGAAAATATAATTTATCTCGGTAATGCTGAGTATATAATTACTTTTTGCGGTCGAACAAAATAAATTGTAACAAGGAAAGTGTTACATCACAATGACTACGTAATTATTTGATTGTTACAAACTAATAATTTTTGACGCATCTGTCCATAACTCGTTCATGTTAGTAGGTCAGTGAGAAAACGAAGAAACTATATTGATCTCATGATAGTTTCGGACACAATCAATAATTTTATTGTAACTTTATTCGTAAAATGTTCAGTGATATTCGACTCTAACTTCGAAAAAGTTATTATTATTATTACTGTTATTTCTCCGCGCCCTCGACTCAGTTTCTCCGTATATTGTATCAGATTACTCCGTTTTGCTATGAAGGAAAAGATCGTGGGGTTACCCCACGATCTTTTCCTTCACATACGTCACAGGAGTTATTCAAAGGCCTCCGCATACGTCACAGGAGTTATTCAAAGGCTTAGGTTTAATATAATATGGGCGACAGGTTCGCTATCCTTCACGTTCTTATATCTTTGTTGAAAACAGATTGTTTTTGCTACCCTTATACCTTGTAATAAGGCGAGAAGAATTCTTCATAAATCGGTTCGCAGGAGCGTTATAGATCATAACTATCTCAAATTAAAATATTTACTTTCTCATTAACAGAATTATTAACTTGACAGTCTTGGTGCAGTGGAATATTGTAATATTATATGATTTTATGAAGCAAGACTTAATTATCCTGACCTTTAAATCAAACTACCCAGGTAGTTCAATAATTTTCACTGGTAAATTCTATGATGCATATAGGTTATCAAACATTGTGATTATAATTGAGCGATCGACGAAATGAAGAACAAGAATAAAATCTAAAACTGCATCTTCCTTCCACCTTGCCTTGTGTGGCAAACTTTTGATTGCGTCGTGGAGGAGCGCGCAGTTTTAGTTAGAAGACGATCTCTACTTGTTTGCTGATTCAAATAATTCGAATTTGCTTAGGTTTTTTTTATTGCTTACTGAGGTTACAGGGGGCCTACTCTTATTCCACGAAGTTTCGGTCGAGTTCGAGAAGTTCATACCACGGTTCTTATTCTTTCTAAAATTACGTTCGGAACGTGATCCACAAGAAACATGTTTAAATTACTCAAAGAACCAAAATTTTTGTTTGCTGAAAACGAAACGATGTTGTAACTTAAGTACTTACTTACGCTACGGTTGATATTTCATTTGTTTTCGGAGAAAGAGAGTAGGCTCCCAGGTTCAGTGGTTTGTGATTAATCGTCGCTTCATTACGCTGAGAGTTATTTTGGAGCCTAATAACTCATATTATTAAAGCTATAATATAAAGTAATTATTGCTACGTTTGTGCAATGAGGCTACGAAAGAGAAACTCCGCCAATATCATCTCGGTCCATAATAAGTAAAGTCAGTCGGCTAAATGTTTGTGGTGGACACAATATTTTCATTTTTATTCCAGTCGAATATTCTTAGATTACTTATTTATGTAAATCCGATGATTATTTTTTTATTATCTGTTTAATAAATGGTGATTCTGTGAAAAATAATTTTTTATTATTATTATAGCCACCCACCAAGCTCGCCCGCGTTGGACTTTTGTGTTCCTAATAATAAATAACTCTTAATAAAAAATAAACAGGAGCCTCAGTAACCATAGAAGAGTACATCTAGGTGCCAACAATAATTTAAATATGTATGTGAATGAAATTCAAGGAAACAAACATACATAGAAAAATCAAAACAGTTTGGCACACAACATAACCGACGTGCCTTGATTACTTAAATTATTAATACTATGACAGATGCAGCGTCAGTGAACACTCAGTGGAATGAGGCTCCGTCTAGTTTTTGAGACTATACTACTGATATCAGACATGTTTAAGTCGTTGTATTGTTTAAAATAATTGATTTTCAAAATTTATGTAAAAAAGTCAAGGGGTTTGAGTAATCGCCTGCTCAATCAATCAATTTCAAATCCCAGTGGCTTGTAAGTGCACCTGCAGAAGCAGGTGAAGGAAAATATAGTGAGAAAATCTGCATTTACTAAGAAGTAATTAAAAGGCGTATGTGTAGTTCTTTAGTCTGTCTGTCTGTCACGTGGTCGTTAAAAATATATAGCCGATACACCACTAGCAAGCACTTAAAAGGGCGGCTTCTATGTATATGTGCGTGTACGCATGTTACGGCGTACAATGTATGGGAGCTTGCCCCGTGTAAGATTTTTATCTCGTTCTTATTTTAATTAATAGAGGTAAGGTATGAAATAAAACAGCGATTTCACATTATTAAATCATTTATACATTTTCGATCTAACACATACGAAAAAGAAACATCATTCGACACAGCACAGCACAGCCCAGCACTGTTACGTTACAACTCAAGTATAAAAATTGGAAAAGCTCCAGACATACCATGGAATTATCGAAATAGGTATTTGTAAGCAATTTGTTAGGGACGTAGAATTGTTTGGACGTGTAGACTTAATTTGTTGGGACTAGTTTGATATCATTCTAAAGCCTAGGATGCAGTGCTCAATGTGGAGTGGTGATTGATTCCACAAGATTGACTTATTAAGAGAAAAAGTGCTCGAGTTCAAAGTCCAACGCTATGTTACTATATTTTTATAGAAAGCAGGGTCGATGTAGTTCATAGAGGTTGATACAAAACAAAATATTTTCTAAAAGAGGGGGTTTTGTTTTTAACTGGTTAACATCACTGACACGTATATACTTACAGGGGTTCTGTTTTGAAATCTTTGATCGTATGTGAATCGTATATACCCTGCGTATAGTCTAGTCTTATATAAAATTTTGTGGGTTTTATTATTATGCAGTGAACCACATGGATAAGTACATAATTTGAATCCGTCTGTCTGTGTTGCCAACTAACTGAATGCTTGAACTAACGAGAAATTAATTATATTTAAATATAAATAAGTAACATCATGTGATATGTTATGGAATTGTGAGGTATGACTTAGTACATAGATAATTCAACGGGGGGCAGTGATTTATGTGGATGGAAAACTAGGAAAATAGACTTTATCACGGATTTGGCACTCATCTATATTATATAAACTGTAACAGAACACAAACGACCTTGTTGAGATTAATTAAATTTGTCTGTCTTGTCATAGTTGTGCTTGGCCCGTGTTCGTGTTACAGCTTGTATAGAAAATCATAAATGTGAATTGTATGACGCTTCTTCAGAATTAAGATCGAAGGACCAACTATGATTGGATGATCAGCACGTGGCATTATGGTGTATTAGCATAAATGTCTATAATCTGAAACATGTTGCACTGGCGGTTGGGTATTTGTTTATGTCAGTAAGTAATTTCATTTGCCCTAATCGTGCAGCAATATTTTATGAAACTCATACAATCACATTTAATATGACAAAAGAGTTGCAAAATCTTTCGTGGTGTGGAAACGCAAATTTCAACCGAAATGTTTTATTGTAGTCTTATAGGAACAATTTTAATAAATTAGCTTATCAGGGAGCAGATAAGTGCTGTGCTTTTACAACAACATCTATTACTTAATATTTATAAACTTCAGAAAATGATTTTGTACGTGCATTGCATACAAGCGTTTGGCTATCGTAAAATTATACATAATAGAAATGCAGTTATTTTAGCTTAACATTTAGGACGGCTCCTCTTGATACCTGTCTCGTGTTTTTTTATTTCAAGCAAAGAGTTAGCGTTCCTTTAGGAATCTTCATGTGCGGTTGTAACGACAAGTATCAATATGAACCGTGCTATTCGATAATAATAATAAAGATTAAACTAATAACAACTATAAAACTTAACTGTTTATTGATATGTCCCTTTCGCAACATTAAAATGACATCAGGCTTAATAAATAAGAACAATGTGAACACATGATTTTCGAAATGTATTGAATAGGTACGTAAAGTCAACCGTCCAAACTATTCATTATCTGAAGTTATCACAAAGATCTACTGTGTTGATCGGAGACCATAGGTGCTTCGACGCTTATTTATAAATGCGTGACTACTCCAAGGTCTGGTTACATATGTGACGTCACCGAGTTGTCAACGGCGTATTCGTCAAGTGGAGTCAACAATTCCTTGATGATTAATATCAAAGACTCTCACAAAATGACCATTACTTATGTTATTTTAGAGTACGATGTCGTACGAAGTCGACAAAGCACGAAGAGTCTCGGATGAACACGGCCAATTGGCGTCAAGCGTGAGTACATTTATTGTATAATCTATAACCAAGAGCCTCGTTGCTACGTTTCGCGCCATGTCACATTTACCCTCGATCACAATACAAATTGAAACAGACAGGCAGGTATGCCTGCTATTACAATATGTGAAATAACTTAACTTGTTCAATGTTTAGTGTTCCCTAACTGACTATGCATGTCATCACTCAGTTCTGCTGTCCGTATTGTTGCCACAGAGGTTCTTCAAGATTATGAAATAACTGTTCTTTATGTTTTAAACATGTTGGGTGCCTTAGTATTATTTATTTAATAATGCCGCGCTAACCACGGAACATAGACATACAATTTGTTGATTTTCCTGTGACTGGACTCTGAAGACACAAACGATTTTATATTATGGTGCTCGGGAAGTAATAATCGAAACGAAGAATGCAGGCGCGATGACGAAGTTCAAGACACTATTAATAAGAAGAACTTATTAGATATTGAATACAGCAGGCGAAGTTTTGGTGAGGATGCGGTATTAGACAGTAATACTTCCTGTATTACTGTCAGAAGAAAATAAGTTAGACCAAAGTTATGGGGAGTCAGTGTATGACACTTACAAAAACTACTCTATGGACAGCGTAGTTCAATACATAATGTCACCAACGAATTTAGCGAATTATTTCAACGAATGAGAATCAATGTACCGTCCGATTGACGATTCATTAAACAGCTTTTAGCCGAATGAGAATCGGTTAATTGATATATTTGTACGAAGTTATTGTTTGACAAGTGAAATGTCTTATAAATACTCGTCTGTATTCGAAGAACCTTTGACAACAACACCGATCAGATGCAATTATAGTTTACCTTCCTACTTTAAACTAAAACAATATTTAACAACTAATAAATTACGGCTCTCATCGGGACTGGAATATATACACAGTAAATATTCATACTTGGGTCGTTCAATTTTATGAATTCTGTAACCTTCACGTGAATCAATTATCATAATCCATCAAAAACTTAGACCGACCATCAAAAGAAGAATCTCCTTCCTTAAGTGCATCTAGCAATGGTAAATGGTTTACACTTATAGCCCGCGTTCCTCGTCAAAAGATGTTAGGCGATTTTTTTTTACAATGGCAATTATGAATCACGTGCGATGGGACCAAAGACAAGAATAATAAATCTTCACATTATATTATCGGAAAATTTGTACTT